>CM067344.1:7310494-7540494 GCA_034190875.2 Urechis unicinctus
ACTTTACAACGCTGGACATAACTCTCAATCAACATTCGTCCGCATGGGTTCGAACCCCGCTTCTGGTAGAACATATTTTGTAGTACTATACTTAACAACAAAAATCACGTATACATGCACACACACATAGGAAATGCTCATGTGGGGCGTCTTGATATTAGAACAGTAATTTACTGTTTACTCGCTCAAAGAAATGAATAAATAAACATTTATGTCAATAATAATTGTGCTAATGTATAATAGTGTCCCAAATATTAAGCGCTTAGTGCGCCTGCATCACGTGTGTAATTTAACATCTAAATATGTCATATAAACAATATTACTTAAAGTTTTCATCTCAAAGAAAATATCCTTTCAAGGTAAGCCGCACACAAAGACATATTGCTGATAAAATGATTTCTTCTGTTTCTGTGACTATGTGCCCACTTTCAGGACATTAATGCACGATTGACAACGCACATAGATAATTCGATCTTAGGGGAATCGAAAAGAGTATGAATAAGAATGTGAAATGATGCAGTTGTATTACAAGTGCAGCCTGTATGACAAGTAACAACCGATCGGTGCATGAGCTTATGAATTTCGCCGTTTAGTCACTGCAGATGGGTGCAAAAAATATGTTTCATGAACAAATTTGTCTTTTGCATTGGCTCTAGCTACTTGCACTGCATGTTAGCAACAATGCTGGCTTTATCAGTGCAAAATATATTTCATGAATCGGCGTCTTTGTCTTTGGCGAAATCGCAATAATAGCTCTGGGTTCATAGGGTGCTATTTGCACCATTAGCGCAAGTTGACGCAGTATCATCGTTTGGGAAGGGTTATTTGCATCCACAAATTTGGGAATTAAGTTAATCCAATGGCTTATGGCGATTCCGTAGGGCATTCATTGCAACCGTGATTGTATGCTACAAACATTTGCTTCGAAGGTAATAAATGAAACGATCGTAACTTGAGAAGAAATAAGTTCTTAGCTAGCTTTGATTAAGCAATTGCAAGCAATTTACTTTATCGCAACAACCACGTTACTTGCCAACGCAACATTTGACCTGTAAAGCCGAACCAAAGATCTGCTATAATAAGATACCCGACTTGGACGTTCTGTTGTGAAGCTCGTGACCAGCGCGCCACCTGGTTTCGTGGAAGTCTCTAAAATCTCTCTATTAAAACTGCGCGTGGCTCAATGGTTAAAGATCGATAGGCGATGCAGGATGTACTCAAAAATACCGCTGTATTACTACAATTTTTAACGACTTTTTGATAGAGACAATACATCAAAACGCCAATAACTATTGACACCTTTGGTTCAATTTGCGTGACGAAGCCGCAATATATCAGTATCTACTCCAGCCCTAGCCCCGATCGGACGGTAAAATACTTACTTATTCAGACATCCTGTAGGGCTGAATTTACCCCTTTTTAGAGCAAAGTCGGACGTCTAGTCCACCCTTATTTGATGTTAAAAGATTAATCTGAATCATATTGGTTTGGTCATAAGTGTGGACATATTTGCCGAGGAATATAAGAATTTGATTTAAATACATGCTCATGATTGAATAATATTTGATATGTCACCCGTACCTCCACAAAATCAAGACGCTGCAATGTCGGCTGATGGGGTGCCCTGTGCAGACGTATGATTTGATTATGTAGTACTGTACACATTACATCATTGCTTATTGTGAATAACAATATAATAAAGAATTATTTCGGGACATAGCATATATTAAAACATTTGATGCAGCATGAATTAATATATTATAAACTCTTTTCTCTCTTTCTCTCTCTCTCTCTCTTTGCAGCATCTCTCTTTCTCTCTCTGTCTCTCTCTCTGTCTGATAGCTGAAAATCTGCTTCAGAAAACTCTCTCTCTTCTCTCTCTCTCTCTCTCTCTCTCTAAGCGCTCTTATATATATATATATATATATATATATATATATAAAGATCATTACAACTTTAAACTCTCAGTATAAATAGCTCACTCAGAACAACCACAAATAAAAAAAAAGATAAGCACACTAAAACTGCACTCAACACAACAATTATTTAAAACCAGAGCTCAATTCATCCATTTAACACTATGCATCCCTGTCTTATGCCATTGATCACACTTAATCAGCCAGACATAGTTCTGCCCCTTGTTACACACTCATCTAATTGGAGTACCATGCAACCAACCATTCTAACGGTATATCCAGGGACACCTATGTTCGATAAGCTCCCGCAACCACTACAATATAAGGTGCAGTAGTCCTATATACTGGTGTGGATTTATGATAGAATAGTCCTTGTACATATGCCATAGATGGCTTTCAAGGAACTAAGTAAACAAATATCAATATTTCATTTTTCGGAAATCTATACGTACAACAGCACTCAAAACAAATAAGAGCAAAAATGTTCATGTATTGGAAAATGTCAATGTCTTACGATTTTTTCTCTCCTTATGGTCCCTTAACTTACAGTTAGTCTCTCTCAGGGAATGATGCAACCTGTTGTTCACCATAATACATATTACAGAAACATGACACCTGCATGATTCACATTGGAGTTTCTCTAATGCGACCTCTTTAGCTAGAATGCTTACAACCCTTGCTTTCACCTGCTTATTGTATAATACTGTCTCAATGAATTTTCGGCAATGTTCCTTAAGCCTGCATAATGCATTTACTAGTGATTGGGAGAACGAGCCCATCCTTTGCACTTCAGTAATTCTTCTGATCATGTATATCATTGACTACAGAAATTTTGTTTCTGCATATTGCACACTTCATTGCTGTAACATTCACTTCCTGGGTGGAAAGGCTTCTAGTCAGGCATACTTGCAAGTCATAACGAAGTTGGTTGGCTGCTGCGCGTCAAGTAGCTTCCACAAAAGTAGGGGGCGCTGCAGACGCGGTGTCACGGAATTTGTAGGGAGAGCTGCCGAGTCGGGTATCTTATTATATCAAGATCTTTGGCTGTTATTTTCACACCCGAAATCTGCCAATCGCAAACGCCAGAAGAATGAAACTTAACCTACATAGCTTTTTCTCATATACTATTTCTGCAAACCAGTCAATTTAGATAATGCAAATATGACTGTTTATTTGATAAGTACATATTTTACACCCTCTACCATACGATAAGCCTAACATCATATTTGCGCTGGTTGAATAGTATCAATAATAATAGCTATGACTCTAACTTTAACTGAACAGGGACGCATTCACACTGATGTAGACGTATGCTGCAGACGATTAGCTATCTCGTATTTACTGATATATCAATGTTGCAACATTGAGGGATACATTTGTCAATGCTTTGGACCAATAATAACTGGCGATCTATTGTGAGCACCATTGTCCTTCGAAGCACGGTTAGTAAAGCTGAAAATGGAAATTCAGAAAACCGAACCGATTTTATACGAACAAAAACAGGAATCTCCTGTGAAGTTGTTCTTCCAGCTCGCTTTGTGTGCAACCACAAATTCCCTTGCTTATGATTCTTGGGCAAAACGTTTTCACTTAAAAGAATGATTATTGGTCATGTACTAATGTTGCTACTCCATCTTGCTCAATACCTGGTACAGTAAAAACAATACGTTCTGCATTTAATTCGATGGTTCCAAAGTGACTTTTTGGCCGTTTTGTGACCATTTGTACGTGATAGGTGAATAATATACTGAACACATTTAAACAATTTGTAACATTTTAGTTGCCTGCATTATTCCCTGCCTACCTAACTACAGAGTATATAAGTAATAAACATGGACATCACATGGGCGGTTAAAAGTGTCAATGCCAAATTTCATATTGCTTTTTCGAAGTGGTATATTTGACTGGGAAAATTGCCTTCGACTGACCTAAAAGAAAGCAAATTATGTTCACGATAATTAATCTGTTAGGCATCAATGTTAGTGTTCAGCCTATAACTGAGTCCACAAATCAACCAATACACTGACTTAGTCCTGCAACATCACTTGGCAGTTATCAGTTAAAGGCACGGTATGTGAAACATATTGCAGGCAGTTGCTTAATACAAAACTCATAAATGGGAATTGGATACAGACAATGCGTTATGATAGGTAACCAACGGCCCCTGATTGAATACGATTTAATGATTCATGTTAATTATGGATGAAATACCCTTCTTACATAAACACATCGCTCAAATAACACGAATCAGATACGTAGGAAGTTCGTGGTAACTTGCAAATCAATTCTCCTTTCGCAAGATAGGTGAGGCTTCTTCGTGCTGGAAAAGACTTCCAATCTGAGTACAAATGACTTTTTCCATTGCATGTGAGATGATACGTTTTTTAATGTACATTCAATTTTCACAACACGTGCGTTTGATGTAATTCAATTTGAGCTCCTCCAAGTGCATACACAGCTCAATTTTCTCATTTATTACGCACGACTGACCGCCTAATGCACCCGATACCCGTTATATTTGTAGGACCTCCCAATAACTTCCCCAGTTTGTTCCCACAAACGTTTTCAACCCTGACTTTATCTGACTATATTCAGGCAATGCGATTACCTTCCCCGATGAAGAACAAGAAAGCCTTAGTAGCTAGGCTAAGAGGGCTCACATCAGACCAATGAAAAATACGAGATTGCTAACTGTGAACCGCATGTTGCTTTTCAATAGCGACTCTTAAAAGAATGCGGAATTATCTGATTAATTTGGAGGCGTAGTCGTTAAGACAAATCACAAGGCTCCTCTAAACGCGGTTAAAAATGTCATAATTAAGGTTTATTATGCCATATGAGCATCACAATGCGCACAAAAGTTATATGATTGGTTAAAATGGTTAAACGCAGTATGTGATTTGCTGCACGTTTGCGTGAATGTAAGAACACGCGTTCAATTTAGCATGTATTTTTAATTTCGTCGCGCATGGAAAAATTTCTCTATGCAACCGTAATGTTTTATGAGACACAAACGTTTCCGGAACCGAAACTTTGCACTACCTCGTAGCATAAGAAATACATTAGCGATTATATTATCTACAACTGTGAGGCTTTTGCAATAACATAACAACATGCAGCTTTCCATAAAGATTTACGTTCGCATCAAAAAACGTTATATACCCCTAAACATTGTACTGCGACATTATCACATATATTCTGGTATTGTGCGAACAACAACGACCTCACATTATCAGTCAAAGACTTCACCGGTAATTTCCTGACCAGCTTTTGGATGATAGCCATGTGATTACGATGGTTGTTGTTGCGAGACAGCAATGACTTGAAATGGCCATAATTAGGCTATCGCCGACGCTGTAGCCCTGTCCCTGCGCCCCCAAGCGCCCACCCCCCTCCCCACTTTTATAGAGCTGAGTCTTAGTAATACAGCCGTTTCAATTCATAAGTAAGGTGAGATGAGGCTTATGTTCTCAACATTTACACTATTTATGTTCTACAGATGCTGATGACTTGAGCAATTTTGTATGCGCGATTCAGGCCACTTCACATAAACCCGTTGGTTGTCGGAAACTAGCTGGTGTAAAAGTGTTTACATATAGCAGTCAAAACTTGATCGTCTCTAGAACGCATATCCAATGAACAGACAACCACATTCAACCGTTGGCAGAGTAAATGTATCGTTTAAAATGGAACAACATGCTGATTTCACAAGAAGGGAAGAAAACGCGCAGTGCGGAATTTGGCAGATATATAGTGAACATTCGCTCTATTACATTTAGTAGTACTATTACATCGAAAAATATGTACATTTAATATCATTGTATGTTATCATGGTATCAATAGAAACATCAATTATCAATTATATGCAGCTGATTTCCCAAAAGTTTTTCTCTTCAAATCATCAATGGTTACATCTGCGAACGGAAAAATGCTCTTCCGTCTGAAACAAACCCCGGATAACCTTAAACAATAATCACAATGAATCAACAAAATCTATGCAGCTTTATCGTCGCACTATTCGTGGCGTGCTGCGCATATTGGACTGATTGCAAACAACTTGCTGGTTCGATTCATGTACGTCTTATGCCTTTAAGGTGAGCAAATTTGCACTCTATGATAAGGCATTCTTTATCTGCTATCGAGTCCCTGCAGAGTTTGGGATGGAATAAACTGCAATTATGACCATTGGTGCATCCACGTGTGTCGTATTCACCGTAGCTTGTCAAGGCATAACAACGTCAATATTTCACACACTTGTCCGGTTTTCATGTTCTGAATTTCATGATATGACGGAGAACGCCTGGCTCACCGTCTTTTCCTATTACTCCAGCGTCAAATCTTAGTTATGTACCTAGGCACCTTCGCAACTTCAAATCCAATTGTACAATTTGATTCAGCACGTCAAAAAAGGTTGTTGCCTGCAATTCATCCATCAGTGACATGGATACATTCTATGTAATGCAATAACGTTTGTAAGATTTATCCTCCTAATGACCGGTCATTGTCATCGAGTTTGTTTTATCTTTTTGTGAACGGTTTTACAGAATAATGCACGCAGTTGGATAACATATACAGGATGAAGATGAATTCAGACGGATCTAAGTATCCGGCAATCTCGCAGCCTTTTCCTGTTATTCCACATTATTTGTGATTATTTTACCAAATAGTCAACTAACACAATATAGTTCGCGCAATTATCAAATCATGTTTGCAAATGATCACCTAAACATCAGTCGGGGAACACTGAATACCTCGTTACCATGTAGCCAGGGTTGGCTTTGACTTACTGTCGTTGTAATTCGATCTGTTCGAGTTACCAAAAAATAGAACAGTTGCTATACTGGCAACATACATTGAACGGAGCACTTAGGATAGATCATTAATATAACATGGAAGCTGTCGTATACATCAAACATAGGCAATTATAGATGAAGACATGAACTTTTCTTCATAACTATAGGTTACTTCTCAACATTTATTAATGCTAACGCTAAGCAGTTGACAGTTTCTTGAATCAGAGAGTGTACCTTGTACTCCTGCCTGAAACATTCCCGTTCATCATTGCCGTAGATGATATTCAAATATGTAATGATTTATATTTGCTCCCGTGATCCTGTTTATGACACAAAACGTCTACAAACACATTTGCCAAAACATGGAGTCTTAATTACATTACCCACTCATCTACGGCCCCTAAAATGTTTTGAGCTTTTACGAGGACGTCAACAGGAGTTCACGGCGATGAAAATTGTTGCAATTATGTAATATCAAATGGCTTATCAGCCAAAATAGCAAAAGTCTCTTATCTAGCCAAACTCTATTACTAACTCCCTCATATGCATCGGAACTACGATTGATTGCTTGAAGCTTACGATGTTTTGTTGATGGTTACCAAGCATGCTGAGTTTACGTAACGCTCGACGACTGCAATCAACCAGAGCAATATAAACCTTAGCCTCCAAATAGTTTGCGTTTTGCGAAACAAAATTGACATTCCTGTGTAGAGATGGTGATAAGCATGGAAACCGGATCGATTAGCTGACTCCCCACGATTCGTAATTCAACCCTCGCATACAGCAATCTGCGTATATACAAGGACGGTATATAGATGCCAGTGTCAGACGATAGTTTAATCTATAACGTAAAGGTAGCTCATATGGTCTCGTCTGTAGCAAGGGATGCTTTATCCCGTCATCAGTTGATATAATCGTAATCTTATAGGCCTGTAATCAGCTTTTACCAAAAGCGGCATGCTCTTCGAGGCCGCAAAGCTAACTGGCTAAGACAAATCTAGGGTTGTCACGTCACGGAAATGCTTCGTGTGATGATCTTGACTGATTATATGGCTCAGGTCATTGACTCGAAATCACTTGGCCAATCGTGTAATGCGGTGCACTGTAAACGTCATGAAATAGCTTTTGTTGTTGGTACAGAGCGTCTTACTTGACATTCAACACCCCTTCCAGCATGGCTGGTAATATCGAGATATTGACGGATTAAAGGTGATGGAAAGGATAAACAGCTGTATAATTGGTGGCATTGACGGCACTGTGGACTTTCGGGCGGACAATTATTGCGTCGGCGTAACTATTCATGTAATGTATGTATCTGCCTTGTATCTTACACAACCGTTATCAAAATAACACAATTCATAGTCAGAAAATAATTGTCATGTCTTTGTCATTGTACCATATCAAAATCAACCGTTAGAAAAACGTCATTAAATAGTGGATCACTATTATCACTGGCCAGAACGCTGATATATATATATATATCCATCCCTACAGACACCCACATGACACTATCACCAAATACACCAAACTTGCAATGCTTGAGTTGAGACAAGTTTATATAGCTATGCCATTTGTTGGGTGACTTTTACAGACGACAATGATTGCAGATACCTTTTGACAAAATACACGCTATAAATCTCTATGGATTGCACTCCCCCATTTCTGTAAAAGTAACAACCGTAGTTTTCGCAGCACCTCGCAAAAGACAAGAGGTGTAGGGGTAAATGGAGGAATTTGGCGAACTTTGATGACATTTATATTATCATAGTCATCACATCATCATTATAATCATCATACAAATCGTCATCATCATCTTTATTATCATCAAAACCATTATCGTCATAGACATCTTACAATTACTTATATCTATAAAGGTAACAATTCGATTGGCCTACAATAATCTATAATTTGCTTGTTGACTGTAACATTTTCCAGGAATATATAGATCATTTAAAATTTTTCGATGACCTTAACCTTCGTTTACGGTCAAGACCTAAACCTACGTTTACGGTCAAAAGATTATTATGATTCACTAGGTAGCCGGCAAACTATATTTAGGAAAATGCATGTACAAACCCGAGCGATGTAATCTATATTAAGTGTCTATGTTTTCATCTCCAACCGGTAGATTAGCGTACGTTGATATTGCACCGTTCTTACCCACTTATCAAGACGACAACCGCCGCTGTGCTGACATCCAGGGGATGTCAATTATTCGCATCATTTATATAATGAGGATTTTTAAGGTACTAATCTAGTCATGATATAGACGGACATTCTTCAATTTTAGTATTGAGTGATTTCTTGATATCTTGGGATCTTTTGATAGCTCCTCCAAAAGGCGGTTTTGCATGCACTTAATTCTGTCTGCATACCCCTTACCAGTGATAGTTACTATACCGTGATCAATACCAAATCAAATTAACTCCTTGGTATGTTTTATATATTTTGTCGATTTGTTCGTCTGGCGGTGTAATGATATGTGCTAAATACGTGAAGTGTGTTAAGTTTTAAATGATTGCGGTGCGTACCTGTGTTGGTGATGTCTTGCTACACATCTTAGATCAACTCCCGCACGCAAGGTAACCGATCGAATGGCGGCGCTGAAATCTGTGGAAAGGAAACATAAGTGCGATAGGAGGTTCGATGTGCCCGTGAGATCCAACCCTGCACGCAAGGTATTATACCCGAACGGCTTGAAAATATCGCGTTGGACGACACATAGGGCTACATTAAGCAGCAAGTTATTTTCCAACACGTTTCGGTCATCATAACGCCCGTGGTTTAGCCATACGTGTAATTGAATCTAAAATCCATTTGAGCTTATCGCATTGAATTTGATGGGAAAGGAAAAAAGAAGTCATCGACCGCGCGCCCGTTTAGTCCTACAGATGGAGCGCAGTGTTCATGGCAATGTAGGGTACACATTCATAACCACCATTCACTCCAATCTACGATGTTGAAAAGGTCGTTGAATTGCATATGTACAGCGTTCAGCCAAGCTTATTAATCCGTTTATTTCATGGCATTAGAGTCAAGGTACATCAACAATGATTTAATACCATAGATTAGATACAGTGTTGAATAATACCATCAAGTTTATGTCATATGGCTCATTTGTTCTTAACATTCCCGCTATTCTGAGCGGCAAAGATTGAGGAGGTTTGTAGCTCAGTTATTCGCAGTTTATTGTGAGCATTGCATCACAACCTTATCAGTCGTCGAGGCTTATCGGCAGTCAAAGTTTTCTTATTGACCAAGCTGAAGAATGTACGCTGGTTCGCCCGAGACTTGACCTCACTACTGCTTTCTATTTCAGACAGCATATCCCAACACGATATGTCAATGGCGTATAACTGAATGTGCAGTAAACACTTGCGGCTTTCCGTAAGGCAGACACTCGCTGCCATTTGAACACTGCTATGCATCAATCTGAACCACCATTTTAACTGCTCTCATAATCATCACAAAGAATTCGCTAATGCTTGTTTGAAAACCAATATAGTCAATTTCTCTTTGTGAATGAAACCACCAGGTCTTCTGAAAGTCGGAATGTGACACCAGATACGACCGAGAAAGCTTAACGAGTGCTCTATTATGACAAATTCAAGGCGTACCAGTTGTAATACATAACCTATCACCCTCTAGTTGGCATGCAAACATCTCATTTAGCCGACGATAGCATACATTGTTGTACAAGGCATCGGATCAGTTCAATCCACGAGTCAATGTTAGTGTGCTAGAACATTGTGAGCAGATCATAGCCGTATGACATATTGCGGTAGTCAAGCCGTAGATTGTATGCTGCAATATACTTCAGTTTAACCTTGTGAAAGCTCCTTACTATGTACTTTTTTTGTATGTTAAAGGGGACCCGAAAAAAACATGAGGGTATGATACATTATTTGGATAAGTGTAAATATTTGGTTCCGACATTTTTTTTTTAAACATTTTGGCCGGAAGAGCAAAGATGCATATGTATCGACTGAAAGATAAGCTGTCCTAATGTCCTTCGCGGAGTATTTACATTATGAATATGACGATTGTAAATAACTTAATAACAACAGTGGCTCCACTTTTCTAAAAGATGGAAACAAAGATGCAACATTTTTGAAAAAAATGGCACCCGAACAAACTAAGCTCGGATAGCTTCTGCAACTATGGTCTACATTATGATTGCAAGCCTGTTGCAGGCCGGATGCACTTATGCGGACCTAAAAGCCACTTATAAAAGCCATCAATTGTGTAATAGGAGGTTTGTGTACCATTACCATTCCGGTGCAATTCGTGGAGTGGTTAAGATTGATATAGTGTTCTGAGAAAGAACAATGAACAATATATAAACAACAGCCCTTTCCTTTCATTCAATGGCCATCAACTAAGAGGCTTATTGACCCGCTCTATATTGTCTTGAGACAAGTTTTGTTTTGGACAATTGACATATTAGGTGGTTTGTTGCAAATATATGCTATAGTGGCCAGTTTCCTAGTTTCAATGGATGGTTTTCAAGGACTGATCATTCGCATGATTCGGCCCATGTGTTGTGATGCATATAGCAATCTAACATTGATCTGCTATATGTTTTAAAATATATACTACCCCTCACTGTATTACATACCAACATTTGATATGAGCCTTCTCCGAAAGCACATTCTGTGTATGGTCGAAAAAATCAATTGTTTTCGTCGATACGCTTCATCAAAGGACAATCTTAGACGAATAGTACGTCCTAAACCTGCGTCAGCGGAATCACCCTTTGCATGATACTATATTCAGAGCAGTAATGTTATTTTTGTTTGGATTAAAAGATATAAATCTTACATCGTGTGGTTGCCCATAACGAATCTGCAGTTGTAATCGTTGGTATGCGTCTTGAAGCAAATTTTATATCAAATCTGAATATTGAAATGCTGATGTGATGATGCTTTACTGTTCCGTCATAGAGAGCGATGTTCAAAGTTAAGAACGTTGTTTTCTTTCCGAATATAACTGACATTCTAGTAGTGGGAATTTGAGATGTGCAGCAACGACAAATGCACAGCTGATATTCGCTACTTGCAGAGTGATGGCCAAAACAGATTTATCAAATGACCGAGTTTCGTCGCATGAAGGTTACAATACCAGCAATGTTTGAAATAAGGTTGCATCCCTGATATAGTGCTAAGTGCCATTAACGCATTTACCCAGTGAAATGTCGGACAACTGACTTTGCGTCTTTTACACGAACGATTTCCGCGAGAGCGCATTAGACCCGCAATCTTTGTTTAGGCTCTGCAATGCAGCTTAGTGGCTGGCACGACGAGGTCAACATCCGTAATAGCTGATGGTAGGAATTAGGACAATACACCTTGGATAATCTTTTTGCTTTATTGTAGAGCATCATTCTGCTTACCACATGCGCGACATTCGCATCTTTCCCTTCCGTCACAATATTCAACCATCGTTTGGCATATAATTTAACGACCTTGTGCAAATCCATGACTCTTTATGCATCGGATGGTCGACGAATACGTCATCGTCAGTTCGCCCATCGGCACCTATTTAAATCTGACCTTGAGTACATCTTGGCGAACCTTACAGATAAGCTGATAACATAATTACAAATTGGCTGGTTACATGCCTAGATAAAACTCATCAAAACGTAAGGCACTGGGTTGCTAAGTAGCTGTATTTTAGCCTTCACGATGGCCATAACATTATAGTCGCAATAGCTGCGGTGATCGCGTGACTAGCGATGTATTGTTCGACGCACTGTGCTGTCTAATAGATATTTGTCATGTGATGACATTTTTGTTATGCCATCCGTTTGCTTGATTTGAATAGACTAGAGTCCTGTGTTACATTAATGCGTTATCAATGGGTCAGCAGGAAGCATACTGTTTAAAGTTAGCGAAACACGATGTGCTTAAATATGGCGATACTGAATGAGGAGCTGTTTAATTGCACACACATACAAACGATTATTGATTACATGGGGTTACATCTATCTTGATTAATGAAATGATTTGAAAACATCCTTGTTTATATTGTTCTGTTAATAAAATTCAGACTAAATTGTGCTACGGACAATTAAGGTCGTAGACGGATGTTGCAAGGCTACATTCGAGCTTATCGCCACCCATGTAATGATTGATGAATATATTTCCTCGGAGCTACTCAGATACATAGACAATGCGACCACACCATATTTTACCCATCTTTATTGTTGTACAATCTAACAAGGATATCATTTTTTCATCTGTTAATGCACAATCGCTTGCTCGGTGGCGCCCACCGAATGATATTCCTTAAATAGAGGTGTCATAGAATACTATCAACGCCGGGTCAGCGCCGACATTGCATAATCATAACGCTATTTCCATGCAAGTCGTGCTGTTATTCAATTATGGTGGTTAACACATTAGATTACATGCAGATTAAATCATTGTCAGAACATTGACGGGAAGCAGAGGGAAACATTTTGTGGAAGGCCCTATTAAACAAATAACGGAAGTGAATATATGTGGTGGCTCCTCCATCGCCTAAGGGTTAGCTCCTTACACCGTTGTAGTTGATGTTTCAAGCCAGTTCAAGCTGGCAGGTCGACATGCTGATATGAATCCCTGACCAATTGCACCAGCAGCACCATTAGATGAGTCACATACATGGCGTCATTAGAGCGAACGAGCAAACAGTTGGCAAGAATCCTGTAACATATCAGTCAGTGCATCGATAGGGTTGTGTTACTTGTGATGAATGGGGCATCTACCCAGATAACTTGTTCTCCTGTTCTCTTTGGTGAAGCAGATTGCCCCATTCTAAGCTCAAAATACACCACGACTAACCAGCTTGTATTTCAGCCTGCCATAAACTCTACTTACATATGGGAATATTTATGACGCTTTAGACATGAATACTATGCATGGTCAGGCTTAGCCACACGGAATGTAGCGTGGTGGTCCACTGTCATATGTGGACATAATGGAGCAACAGCGGAAAGGCATTAGATGCAGTACCACTTCAGGATGTAACTGTGTATTGTATCAAAGTAATAGTTATTATTACGGACCTTATGTCTTAGCTTGACTGTTCCAGACAACCGTAAATGTAAATAAGAATTACGCACTCTACATTTCAAGCAACTCTTATTAATTTCATTACCCGTACGAACAGATCATGCTATATTTACTGATTCATAGCGTTGCATATCTGATTGATTTATATATATATATATATTTATACGAATGCGACCTTTTTGATACAATCGACCTACTATTTTGGCACACAGTCACATCTTGGCACACGATCTGAGTGCCAAAATAGTCAAGAGCTTTTTGAGTGCTTTGTTCTACAAATTTTTATTTTAAATTTGTGTTACCTGGTAAATTATCTCCATTCACATTCATCCATTGCAAGAATTAAACCCCTGCATCGCGCAGGTGGTAGTTTGGGACGTTTGAAAATTTTTATATATTGGACTGACGACCATTTTGGTACTCTGCATTTAACAGCTTGTTTCTCGTTATTATCCGATATATCATTATCCCAACTTCTTATATATTGCTTAGAATAACTTCCTTCACAAATATATTCTACACACGTGACATTCGATAGAGGGAATAAAAAATATATATATTTGGTCTCGACGTTTTCCAATGATATATATTCGCCCAGAAAACCGAAATGCTTCGGCTTGTCGGATAATTCGTAAGGCACCTCGTGCTTTGAGATGAAGTTGCGTTGCGGGCCGAGAATATCTTACGATTTGGTAAGCAATAACCACAACTCTTGAATATATTATAGCGTTATTTAAGACACTTAGACCCAGGTCAACCAGATGATAGCAAGAAAAAGTATATAATGTCGCTAAAGTGGGTTCTTAGCCTTGGCTTTCTAATATCGTCCACTGTGACATTTTGTGATTGATCTAAATCTTGACAACGCTGGTTCGATAGATTGGATATATTGTGTAGTATACTCAATTTGACATATAAATGGAATCTGGTCAATGTTTGAGGTACATTACTTTAGCTAGGTGCAGTCAAGTAATGTTGGTTAGTCGCGTTTGTCATAACGTATGTATGTATGTATGTATGTTTGTAAACAACATTTTGATGCGCGATACAGGTCGCAATCTTTATTTTCAATCGTCATCGTAAAAAATGCGTTAAACCAAGATGTTCGGAGGGTCGGACTTTTATACAATTTGCATCATTGTGTAGCTCATTCTAATTGCAAACTAGAACGAGTAAATTGTTTAAGCAGATAGGATGGAACATAACAAGTCTATGTAAACTGAGCTATTTAATAACAATTAATATGTTCCATTTTACCTTGATGGCAGTGCTGATATAGATGTATATGGAATTATCACTATATATATTCTTGATCATTTCCTTATTGATGAGTCATGTATGTACCATATATGGTAAAAAATGGGTTATGTGTTTATTTGCTGCTAAAAGTGTCATGTTGATGCAAAAGTAACTCTTATCCCCAACCTACCATTACAGTTGGAAGCGTAAGTGATAGTATTATTGATTTCATAGAATCGACGAATGTTTGCACGCTTATTCATAACCCCTCTAAATTCTAATATTGGGAAACTGCCACTCACTTATATCACATAACCACCACCAGCGTTATTATGCTGCTCCCCACTCAAAAGCTGCTCACGCGGTCTGAGAGACACAAGCGCCCATGCGCCCGCCCATCCAGTCCGCTAAGACCTCCGAACTTACATAGTAAGAATAGCTCCTCAAATAACACCCGTTTGTTGTATTCTGAGTATCATGACATAGTTCTTCCGTATTTGTTAAAAAATACGGGATGGAGAGAAGAGGTGAGTTTCCCAAACAATGCAGGTCAAATAGTTCATTGGGATGTTCCAAAAAGCAGGGTTGATAGATTCAACGGTATGACATAGATTATTTAAAAAGTAATTTAAGCATGGCAACAGTTTCACTCACACACGCCAAATGGCTGTTAATCGTGCAAATGACTACAACAGTACAAATGAATTTGTAAATCAGGTTAATTCTATATCGACTAACTTAAAAAAACGCGACCTACTTAGACTCGCCAACCTTTGACAAAGTCGCAATATGAAATCTCCCAAGGACGCGGATTGTTGCCATGACGCCGAAGCTATATGGCGTTGAGAGATTTCTCTGGGAAAATAAGCTGGATACATGGTGTCTTTAAATTAACCGTACCATTTCATTCTTAGTCCCACAGAAGAGATAATCATACGGATGTGTTGAGGTGAGTCTCCTTTATGTTGTGGTAACTTACGTCACCGCTGCGCTCCAAGGCCGTTAACGTGACGGCGTTGCATTAAAGCGTATGACACCCCCAGGAGAGTAAATCACGTCTCCCCGGACCGCCCGGGCCTTTGAGGCGGCAACGCAGCAACAAGTGTTCGGCCACTTGTTGCCCAGCCGTCTAGACTGCAAGCCTTCAATAACAAAGCCTACTAAAAAGTCGGCGAGTGTCGGCGAAATTCAAGTTGAACTTGGGGTCTTTTGGCCTGGCGGGTGTCGACGCGGTCTCGCCTTCCTCCCAGTCGGGGGATCTCTGGGGCTTGCAGCGGCGCTTTGCTTCATGGGGTCGGAGATTTCCGGGGCTACTACCGCCGTGACGTGCCTGCAGGTGGGGGCGACGGGCGTTATGCCTCTGCCCCGCATTCCCCTCGGTTTTCATGGTCAGAAAAGACTCCGTCCACCTCACGCTGCGGTTCTTGGGACCCCTTACCGCCATCCTGTTGCCAGCCCTAGGGGAATGTGGGGTAATATCGTCCCCTCCCCCCGTAGGCAGCTCCCCACCCCGCTGGTGAACCGACCCTGCCCCTGGGATGCCTGTTGTCATGAAGATCATGCGGTTCCCAAAGAGACTGTTGCCTTTCACACCTCCGTCAGTGCCATTTGTCGGGAGTGCGAGAGGTAACGCGGATCTCCGATATACTGAGCATCCCGAGATGCGGCGCGCCTCACTCTTTGCGGCACCCTCAAACCCTCCGCGAAGCAATAGACCTGGTAAAGGTTACCAACAACAGAACCAGACATGCTTCGGTAAGCAGTCCCGGAAGCGGGGAAGGGAAGAGGAAGGGGTACCCCCTAGGGTTTCAGCGGTCACTGGCCCTAGTGAATCCAGCAAAGCATAGAACCTCCCGCGCATGATGAACCAATTGCAGCGCGAGGTTCTGACTCGACTAGGGCCTTGCAAAAGTTGAAAGATCCAGCGGCACCCAAGGTTTTCTTAAGTCCCCCCCACCCACTACAAGTCACCCAAAAGGGAAGTTGGGTCCTGTTTTCGTTATTTGAAACAGGGGCACTTCAAAAGGGAATGCCCAATGGCCCGGGAGGAGGGAGTCCCAGAACTGCCAAGGGGACCAAGTCGGGAAACGCCCATGGACATTATTTAACTATGTTTCAGCATTACTATAAGTATAATTAACACTGGTATATTTAATATTCCTTAGTAGCTCTTTAGTAACTTAAACGTATGTACACTAATATGTAAAGGAAAGTTAGAGACAGTTAAGAGTTTTGAGAATATTTAAGAGTGAAATGTTTATCAATGAGGATCATTGTTTACAGAAATGTTGGCGGAACAGCATCCAGCACAAGTTGTGCAATTCAAGAAAAGGAATCGGAATGGATTTGGAAGAGGTGCAGGCCCACAAGCGACCTAAAAGAAGAAGCCATCACTAGATTCCTGCATTGAGGCTTCAAAGAGGACTTGGTGCCTCGAAACTACCTTCCCCAGCAGCCTGAAAGTGAAGACTATTCTACCATTGTGGCCCACAGGAAGTGGCTCCAGAAAGAGTTTGCAAAGGAGAGAGGGGCTGTTGACAAAAACAAGGTAGCTGAGAAGATGCACCTAACTATGTCTTTGCGACGTAGTCAGATTGTGCGAGAGGGAATGCCAGTGCCTCAGTGCACTGAGCAACACCCATGGTTGCAGGGAAGAGCAGGGGTGAGATATTATACATGGGCCATATTTTAATACAAGCATATGTGATTTTGAATAGTATCATAGTGTTTGAAGTCTATATTTTATTAACTGATTTCCTGTTGTATAATTGCACTGAATCATTAATTAATTAATGACTGTTAAGGCTTTGTTGGTCGTAGCTGTATGCAGAATTTACTAGACTGGGGCCTAAGGTAGAGAGTGGCGACATTGGCAAGCTCCTTCTGTCTAGTCTCCATCGCTTTGGGTGGGGCATTATGGAATTTCTTAGGCGGCAAAAAATATGTCGTTTCAGACTGAAGGAGATGATGTCGAGAATGAACCTGTTAAGGGACCAAGTAGAGAGAGCAGGTAAAGAATCCCAGTTTACCATATTCAACATCTACCAACCAAATAACTGCCGCATATTGTGCTTCAGGTTTCTGGTAGCTACAATAGTGTCATTTTCTTACTATTTATTTAGTTATTTTTACTTGGTTCGATCATATACTAAACTTGATGTTGCTTTACAACATGCATTCCAATATCTACCCCATTTTGTCTGTGTCATTGCCATCTCCCAGTGGCCAAGGCAGCTATAGTTATCACCGGTCTGCCAATACTTTTCAAGGAAAAATCCTTTATCCTAGAAGGCACACTCAAGGTAATTTTCGGTTTATATTTCATCATGTATTATTATCAAGCTAAATAATGACTAGGTAAACAATGATTGTAACAATGTCTCTTTTTAATAATAACATTCTTTCATTCAGGCAGGATTTGTGGACCTTGTACTATTTCTAATGAGAGCTATGGCTCAACAATAAGTCACCTATGTGTTTTAGAATGTCGCAACACAGCACGACACCAGCATAAACAGCCTGCCTCCTTTGCTGCTGAATGACGGAGAATTGATGGATGCTGAAATACATGTGTACATTGTTGGAGAAGCGGTGGACGTAGCAGAAGCCATGGCCATGCCAATGGCTGCGATTTATGTCTTTTATGTACCATGCCCCAACTCTGCCAAACAAACTTTCTCGCTATGTCCAGAAAGTTATGCTTGCCATTGAAGAAGAGGTTAAAGACCCTATTGATGCCAAACGCCTTTGTATCACGGCTAGCATTAACAAGGCTATGTATTAATGTGATTGAATGAAATAAAATATTCTTGTTTTGCATACAATTTTGTCTGACTTGTTTATACAAACATATAAGCAGTAGGACTTATTTGGTCAAATAAATTTGTATTTGTTCAGGGTGTACGAGGTATTTTAAGCTTGACCTTCAAACATAGTCTAACTGACCTTCAATTATAGTCAAACTGACCAAATCTTCTAGTCAGTCTGACTTAGTACAATAGTCATTACTCACTTACGCTGTAGTCAGTGTGACTAATTAGATAGTCATAGTGACCAATGGATTTGTCGTTTTTGACTACTCTTTACTTGACTAGGTAGATTAGTCATTTTGACTAATCAATATTTGACTAACTGATTTAGTCAAATTGACTAACACATTAGTCGTTTGGTGGACAGTCAATATGACTAGTTAAGTCGATCCCCTACCCATTAATGCCTCCGGTCTGTGTGGGTTGTGTGGCTGTATGAGGTTGTTGTGGTGTTGTGAGAGGTAGAGCCTGGGGTTAGGTTCTGGCTGGTACGGGGCCTCGGATAGGGATTCGAGTATCTCCCCAGAATGTCAGCACTGCCAGTGTAGGTAGTGCGGCACGAAAGGGTCTAGGGCAAAGAGTTCGAGCAAAAGGTGGCTCATCTGGCGCCACAGAAATGTCCATCCCACCCCGAATACCCCCTCTTACCCAAGTTGAAAAAAGAAGCAGACTCGGCTCCTCAATCCATTGGGTCACCACAATCGAGACCATTGGCCAACTACAGGGGACCTCATGATGCACAACGGGTTGGGGGACCGGCGACAGAGTTGGCCAGTAGTACGGTGACCAATCAGGTGCCCAATGAAAGCATTTAGGTGTGCCAACTCCTATCCGCGTCTCAGTTTACCCTGCCTGTGCAGATCGGTGGTATGACTGTAGATTCTGTAGTCGATACCGCTAAAGAAGCCACGATTATATCTGACCGTGTTTTCCGCCAGGTAAGCCTACAGCCGCGAGAGGTCAGGGATGTCAGGTTGGTAGAGACATGGCTATGGCCGGATTCGTTGTGGGACCGGTGGAGTTGAATGTGGGCGCTGTAAATCAAGTGTAGGTAGTTCAAGGAGGAGCATGGGCCGCAGCCACCCTGACTCAGCCGGGCCAGCCTTAGTGCCCATGTTTGGAGCCTCTGGAAAAAGGTCACCCCCTGCTATGGGTGGCACTGGAGCAGAGGCGTCAACGTCGTCATTCGAGCTTGAACATACAGAGGAATGCTCAGATTCCGAACCTGTATCCATCCTGGGTCAATTGTTAGGTAGGGGGGAGGATTTCAATCTTCCAGGTTCCCCGCTTAGTAACCCTACCCCTGCCACTGGTATGGGGCCTTCATGTCCTCTACGTAGAGGGGTGGAATGTATCGAATGCTCAGGCGTCGCCGATGCTTTGGCTGGTTCAAATGTAAGGCCCCCTTCCAAAGATAAGACCAAGCGGGCGGGTAGGAGATTCCGAGGTGCAAGGAAGGCAAAGGCACGTGGTCGAAAACAGCCAGCCGCGCAGGCAACTGCAGTGCCAGTGCTGACAATCACGTTGCCTGTCAAGCGGCAAACGGGGGTTGCAGGGTCATCCAAGGCGAGGGAGGCACATAAGCCCATGACCATCGGCAACGACCCCTACCCCCCAATCAACAGCCAACTCACGACCCCAGGTTGTGCAGGGTGGGTCCCAGGGGGCTGTAAGCGGGACGCCCCGAGGGAACATGGACGGCCACAAGGGGAAGTCCACACCTAGATGTCCCATTCCTGGGTGTGGGGATTCGTCCGGGTCTCCGACGACGCAAGTCCTGGAGGTTTTCAATGATGGCCTGGACCACCTGGATGTGACAAGGCAGCGATTGTCTGTCCTCCATGTAATCGCCAACTAGATGCTGGGACTGGGCCGAGACTTAAAAACTTTGGACCGTCTCGCAGAGGGGTTAGGCGGTTTTGGATGCCAAAGCCTGAGGGAACCCACAGGATTATTGAAGGAAGCAATGCGGGAGTTCTGTCGGGTCCATGAGGATCCGGTTCCTCATAGCTTCTGTCTAAGGCCCCCAAATTCGCCCGCGGTCCTCCTCCACTGGCAACCTCCGATGTCTCTGTTGTCTCAGCTCGGATCCAATGAGAGGGAGCTCGTCTGGGACTTGGGGCGTCGGCCTGAACCTTGTGATAGTATCGAGGGGAGCGGAGCGGGACAGAAGTCTGCTAAACCGGAACCTCAGCTATCCGTGGCCTTCGATTCCCACTTCCACATGGACAGGGCCCTGACTTCCCTGGACATTCCACAGAATTCCGGGCCACGTAAGTTGTTCATGGCTGCCATACCCTAGTCTGCCTTTGCTGTCGTGGTTGGGGGGGGCTGTGGCCAATATTGTAATTTCTCAAGCCTGCTTACCTTCTGCTGTGGTAGGATCGAGGGGAGCGGGGCGGGGCAGAAGTCTGCTAAACCGGACCCTCAGCTACCCATGGCCTTCGATTCCCATTTCCACATGGACAGGGCCCTGACTTCCCTGGGCCTTTCACGGAATTCCGGGCCACGTAAGTTGTTCATCACTGCCAAACCCCAGTCTGCAATCGCTGTCGTGGTTGGGGGTGCTGTGGGCCAACTATTGCGACCATGCCACTTATCCCAGTGTCGATAAAATTATCGACCTGGGGCAGCAAAAAGAGAGGATCGCGATTGGTCTCCACCCCAAGCACGCAGCGTAGTTAACATCGGACCAAATGCAGGTGATGTCCAGCTTTCTCAAACGGTCCGAAGTTGTCGGCCTTGGGGAGGTTGGCGTAGACCATTCAGTCCTCCCTGCTAAATGGGGGACACAGCAACATGCCCTACTCCACGTGCTATCCCTCCTGGAGCCCCGGTATGTGCTGGTTTTGCACATCCGAGGAATGAAGGGAGATGACGACACAGAGGCATATTGCTGTGTCCTGTATCAGCTGCTTGGTCAGGTTCCCAGAGAGCGGCGGATTCACCTCCACTGTTTCTCGGGATCTGGGGATAATCTAAAAGTTATTCTAGTTTCGGAGAGTTATCCGGTGTTTAAGCGGCACAATCGACAACTTTTATGGTCTCGATATATTAAAAGAACAAAATGTATCATTGCATCGTTTGTTGTCAGTGGTCATTTACATGAGACTACCAAACGGCCCAAAAACAGCCCTGTCCAAACGTGATCGGCGCCGCGTTTGTCCTTACCTCGGGTCAAAAAATCGTGGTATCGGTCCGAATGACTACATAAGTTTCATGAATATTTTGAGCGCCTATAAAACCGTCAATTAATGTCCGATGGTAATACAAATTGGGTCACATGTACTCCGTCGGATCCCCAAATTTCAAACAAAGTCTAGTATTGTGGTGCAGATTTGAGTTTAAATGGTCAAGTGTGCAATTTGATTGAATGAGCTTATGTGTCCAGACTTCGCAGGTGGGACATAGTGTTAATACAATTTCTTCAATATTCATTTTGCAGGTCTGACAGATAAGTCATCATGTCGTATGGGAAAAGAATGGTAACTTATTATTTCATTTATCAGTAACAGTGTTCCCCATTCCCCAGGTTTTATTGCCTCAAGTCTACACTAGAAAATTTGACGTTTTCTGCAGTTGTAAGCATATTAAATGTGGTTCACATTATTATGATAACAATGTATGAGCTAGGTCAACATTTTTATTTATTTCAGCTTCGTGCTTTGTGTGAGGGGTTTATTAGCTTGCGTATGGTAGCCAGCACGCGTTGCAGGTAAATCCTACCGCCATGAACGACGTGCGTAGCCCATGAGTTTGCCGGCGAGGCTTTGCAATCGCTTTAGAGAGGCGGGCGTTTTGTGCGAAATTGCTGCAGAAGATGTTTGAAGGCCTGTGCCTTGTCGAGCGGGAGGCTGAGGGTGCAGTCGGAGGTGTCGATTGAATGCCATTTCTCGTAGTATATGTTTCTTTACCTCGGGATGTGCTGCAAGGGCGGATTTGTAGTTATTGGTGTTTACCTGGTGATGGGGCATGTCATTAACAATAGGGAATCCATGAGTGATGCCGGACAAAATATATTGTTGGTCAGTACTACAGAAGCTTTTATAATGATTTCCCGTATAATACTTCATTCAATAACCCCTGATCCATCCATGGAACTCACGTAGTCTACATATGCGGTCTTATTCTCAATGACCCCGCCTTGTTTACTTTCTGTATGGTCATGTGACCAAAATAATCAAGTGCGACCGTAAAAGTCAAGTACCTTCTTGACAAACTGCCAAATATACATTATTCACACAGTATTCAACACTGTTGGATCATTGAATACCATATAATAACAAAACACTTGATATAAAAACCCATTCCTACGATCGAAGCTACCAAATTTACTCTTTGACCCTAGCCATGATAATCTGGCTTCGAACTTTGACCCCAGATGAACGACAGATCGGCGAAATATAGAGCGAACAACTAGCAGGCGATTACCAAAGTCAAGTTACATAAAATTGCCAATCTGATAAATAATGATCATTAGAATTAAATTTAACTTATTTTATCACAGCCCTGGATAAGAATGATACGATTGTTGCAGTATTTCAGCTAATAATGACATTTCATAAATTACGAAACTCGTAAACAATAACTCTACATTAGACTGCTTCCTCGTGACTTCGCGGAAAGCATAGACATTTGTTGTTAAATACGGATTTCCCAACAAATACATTCTGACATGGACGGAAAAGAAGCTGTGTCGGTAAAATAATATACCATCTCTATTACTGCGGGTTCTGTATTACCTAATCCGCCCTTTTACCCCTTCCCTGACCGAATTTATATCCATGACCCAATTCCTTTGACGGAACGACCGCTATCAGCTGATCGACAATTTAGGCCTTAGCAGCATTCGTTTCAATACTGTTGGATGGTTGAAAAGCAAATTGTTGTTTGACAGACTTGTTTGGCTATTTTAGCTAAGACTGTTCGGTGATATGTAAATGCAAAGAGAACTTGACTATGAAACATCAACCAAATAATTTTAACGATTAATAGTAATAGTAATATGTTGGGAATAAGGCTAGAGCCTGTAGGTCCAATCTGGGCGTTTAGACTATAATTATAAACCGCTGCTGGAGGCATGCCCGGGGGAAGGATCAGGGGTCGGACGGAAGGTCGTATTGGTGGGCGGTCCAGATGGACTTTGGGTTGTGTTTCGCGTCATCAACAATTCTCGATATCGGCTAACTGTCTTCCGCCGGAAGTCATCCCGGAGCAACGATTCGGGGGTGAATACAAGCAGCTGTCAGCGTATTGACACCTTGTTGGTTGCGCGGAAGACACGACGCTTTTAACGTGCGCGTGGCGCTCTTTAGTCAATGACACGGTAAATAGTAGCTGATCTAAGACAATTTTAATAATCAGAAACGATCTTGAGCATACTTTGATCTGCGAACAAGAACATTTTACGAGTGACAGCTGTAAACTCGGCGATATAAAATCAGCCATGGCTGACAAGCTACAAACCGGCCGATTTGTTTGAAGCTCAACAATCATGGCTTACCAGTATTTGGAAGGACTACCCAACGTGGCACGAAAGAGGTATATACAAAAACTGACCAATACTACACCCAGATCCAGTGTCAAATGTACGTTGCAGGAGCTGAATATGGGGACCTTGTCTACTGGACTCCTGGGGAGTTTGTGATCAGACAGTGATTTTCTTTTGGAGTTGTGTAACAAGATCAGTATGTTTTGGCAGTCAGCAGTATTTTCAGAACTTCTGACACGCAGATTAGAGGATGGTGCATGTACTTCTGGTGAAGATATGATTGGATGTGACAATCCATGCTGTAAATACAAGTGGTTTCATTTTTCATGCATCGGCATCAAAAGAGTATCAAAGGGTGCCTGGTATTGCAAGTCTACAAGAAATACATCTTGAGCCAACCTTTCTGTATATAAGATGTTCCTTTTATAGACTTATGTTGATGTCTTTGACTGTTATATGGTGGATGAGTTGGGCAAATAAAATTTATTCTCAAATTCTATCCTCTTCTTAAATTAATTTGTGCCACTATGAAATTTACAATGTGATGTGACTAACAGCAATCAAATGCAAATTCTGGATGAAGAGAAATGTGAAATATCACAATAGATAGTCTAAGTGTGGCATGGACAATAAGAAACCACCAGAACATTTCATAAATGCTTTATTACGATTGTGTATTGAAAACAAAACTGCAAAATGAAAAAGCGTACAGGTAATACCACTACATAATATGTAATTTGAACTATTTCAGTCAATCAAATCACTGTCTCGTACAATAATGCTACCCCCAGCATTTAACAAACAACAAGCCACAGTGACCATCTTGTCCACACTAGAGAGCTCATTATCTTTGGCTTCAGCCTTCAGAGAGTTCACCGACCGGATAGGTAGGGTCCCCTTCAGCAGTTGATATCTGTTTTTTTACACACCCATTGACTCTCTAAATGTGAATATTTCGATCAAAGTGGACAGTCCCAATCCACACTGATATGCAATATGCTGAAAATGCATATCAAGTCTAAGTTTAACCAGAGTGAGGAAGAGCTGGTCTTGAAGAGAGTTACCATCTTTTCTGGTGACTGAATCATCATGATTCACTACAATCTCACTCAGTACCTAAAGACAGAGCACATGGTAAAATATATACATACATCATTGTAGAAGTAGAAATGTTTATACATGTGTGATTGTGTGCAAAAATTCATTATTATAATAGGCAGATTTAGTACAAAGATTCATTATCATTATTAAGATTCATTATAATTATTGAGTAAGCAGGCAAATTAATACTGCCAAAATCAATTACTTTTATCCAAAAGTATTCACCTGTCTTTTGTTGGATGAATGCTCAATGACTCCTTGTAAAGAACGTTTCTTGGCGTTCTTGTAACGATTCATGCGGTCATGTTGCTTGTTGCCATCTTGTCTGTGTGTGAATATAGAGGGTATCCAGTCTGGTTAAAGTGGGCCCTTGTTAACCACCCCTAGAGGAACGAATTATAATGACTTATTATGTTTCCAACCACAAATGGTACAAACGATACAAGGGGAATATAGAATAGCAAAATTGAAATCACTGTTGAATGGAAAATCCTCATCGACATTACTGATTACATACAGATACAGTAAAAACACATACAAACATGGCGACATGAATGATGAAGTCGTTCAAGCAGAATTAACCGTATTTACTTAAATGTCATCAAATTGGATTAAGAATAAAGTAGTGTGTTACAGAAATAGAGCTCTACCCTACAACAGTGTAGAACCTACCAGTGATGAAATGATGTCCACAAAAACCAAGTTCTTAGCTGGTCGCCAAAACGAACCGTCTTCGTTCTGTCGATTCACAGCAATGATCCACTTTTCCCTTCTCTCCGGGTCTTTCGGAAACTTAAAGAGCGACATTCTTTCTTTCATCATGTTGTGGATAGAACAACCGAATGCACAGCAACTTTTCGGCATGTTTTTATCGACGTTAATAACCGCAAAGTAAACCGATGTTGATATCGCTGAGTGAAATTAATCCAATACACATTGATTGTTTTCACTGCGCTGCGCGTTGCCAGGGTCGCCGGGAATTCTGGGTGGTGCGAGGTTCCCGGATAACCGAGATCGGCAATACGGCGTTCGAAGTCGGTACGGAGTCGACGGGAGAGCGATCGCAGTGCATTCCTGACCTTTTTGTAGCTAACATGGTCAGATTGGTTATGGGACTCACAATATGTGTGCCAGAGGGCTTTCTTGGTTTTCCGCATACGATACGATCGACCTCGGGGGTGGTGTACAACTGCTTCCTAGAGCGCTTGGGGGCTGAGCGGGGGATGCATTCGGTGGTGACGGTATCGAAGTGTTGGGCAAGACGGGTCCAGGCTTCCTGCGCACTTGGACAGTCGAGTTCAGTGTCCCAGTCGACTGCTTGAAGAATGCCCGTGAGCCGGGGGTAGTCCCCCGTATTTAGGTTGAAACGGCGCTGGTCGGAGACTGCTGGCGTAGGGTAGCAAATGATGTTGAACTTGAGACATATGTGATCACTTTTCCATAGGGGGGGGGGGGGGGGGGGGGGGGGGGGGGCTATACTCGAAGGCGGATATGATGTCTTCTTCGGTAAGTATCAGGTCCAGTATGCTTGGCCTATGACCTTGGCGAAAGCAGGTTGGCTTCAAGACATGCTGAGTCAAGAAGATGTCTTGGACAGTGTTGAGGAACTGTTGGGAGTGGTAGGTTACTGGTGCATTTGCAACTCAAGTATCCCAGTCGATCTCTCTCATATTGAAGTCACTGACTATCACTAGATGGGTGGGCTTTCAGTTTTGAAGCTTGATGGAGTAGGCATGATCACTAGATGGGTGGGTTAAGTTTTGAAGCTTGATGGAGTGGCATGAGAGGCTGGTGTTATTGTCCGCTGTGGATAGATATTGTGTTATATGGACATTATGGTCAGACATAACCATAATGTGTATGGTACTGCGCTGTTTGGCAAGTTGTGATTGAAGAGACTAATCTAATGTTGCAGCACCATTGATAGTTTTAACTGGCCTGCATGATTTGCATGGTAGGTTTTATAAATTGATCAACACATATCAGTGGCTGCTTATAAACTGTCACTTGGTGTTTCATAAACTTAACTATTGCCAATTATCTTAATATGATAGACCTCAACGGTTCCTCAGATTGCAAACATAAACTATACTTGGGGGTAGTCATATTTCTGATGTTGGATCTAAATTGTAAAGAGGTTGTCTGATGTTATGACCAAATATCAATTTGAATTCACAACATCACATACATATTGGGCTGTTGCCTATCCAAGCAATGGCCAATGTAATGGTCTATCAAAAGAGGGAATAAGTTGATGGTGCAAATACAGAATTGAAAGTGTCAGATATCACCAGAGGGTCACCTAATACAAATAACACCAGTCATTAAATAAACAGCCTCAGAATTGCATAACTATTTAATTGCATAATAAATGAGCATCTGTGCTATAAACACCATGACTATGATTATTATGTAATTTGACAGTAGATAATATTGAATGTTCTCATCTGAACAGCTGATGTGGCCTCACATAAGTTTCCTGGCATTGAATTATGTGATCTGACCGTTGAAAGGTATCCTATAAGTTAGTGTGGAAACATTTTATGATTAGGCCCATGTACTGTGAATATGGAAGAAATTCTATTCTGAACCAACCAGATATGTATATTTCCAAAAATCTACCCATATATGTTTCATTAATATAGGTACCTATGTCAGATGTTAGCTTGGAAACCTATCAGAGAAGACTGGCTGAATTGGCCATAGCTAAAGTGGGCGTGTACTTGGCACAAATGGATTGCCTTGACACAGTCGGTTTGTTTGCTTGTATGATGAAGTATTTTTCAATTTTGTACCACAACCATACCAATATTTTTGGAACATGGTCCGATTTTCATCAAATGATCAATTAGATGGTTCTGAAAATATGCAGGTCACATAATTATGAACAAATGTGAAGCAATGGCAGAAATATGCAGTGATACAAACATTGTTTCTCATTGTTTACATCTGAATTAATGCATAGTCTGTAATGTGTCAATTATATTAATTTTGCAATGCATATTGTAAAATGTATGTGCTTTTGTTCATTAGATACTGAACCAGCAGCCCAAGCAAGTACCAGTTATGCCACAAGTCTGACTAAAACAAAAAGCCCTGTAGACCCCAGACTTAAAGATGCCAACAAAAACAACTTGATTTCTAGTGACTCTGAGTCAGATTAGGATGTCTCGAGCAGAACATGCATCGAAGATACAAGTGAGTATTTTTCATTCCTCTGTGGTCTGTTAACTAGTGACAAGGTATAAACCAACGAATGGCTTCTTTGCATTATAAATGAATTCAAGTTAAGTGACCTTCATATTTCAAGACACTACCCACTGCATGGTCTATAAAGGCCTGTGCTATATTATGAAAGTCATTACAAGTCTGCTATAACTAGAAACTAATAGCGAAATATGAAAACAATATATCAATGCACATGCAGACCACTTCTAATGGGATACAAGGCAGACCCAAGCTCTACAACTTGCCTTCAGAAGTTACATTCAGATCTATCTCTATGGAAACTACTCCCAGGTATTGTATATACACTTTAGAATATATTGTTTTAATCAGGATAAATTTGACAGAAAGATCATTCCCAGTATCTCTTTTATGGTAGATGTCATATATGATATACAATTGTTGCACAATTGTGGTGTAGGCTGAATTGTTATTTAAGCTTCTAGATTAGTCATGCACTACCATTTAATGTTTCATAATTACGTAACTTTATCTGATGCTTTATCAGTAAGTTATATCTTCTATTCTCAGCATTACACTGCAGACAGATTATTACAAAAGTTGTAATAAATATACAATCTGTGTAGCTCTAAAATAATCTCTCTTATTGTTGGGTGCATCTATCTGAAGATGTCCTGGTCAATCTAAAACCTGCTGAGGTGCTGCAATCTTGTGTTCAACAGCAATTTAGTCTGTAAAACATTTATGGTCACCATCAAATACTGAATGCATGTGACACTATTCATTGGACACTACCCTCACACACAACCTCACTTTGACACCTGGAGTTGTTCTACACCATTCAATCAGAAAAACGGTAGGTTATAGCTGTACCAGCAAGGAACACTACCTAACATTCTGTGGGATGACCCATCAATCTGAACCACACATCATTAGGTTGAATAATAGAACTGTTATCTCTGGATTAGTGGTGCCAAGTAATTTGCTTAATATGTGTACATGTTGATTGTTTCAGGGAAGAAAGAAGTTCTTAAGTCACAGCTGCCAATGGGACGGTCACTACTGGGAAAAAATATGAATGAGCAGCTCAAGTTTCAATGGGCCTTGTACCACCTCTTAATTATGCTTGAAATGCCATTAACTATGCATAATTGCAATGAGCAGTGCTGGCTCCAAATGGATGTGCCACAAACTCTTAATGAATTTTTAAATGTCAATAAACATGCATAATTGTCATACAAGTGATCTTTTTAATCACTATATAGTTTATAGACAGTATTACACATGCTCAGTTAATGGTGCAATAATATTTGATCATAGCTTGTGACAGTTAAAAACGATTTTTAAACTGTTTACCCATGGCCTCAATGTTACAATTATGTTTACCAGTAGCCTTGTTCCATAGCTGTGATATTAATGTTGTGTTACCTGCATTTCAAATCCAACCCCTTTCAAACAAATTATGTCCATATGAAACCTGTTCTCTAGGGAGAACTATAAATGTATTACCAGAGCAGATGATATAATCAGAAATAATACAGATAACATAGCAGTAGTACGGTTATCATTAAGTTATTAGTGTATATTTCTATGAACTAGAGCAAAGAAAGCATGCCCGTCTGTGAGCTACATTGGATGATTAAGCGTCAGATGAACCACGGAGACGCCTCCATGGACAAACAAACAACCATATCGAGCATAAGAGTGGGAGCCAGAGGGATTTATATAAATCGTCTATTACTATAACTACATCAGTGTTGTTATATTAGTAGCAGAGGATGATCCTTATGCGGTGTGTGTGCAAGATTGGGATTAACCTCGCTTGAAACATCGAAGATCACTTAGCGACGGAGCGTACAGGTCTCGGACAGGATGTGGAATGATACTGAACTATGTTCGTGTTTTCTCAATGATAACAATGCCGACCCCTGTCAAGTTCATATTCAGACTCTCGACACATATTGCGCGTTCCATCCCACGAGTTCCTGTACGACTTCCAGTTTCACAGTGTGCGTATCTCGGTGTAGATATATTTATTCTTGTTCCTGACCACGCACTCGAAAGCGCCAGACATATAGAGCCTTTGCTGCTCCATGTTTGAATTACGTTGGATAGTACTTCTTTCAATGTGAAATAAATGAATCGTCGTTAATTAAACATGCATTGCCCCTTAACTGCACAGTTGATTTTATCGCTTATTATCATTTCAAATTAAGATTACCCATCATACAGACAGGGATGAAAGACATACCCCATGGCATAGATGCAAACTTTTAATTCCCGCCACACTGTCGCATAAGAGTTGGTTTTTGTTGTGTCCCAGAGCGTTTGGGTTTCTGTTATGTGCCAAAATAATAGGCTTTTGGTGATATCCCAAAATGATTTTTTTTTGTTATGCACCAAAATAGTTGGTTTTTTGTGATGTTCCAAAATGGTCGGTTTTTTGTTATGTCCCAAAATAGTTGGTTTTTTGCTATGTTCCAAAATAGTTGGTTTTTTACATGTCCCTTATACCCGAACTATTTTGGAACACCCATTTTGGTACACAAAATATATAAGTTTAATAAAACAATAAAAATCCAATATAAGTTTACGAAACCGAAACAAGTTACCGACAGACCAACAGAAAACAAGAAATAATCATCACATTGACTATATGTTTTGTCGCCTCCAATGTCCCAAAATGGTCGGTTTTTTGCTAAATGTCCAAAATGGTCGCATTCGTATGTATATATATATATATATATATATATATATATATATATATATATATATATATATATATATATATATATATACATATATATATATATATGTATATATATATAAATATATTCACATATGTATATATACAAATATATATATATAAATATATATATATATAGATGTATTTATATATATATATATAAGTATATATATATATATATTCAATTGTGTTGATTTATTTGGATTGTAATCGGAACAATTTGCTGTTTTTATAAGTTTCATTGAAGCTTAATTAACAATTTAAACATGATAACTTTGTTATGACTTCATGTATGTATATCACGGCCAGGAAGGGCCTAAAAATCTAATTATTGCAACGCCAATTACGGTATTGCTAATCCGTGTGCGGGATTTTTATACCAATAAAAACGAGATGAAATTCCTATGCCAATGTACACCATAAATATATCAAATTCAGGCTGTGTTTGCTGCCACGGTATCATCTCATGAATACTTTGATGTTTGGCTTAAGTTTTCGTCATTGGTTAATTATTAGTTATTCCTTACTACGCGCCTAATGCTTTTACAGGACGTAAATACATCTTGTCTATGCTACAAAGTGTATTCGCATTTATGAGTTATTGGCCTTTACTGCTGTGAATCTTCATTTGCTTTCCATGTGTAACAGCAGTACAATTTATATGTACAACACATAGTGGGCACTTTAATGCTCGGGCGAACATTTAGCCTGTATTCGCATAAGTCACATGCAACATGGGTTCGGTCACTTAAGCACACAGAGACGTAATTACCAAGCACGATAACGATAAGTTAATTGAACAAACTTGCTATGGCGATACCTTGGGGTAACGCAAGAAGGGTGCTTTGCTTTTGTCTAAAAGGTCGAAGGGGAGCCTCATGAGTGGCAAAAAAATTAAGTTAATTGGCCTCGGTACGGAGGGTTACTTAAAAAAAACGCTTCAAGCTTTGTTTGTAGGCTTCTGGTGTTTAATATAAGAATCAAGGGTACATTTAATTGAACAAGACTGTCGTATATATGTCAAGTTTACATTGGATCAAACATGATGTTTTCGTTTAGAATCTCGCAAAGTTTTACGCGAGTGTCGGTACACACAAAGAAAAGTTTAACATATATCTACCTCAGTTATTTTTATGTTATCGAAGAGCTGACATCGGGTGACGATGGCGCATATCACACAGATGATTAATGTACAATGCTTTATACCAGAACAAGATTTACAGGACAACCAGACAAGGATAATAATCAATTCTTTTTGGTCGCCATTTGTCACTTAAGAATGGTCAAAACATAAGTAAATATATCCAGTACATGTTTGGCGCTGCTTGTCCTCATAATTTAATTATTATTACATGAATGTCAGTCATTAAACTAAACAAATGGCATCTGCCTTTGCCAGCCAGGCGAAATACAAGAACAGCGTCATGGGCAACTTAGTTTTCTAATGCTTTGCCGGTGTTAGTGACGGATGCACAGTAAACCGGATTGCTGTCGGTTCACTGACAATACACGATTTGATTTAAGAAGTAATTTCTAGGCTGATTGTGTATCAAAGTAGGAGCTATCCTCTTGAGATTCAATTGATGCATCAACAAGGCTGTGTTCGGCATGTTTTCTGCGTCAGTTGACGCAGTATCATCTATTCGCAATTGGAAATCCTCAAAAGCAATTACTTCAAGTGATTTTATACTAATGTAGTGCAGTGGAGATTGCAAGATACACGAAGTGGTTTACATGGTATAAATCATCTCGGTCGAATCACAGGGCAGCAATAATAATGCTGGTAATAATATTTGTGAATTAATCACATGACTCATTGGATGAACCCCGGAATCACGAAGTTGGCTACGTCACTAGAGCGAACAGCATCATCGCCAGGTTAACCAATCTAAGCATTACCAACCATCAAACAATGAATCACCTATGATGTCGTCTTCAATACAGCCGATTTGTAACGTACATATTTTACACCTAAACCCCAGCGACGAGCTCGATGATGAATCAGATATTATTGTTTCAGTTTTCGACGGTTCTGCATGCCAACGTCGGAATCGTAGGTAAACCGTTTATAACTTACGAATCATCATGCATACAGGGCACTTACGGATCTAACGGTCTTTTATCCTGGTGGCCTTCTTTGAATTTTAATGTCATATCCTTGGCTTATCAGCTCAAATGAAGATAGCATGCTTGCGGTAACATTTGCTCGGAAATAAAATAATTCATGAAACACATGCTGGTGATGTTAACATGAGAAGGCGGTAAGCGATCACAATTATGGTCGAGGGGGCACAATATATGCATTCATTTGATTTGAGGATGAGCTTATATCATTCAGAATACCCTCCCACATCAAATACAGATCTGATTCCCCCATAGAAGCGTCAGACGTCGATATCCATCATCAAATCGTGAGCAGATTGGTTCTAAAGCATAATATAATTCAATGCTTGGCTGTTATACCATGACAGAACCAATTTGCATCCCGTGAGAGCAATTACCATATGACAAATACAGGCTACAAGAGTGATTTATGCATGTGTTGATAAGCTGATTCTATCAAAGGGAGAGCCACAGAGCGTCAGAAAAACTTAGATGTGAGGTGCCGTTGAATTAAGCCGGGCAGTTAACTAATAACGAGCAAATAGACACCAATGTCTGGCCCAGTAGAGACGTAAATGAGTAGTTTACTGTGTGATTTCGCTTAATACTTATATAAAGCATTCAAGGCAACAAATGAGATGCTTCTTCCTCCAAAGCAACCCTCTAGGTAGAGGCCCATACGTTTTATAAACAATATATATGTTCCATTATGTACAATGGCACATCACATCAGGGTCTGCACAGTATATGCTAAGCATATTAGTGGTAATGCATGCATATTAAGACTCACGGCTATCAAGGTGAGTCACCCACAGGTACCAAATGCACTCTGATGCACAGTTGAGTATTTATACATTGTAATAGCATTAGCGGCGAAGTGAGAAATAACTAGGATTAACGGTAACTATCGAACTGATAAAGCAATTGTAAGTCAAGTGAACAGGGCCTCAGGTGGTCAGATGTGTTGTGAACAATGGCATAGGAATTCTCAACACCAATAGTTTTCATTGATCCAGGACCCCGATGACTAAAACGGATATCAATAGGGGTCTTCAACATATCATATATGCACAATCTAGAAAATTAGTATAATTGTCTCTTCAAATAAATCCGTTATGTGTGACCTTATCGGTATGGCTGTGTGTCAATTTTATATACTTCTACGTTAACCAGTGTAAGAGAAAATACCTCCCGCAAGGCGGCAGGTTAGTTGGGGGTTTCTGTATCATATTTTAACAGACACCTGACTTTTCAGGCGAGTGATGACAGCAGGCGGCAATCCGGATGAAACAGTATGTATAATGCGCACATGTTTTGAGAGGGGAACTATTCGTCAGTAATTTCGGAGCTGAAAAATGATAAATTGACATGCATCGCTGCACCATTGGTTTAAACTAGCTGGCAAGCAATGTACTAACAATATCGACGCAACTTTACCAGTTATGTATGCCAAACATAAATTATAAAATGTACATACGTTACTAATGTAATTGGTTAAATGAACGGCGTTTTAAACATACATTAGAAATTTGGGGACTATAAGCAGACTGTGATAATTATATATGAAATTATACGTATGTCTAAACCTTGATATAGAACTACATCGTTTAAAAGACAAGAAAACATGCAATAAGGGAAATGGAAAAAAAACTAATGTGGACTGGATTGATACACATATCACATCGAGGCAATATGTGAATGACAATGCGGAATTTGCACAATCCTAAACGTGATGCATAGATCGACGTATTGTGTACGTACCGTGTGACATATGAGATAACCCTTTGCGCAACTGTTTACTAGCATGTTGCGAGTTAACTACGTATCTGTTATGTAATGAGCCACTGCATTCTTATAAACGTAATGGTCAATACCTCATTTACACGTTTAGGATAAAAAATATACTGTGAAAAAGATTAATTGAATTTGAGGTATTATGCACGAGTATTGCTTAATCCCATGGCTGCAGAGTCTTGTTGACAGCCTAACATAATTCCTCACTTCTGGAGAAATCTGACAGTGCTGAATTCCAGACTATCATGTTAAAATGGTCAAACCAAAATATGTTCAAACGTTTTGAAGGAAAAAGTGCCTTGACTTTATACAGACATAGTAGTGTATCATTTCGTGTACCCAAGTCTACGAAAGGTAGGCGGTTTGTCTACTAAAGGTCGCGTTCGTGCACATCTTAACAACTATCCATTCGTTGACGTAACCCGATAACTATATTAATATATACATATACCTATATATTTATATATATATATATATATATATATACATATATATATATAAATATATGTATATATATATATATTATGTGTACATATATATATATATATTTATGTGTACATATATATATATATATATATATATATATATATATATATATATATATATATATATATATATATATATATATATATATATATATATATATATATATATATATGCAATTCGAAGAGTTTGCTGAATACTAACCCACCATATCCACGCGCCATGAAAATGAAGGGTCCGCTGGATACAAACGTACCAGTTTAATGAGGTATTAAAGTAGCTACATTGTTGAAATGCGACGGGGCAATGGGTGCTTGACAGTAGCTATTGCAAGAAAATGACGGCAGCCAGTTAAATCTATCTGTGCCTCCGGTTTTTTTAGATGAACCCTTGTATGTTCTTCTTTAGGCTCTCTTGTTGCTTTGTGGTTTTAAACGTTTATGCGCAGCGTCTAACTACACAATACAGCGGAATATGAAAATGTATCTATGTTTTTATTTATTTGTACAGAATCCATTAGTCAAAGGACGATGATTACATTTCGATGCTTCATTTACATTTTTATGCGTCGCCCAAACCACCCCTCTCTGTAGGATATACTTTGTAATTACCATTTCTTGCACCTGCGGTTAATAAATGCCCATACTGCTGTGGTTTATGTGCCTAGCTGAAAATTAAGCTGACTGGGTAACACTGCTCCTTTTGCCAAGAGAAATCGGTCTCTATCTACAGGATTCGACTTGGGGCGCGTACATGAGGGAATACAAAGCTACAAACTTCGATCAATTGAGTTAAAATAATGATAGGATGGGGACCATTGTCCGGTCATTATTCATTAAGTGGTCATAGAGAACTAATTGATGTGGACAATGACGAGTCCTCATTGACTAATCCCAATGACAACAGCTACTGCACTGGGACCCATAGACGCGACTAACCTATGTGTATGGCTTGCAGCAAGTTGTTTATGAGACGAGAGCAGGCGAAATACTACTGCCAATAGTCTGGAGAATGAAATATTTTGATTCAAACGCGCCGTCAAGCCAGTATATTGATGTTTATTTTTACGGAAGCAGCCAATACTGTTTGCAAGACAATATACTACAACTATGTTAGCAGGTTGAATCCATAATTGCTACACAATATTGTATACAAACAGGTGCAGTCGGTATTAATACCCATTTGTTACATGCAATCTCCAACATAGAAAACAACCCAAAAACAAAACGGAAAGCAGTTGCGTGACTTACAGGGCTTATTGTGTTTATAAGCGTCACTAAATCAACCATCACGGCAAGATGTCAATAAAATAATACCAATAACGGTAATAAGTAAACATATATCTACATTAAGTTTGATTTATGACTATGGCAATGGTTCTTTCGGTTACACGAACGGCACCCTTTTAAACAAGTTGCGTTTATGTTGAAGGGTGGGGATAAAGACATAATACAGGACAATGATTCATATTGATTAGCGACCTAAGCAGGCATATACCGAGAGTTGCATTTGATATACTTTGTCAGATGGCGTCTACTAAATATATATGGTTGACAGACAAAACGTAATTTGATTTGATTCACCTTGTAATCGGATGCATTGATTATTTCTGGCAGCATGACGTCAGTAGAAACGGCAGATAGCATCAGCGGAGATCAAGCTAAACATTTCTGAACGCATACTTTTTGATATAGAATTAACCAAATTATCATTGTCTGGCTTTCATTTAAATTGCCGAGTTTCGACTTTCTTTAGTAAATGTTACTCTTATTGCAGATAGTAAGATAACCATGCATTTTAGTGACGCACGAAATATATGGTACCACCTTAACAATCCAATTTCTACTGCCACAAAAATTGTTTATCATGTGGCTGTAGTGTATAACCGACTTATCCGATATGACTTGCCACATCTTGTCAGATGTACCATGTTAATCAGAGACAACCTGTAAAGCAGAGGCTCGATTGCTCGCGTTATCGCCCGGGTATATGACGCTAGAATAGACACAATGTACATTCTTCCAAGTTAATTGCTTTGGCGACGGCAATGAATGTGCGCGATCAATTCAATTTAGCTTGAATTGTGTTGGATTACATTGGCGAAACTCGAAGAATATAGAAACTAAAAGTCGTCTTGGTAGGCAGATATTGCAGTCAGAACTGTATCATATATATCGAGGTAGGGCAAAATCAACCTGATATAATGCCTCTTCTGGGTGAACATACTAACAGTAGATATCAACACCTTAATACACTAAGAATAACCAGCAGACCTTTATCGTTACCTGCTATTCGTCAACTGCACTGCCTAACAAAAACATGTGCTCAAAAGTACATGGTTTGAAAAATAAGCCCAGATCCTTTGGGGGGGTCGGTTTCCAATATTAGACTTGTGCCAGGCCAACTTAATGCAGGGAATTCCTCTAATTTCGAACCTTTTAAGAAATTAACCATTCGTTGCTCAATTGTACGCCAATTCTAATAATCTTATGCGGGTCATCTCGCCAGGACCATTTTCGTTGAAGCGTGAAACAGTAGAGTCACCACTCCCAAATACCGGTCTGTATATTTGTATATCGTTCTATTCAGATGACGGCTCTTTTCGTTCTGATGCTATGATGTGATCTGTAACACTGAAAAATAGAAGAGTTATATCGCATTACATTGAAGCATTTCCAAAAATATTCTAAGCAATGCAACCCATTGATGGTTAGATTCAAATTGCAGAATGTGGCTGAAGCATAAAACAGTAATAGCCCTAGTTAAACAGTATTAAGCTAAATAAGCTATTATAATTGTTCTGGCACATTGGTCAAGCATACTGCAGTTGTATTAGAACTAATGCATAGTGTGTCAATATTTCATATATCATTCCCACTGCTCTGCTGGCTGCTGTTCCAACAAGGCGCTACGGCTAAAGCAACTCGTCAAGGTAATATCCTACGACGACCAGCCAGCTTCTGACTGACTCTTATTACCTTAAAACCTTTTGACTGTCTCTTATTACAGACGCAACATGGCTGCAAGTCGGATCTATAAACACGCTTGGATATATTGCTATGCCAACCTACTGAATGCAAATTGCGGCGCAAGGCGAGTAGCACCTTATAGTGTATTGTAATGTTGCCATAAGGCGTTTGATTTGCGATGATACCACAGTCGACATTGTTGAAATTCATATAGTCTGCAGAAAGGCGACTGTGGCTGCTTTCCTGTGGCAATTGTCCATAACCCACTTTTATGATCCAGACCTATGGCTAGTCTCACATTGAACGTATCCACATAGTGCACTTGACATATAGCAACGATGACACCCGTTAAACCCTAGACCTCTGTAATTACTTACACTCAATTAATCGAGTCAATAATCGACATAAATCGTACATTTATAAAATCATCTACAGGTTATCTACCTAAATCATCTGATGATGAGAAATCATTGTGATGTTTACGTCTGTTCCTTCATCTTAAGTAATGAATCCACGGGGACGTGTGGTGGAGGCATTCGTCTCCAATATGCACATTTAATACGTACTCAAAGGATAATCAGTTGGAATACTATTCTAGCTAATTACACTTGCTTGTCGTACTAGTTGCATCTGACGACGCTGTAACACCAGGCTACCTGTCTGTCAATCCATTACAGTTGATGTATCAGCAACTTTTCCAGCTCCATTCTATATGCCAGAATGGATACGACTTGGCTTGCGTCTGCAGCGGTATGACATGAAAAGTTATCTTGCTCTGCTCTCTATAGGGGTTGAGAAACTCACATAAGAACTTAATGAGTGTTCGAAATTATACCTGATCTATTGAGCTAGTTCCAGTATAAGAATCTCACCGTGTCAATTTCACTCATAATGATTTGTCAGCGGAATGCGCTTCATCACGGAATAAGCTTTGGTGCGCATAATATCACATCCTTTAAAGTTCTTGTTGCACATCGACCATTTTCAAAACGAGATGGAATACGCAACTATCAATCACTGCGTTTCAAATCTAAGAACAATGATTATACTTTAACATATGTACATGATAAAGGTGGCCGTACATCACTCAGTTAACTACAGCTGCTTATTTATTACATGTCAGCCATCTACGTGCAATCACGTCATTCAACGGAAATGGATAGTGACCGACAATGGATTGCCATTTTCTCAGAATAGGCTAACAATGGTCTTCTTTTAGATATGGGTATCTGTATTGTGTCATATATAGTTGTGAGCTTATTGTTCGTTCGCCATATTTCTGTTGTACTTTTCAGATATTTCACATTCTGGATTTAAAATCCCTGGCTTACCATAGACAAGTATTCGGTATTCAAATTATGTTCATTTACAGCACTATCTGCGATTAGTTGGCAGACAACCGTGGAACATCGACGTCCGACCAGGGTACTAATAACTGCTCAATCGATATTGTTTCATAGGCAGCGGTATCCATCGACTGCGTAATTTGCGTGACGTTCGAATTCTGATCCTTAATTTTGCATCATCCTTGACCGAGACGCTAGTGAATCCGCTGCTAACTAACCGGGTTAAAAGAATAGGTTGTATCTTCACAGATGTTTTCTATCTTAGTAGTGTTCGGTACTGGAATTTTTAAATAAGATCTCCACGCAAACACCACACCCTTAAAAACACCATAATGTCGTCGAAAATGAATATGCAGAAACATGGAAGGCTAAGCTCTCCATTTCAAGATTATTCTACTCAATGCGGTGAAGTGACTCGTGGTTTACATTTTCATTGCCGTTCATCCATGACATGCACTTGCACTAAGTCTTGTCTTGATCTACACGAATCATAATATTGTGATGCAACGATAGCGCAGTTGCGGGTTAAACAATACTTGCTCCTGGGGCAGAGACATATGCCATACAAACAACGAACAAGTGAGCATCCGGAAGAGGGCTCAGGAAATGGTCACCAAATGCGAACCTGTCAAAATATGCCGTACTGCCTGTAGTGAAGGACAGGAAAAAAGGGAGGTACTCTTAATAGGGAACATGTGATAATTTTATGGGTGTCTTAAGTCCATCGAACAATGCCCTATCAAAACTGCTGAGATCAATAGAATAAGTTTCACGTGGAGCATAGTCCATTATACAATGTATTATGTGATGACGTATTATCAGCGATGATTTTTGTTGCTCACCGTTGCTGCCTTGAAAGGTTAGGGCTAGAGACATCGATAGACTTGGCAAGCTGAGGCTCGTAGATAATAATCGGCTTACTTTAGATGCAAAGATGTTGCGATTCTAGACAAACGCAGTTAATCAGGTACGAACTCATTGGAAAAGTTAATGGCTCTTTGTCAAATAAAACGGCATCAGTGTATGAACAACTAGATTAAGAGATACAAGCCCATTGTTTGTCGGTGCTTTATGTGGCAACAAATGTTTAAAGCCACTATAACAACATGAGATGTTGGCCACAGAGATGAGTCTTTGGTTATCATCATAGAATACATAAAGTCAGTGACAATGATAGGCGTTGATGACAGGGCTTTGAAATGTAAATGTATTTTATCACACTTCTTAGAACCGACAGAACCCGAACCAATTCTACTTTTGAATTGGCTTGGAGTTAAACTGACCTGCTCTGTTTACTAAGAATATACAAATTATTAGGCAGATAGTCTTTTTAAAGATAAACATATAGGTCTAATTTGGCTATGTGAATCTCTTCGAAATGGGCTTTAACACCGAAACAATTGTTCAGTCTGGTACTTGTCTTTCTGCCGTAGCATAAAAATATATCAAAAGACATATTTAAGTGGCCTGGAAATGCAGGATATTGAGATTTGTATTAAGCTATTGTGATATTAAATGGAGCCGCCTCCAGTATCATTGACATATGGGAATTATCTGTTTATGGGATCTCAAAGCACAAAAAACCGACATGCAAGTTGTGATAGAAAAACGCCGGTTTATGTGGCGGCGCCAAAAAGTACGATATCGTCGTGCTTGTGACGGAACCTCTAATGATAAGTCTTACAGTATGATAACAGAAGCAAACATTTACCAGACTTCATGCCTGCATGCTTGCTGAAACGTCGAACTGTTACAGGCTTAACCTCAACATGTGCATTCAATTTGTGACGGTAATGTTGGACGTTTATTCAAGTTAGGTAGGAATAATTATGTTATGTTATGAAACCCCTATTACTTCTGTCTCATAACGTTGTGAAAGAGGCGCGAGTGCTTTATAATAAATCTGTGCCGTGGCGCCACATATATAGACAAAAGAGTTGAATTATGCATATTCTAAGGCTCGTGCTGATTCCTGGCACCGTCGCCATTTAACACGCGACAACCCTCTGTTGTGACACTGACGAGACAAATCATGGGTAACATTAATGAAACGTGTTGTGTTTTGCTGGTACCAGCCTATATATGCAACAAATGCATACAGAATGCACAGCACGATCCTTATCAACATAATAACCACGGTTTCATTCTGATGTTCTGATATTACCTTGGATATTTATTCAATAGCATTGTATTGCTGTAATCAGCAATTCCTCTTTCTCTGATGCTTTAGTCTAATAATGACGCATGATGACGGTACACAGCTGAACGAGCTTTCTATGATGTTAGCTCTCTCGTATCGTGCGACTTGCTCTTGTGCTCAAATATTAGCAGCTTCCCACTAATAAGAAAACATGGTGCGCTAAATTGACATTAAAGAGCTCGTTAGCAATGCATATGCAATTCATTTACGATCCAGCATATATTTGAAATAAGCATATTCGTTTCAGAGCGTAATTGGTTTATATTAGACAATAGCGTGTGTGTGTGTGTGTGTGTGTGTGTGTGTGTGTGTGTGTGTGTGTGTGTGTGTGTGTGTGTGTGTGTGTGTGTGTGTGTGTGTGTGTGTGTGTGTGTGTGTGTGTGTGTGTGTGTGTGTGTGTGTGTGTGTGTGTGTGTGTGGGTGGGTGTATGTGTGTGGGTGTATGTGTGTGTGTGTATGTGTGTTGTGTGTTTGTGTGTGTGTGTATGTGTGTATGTGTGTGTGTGTGTGTGTGTGTGTGTGTGTGTGTGTGTGTGTGTGTGTGTGTGTGTGTGTGTGTGTGTGTGTGTGTGTGTGTGTGTGTGTGTGTGCTGTGTCCAGGAAATACATAGCAACACTCCAGTTAAATCAACATCGTTATATAAAGGTCTGCTTGCCTTAGCATTTTTCAGTCGTTTTCGCTGTATAGAGATAATGTACGTGACAAATTATACACAATGTACACACAAATAACGAAATCATTCACGACACCCCGTTCATTGTGTCCTTAGGACGTTGGCACCGTAATTTGCAACAAAATACAGCCACAAATTAACTGTGAACTGCATATGGTTCTTGCATTGAGTGAAATAACAGTACCGCTTAAGATAAGCACACCTAACTTTTTATTAAATAATGATCGTTAGAGTTAACGACCCATCAAAACCAGTTCCGTGTGCATTTAACTTCATTTACACAACACACCACAGTAAATATGGTAACAACGGGTAATCATCTCTTTTTACGCAAGCGACTCAATCACGGTGGATTACTTTGGCACAATAGACTGTTCAACAGAAGGTAATATCCCTTCAAAGTGCACCCACTTGCATCATTCAACACCCATCTTATCATCCACATAAATCTTAACATTGCCGACTAAAATTAATCTCAATATATGTTAGCGCTTCAAATACCGGTTATCCGTTCTAGTGTGTGTGTGTGGGGTGGGTGGTGGAGGTGGGGGTGAGTTGTGTTTGCTTTATATTCATAACTGCGTTATAGTCAATCAGGATCGAGCAAATGACGTGTGAAAACACGGAATTGAAACTATAACTCCCAAAGGCAGCCTTTTACCCGAAGTGTAAGGCTTGCTGATACACGTTTACACGGCCAAGTGTGCTCGCAATTTGACACACCAAAATACAATACGCCATGTCTCATAAACATTGCAATCTAGGCTTTGATTACCTCTTCCGAGAAACTGACAGCCATTGTCGGTGGTCATTATTTCCGTTGAATTGCGTGATTGTACTTGGCACGTAGATGCCTGAGGTCTTATTCATAAACAGCTGTAGTTTACTGACAGAAATAAGGCTACTTTTATCATGCACGCATAATAATATTTTCTTCTATTTGTTGCTCAATAATTGTCAAAGTTAAACTATCAAGCTCTTTAAAAATATGGCCGACTCAGCAACGGTGATTTGTAACACACCGTATGGCAGTAAGTCGGGTCGATAATGACCCTTGGAGACATGTATTTGCCACGCCAATCAACTAAACGAAAATCGCGGCAGGAGGCAAGTAGTGCCTTTTAATATCGTTTCGTATTAGCAAGGCATGTATACGCGATACCAGCATTAAATACAATCAAGCAAGGCGACAGTTATATCGCGAGCATTAGCGGCTGCTGTTAAGCATTTTAATGTTCACGTCTGTCATGAAGTTCTGTTGAGCTCGGTCATATTTCATAATTGTTTGCGTTGTAATCTTATTACATGCAAAATCACAGTTAATTATTCAATGACGTGACCTAGGAACTAGCATTGTTTAATATTTGTTTGCATGTTACAGCAGCTTGCTTACGCGTCAATCTTTTATTAAATGATAATTGTAAGGGTTATGAGACGATGAATGGGTTATAAATCATACCATTGTACAATCTGATCGGATCAAAATTATACCTTTATTATGATTGTTTTTTATTAATAAAGGTAACACAGAGTTGCTGGAAGTGCATATTAACTGTCATGTTATTCCGGGGTATAATCTTGCACTTGATCCTTATTATGGGGCTATGATATGCGTGTTGAGATAAACCAACGCTAACAGGCGATGCGTTTGCTTATTCAAATGAACGTGACACACCGACACGTTTGGTGCAGCCCTTGGGGGTATTGTGTGGGTATAGGCATTGACACAACCAGAGCAATATCTGTAAGACAGACAATGCGAGGCTGAGAACCAGTGCAGAGGCAAATGAGAATAAGCCTTCGATGTCACAAAAGTGGCAAAATGTGTGTGAAAAAGCTACATGGGGTCATTTGTTATGCTCGGGTTAACTATGGATCTGAGTAGCAACAATGAAACAACTGTTTTTCAATTTGGACGTACTTTATATGGTCAACAGCATACCGAAACGAATGCGTAAAGAGCCTAGCATTGATAGAATTCCTATGTTTCCCCCTTGGCCACTTTAGTCAAAACGTACCTCAATATTCTTCCATGAGCCATAAGTGAATCCCGGGAAAAGTTGAGCTTATTTCGATGAATAGATAGATACAGAGTAGCTTAAGTCATGATATAAGTGACAGCGACATATTCCAACCCAACAAGAACGGGGTCTCTCTGTAGGGTTCTCCACGGGTAAATCATTACGCTTAAACTGATAGGACGTATTTGTTGTAGCGATTGAAATAGATTAATACTCAAATATCTGATAATGACGGGAGAACATGGTCAATCGCCTTGTCAATCCCAGCACATAGTGGGAATGCTCGATAGTAAAGAAGGGAGGGTTGGGGTGTGATACTAAGCAAATTGTGAGACTCTGATGAAGCCATCATTCAATGCATGTCCTCAATAGATCAGGTGTTAGGGTTAACATTTTCTGTGGTGCAATCGTCATTGGTTATTCTTTATATGAGTCCACATCACGTACTGGTGCCCTCTGTTGCATGGTATAGTTGGCAAATAGTTTCCCACTATATCTCTCTCTATGGTTTATGTTACTATGATAAATCGGGTTATTGGGCGGCTAGATGACTATACCACTTGATTACCAACTCGAATCGTTGCCTAACACTGGCCTTTCCACCATGCTTGATGTCAAATCCATACTTTACAAGATGTCATGAAAAGCTGGTGTTTCGTTAAATTATGGATCATAGGTGCGCACTTCAGACTGCCTTATGTCAACCAAAATGCACTATCAATAATCATTTGCCTGCCACTTGTAGTGACTTTATTTGTGAGGTTGCCTAGCACGAGACTCGCGTGTGTACCACGCCAGTAATTATTGTTACCCTATACCTAATTATCTTCTTGAAGATGCATAATTCATTAATTTTGGTACATCATTACCTTGAAAGAGCATACCCGATCCATTTCAGAAACAATAATTGCTCTTAGTGTCTTACGTACCTTGACTTGCGTGCATATGTACGTGGAGCAGGCCTTATATGGAGCAATAACTTCTGCTAACTTCATTAACAGAGAACACTTTACAATTGCTAGAGATTTGTGCCTAGTCAAAGCAATGTATTTCACTCAATGGTAGAACTGTCCATTAAAGCGCATCAGGTTATTTATGGCATATCATTTATGATGTTGCAAACGTAGATCTTATATACCAGGTACATTTTTCACAATTGAATAAAAACCACATCAATTTATCCATTTGGACGTGTTTGGTAGCGCTTTATAGCGACTGATACGAATTCCAAGTGCAGGATATACTCGGGATACTAACATGCATGTTTAAGCATATTGGTGGCCATCAGCAAAGAAGGCATCTAGCCCACTGGTTTAAGTGTTGTTATCGAAGTAAAATAAATACTCATGTGTATAAGCGAATGTATATTTGGATATTCACTCTACGTCAATGCTGTGCTTTGGAACTATTCACGGCATTAAACATGGCATGTCAGAAGTGAATGGCCTTACCATTCTATTCAATGATTCTCCAGGTGCATGTCCCGAGCCCAAAACTAACAATCAACCCTATCGGACAAAAAAATTATAGGTAATCTTATTTGCTATTTCGATCCCTAATAAGACGAAATTTTATTACATGGAAAATTATGTTTTTAATAACCTCCATTAATAGGCAAACGAAGGATCCACCCACGCATTTTGTGAGTGGGCTATGAATACGCCGTCGCCGTAAGTGCATTATATTGGTCATGCAACCTCTTAAATGTATTCCATGCGGCTGTTGGACTTACTACGCACAATAATATCTAGTATTAGATTATAGATTGCACAATAAATATCTAGTCAGCTATACGAGCATATGTTGCCAGGGATATATCTAATTGTTTGGCAAAGCGAGTCATTGTAGTCGAATCCAATATTTTTTTCAAATAAACCGCGAATAAATCAGGTCCAATAAAAAAGACAGTCCGCTTATTTTACATTTGCTCGAGTATGTTTTAACCTAAGCTAAACCTCTTGTGTTTCCTACCAAGCAAACAAGCTTGCCTTTTTGGTAAAAGTGCATTGAGTAATTGTTTGCACAACCGGTTAAAATGATGCTGACCCCTTAATTATATATGGTTGGTGGCACGCGCTTTTTAATATTTTTGGGGCCTTAGACTGATTTTCTGGGACACTAGGCTACGCAAAAATAACCGACCTACTGACTGGCGATACATTTGTAAATTAATGATGCCAATGCCTCTTGGGAGATTTTGCGCTCATGTAAATAAGGAAAATATATACTGGGAATCGCAGCGTGATCGAGTCACATTCCTGTCTACCATATCAACATATTTCATCCCTACATGATTCACGAGTCAGTTGTTGTCCCAGACGGTTTTCACGTTGCAGGAGAGCGGGAGAGTTACCCTCATCACAATTCAAAGACTTATCTTGGAGCAGGCTGGATAATGTGCAGCCGTTATAACCATTTACTTACGTATTTCAATACCTATTATGACGTTTTGAAGTTTAATTCAAGCAGGACAGTTAGCATTGTTAAAAAAAGGCGACATACAGCCTATCATATCCCCCATGCGTTGTCAAAACTGACTGAATGGCTATTAGTCGATTTGAGTCGATAACTCTCAATAGCGCACATTTTCTATTAGTCGAATAACATCAATATCTGGATTATGTCGCATAAATATGGTAAGTGGGCTATGACGAGACTTTACTGGTTAAATGATAAGACAATAGGCTAGAATGCTGAGACTGGGTAATCCATGAATGTCCAAAAGCAGTGTTCCCTCCGTTAATCGATGAGTTGCTGTACCAATAGGGGTATTTATCATCTTACTGCTAGAATGACCTAGCTAAAAACAGTCACCACCACCCACGCAATAGGATATCATGCGGTAGATAACAGGCTTGATAGATCTCAGCATTCATGCAACAAAAGAGGAGGTTAAGCTCCAATGGCCAATTAGCGGTGTCGTGTGCCTTATCATTAGCGAATTGAATAGGATGTAATGATCCAATAATCTTCATGCTATGGGTAATCAAGCGATAGATATATGACAATTTACGGACCCGCAGTAATAGCGGCATGTTATAGCTGGTGCATTCAGGACGTGCCGTGTTGGTGCTTGGTGCATATTGGCATTGTTCCATCTCCTGGGGCACATTTCTGTGGATTTACCTATATATACTTAGTGATGAAGCAATACGTAGTGATGCATCAGATATCACCCAGCCAAGCTACTCCATGTTTATTGGTGATATTTTATCCTTTGAGATAGGTGCTACGCAGGTGGATTGTCTTAATGTGATAAGATATCTCATTCATCACCTTCATAACCAATTCCAAGCCGGCTGCATGTGCAAAAATCTAGTGGAGAGTCTACATATGCATTTCGACGATATACTTGCTGGTTTCGTGCACCTGTGTGAGCAACATTGGCATTCCACACATTGATCACATTGATATGTAATTACGGGATGAATGCGTACGACATCATCTCGACCCTCCTATCTTTATTTCACCGCGCATGCTTATAGATTATACTGAGTAACTCTGCTTTAAAATGTACAATCGTATCACCATGCGCAATAATGTTTTTATTGTAGTGCATGTTTGCAGCTTGAGATGCAATGTAACATTCAATGTAATGCTTCTAGTGTGAATGTAAGGGTTCCTTTCATTGTTCTCGTTTTCTCATTTTATAATGCACACGCAAGTGGACTGAGCCACACAAGCACAACCTAATATACCGGCTACAAATACAAACAACAAAGGTCAGAGACAGTTAATAGCATGAAATAAACAGATAACTCGTGTTCGATTACACCGAGAGCGGAAATCCTCCCTTACGTTTACGCGAAACGTTGCTGTTGTCATGATAAAGATAATAAAACTTTCTATTTGGATGCAACTTTATATAAAGACATAAACCTCAGAGCGTAGTACGAGCAAATGAAGTGATACCTCAATAATGTCACTGGGATAATCATTTTGGATGATCCAAGCTTCAAACGACTACGTGGGGCACATTGGAGCATTGTGATGGTAATGAAGGCTTGTGTCGTGTTAGCCACATATGTGCACCTGAAGCAACCGTTTGTACTTAATATAGCTTCAAAGAAACCGGCAATAACATGTCCGACATAAGTGGGAAAGAGCGCTCAAGGCGCACGTTCCCTTGAAGATCACAGGAAACAGGACATTTCCCTCGCCAATTATGAGCGTCTTTATGTCAAGGTCTCTATGAGCGAGTGATCCCACTCTAACAACATTATATGCTGTAGATTTGTTTAAATGTGTGAAGACAAATATCAGAGTAATCATTCTGAATTACAATCTTGGCATTAACTGATGCAAAGGATATCAGCGTCGGGAAAAATGATTCACCACTGACTGCCTATACTTTACCTCATAAGCGGCTAAGCCTCTTTGATACTAAATGCTGATTGTGTTTCGTAAACAGAGACTTTTGGTTTGTGTCAACATAGCAATTAATGGAACGGTAAATACACACCACGGACGTATTTAGAGAGTGGGAAACGACTAGCCAGTGTCGCGACCACGTTATGGTGGAGATTGCTGATTTCATGGATGGAGAATGTTTACCGTTTGCATTCGATTGGAAGCGGTATCGAGCGTTTACCAAGTGATGTTTCGGTTCGAATTACTCCCGCATAACGATTGCTTGTTTACGTATGATTGGATCTGGAAACCAAGCTCTGAGCAGGCCATGTCTTCATCAATAATGACTTAATTGTTGTTATTTATTGCAAGGATTACCTACATCGATTCACATTGATGAGGTTATTGCTTTCTTTTTAACGGGCTTTCATAGTCTTCGCCCCTTGACAGGGATGATCTTAGCGGAAACAAAAGTTGAAGAGCAGTTTTGCCCTTCAGCCGAGTTTGTTTGATGTATGTCCCTAAATGACACCTCTGCCGCTAATTTGCATAGAAAACATGTATCAACGCCAGGCATCTTGCCTTAATGCAGTGTATTGCTAATTTAATTAAACCCTATTCACGAACATATATGAACGTTTTGTATGGGTTAAGGTACATCTTAAGCTTCACAAAGTGTAGGAATATTGGTCAAATATCGTTGTTGGCAAACTGTTATGGTAAAACAATATGAAAACATCAAGTGTCTAACTTTGTTCCCGATTACTTCCACAGACATAGCTATTGAGGACCATCATATATAAGCTGCATAGATAAAGTACTCCCCGCCATAACGAAATGCTTAAGGTTTGTCCGAGTCACTTGTCTCGTATTGAGCGCATGTTCTGGCGTGTGTATGTCCAATAATTTTACCTGCTACTCAAAGTTGTTCAAGGTGTCTCACGTAGCGCTCCGTAGGTGGTACAAATTGTGTTGGCATATTACATTTGCTTTAACAAGCACACATACCGACTTTCTGCTTTCATTAAATTCAGCATTGCTGTATTAGCCACACTGAGCTCCATGTAATGGATCATGTGTAAGAGTAGATCGCCTCATAGCATGCAATAGACAGCCAAAATGGAGAATCCCAACGATTCTGTGCTGCGATAGAGATTAAGACTTATAGGACTTAAGAGAATATATATCAAATACACAATTGCAGTAATTGAAAGCTAAAGTTTTCGTATATCGTGCAAATGTTCTGGTGTGCATTTATGTCCATTTAGTGTATTTCCTGCGCATGCACATTCAAGGTTATTCAATCGTAGTTATGGTTTGATCAATGCTGACGCCCACACAATACCCGGAAGGTTATACGCATTGCGCTTGCATGACATATTCCTTTTGTTAAGCACACGTATCCTCCGTTTGCATTCATTCAGTTCAACATGGCTTTCATGGGTACAGCCGGGTACCATGAAGCGGATACCGTGCCAGATCATTCTGTGTAATTACATGACTGCTGTGGCCACATTGTCGAACCTATAATTTATTTACTATGATTGACTTTTGTATATAACCCACAACAGCAGGTATCTATTTCAATGTTAACAGATATTAAAAATGGCGCATTACGTAATCCGTAATTTAATGTCCCATCACTTACCCCCACGTCATTACATAGAAGACCGATGTGTATGTATGTTGATAGACGATGCAAGTTTAGATGTTTCTGGTTAATTTCATTGGATTATTTATATAAGAGCAAAAACGTAAAACTGATTTATGAGCTACGTAATGATAGCATTATGTGATACGCCATGATGCTAATTCAACCTACCTCCATGGGTGCCTTGTTTAGTTTTGAAAAAGCCTGACATTTGCGTTAGAATCTTGAGAAAGCTTGCCACGGGCTATAACGCTGTCAAAAGAGTAACAGATTGGCGCGTAATATCTTGTAAACAAGAAATAATCAATAAGCTACAATGCTACGAGATCAGCCGTTACCTGGAGCCATATTCACCAACGATTTTAAGTCCGAGTGTTCTAGAGCAAAATAAGCTCACTCAGCTGAGTGCACGCTTAAGTAGTTTTCACGACCGAATTATGTTACACACTCAAGTTTCCGATGAGTCAGCTGGTCTGACCATAGCATCTCCCCCTGAAAAATCACAATTAATACTTTGGTATATGCTGTGAGTTGGACATGAGCCTACATCAACCAAGAAACTATCAGTTGATTGCATTTAGTTCGACTATTCACTCAGATTTATGTAACTTACAAATGGCTGGACATCTATACAATTGTTTAGATATTCTGGCTAAAAGAACCAAAAGTAACTACCATGGCACAATTTAACCCCCATCTAATAGCCACAGGTTATTTAGCATTTGGGGTAAATCAAGAATATCGGAACTCAAATCTAGACATTTTTTGAGCAGTTAAGAACCTAGTCACATACGGGGGGAAATACTCTGGTCAGTGCTATCACGGCGTTAATGTGCGCAATAAGGGCTCCTAACGCCATCACTTGTGAATCTGTTTTCGATCTATTGCTATGCTTTTCTATGTACGAAATGCGCCGCAGACATATGTACTGTGCCTGTTTGTATGTACATTGTGACGCGATTATATACTCAACCAACTAAGGAGCTTTGATATATCGTTCCATAAAGCACGAAGTCGTGTCTGTGACCATATAAATGACGTAAATGTCTATTGAGTTCGCTGCTCCCGTTTCGTTCTTGTGGACTCCACTAGCAATATACTACATCGCATAAATCAACTTTATTTGTGTGCTGATGTAGCCCGTAGCAACGCATTACTTGCGGCAATAATGATAAATTATTAACGACTCATAACTGTTCGTTTCTAATCAATTGTCAACGGCCAGATAAAACGTTATGACCTGACAATTTTCCACACTCGTTTCAAGTCAATGCCCCAGCAATTTAATTTTCATATCGCTGTCATGCACGCACTCGTGTAAAAGAGGCCGCATTATTTGTAAGCGAAATGTTCTTGTAAGTTAAACCCAAATAGTAGACACCACTTAACAGGGCCAAGGGACGGATAAATGACAGCAATACGTCCATTTAACTCTTCGTCATGATGGTTGTTTGACAATAGCATTTTGGGTTAGGGTGAGAGGGGAAGAGGGGTTGCGGATTATCGCATTATTTAGAATACAATCCTCGTAGACTTTATTCGATAGTATAAGGCACGCTCAAGTATATACGAATATGTAAACGAACACGGAATGTTGAAGCGAGCAAATACTGTAAATATCCTGTGGGGTTTAAGCCATCTCATCAAGTCAAGATCATATGCCTTAAGTGACAGTTGCAATAATTCCAGAAGGTCAGTTGGTGTAAAAGGAAGGGGGAATGTCATATTGCGTTTCAGACGCCACGTTTAAATCACCACATATCACGGTGATCGTGAACTGTTGTGTCAATATAACGGGGGATGCTAATACACAGTGTATCGGCTGATGTGTTAAAGACAAAAAACACCGGTGATATTCGCGGCGTCTGCCATGTTAAATTAGTAATGTTAAAGGCTTCACAGTTAGTATTCACAAATGCTATGCATCGTTGCCGCGCTCGGAACATGGTTATGGCCTTAAGCTCTAGCATTTCCAATATAGGGAGCATTTAAACCGGACTGCCGTTAATGTCTGTATTGTGATAAACATGACTAAGCGGCTATCAAGCTTATTCGATTACGCTTAAAGCTTCATTTTTGTGAATTGAAATGTATATGATCTTTTCGCCACACGTTAAGCATTCTGATTGGAGGCGTAAACGCATTGTGACGCAATGTGAATGATGATAGCTGCGCACAATACGAAATAATTCCCCAGCACAAACATTATTCCAGAAGCAGTTACGGCTATAGCTTGTCCAACAACTTTCGTTTTTTGATCAAGTAGCTTTTAACCATACGAGTCTGCACTGCTATGTTTGCTTATAATATGCATTAATGCTTTCAAATGTACGAGCACAGGCCGCATGACTGATATCATGGTCTATATGTTCGTTAATTGAACGGACATTCGCCATGGACCATAATCGTGACATTAATACACTGCCATGTATTCACCGGATAAATGCGTACCTATTCAGGTAAATAATGCCGTGTCTAGTTACTTTAGGTAAAGTCCTCCTTCACTATGTCAGTACAAATCACTGAAAGAATGTCATTGCTGCTTTGAAGTAATGTTCATTGTGGGTAATGTTATGTTGATCAGTGTATAAACATCCTCCCGCCAAGCTCTGTGTAACGAGCGATGCAGTTCATATTTAGTACGTCATATTTTCTGCGGTGTGCGACCTAAGCGAATCTATATTGCGTTTTAATGACCATCTCTTAAAATGTTACACACAAGTCCTGCAATTTAGCTAAGACTATTTTCATTCTACTTTAAACAGATTGTTTAGATATTATTATCATGTCGAAAAATAGATTGCTTAAACTAGTAGGTTGCTAATTGTAGTTGATCAGGGGCAATTACGCGTTAGTTTCTGTTTAACCACAATCGTCGTAAGAGTTATCTCGCTTACCCTCACTGCTGAGGATATACGTCAAGTATTATGTTAGGGCAGTGGCCTGTTCGTTCTTATCCACTAAAGTGCTTCTCAGTTGAATCCGAAAATAAGCACTACGCTTGGTACGGGAACGGGATAGATATCTGCTCATAGATAAATGATAGCGTTACTTTGTGAGGGTACATGGTCTTACGAACGGGTCATAGCAATTCCATAAAGCTGCTTACCATATCCCGATGGTGGATGCCTGATGCCAAGGCAAAATGTGCACGGAAGTAAGTTTTTTAGAATCATTATTTTCCATCGATGACATTTGTTAAGCTATCTTCGGCGAGCTTCAATTGCTACTATGTGGCATCTCGAAATGCTATTGAGCGATTTTTATACGGCATCTAAAGCTAATTCGATCGCTCGATAAATCGGAATTGTAAGGTAACAACATCCGAAATGTTGGATTTCTGCTAATGATTACCTCACTAAACTGGCTTTCTTTAATGGACATGTCTCTTTATTCATATATACATTCATTGATTATTGGATATAATCACGTATATAAAGAAGCCTTGCCCCCGCCTGCGATCGTATAATGTACAAACAGTATCACGGCGACGAGCAGAATTGGACTTTGCATGTGGATGAGTTTCCGGTCTCAAATCCAGACGTTACCGGAAGTTTGATCCCATGGTGAGCAAAATTAATTTGGTATCCTCCGTTACGCCAGCTTTCGTCAGCAGAAACATATCACTTTCATAGCCGGACATTGGTCAACGTCAGTAACATTTTTTAGGTTAGAGATTTTAAAACATTGTACGATTAGTGCTTACCAAGGCCACTGTTTAACGCACCGTGTAGTGAATTGCCAAGGCTGAAACGATACCGATGTCATTAACTGGTCTCACCACCGGCAGGGAGCAGCATCTCCTGATGCTCAAATAGATCTGGCTCATCAATATATCTATCGTCATCCAAGCACCAGAATATGGTGGGAACAAAGTGCATGGAAAGTATCTTTTCTAGTGACGTTGTTGGATTTGTTGATGAGCCTTCAGTTGGAGTATTCTAACATTCCCGTCACGTATTGCACTGTTCCCATACGTCACTTTTTTTCCTAACTACATGTTAGCATCGCGTGAGTGTTAGATGTAATTGATAATGCTATATTAATCATTCTATATGTATAAAATGTATTGTGTCACAAATAAATCACTTTTTACAAGGATTACGCAAACTGCGAATAATGTAGTAGAGAGCTCTTTGGTAACCCTTCAGTTATAATAACCGCCATATTTTAACTGCATGTGCACTTATATGCCCTTGGCTGGAATTCGTTGCAAACCGCTGATAACTTACATTCAACGTAAAAGCATGTGTACAGTACGCCTATGGACTTGACGGCCGTTCATCCCTGGCCATCCGTCACCATAAGGTATTAGGTGGTCATCGTTGTAAATCATTGTAAATCTTTCTAACAAATTACTTAAATATTATTATATCCGTCGTTTGGCCCTGGTATCATGTACTACTTGAGGGCTCGAAATATTCCTTGTGTGAACAAAACAGAAGTAAATCTGCCATGTTCACGCCAAAGTAAAATTGAAGGAATAATTGCATTGCCAAATATCATGTATTTGATGCCACGAGGCACAACTGCTGATGCAGTGCAAAAACATAGCATGAACGACACAAACCAAAAATCGGTGCATATGTGATTTAATACATGGATGCACAATCTAGTATAGAGAGCACCATGTTATCGCCCTTTTAGCTATGTAAATTGGCATGTCTGGAATGTATTATTTTCGTGATTAAGGAATCACATGGGCTCCAACCAATTACTTATATGTAAATGAGCAAATATTAATGTGCAATGTGGTCTCAATATGGATGGACTGTGTGTAACGTATATGTTGATGAGAATTGGCCCACTGAATAAAGGTGTCGAGTAAAGAAACCTCACATATAGTTTTCGAATTTTACCCAAGGTATGCTCGAGTAATTGCCTTGCACGTGTCTTCCCCTTATTTCATAGATTGTCTGAGACCGGTTCATTTGAGAATTATATCAAGGCAGTGTGTGTGTGGTCCTATTCATTGATCATCTCCTTACATTAAGCATCATCCTTCCGTTTATGCCGGTTAATTTGTCTCGATGTAACAACCATCCGTCGTATATAAAGCAACAGTGGCAGGATCCTTACCGATAGGTGGTTTAGACTGTACTCACGATAGTTGCATATGGTAACATTTGTATATGATCTTGTCAATGAATAAAAATTGACCATCTTAGCACGATCCGATTGGTGAGTTTGTTTATTACCAAACACTTTCGTGTTTAACAACGTTTGCCTTTTACAACGTTTAAACGATAAAATTATCTACAAGTTGTAATATAACTACAAATAGAGCTTTGTTATATATTCCAAAATAGTATATTTAAATGGGTAAATAATCAGAGAAAAGTTACTGACCAGAAAGGAATCAAATGTTTCTCACGATAATTAACCTGTGAAGCGCCACTGTTAGTGTTCAGCGTATAACAGAGCCCTCCGCACATAATGAATATTAAATCGTCAACAAATCAACCAAAACACAGATTTGCTAGATCAAATTTCAGCTATCAGATAAAGTAACTTGATGCAAAACACACAGTCGGCAGTTGCTTTATATACACAATAGCGAATAAAATGAAATATCCATGCCATTTTATTAAGCCATACATGACACCATCAGTCCTAGCCGGGCTGTAACCTTAGTTATTCAGCAAAGCAGACTCAACTTGAAGCACAATATTATTGAGAATCACATGATATTCGCTTATATTGCCAGATATTTAAGAAGTGACAAGCCACATTATATTAGATCGCCCATCGGCTTGCTGCATGAAAGACTCATCATATCCTCAACTCAAATCGTTTTTAGTCAGTGACCGTTGGTTGCCCATTATAAAACATTGTCGGTGAGTATCATCTTTCAATGTGAAGATTGTTTTCAGTACGTATTCCATCTTCAATGCAGATAACCAATAAACATAATCCAACTGTTAAACATGCGAAATTGATATTATGAGTTCCCTTGGCAAACAATCACTATTCAAGCATTCAGTATGAGATTTGCGTGTAGTTTTAAAACTTACAGAACCGGAAATTTATCTTAAGCATGCATTTTGGAAATGATTTATTTATGAGAGTATACTTCTGTGCACCATAATAAAACGTAATCTACTCTGCATGATCCGTGTAATATGCAGCCACGAAGCTATTATTGCGGTCTACATCCGCTATCGATAACCATTCGGGTGACTAATACATCACCCTGTGTACGTGGTTATTACTGGAGGTGCAACCTCATCACTGGTCTCAAATAACACATAGTTCACATCACAATAGCTTCCCTGGTCGCTTTCGTCTAGTACAAAGATTTGCACGGATTTGACGAACTACATTATATGCTCAAATCAGCTAGAATGGGATATGTTGGCAAAGAAAATAAGTTTGGTTCATATAACGCTCTCTAAATATTCAATGATTTAAGGCATTTGCTATTGATATTGAGCTATTCTCTCGTCAACCGACGTATATGATTGGCTTGATGTTGGTTGATGACTCTGTAAGCGTTCGTATGCCACTTGTGGACAGCTTAATAAACCGAGAAGCGTTATAATTCTTATCAAACATTTGCAATAAACAGTCATAACAGTCAATTTCATACACTGGTTAACAACCAGTATATTCCCACTCCTTTAAAACAAGTGCATACGTACTTGCAGACATAACACATGTCAAATTCTCCCCGCAATGCGGTCCCAATATTCGTTTCCATTTCGTTCCACTGCGACGGAAATGATTTGTTTAGGGGAAAGCTGTGCGTAGCGGACAAGCAGCTCCAAACGTTGTGAAACTGGCTGTAAGCATACCAACCTTTTTCAGTAGCAAGAACCGACTGACAGTGAAAGAGCGCATTATAGGTTTGTGAAAACCTTCAAAATCTTCTGGACGCCAATGAACGATTGTCAGGTCCAGAATTCTTCCACTTAAAATTTGACTGTTATGAACATTGCAACTTTCGGTAGTTCATCGTCCCCACAATTGTCTAACGTGATGGGTAGTGTTTGTTAAATGTGACTGTGAATGAGAGGATATCAAATGTGTCTATGAATTTCCAATTCAGGGTTTACCATGATATGAATATCATAATAATAAGGTATCAATGTTAAGGAGGTAGAGGTGAATGAATATTTTTAGAAAAATTAAATCAGTGCACAAGACTACACTAATTATTAAAATAAATGGAATCGATCACAGCATCTTTGAGGGAGTCCCTGAAAAGAAAACCTTTAACTTTGCAACTATGGCAGAAATAAAGTCATTGTCACGTATCAGTGGACAACAATCTTCATGAGGTGACAAAGTCGATTGTTGGCCCTGAATCCGGTAAAAGTAGTCATGTTGGCTGTTGAGGGTCAGCTGAATGTTCACACTGACTAGGTATGACATCAAGACGGCAGTAGCAGGTTTTTCTCCAGTACTGTAGGGGCACTTGACTTCAACAATCAGGTCATCAAACACAACACCATCTGTTGAGCATGCCAGGCTGCGTGAGTTTCCTAAGGGCAACAAGCTTATTATGGATGCCGTGGTTTATCACTCTCCATTGTGAGCCGTACATTATAGATGAACAAATTGTACCGATTAATCAAAATGTGTATAAAGTAAAGAATGAAAAGTTCTTTTTCATTACATGATACTATGCACGATATATTCGTTTTTGTGGGATAGCATACATTCTGAATATCATCAACGTGTTCAAAATTTCGGTGCAGCCTGATGGAATAAAAAATGAGTAATGTCTGGTCCATGTGGTTATGCACGAATATCATCTGCTAAGTAAAGACCACCCTATCATTACGTAGCATCAGATGGTCACCCTGAGTATTTCCTGTATGCTCAATTTATATTTCGAGGGTTATTTGTGAAGATTGAGAGTATCGATCTTGATTTGACAAATCGATATACTTATTGCCTGGGGCAATATTGATATAACTTTGACAAATGAGCGAATCTTATTTCTAGTCTGTTTTCACAATCAGATTTATAATGCGGAGCCACACGGCGGAGAATTTGTAACAAACTTGGGTCTCAGAATCATTTAAGATCTGCAATGGATCGATGATAGCACCGCTGAAGCAAAACACATAGATAACAGGCACCGATACTCTTCATGAAATAAGCTGACAGGTTGTAAACTGGTTGTGATGTTGTAAAGCGTTTTGAAATAATTCTGTGATGATGTTAGCGCTGCTGGTGCTATGAATAGGCAAAATAAGCAATCATTCAGAAGCAAATACCCCCATTTGCATTTGCCATAAATATGACGCTTGAATCAACAGAATAGCTGGTACTAGTATGATAGAGTTATGTGCGAATTTTAGGTACTGCAGCTTAGTATCCTGCAGAATCTAAAAACGTTTTAATAAATAATTGTACACCATGGGCAAATTATTTACGACACAGTTACAACCCCTCGGTTATATTGTTCATTTAGCATTAACGATTGCTAGAAGATGTCGAGCAGCCATCGAAATATTAAAGGTTCTAAGTGACCCGATTTAATGTAAATACTATACCTTACGACCAGTTTTCATTGTTTTAAATAAGGAAACATTGCATGTTTTTTTTGCTGTTATAGTACCTTCATATGGATATTGCTTTTCTGTATCTTACAATACAGGCTTTTTGATCTCCGACCCTTAGGGGACAAGCAAGTCAAATGCATCCATAACACCATGGTTTTCTGTTAATAAAGGCAAATGCTAGGCAGACCACAATAAAGATGACAAGCGCATTATTGCTGTCCTAATATGGTCCTTTCTGCGTTGTGAGCACTTAATGACAATGGTTCACCTCTCAGAATCGTGTCTTAACAGCACAAGGTCGGGTTAATTTCTAGTTATTTATATATATGAACGCCCGTTATATGAAGTATTTCGGTTGATATATTAGAAATATACCAAATACACCTCTCAAAACCAATTGAAAGATACAAATATATACTTGTGCTGAAGGTTAGCTGATCCACTAAAATAATTACTAAACTATCCTTCTAATATAAACACATTGCATCGGTAAATAACATGAATCAGATTTGTCCAGGTTCAAATGCGCTTTAGTACACTTGCTTGATTCGAAAATATAACCTTACTGTAGCTTACGCAATGCATAGTTCGCAGCTGCTGACAAATAAATCCTACCTTCGTAACATGGGTGAGGCTACTCTGTGCGGGAATAGACTTCAAATATGACCTGTTCCGCTGCATGAGCAATGATAGGCTTTCGTTATAGGCATTGTATTTGAAATTCAACACCCCTTCCAGCATGGCTGGTAATATCGAGATGGTGACGCATTGATGATGGTGTAAATAATAGATAGGTAATGTAAACAAGTCGGCTTTCTGCCGGGTGGCACTGACGACATCGCGGACCCTCTGGAGGCAATGTATCTTGCTGTCATTTCATGTGGTCATTGCCATTGTAGCATACTGAAATCTACCATAACCATGACGTCATCAATATTCTGAATGACCGGAACATTAATAGATATGTCCATCGTTATAGCATCCACATGACACCCTCACCACCACCAGCAAACCTTGCCATGCTTAGAGTTTATTAAAGTCTTATTATCAATCACCGTGATTGATTACGAAAGACGCAAGTGTATAATCGAAGCATAACGAATTCCAGTTATTGACATTGAAACTTTCTGTTTTGACACGACTGCTGTATCCTCTTTCTGAAGGGCAGTATTCCCCGGGACTTTTCAGCCATATACGGCCTACGCATTCGCGTAAGGCGTTATCTCCATTAGGTGGAGGCGGGATTTTAAAACATTGAAGTCCGTTATCTGAGAAGCTAGCACGCCGTCACATATATGTGTCCATTGATATACTCTTTATTATTAGCTATTTACCCTGCAGATCTTCCTCGATACCCGGCAATATTGGTGATCACTGCACGAACGAAACAAAAAGGTGTTCAAATACTTTCGAGTTTCACCAACACATATTGTGATGCGATCGATATTTCAAGGGTGAGCTCTAGACACTATCACAAATATCCATAAGTGAGTAAACATATCGATGAGCCCTTCGTCATGTTATCTTGTGATTACGTATTTTGGTCGGTCACAAACGGTTTCTGCATATCTGCAAAAATGAAAAGCGCGAAAATTTTTTATATATATTTAAAAGTGATCACACATGAAAAGCTAACTTTTTTTTAAATCTTTCAAAAGTGATCACATGAAATATCAAAGAAACCTATAAATCCACAAAAGCAGGTTACATAAACGTTTAAAAATACTAACGCTTGGAGGAGGAAGGGATGAGTAACAGGTGAGGATCACAATGCGCACAGATGTTAACCCAATCGGTGGAAATGGCTGAATTATACCAACGTACGTATATGCTTCCCTGCACGTTAGCATGAATGTAACAAACACTTGTTCAGAATAGGAAATCGAAACAGTCTCTATGTAATCATAATTTGTTATTAGATACAAATAATTTAATTATATCTATACATTTATCAGGCAATTTAACGGATCAATAAATAGAACGTCAGTTCATAGATAATGTGAATAAAATGTTTATTTTTCACAATAGTTATTTATAAAACAAACATCCCCCTCTGAAACTTTGAACTACTTTGAAGTATCAGAAAAATATTTTCATAGTTATATTATCCACCATTCCAAGCTTCTTCAATATCATAGCAGCTTATACATATTTCATATTGAGGATTGCTTGCAACATGATAGGTTGATGATTAGAGCATAATTCACGATGACCTTTAAGTGTGCATGGCGGAATGCCGCAAATCAACAGCTTGGTTAAGCAGACTCGCATTGTGGGTTTGGGGATTATATGCTATGTATGACATACCACATTGACTAATGATGCTACGGCATACGACATACCCATACATTGGACTCGGACATTGACCGAGGACATTATGGAGTACGACATTGACCGAGAACACTGTGGACTATGACATTGACCCACGATACTGTGGACTACAACATTTAACTAGGATACTGTGGACTACGACATTGACCCAGGATTCTGTGGACTAACACATGGTCCAGGATACTGTTGACTTCGAAAATGACCCATGATACTTTGGACTACGACACTGGCCCAAAGATGCGGTGGACTACGACATTGGCACATTATGCGATAGAATGCGATAGTTACACATCGATGAAAGTATGGTTTAAGTACAAGGTACACACCCGGGAGACATTCTGATCGACATTGGCGACCTCTGAAATAATGGTTTACTTGGGTTAGCTGAATTAGCATACCGGGTTCATACGATGTATGATGCAGTTTACGTGAGTTACATTCAGTCCAACCTCCTTAAACATTCAACAACATAGGGTTGTCTACATGATAAGAAAGCACCGGATATTACGTTGGGGTAAGCCGAATTTCTGGGACAATATCGTTAATTGTAGATAGGGTCCTAACACGTTTCTTGAATGGAGCCTCGGTGGCATAAGAGCTGCAACCAAGTCGTGCTAATAAGCGGTAATCTCTCCTAATGGGGTTTACCTTCGCTTACTGCATCAACCTTGACGCTGTATATACCATATACGGACGCTCCTCTAGCCCAGTAGATTAGCCATATGGGGATACTGGAGCTATGTTAAAAGTAGTTAGCCTTGAATGTTGTTTGTTGTTAATTATTCCTAACTCATTATCATTATTGCACTGAGTATGCACAGCCTTGGTTGTGCTGCATTTATATATTATCACATGTTGGAGTTGGGGAGATGCCAGCGCAGACGCATCTGCTGACGGTAACCTGTTTTTAGGGGGTAATGTCGCCGAATTCTTGTTTTTTAAGGTGAATGACAGCTGGGACGAGTCATGTATTCAACCCTGAACCTGCAAAGGGTAATGGTTGAGCTGAAATTCCCGCAAGAGGAAGGGTTGCGGATGTAAATGATACAGGGCATATTAATTAGGGTTGGAACAATAGGTGATGTCGGGGTAGGGTCTAAATGTGGAGGGGTTCAGATGTAGATGTAGGTTCAGAGCGGGGAAGAGTTGGTAATGGTTAAGCTGAAGTAGACATAGGAGTTGGACTGAAAGGGGTTGGGGATGTGGCGAATGAAGTCGGCAGAAGAGTAAGCCTAGAAGGTTTTGGGGATGGGGCGACAGAAGGCTTTCTCGTAGTTGTCACAAGCATTCTTCAATAATATGATTTTTGAGTATAAACTGAACAAATCGATGCGGATCGAATGGTGTTGGAGTTTTTGGCCTCCAATGTATAATAAAAGAGATATTAAACGTTCTTTGGAGCGAAGCGGCATTTCGTGCGTGAGCCGAGGTCAACCGGAAATGACGCAGATACGTGAACCCAGTTTCTGCAGCCCATGTCAGCTTCCATAGAAACCATGTGTCAACCGTGAATTTGCATCTTGTTTAGTCTGGATTCAGTCATGCCAAAACGCTGCGTAGCCGCAAATTATTTGAACATTTCTTCGGGAAGCGTTCGATTATTCAGTTTTTCTCAAAGGAGAAGTTGCGCGAGCAATGGATATCGCAAGTGCGGCGTACAAGGGCAGATTTGCCAGGTCTGACATAGCCCAACAGACCAATAGTCGATCGTGTACTCCCTCAAGAGGGAGCGCAAGCTCCACTTGGTTCATAAGAGCTAGTCCGACAACCCACTCGTTTTTGTGTAGCGAGCATTTTGGACCTGAATGTTTTGCCCACCTGAAGAGAAGCTGGATTTGGGTACAAATGTTCCCGGAATATTCTTCCAGCTGCTATTCCTACCATATCCATGAGAGTTTGCAAGAATTTGCCACCAGTCATAAAGTCTGAGGCAGTGGAGAAAAGGGAGCACCAAAAGGTGAGCCGACATGTTGCAATTTATAAAAAAAATTGTATGGTTTACCCAGCTAGATAATGACGCTGCCCCCCACCTCCAACCAACACAAGCAGTGAAAATAAGTGGTGTATAAATATATGTTTAGAAATCCATTCCTTTTGAAAGCATCAGCAGAATTAGTTTAACTAAGCTAATCTTCTAATAAAATAATGCAACAGAGTATCCAAAATCTCTTAGATGTTTACTTTTTCCATAATTTTGTTCTATAAACAAGGACTTTTTTCTGATTATCAGGCTGTGGAGACATTGTTGTTTGACTCACCTCTCAAAATTTCCTTGAAACACAAAAAAAAATCTTACAGTTAAATTGCTCTTTATGACCTTAGATACGAGCTGTGCCATGGAATTGGAAAAAAAATATCACCAACAAGAGATTGTGCAAGGACATCAAGAGACTATCAAGCAATGCCCAGACCTCCTACATAGAGGCTTTCCACAGCCTTCTGAACCAGGTCGCTTCAAAAACCTATGCTTTCAGCTACCCTGGTCTGCTTTAAAGTGCCTATCGCACGAAAAATCATATCATTTTTTTCGCCAGATAACGGAAATATAACCCAGAAGTACCTATTCTGTCAATGTGTCAATTGTCAAAGTGCGCGCTTTCTGATCGAAATTCGATGAATTCGGCGCATCGAGCCGGCATGCTCATGAATAATTCATCGCCTCCGCGTGACGTCAGGTCCGGGAATGTTTTTGTTGCGAGGCGCAATCTGCACTACGATTAGCGAGAAATGGCTGCTGGAAATTTCGTTATTTCATCACTTCAGGAGAGCGACAAAGAGACATGGTATGGCACAGGTCATTCGCAAACTATCGTTGCTTCGGCAGAGCAAGTTTTGTCTTACAGATTCGATCCAGAAATGAGCGAATCCGAGGTATCCGATGAGAGAAAAAAGACACTGGCGATGTCACTGCTGTGTCTGGGTCTCACGCGGGTCATCCTGCCCAGGACCTAGGGCTGCTACAGAACAATGCTTGGTAAGCTATATCTGATTCTGCTTGTGCACCAGTTCATCGTATATGTGTTGGCATGTAACGAAGTTAATCCATAAATTTCACAAACAAAATATGTAAGCTCTATTCCTAACAGTAGACTATACTACAGAGCTTTGCAGCAAATAATTCTTCCATATCAGACAGCAGACATGAGATACCACAAAGATTTTTTCAAATCAAGTGGTTGCAAAGGTTCATGTTTACAAATTGTACCATTTAAATGTAAATGCTCCTCCACACGAATTGCAAACAAACTAATTTCGGACTGCTGTTAATAAATAGAGAGCCTCTTTTATTTAAAGTAGGCCTTATCAAAGGCTTATTACAATATTTTTAAAAGTTGATGTAGATTGATTCTGAGGTAGAATATATATAGAAGAGCAAGTACCACAGCTGTTTTCTCATAGGATTGTCAGTTAGCCCATAAATGAATGTATAACTGGACTTTAGGAGGTGAAGATTATGGTATTATATTATCATCTGGTAAGTGTTACATCAGAGTTTCTATGAATGCAGAGGCTAAAACATATTTGCCATACAATATGTCATCCTTTATTACAAACATTAATATTCCCATCATTACATCATGTTACAGGTGTTTGTATGGCTACTGTCAACTAGAGGCAGAGGTAGAAGAATCTGTGTGCTATGTAGAAATACCTTGAGTCATGACCTCAATAGAGAACAGCCCCATTCCCATCGGTTGAATAACCCAGCATCCTGGTTTCAGCCCAATCTGTTTGAACCCTTAGGCCTTGCAAGTTGGATACTTCTCTTACAGACAACAGCACAGGCACATGTCAGATAACGATTTACAAAGGTGACAATGTTTTCTATTATTTTCACATAAATCTGTACGAAGGCTAGCAGTCATTATTTACGATTTAATTATACTTATTGATACTGGTATGACAAAAAATATTTGAGCATGGTTAAATCAACAATGTCACATGGTTATTTTACAGGCGTTACAGGTATACTGCATACAGGGAGTTTGCTCCCTGGTGCTGGGGACATCTTGGACAAAAGATAAGAGCTCCGTTACCAGCCTGCGCTGTTACAACAATACGAGATGACTTCCCAGCACCAGACTATCAAGGATTCCTCTACCCTCCACTCACCTAGGACTTGTCTTGATACATGCAGAACCTACTCTGGTGTGCCTCAATGGCTTGTCGTGGATCTAGTCTCATTGCATCTGCACACATAGGAGGTGGTGCTTCTGTCTTGGGCAGGGTTGGCTCATAACAAACCAGCAAGAACTCAGCCATCAGGCACTAGACATACTTTGAAACATAACAGAAATCAAGTCACAGCTTGCACAGCAGACTGTTGCTTATAACCTTATAGTCATACCTCCATGGTAATTGAATTTGTTGTTGTTTACATTTTATATATCAGTAAAAATATTCGCCAAATGTTGCCTTTGTTGCTACTTCAGTGACAATATGCCCCTGCTTAAACTTGGAGTATCTTAGCTTGAAGACTTGATCCCCAGCTTCTGTTGTTGCCTATTCTCTGATATCTGTGATACAATGAACCAATTATACATGACCTACATATATTTGGCATATCAGCACATGTAAGCAAATTTAATGACTCCCAAATTTAAAAACAAACACCACCATGAAGGAGCACTGTAAAAAGCAACATATTATATCATTACAATGATACTTGTCTGGCAACTATATCATCAACTTAACAAGATAATGGACTATTTATTCAATACTAATACAACAAGAAAGTCATCAAATCTCACCCTGTGCTTCTCTATCTTGATAAAGGCAGGTCAGCTTTTCTTGTGCTGGGGTGGGAGGGGTTCACTTGCCTCACCATCCTTTCTTGATTGCTTGACAGCAGAGGCCTTCGCAAAAAGAGTAGGCACAGCAGCTTCTTTCATAACCCGCTTACATCGTGGTATCCAGCCAAGCTCTTCTCCTCAAAACATTCCTCGGTGAAATGAACCGAGCACACAAACAAGTACTTGCACGGGCCCGGCCATTTGTCTCGCGATCGCAGTATCTGGCCAATCCATTGTTTTTTTAAATGGTCCTTACCAGGAAATCTGAACAAGCTCACGCCGTCCCGACTGGTACGCGGGCAGCCCCTAACACAACAACCATTAACCATCGCGTTCAGGCGGTCACAAGATGGCTAAAACGATCCAAAATCCCAAAAAAGAGAGACGAACTCCGACAATATAAACAACGGGGAACTCCGTGCGTCTCTGAGAACGGCCTCCCTTACCTGACGTCACACGCATGGTTGACCTAGATAATGGCTGCCGCAACGTTTTGTCGGGCGCGCTAATTTGAACTGACATTTTATCAAATTTTGGCCTTAATTGATCAGATGCGACGGTTATTGGACCGTTTTGAGTTTATTGATCACATTACGAATTGATTTCAGCCAAGTACCTATAACCGTGCGATAGGCACTTTAACGGTAAACCTTTTAACTATGCTTAGCAATTAGATTTTACCCTTCATTCAAAAATAGGATTATTTTTTTAGTTCTATGGGACAAGGTTTACCTGAGAGTGGATCCATAAACAAAAAAAAAAGTGGACTAAACCAGCTGTTTAATTTCATGAAGTATCTTTCCTCACGTCATTTATTCTAGTCATGGATGAAGTTATTTTATTGCTGAATCCAACTTTTCACAAATCATCCGATGAATCAAAAATGAAAAGCACAAACTTATCCTATTTCAAAATGATAGAAAGGTTCATTAATGATTTCATATCTATCATTGCAACTATGTATTTCAATGAAAATGCTGGACGACAACAAAGAATAACAGCCCAGGGTGAGGACTTGTACAGCCTCCACTACCCCAAACACAAGGGAGGAGGTCATACAGTGAGGAAAGTGCTGAATAACCCAACTTATGGTAGGGATTGTTTCTAAATTTCACATTTATATGGAAATTATAATCTGTACTCTTAAATGAACAGCTAACACATATATACAATACAGGCTATGTAGAAGATCTTTTGGCAACGACAGTCAGCATAAGCAAGGCCAGTGATATAAATGATGAGGAGATGGAAGCACTGGAGATCCCATCCAATCTGAACTCCACCTTCGAGATCCCAGAAAAGCACCAAGCAGTCAATCAGTTCTGCTCACGCTTCTCTGAGTGCTAGTTTCATCTGAATATCCCACATAATTTTTTGTCTGCTGTGGAAGTGTGTTTCGGATAATTGATGTCACACAGGATAGTATATGGATACGATTGTTCTTTCCAAGATAGTAGTAGCATTTTCGGATGAACTGCCTATATCCAGTGTAACGCTTCCAGTTGTAACACACAACCATACACAAACCCTTAAACATCTTTACAATGCTGAATAAATATTATATTTTAACCAAAACATAGATTTGGTGATCGAGTCTTAAAAATAATGTTATCCTGGTATAAACTGCATTGATAATTCAGTCTGAATTGAAAACGTCATTCATTTGATTAAAAATGACCCAGTAGTTTGGGGAAGTTTTTGTAACATGAATTTATAATTTGGTGTTTATTGTCTGTCAATACTTACTTGTTTCCCTTGCAGGTTCGATAGTTTTATCGGGATGACATAAATTTTGAAAAAAAAGTATTTTAAGCATGACAGCAGAAAAAATATTTTTCGTAATGTTCGTTGGCGATTAAAACCACATTGAATACCACCAAGAAAAACAAAAACGGTATCAAACAAAAAAGGTATTCTTTTTTTGTAATATAAAATCAAAGGGAAAGATTTCGTGCAGTGATAACAATTCCAATCGGACTCACCAGTCAACGTTTTGAAGACGGTTCATGTCCGGATTATCGCTCCTCGGAACACGAGAATCAGTCCAGTCACTGTCAGATTCGCTTGCGCTGTTTTCAGACAGATATGGTTCCAATCTGTACGGCACAATACCAGATACATCCTTCTGGATTTGAATTCTCAAACATTTGAGGCTCTTCAACCCAAAATTTCATCGCCAAATCGTCCAACTCAAATACATCGCTCTCCGAAACTTCTACATTCGCCGTTGTTTACAGTGAAAACTGCAGACCTGTCAGTGACGAGTTCACTTAGTGACGTCACGGGGTGCTGGGCCTAAAATTTGGAAAATGGCGACGGGTGCCGAAAAATTGACTTAATAGTTCAATTTACGTTAGGTTCGGGTGACAAAAACAGAGTAATTGCAACTTTGTCTTTCATTCGGTTCCATAAAAATTATCATGGAAATTTGGTGACATAGGCACTATAAGCTCGCATTACGACGTTTAGCGTCGTTAAGCAATTTGGGTGTCTCGATGAATTCATTGTTTATTATTTCCACGATACATTCCATTTTGCGCAGTTATAATTGAAACCAAACAGATATCAATGGAAATCTTATATACTGTGCTCCCCGGAATCGAATGAATTCTCCAGAATGTATAGTATCGTGATGTGTGGTGTAGAGATGTACACGATACGCACTCGTGATAACGAAGTGAGACTCGAACTCCAGACGCAGGGTTACGAAAATACTTGGTTAAACTTTCTTGAACTCTTGCATTGAAGATGGAAATTTGCCTGAATGCTGGGGACCCTTCAACGACTTAGACACGCTATCCCTATTCTCATGAGACTTTTTATTTAGCTTGGTTAATGAGGGTTGGCTATAGGATATGGGTTATGCATGAGGAGAGGGGGGAGATAGCAGGTGACACAAAGGTCCCTAGCGTATCTGGGAAGCTGGGGAGTTTACTTAGTACAAGATGTGGGGGATTACTACATCAAACTCATGACTGAGAGGGTACGTTATGATGATGGCTTAGTTTGTCATCAATTTGGTAATCAACATACCGATCCGAATTTAATTAGCAACTTGCTCTCACAATAACCAATAAGAGCTAACTCCATATTACGGGCAGGCTAAGGCTAAACGGTATAACGCACTGAACAAAAATGCTTATACAAAGCAAACATGGGTCATGAGGTAAAGCACACTGTCATGTAAGTAGCAATTTGCTTCACCCTAAATTTTGATCTTTCCCGGCTAGAATTCTACAAGGACAGTAACACGGCTTAATTAACACAGTGAATCAGGTACACCATAACACATTCGCTAGTCCAAGGTCGTACTGCCACTTTTGTAATGCAATAGCACAAATCAAATCGAATGACCCTAACTAGATGCAGACGTCTATTATGAATTTCCGCACTGTATGATTTCCCCGGTAAAAAGGTTATTAATATTTAAGTCATGATGGCAGTATGCTTAGCTCTCACGAGTTACATTGTAGCGAATGGATGCGCTACAAATGTTGGAATGAGATGAACGGAATGTGGAAATCAAGTTTCAATCCGTGAGTCGATGTTAACAGGCTGCTACAATGTGAGTGACATTCAGATCATAATGATCGATTCAGCAAGGTTAGCAGTAAATGACTGGCACCATGGGCTGCGCGAGTTGCGCTAATTGGAACGGACCGACCTGAGCCGCGTCTTCATAAACAATAGGATGCAGGTCCATTCGTCAGACATACACGGCAGAGCTATAAACTTACACTGAAATGATGTATTTTGTATTCCTATCCGGAAATACCAACATTGACATTATATTGCATAAACGTAACATGGATCTAGGGATGGATGCCAAATACATGTGCTGCAATTAATGTGTACTCCACGTACTGGTGTAGCGTAACAATTCAGCTGATTCTTCCTTGGTGCTGATAATGCAAAGAAATACGCTTTATTAATCAGACAAATTTGACGTCTGTGCTGAAGGCACATCGCCTACTGTATTAGTTGGAATTATTGATACAAAGATATGTTATAGATATGTAATAACAGAACCAAGTGCACTATAAAAGCTGCCTACTATCTTCCCACAAAAAGTGTCGGAAATATGCTTAGAGGGACCGGATACTGAATAAGGGTTGGCTTACAAACATCATACATTGCGTCATAATACAGACATTTGAATGCGCACGTTGCTGACCCCAAAAGCTAATACAACTAACGCCAACGAGGAGAATCACTTTTGTATCTACAAATTAATAAATTGGAAATTAAACAGCCACTCTTAACCATTAAACTATACGCAAGTGGGTACAATAAATAAACCATAACTGAAATGTCATCGATGAATTCGCCAGAAACGCCATTGTGAGGCTTAGGCATTCCTTATGGCTCACTGAAGAATGCAATGAATTCGAGACAACAAAGGGTCCCCGTGAAACAACGAGTACTAAATATATGCAGACCATTGTTTATGCGCCATTACCGTATTTGGAAACAGCAATAAACGTCACAAGATTTCTGATTTGCAGGTGTAGTCTCCATTGTTGCATAGCTGGGGCAAACTTGGGATCCCGTTCATCGAAAAATCATTGGTGAAGATGCATATGAATAAATCTTTCTGCACAGTTTGTATACCTTTCATATTGCACGTATATCGCGTATGTAGGGAACGAGCACATACATGGTATCAACAGATATGTCCAAATTAGGGTAATAGTTATATCATTATCGTCAGAGCCTGCTAAATCACTGTGAATAAATAGCTATCATATCAGCATTATATCTTCCAATCAAGTCATAAGTCAGCAAATATTAACAAATATCGCGGTGTCATCTTGAACTGAGATCCATCTTTGCCAATAACAGTCTCATATCTCCGTGGAAAACGTTCCTAAACGCTCTCATGAATATCAATCGCGTTTGTTTGGCGGACTATTTCTACTTTGTTTACTGGTCATAGTACGAAGAGTCATTTCCTCATCGAAAACTATTACCGCATATCTATCACAACCGTAAGCACGAGCGGACCAGTAACCAAATGTTTGTCAAAAAAAAGATATAATTACGTGTGAAGCCTACATTGACAACAAACATTGATTATCGGCCACTAACCACTATTTTTTCGTTAGTTAACCGTTCGTGTGATACACGTGTATAACTCATATTTATCCCGAAGTGTTGAGTTTTCCTATGTTTAACACGGATCTTTACCCGCTATGACTAATGTGCATCTGCTCAAATTCTTCATCCGGCGTCCATTCGACTTTGCTTTGGTCGTTTCTTGTCATGGAACCAACCTATCGAAGAATACCCGTCAGCGATGTTAAATCACTTGCCAGTTTCATGGGACTTCTGGGAATGCTGAATTTCTACATGTAGTCCAAAGGTTAGTCAACTGATAGAATATAAGCAACATTAAATCATGTTTTCTTGCATGTAATATACCCCGGCAACATTGATTATCTCTCGATTCTGCGCATTTTACAAATAGCTAGTTATTCCCGTCTGTACATCCTAACTACAATATCCCCTTGCGTAAAGCCAATCAGAAAACAATAGTAGGTCCGGTACATTATGTGACCATGTAATGCTCTTTTGCGGGGGCGGAGGCGGTGCTTATGATCGGCGGCTTGCAGGTTTGATTTTCATCATGTACCAACCAGGCGAAACCTACATTGAGATGGAATTGCCCGATGACATTTCGTGCAAATAAAATAGGCCACGACAACAATAAGGTAATCATGCTGTCTATATTGTACTCAGACTGTCCCCATGCGGTAACTAGCGCGGCAGTCATTCCTTTTATTAAAAACAAAAGGCCTAATGAACCCCAACAGTTCCTTAGACTGTAACCGATGTCTCAGAACATGCAAACTTTGGATAATTCTCACTCTATGTCGCCCAAAAAATTGCTTCATTAACTTTATCTGCCTCTACTGTCATAATTTATCTAAATAATCTCAATTGATGATTTTTTAATTCTAAATTATCCCACTAGATAATATACCAGGAATCAAGGGGTAATCTATATTTGAGGCTATCCCTTATATGATGATAGTAGATAAAGATCCTAATAATATTACGCTGTGATAACATTTGAATTTAAATCTATCCCTATGAATATAATGTCAAGATTCCAGGGATCATTTGTACAGGCACATATGCAATTGAATATAATAAAACAACTGAAACTCAGCCATACTAAATAAACAATTGCAACTTAGTGAGGAACAATTAATTAGATATGCTGTTCCACCCCCTCATTTAGTACGCTGTATTTGTCAATCGTAGGTTTCTTTGATACACATCTATAATTCTTACCTTCAATCAGCCGCCACTGAGCAGGCATTTTCAGAGTTATATATAGGTTCAATAATGACACACAAATTCCAACGTAGAAGAGGCGAAACATTATAACACATCAGAAGAAAATTTGAGGCACTTAAGCACCGGTCTCAGAACCGTGTCAATCTCCGCCTGTAAGGTAGCATATGACAAACACGTGAGTACCTTTGTAATCCACAGATGCGATAGCGACCTGTCATATATATACTGGAAAGTATCATACAAAAAAAGTACGTAATGTTATAATTTATTCTGTGGAGCATTCATCCATTAGCCGGTATTAACATCCGTTATTGAACCAAGCGTAGTTACGAAATGCTATCTATGAGCTTACATAAAAGCATTGAACAACGGTGTTTTATGATAACAATCAGCCAATAATATGATAATCAAGTCAATACGTACCTAATCGCTTTATTAATGAATTAGCCAAGGCGTAAATCCATTTATAGCTCCTCTTTTAAGGTAAGAGTTGCATCCATTACACACTTTGTTTCGTGCAATGCCTTTTGCATTCGTGCTTGTCAATAGCAGACATGGATAACCGATAATGATTAACGTGGCAAATAATACAGGGTGTTTTATGAACGCCAGAGCGTGCGCATATAATATGAGAATCATCTGCGGTTGTAACATGGCCGGTATGAGCAATGCAGCTTTCAAGAGACCTACATCGCAGTACAGCATTGACAGTCACGAATTGCCACGGCCGATATTTGCTAACATGGAACTGTGTTCTTTTGAATGTGGTTGAGTGATGACCTAAGCCGATTAACTAATTAACTAGTCAGACGGGGGATGAACTACGACGGCTTCGTCGTCAGGGCGCTCATGGGCACCTATTCTAACTTTGAGTACATTAAGGTGAATCTTAACTACCTTACCAATCAGCTAGTACAATGCCTACCTATGACCTATCAAAACGAAGGGCACTTGCTTGCAATGTAGCCGTGTTGCGATCTTCACGACGGCCAAGACATTATGTTAGTAAGAGCTACCGTGATATTGTGACTTTTTGTGAAATGTAACAGTTATTTCTCATGGGATGACTGTTATTATGCAGGCCATTGTTTGCAGCTAATATGCTAAATCTAAGTCGATTCGTGCCCTCTTTTAAATCAATGCGTTTACAATAGGTCAGAGAGAAGCATAATATTTAACGTCGGTGAAGCCAGATCTATTTAAACTGCGTGGTATTGAATAGGCAGCTGTTCAATGACGCATACAAACAAGCAACCATTAATTTTAGGGGAAAAGTATTTCTGGGTTAATGTTGGATCTAAAATTATCCTTGGTTATATTTTGTGGTTTTAAAAATGCAGACAAAAATACGTTATGGACAATTGTGGACGTTAGCGGATTTCGAAAGGCTACATTCGAGCTTACCATGACTAAACTATTGATATACAATTCTCATTGCATCTGCACACATAGGAGGTGGTGCTTCTGTCTTGGGCAGGGTTGGCTCATAACAAACCAGCAAGAACTCAGCCATCAGGCACTTGACATACTTTGAAACATAACAGAAATCAAGTCACAGCTTGCACACAGACTGTTGCTTATAACCTTATAGTCATACCTCCATGGTAATTGAATTTGTTGTTGTTTACATTTTTATATATCAGTAAAAATATTCGCCAAATGTTGCCTTTGTTGCTACTTCAGTGACAATATGCCCCTGCTTAAACTTGGAGTATCTTAGCTTGAAGACTTGATCCCCAGCTTCTGTTGTTGCCTATTCTCTGATATCTGTGATACAATGAACCAATTATACATGACCTACATATATTTGGCATATCAGCACATGTAAACAAATTTAATGACTCCCAAATTTAAAAACAAACACCACCATGAAGGAGCACTGTAAAAAGCAACATATTATATCATTACAATGATACTTGTCTGGCAACCATATCATCAACTTGACAAGATAATGGACTATTTATTCAATACTAATACAACAAGAAAGTCATCAAATCTCACCCTGTGCTTCTCTATCTTGATAAAGGCAGGTCAGCTTTTCTTGTGCTGGGGTGGGAGGGGTTCACTTGCCTCACCATCCTTTCTTGATTGCTTGACAGCAGAGGCCTTCGCAAAAAGAGTAGGCACAGCAGCTTCTTTCATAACCCGCTTACATCGTGGTTATCCAGCCAAGCTCTTCTCCTCAAAACATTCCTCGGTGAAATGAACCGAGCACACAAACAAGTACTTGCACGGGCCCGGCCATTTGTCTCGCGATCGCAGTATCTGGCCAATCCATTGTTTTTTTAAATGGTCCTTACCAGGAAACCTGAACAAGCTCACGCCGTCCCGACTGGTACGCGGGCAGCCCCTAACACAACAACCATTAACCATCGCGTTCAGGCGGTCACAAGATGGCTAAAACGATCCAAAATCCCAAAAAAGAGAGACGAACTCCGACAATATAAACAACGGGGAACTCCGTGCGTCTCTGAGAACGGCCTCCCTTACCTGACGTCACACGCATGGTTGACCTAGATAATGGCTGCCGCAACGTTTTGTCGGGCGCGCTAATTTGAACTGACATTTTATCAAATTTTGGCCTTAATTGATCAGATGCGACGGTTATTGGACCGTTTTGAGTTTATTGATCACATTACGAATTGATTTCAGCCAAGTACCTATAACCGTGCGATAGGCACTTTAACGGTAAACCTTTTAACTATGCTTAGCAATTAGATTTTACCCTTCATTCAAATGTAGGATTATTTTTTTAGTTCTATGGGACAAGGTTTACCTGAGAGTGGATCCATAAACAAAAAAAAAGTGGACTAAACCAGCTGTTTAATTTCATGAAGTATCTTTCCTCACGTCATTTATTCTAGTCATGGATGAAGTTATTTTATTGCTGAATCCAACTTTTCACAAATCATCCGATGAATCAAAATGAAAAGCACAAACTTATCCTCTTTCAAAATGATAGAAAGGTTCATAAATGATTTCAGATCTATCATTGCAACTATATATTTCAATGAAAATGCTGGACGACAACAAAGAATAACAGCCCCGGGTGAGGACTTGTACAGCCTCCACTACCCCAAACACAAGGGAGGAGGTCATACAGTGAGGAAAGTGCTGAATAACCCAACTTATGGGTAGGGATTGTTTCTAAATTTCAGATTTATATGGAAATTATAATCTGTACTCACAAATGAACAACTAACACATATATACAATACAGGCTATGTAGAAGATCTTTTGGCAACGACAGTCAGCATAAGCAAGGCCAGTGATATAAATGATGAGGAGATGGAAGCACTGGAGATCCCATCCAATCTGAACTCCACCTTCGAGATCCCAGAAAAGCACCAAGCAGTCAATCAGTTCTGCTCACGCTTCTCTGAGTGCTAGTTTCATCTGAATATCCCACATAATTGTTCGTCTCCTTTGGTAGTGTGTTTCGGATAATTGATGTCACACAGGATAGTATATGGATACGATTGTTCTTTCCAAGATAGTAGTAGCATTTTCGGATGAACTGCCTATATCCAGTGTAACGCTTCCAGTTGTAACACACAACCATACATTAAACATCTTTACAATGCTGAATAAATATTATATTTTAACCAAAACATAGATTTGGTGATCGAGTCTTAAAAATAATGTTATCCTGGTATAAACTGCATTGATAATTCAGTCTGAATTGAAAAACGTCATTCATTTGATTAAAAATGACCCAGTAGTTTGGGGAAGTTTTTGTAACATGAATTTATAATTTGGTGTTTATTGTCTGTCAATACTTACTTGTTTCCCTTGCAGGTTCGATAGTTTTATCGGGATGACATAAATTTTTAAAAAAAAAGTATTTTAAGCATGACAGCAGAAAAAATATTTTTCGCAATGTTCGTTGGCGATTAAAACCACATTGAATACCACCAAGAAAAACAAAAACGGTATCAAACAAAAAAGGTATTCTTTTTTTGTAATATAAAATCAAAGGGAAAGATTTCGTGCAGTGATAACAATTCCAATCGAACTCACCAGTCAACGTTTTGAAGACGGTTCATGTCCGGATTATCGCTCCTCGGAACACGAGAATCAGTCCAGTCAGATTCGCTGGCGCTGTTTTCGGACAGATATGGTTCGAATCTGTATGGCACAATACCAGATACATCCTTTTGGATTTGAATTCTCAAACATTTGAGGCTCTTCCAAAATTCCATCGCCAAATCGTCCAACTCAAATACATCGCTCTCCGAAACTTCTACATTCGCCGTTGTTTACATTGAAAACTGCGGACCTGTCAGTGACGAGTTCACTAAGTGACGTCACGGGGTGCTGTGCCGAAAATTTGGAAAATGGCGACGGGTGCCGAAAAATTGACTTAATAGTTCAATTTACGTTAGGTTCGGGTGACTTGCTCGGAAATTACGACGTTTATTGTCGTTAAGCAATTTGGGTATCTCGATGCATTCATTGTTTATTATTTCCATGATACATTCCATTTTGCGCAGTTATTATTGAAACCAAACAAGATATCAATGGAAATCTTATATACTGTGCTCCCCGGAATCGAAGTAGTTCTCGACCATGTGTAGTATCGTGATGTGTGGTGTAGTGATGCACACGATACGCACTCGTGATAGCGAAGTAAGATTCCAGACTCAGGGTTACGAAGATACTTGATTAAACTTTCTTCAACTCTTGCATTTAAGATGGAAATTTGCCGAAATGCTGGGGAGAATGTGACGTGTCCGGAGGCCATGATTGAAATTCTTTTAAAATGTATAAATGCCTCCTTCAACGACTTAGGCACGCTATCCCAATTCTCATGGGACCATTTTTTTAGCTTGGTTAATGAGGGTTGGCTATAGAATATTGGTTATGCATGAGGAGAGGGGGGAGGTAGCAGGTGACACGAAGGTCCCTTGCACCAGCTGTGGAGGGGGGGGGGGAGTTATTATATCCAACTCATGACTGAGAGGGTACGTTATGATGATGGCTTTGTCGCCAATTTGGCAATCAACATACCGATCCGAATTTAATTAGCAACTGGCTCTCACAATAACCAATAAAAGATAACTTCATATTACGGGCAGGCTTAGGCTAAGAGGCATAACGCACTGAACGAAAATGCTAATAGAAAGTAAACATGGGTCATGAGGTAAAACACACTGTCATGTAAGTAGCAATTTGCTTCACCCTGAATTTCGTTTACATCTTTTCCGGCTTGAATACTACAAGGACAATAACATGGCCTGATTTACACAGTGAATCGGGTATACCATAACTAATTCGCTAGTCCAAGGTCGTAATGCCACGTTTGCAATATAATCGCACAAATCAACTCGAATGACCCTGACTAGATACAGACGCTATTATGAATTTTCGCACTGTACAATTTCCCCGGTCAAAAGGAGATTTATAGTTAAGTCATGATGGCAGTATGCTTAGCTCTCACGAGTTACAATGTAGCGAATGGATGCGCTTCAAATGTCGGAATGAGATGAACGGAATGTGGAAATCAAGTTCAATCCATGAGTTGATGTTAACAGGCTGCTACATTGTGAGCGATATTCAGATCATAATGATCGATTCTGCAAGGTAAGCAGTAAACGACTGGCACCATGGGCTGCGCGAATTGCGCTAATTAGAACGGACCGACATGAGCCGCGTCTTCATAAATAATGGGATTCAGGTTCATTCGTCAAACATAAACGACAGAGCTATAAACGTACACTGAAATGTTGTATTTTGTATTCCTACCCGAGCAGACAAACATTCACATTATATTGCACAAACGTAATTTGTCTCTAAGGATGGATGACAAATACATGTGCTGCAATTAATGTGTACGTCATGGAGGGATGTAGCGTGACAGTCTAGCTGATCCTTCCTTGATGCCGATAAGGCAAAGGAATACGCGTTATTAATCAGACTAATTTGACGTCTGTGCTGAAGGCACATCGCCTACTGTGTTAGTTGGAATTATTGATATAAAGATATGTTATAGATATGTAATAACAGAGCCAAGTGTACTATAAAAGCTGCCTACTATCTTCCTACAAAAAGGGTTGGATATATGCTTACTGAGTAAGGGTTGGCTTGCAAACATCATACATTGCCGTCATAATACACACATTTGAATGCGCACGTTGCTGACCCCAAAAGCTAATACAACTAATGCCAACGAGGAGAATCACTTCATTGTTTTCGCGAGGGCAATTTTGTATCTACAAATTAATAAATTGGAAATTAAACAGCCACTCATAACCATTAAACTATACGCAAGTGGGGTACAATAATGAACCATACCTGAAATGTCATCGATGAATTCGCCAGAAACGCAATTGTGAGGCTTAGGCATTTCTTATGGCTCACTGAAGAATGCAATGAATTCGAGACAACAAAGGGTCCCCGTGAAACAACGAGTACTAAATATATGCAGACCATTGTTTATGCGCCATTACCGTATTTGGAAATAGCAATAAAAGTCACAAGATTTCTGATTTGCGGGTGCAGTTTCCATGGTTTCATAGCTGGGGCAAACTTAGGATCCCGTTCATAGAAATCTCACCGGTGAAGATGTATATGAATAAATCTTTCTGCACATTTTGTATACCTTTCATATTGCCAGTATATTGCGTATGAACGGAAAGAGCACATGCATGGCATCATCAAATATGTCCAAATTATGGTAATAATTATATCATTATCGTCAAGGCCTGCTATATCAATGTGAATAAATAGCAACAAATATCGCGGTGTCATCTTCAACTACGATCCATCATTGCCAATAACAGTCTCATATCTCCGTGGAAATCCTTCCTAAACGGTCTCATGAATATCAATCGTGTTTGTTTAGTGGACTATTTCTACTTTTTTTATACTGGTCATTGCACGAACAGTCATTTCCTCATCGAAAACTATTATCGCATATCTATCAAACCCGTAATCGCCTAATGAATTCGGCGTCGGCACGAGCGGACCAATAACTAATTGTTTGTAAAAAAAAAAGATATAATTAGGTGTGAAGCCTACATTGACAAAAAACATTGATTATCGTCCACTAACCACGATACAAATCGATTATCGACGATTCCACTATTTTTCGTCTAGTTAACCGTTCGTGTGATACACGTGTATAGCCCTTATTGATCACGAAGTTTTCCAATGTTTAACACGGAACTTTACCCGATATGATTAATATGCATCTGCTCAAATTCTTCATCCGGCGTCTATTCGACTTTGCTTTGATCGTTTCCTGTCATGGAACCAACCTATCGAAGAATACCCGTCAGCGATGTTGACTCACTTGCCAGTTTTATGGGACTTCTGGGAATGCTGAATTCCTACATGTAGTCCAAAGGTTAGTCAACTAATAGAATATAAGCAACATTAAATCATATTTTCTTGCATGTAATATACCCCGGCAACATTGATTATCTCTCGAATTAGCGCATTTTACAAATAGCTGGTTATTCACGTCTGTACATCCTGACTACAATATCCTCTGGCGTAAAGCCAGTCAGAAAACAATATTTGTTCCAGTATATTATGTGACCTGTAATGCTCGTTTGCGGGGGCGGCAGCGGTGGTTACGATCGGCGGCTTGCAGGTTTGATTTTCATCATGTACCAACCGGGCCATATCTACATCAAGATGGAATTGCCCGATGACATTTCGAGCAAATAAAATAGGCCACGACTTCAATAAGGTAACCATGCTGTCTATATTGTACTCAGACTGTCCCCATGCGGTAACTAGCGCGGTAGTCATTGCTTTTTTTACAAACGAAAACCCTAATGAACCCCACCAGTTAATGAGACTGTAACCGGGGTCTCAGAACATGCAAACTTTGGATAATTCTCACGCTATATCGCCAAATAAATTGCTTTATTAGCATTTTCTGCCTCTACTGTCATAATTTATCTAAATAATCTCAATTGATGATGATAACTTTTTAATTCAAAATTATCCCACAATATATCATACCAGGAATCAAGAGGTCATCTATATTTGAGGCTATCCCTTATATGATGATAGTAGATAAAGATCCTAATAATATTACGCTGTGATTACATTTGAATTTGTATCAATCCCTATGAATATAATGTCAAGATTCCAGGGATCATTTATACAGGTACATTTGCAATTGAATATCACAAAACAACAGAAACTCAGCAATACCAAATAAACAATTGCAACTTAGTGAGGAACAATTAATTAGATATGTTGTTTCACCACCTCATTTAGTACACTGTCAATCGTAGGTTTCTTTAATACACATTAATAATTCTTACTTTTAATCAACTCGCCACTGAGCAGACATTGTCAGAGTTATATATAGGTTCAGTAATGACAAACTAATTCCAACGTAGAAAAGGCGAATCGTTATAAGACATCAGAAGAAAATTTGGTGCTCTTCTTCAGTAGAAAAGGACAGTCGCGACATATAAATCTTAACAAGTGGTCCGCATGCTTAGTTCGGCCAAAGGTAGACACAAATCGACAGCTATTTTGTACCGAGTATCAAATGATCAATATATATGCAGATCGCTCAATCTGTTTTCCATATCCCAGTTAGGGGATGTCATTTACAGACACAGAAACGTGACGTTACCGTTTATGATGGTATTGGTCTCAGGCACTTAAGCACCGGTCTCAGAACCGTGTCAATCTCCGCCTGTACGATAGCATATGACAAACACATGAGTACCTTTGTAATCCACCGATGCGATAGCGACCTGTCAAATATATACTGGAACGCATCATACAAGAAAAGTACGCAATGTTATGATTTATTCTGTGGAGCATTCATTCGCTAGCCGGCATTAACATCCGTTATGGAACCTAGCGTAGTAACGAAATGTTGTCTATGCGCTTACATATAAGCATTGAACAACGGTTTTTTTATGATAACAATCAGCCAACAACATGGTAACCAAGTCAATACGTACCTAATCACTCCATTAACGAATTAGCTATGGCGTATATACATTTATCGCTCCTCTTTTAAGGTAAGACTTGCATCCAGTTCGCACTTTGTTTCGTGCAATGCCTTTTGCATTCGTGCGTGTCAATAGCAGGAATATCGATAATGATCAACGTGGCATATAATACAGGGTGTTTGATGAACGCTAGAGCGCGCACATACAATACAAGATTCATCTGCTGTTGTATTATGGCCGGTAAACATTTGCGAAAGTATTTAACACCATTCAGATTACGAGCATTCTCTCGTCCATCCTCACATTGAGGAACAACGCGGCTTTCCAAAGACCTTCATCGCAGTACAGCATTTACAGTCACGAATTGCCACGGTCGATATTTGCTTACATGGAACTGTGTTCTTTTGAATGTGGTTGAGTGATGACCTAAGCCGATTAACTAATTAACTAGTCAGACGGGGGATGAACTAAGACGGCTTCGTCGTCAGGGCGCTCATCGGCACCTATTCTAACTTTGAGTACATTAAGGTGAATCTTAACTACCTTACCAATCAGCTAGTAAAATGCCTACCCATTACCTAACAAAACGAAGGGCACTGGCATGCAATGTAGCTGTGTGGCGGCCTTCACGATGGCCATGATATTATGTTCGTAAGAGCTACCGTGATATTGTGACTACTGTGAAATGTGACATTTATTTCTCATGGGATGACTGTTATTGTGCAGGCCATTGTTTGCAGCTAATATGCCATATCTGAATAGATTCGTGCCCTCTTTTAAATCAATGCGTGTACAATAGGTCAGTGAGAAGCATAATATTTAACGTTGGTGAAGCCAGATCTATTTTAACTGCGTGGTATTGAATAGGCAGCGGATTAATGACACATACATACAAGCAACCATTAATTTCATGGGGAAAAGTATTTGTGTGTTAATCTTGCGATTTAAAATTATCCTTGTTTATATTTTGTGATTTTAAAAATGCAGACAAAACTTTGTTATAGACAATTGAGGACGTTAGCAGATTTTGAAAAGCTACATTCGAGCTTACCATGACTAAAATATTGATAGACAATCCTAAAACGATATTTATTGCATTTGCTAATGCACCATCGTTTGCTCAGTGGCGCAAATCAAATTATATTACTGATGTAGAGGCTGCATAACATATAATCAACGCCAGGTCAGCGCTAACATTGCCTGAACATAACGCTATTTTCAAGCAAGTCGTTTGTGTATTGCGCGGCTACGGGAAACCCAATACCACAATCCCGGTCAATAGAGTCAGATTAAATCATAGTCAGAACATCGGCGGGACCCAACAGGGACAGTGTGTTGACGGCCAAATAAAACAGATGATAGAAGTGAATAAATGTGATATTTCCAAAGGTGAGGGCTTCATACAGCTGTAATGGATGTTTCAGGCAAGTGCTCAATTCAAAACGTTGATTTGGAACCAGCACGAATTATACCAGCAAAACAATAAGCAGGCTCTGTATCACATACCTGGCATCATTAGAGCGGAACGAGTAGAACAGTGGCAAGAACTTCCCGGCATATTAATTAGTGCATCGGTAATGTCGGCTACATTTACAGTACTGCAACTTAATGGGGCATCTTCCTGGATAACCGCTTCTCTTGCTTTCTTTGATGCAGCAGAATGCCCCATCCTAAAGTTGAATTACGCAACGACTAATCCACTTATAGTGAAACCAAACAGAGACTCTACTTACATTAGAGGAATATCTAAAACGTCTTAGGCACGAATACCGCAGAATATGATGTCTAAAACAGTTTTAACAGGCTTAGCAACACGGAAAGTAGCGTGTTAGCCCTCTGCCATTAGTGGACATAATGTAGCAACAGCTGTATCATTTATTGTCGGCAGAATGTATGCATTATAGCGAGCGAACACCAGCGGTACTTTATATCAGTATTTGTTATATCTAGCGTTGTAATAAAAGTGTTATTCATGGACTATATGCCTTAGTTTGACTGTTTCAGACAACTGTACATCTTAAGAAGATGGGATGTAACTGCATATGCAGTACAGTATTACACTTACCAGTTCATATGATACCATTTGGTGTCGCCAGTTTTGGTGTACCTCATCCCCGGTCTTCTTTAGATTAGCCACTCACAGTTATGGCAACGACTGCTTGACAGCTCAAAACCATCATGTCTGCTTTAAACTGATTGATAGCGAATTTCCAAAACAGGTACAAGCTAGTGTAGTGATACAAGGATGAATGACATAATGTTATCATGCTAGGAACGTAGATCTACCGTACTGACACAACTCGTCTGTGCAGTCAAGCGACATGTTTACGACACAAGTATGTGGAGTCATTTGTTTCCAGCTGCTTGCTTATTCTCCTCATATTAATACTACCAATAGGTTCATTATTGTAATAACATGTTGCATATTCATTTGACACGCACCACTGAATTGGCTAAGACGATACAGTAAATTCATAAGCAGTCAGCCAAACGATTCTGAACCAAAATATGCCAATTTGCATTACTGATATTATTGCCGAAGAGGCTACGTGCAGAACATGCTGTAAGCGGTCTTTTGCGAGGGCAGATATATAACCCTATTTGTTACAGAAACTACAAAGTTAATAATATTCGGAAACTATCCAAGTGCGTGCTAGTAAAACATGTCTTCATATATTTTACACCCAGCCATATCAATTAGATCACACTAAATGGATTTATTTCAAGAGGAAATCGAGCTTATATTCCATAATCAGCGGATAAAGATGCCTGGCGCCAATTTTCAGATCGTGAAAAAGTATCCGCACCTAGAGTCAAGCCCATCGAGCTATCTGTCATGCAAGATAATGGGGTAATTCAAATGCTGTTCCAGTCGAGCTATATTCGGCAGAGCAATAACTCAGATGTGATACTGACCGACGTAAACATTAGAGATATTGTGATTCGTTAGTAAACCGTCACGCCTTCGGGCAATCGATTTTCCGTCTAATGGCATCCTGCTAAACGGATGTTTGAATACAAACTATTCAAATATTGTGCATCAATTCATCACTCTAAGTTGGCTGTGGCAACATAACCTGCTATTGATCTGCCCGTGTCATCGTAAAGGAATACAGCTACTAATATCCATGAGTTGATGTCCATATCAACTCGACAACAACCAAAACATGCTGCAGCATTCATTGACTGAACGTTTGAATTATTGCCCAATATTGTGAGATGGGCCAAGTTCGTCAATAAGCATACGATAGTCTGGAAAAATAGGGCTCGTACCTTAACATTATAATTCACCAGGATGACTGAAATATAACAGGTATTCGTGTATATATACCACTAACCCAACCCTTATTGAGCTTTTGCCCACCTTTATAAACAATGATAGCCATCAAAATCACTGCTATTGTCTGAAGCAATGATGTGAGCCGCTACATTCGATTAAACACTACAACACACATACATTAGATTAGCCAGGATGGCATTGCAAGGTGACATGTGCGTCATTGTAGCATGATGCATGGACGTGCGATGCTATGCTTGGATGGTTGTAGTTGCAGCCTCGTAATATTACACGATTCAAGCACAATGACCCTGCGGGTTATACGGCGACATGTGACCTTCCTAAATGTGCACTGAGCGCAAAAGAAATATCGGTACAAAGCTAAATTTGAAACCCTCGACCTGTCTATCTTTACCAGCTTTGTCAGTTTGAACTACCATTTCTATGCGTTCAACCACATGCTGCTAGGATTGGTAACGCTGTGCTCAATGCCATTAGATGATAGGATAGCAGATGCAGGATCTGTGCCAAATATACCACCTTACAACACCTCTACAGTGATCAAATGAGATGTTCTTAAATATGACGAGCTTCTTTGGTGTCGTAATCACGTGCGCCATTGCACGTGTAGGCAAAACAAGCAACATGTTCTTATTTGTCTTGAGACACCGTGATCGGCTTTAATGATTTGTTCAGGTGTTACTTACTTCAGTAAGGATGGTAATCACGACGAATCGCCACACAACGCTACCGCGGTGGAATGCGAACTCTGACCCACATATGGGATTAATGAGGATTTTATATATAGCGCCTAAGGGCAGCCATTGCCAGAAATTTTGCAATAAATATTGGACTTACTCGGGACAAAAAGTATTCACTCGCTGTTGTTACAGCGTCGATATCTTTGCGTCTGAAAAATGGGACAAAGTTAGGCTACCTCGGCCCGTAAGTTGCGTGATGTGTGAGGTGCATTAAGATGAGTGCTTTTTGTTCACGTTTCGGTCATTCTTGAAATTACCATTGTGCTTGCTGCGTATACTACCCCGTACCAATTGTAACACCATGTGTACATCCAGTCGTCCGCAAACACTCCTTGACTAATTGCTCCTGGACGCGTTGTACGGACAGACACATGTTGTTGTTTGGAGCGCGCAGTGTATGTCCTTGTTTCCCCAGAAGAACACATCCGCCCTGAAATCTATTTCTATGTGCATACAATGTGCCAATGGCTCGTTAATCTTGGAGAGTAATCGGGATACAGCTTTGGAGTAATATTAGATTACTTTGACCCAAGACAACTGGAAGCTTACCGTACACCATCGACAGTAGGCATATATATTTGAAAACGTTCAGGCATGGGGAGGCAATAGCACTTATCTAACCTGTCAATAACGGGACTATCCGTGATGCATTTGTGGCCCTGTTATGTGTATAACCCAATCGATCAGTACACATGGTAGCAAATGCTATTGTTGCCTTACGCTTGTGTATTTAGAAGCTAGCATAAGCTAACACTACCACAACAAGTTGGAACAGATTAGATAAATAGGCTATTTATTAACTTATGACTTTATGAGCATTTTGGTCAGCAATACCAATGGTTGCTTGCAAACTTTACTGCTGAGCTAATACCAAATGGGTATGAACCATTGTTAATATCGCAACACACGATGAACGAGAAAGAAGTACAAATGTCCGGCCAGGTACCCCTCGTTTGCCATATGGATAGGCATGGCTGGACTGGTGATGAAAGTTGATGTATCAACATTATCCAGAAAGTTTGGTGGGCTCAATTTTGTGAAAAATTCATAATCAAGTATCCCTCGTCCAACGTTGCTTTGCGTTGCACTTGCTGTAAGCTTTCTACACAAATTAAACCAACGCTTGAGTCAAGGCCTATCACATGTGACAAATTGCGATATGGAGTTTATGTACATTGTAACTGGCCGGTGCTACTTAACACCCTTTTGCTGACTTTTCTGCAAAACACAGTTCTGTCCTCAAGTCACTGTGACTCTGAAACAGGTAAGTATATCAGTGGTAAGGAATTCTCTAGACATTTCTTAGATTCTGGGCAAGGATTAATTCGTACATATCAGTACTTTGTTTTCGCACTGGAGTGCCAACAACGTACATTGCCGTCATAAAAACACTCATTTGAATGCGCAGCCTACCGACCCCAAGAGCTAATACAACCAATGTCTATCTGGAGAATCACTTAATTGCTTGTTAGAGACCAGCTTAACTCTTACGGGTGAATACATTGAACGTGGATCCAATTAAACCGCTATGCGCAAATGGGGAGTAATTCACAATCACAATAGATAACTGACTACGGCTTATCCTGCCACTGGATTGGCCACAAAAGATTTAAAATCAGATGTTGCATATAAAATATCTTGAATCGTTACATTTCGGCCAATTATTAACGTTTTCCCTCGCTCAGACTTATAATCATTAACTCTAAATCCCAGTCGGCTTTATAGGATATGGGTTATCGATCAGGAGTCACGAGAACATCGGGTCTCGGTGATAATAGGAACAAGTAAATATATGTTAATGCACCATTCAGATCATTACCGCGCTTAAAAACGGCAATACATTTACAAGTGTTCCAGTATAGGAGATACCAGGTGCTAAGTGTACGACAAAATTATCATGTTTTCGTGCTTGCAAAATACACTGGTAGCATTGAATATATCTCGATTAAGCGCATTTTACAAATAGCTGGTAACTTATGACTCGGATAATCACAGTAGTGTACCTTTAACAGATGCTCAATTATATTATGTGGGCAACGGGCTGTGCGACGTGGACAAAGTCACTACGGATGAGATTTACCCAAACATCACAATCGTCCTTATTCATCACAGCAGCGATGTTGCCTCTCTGATTCAGGTGACATCAGACCGCAGTAATTTGATTCATTTCACAACAGTTAATGTTATTGCATTGTTAGCCAATCCAGCTATCGTGATTAGTCTGGCCAACAACTGAAAGTTAAATCGATCAATGTTGGAATGGATTGTAACGTTCTTGTTGAAAATGCATATGACCAACCAAGACAATATAATTGCACAAATGCAAGGTCCACATTTGGTTTGGTATTTATCAGTCAATTCGTGCTTGCTAAACCCGTCGATGTGGTCAACGCCTGCACACCTATATTGTACCTGTCCTTATTGATAAAAATATAGGTGCAGTCCGTACACCACCACGAGCACCGTGAGAGGATAAGAAAACTCCTGTGGTAAGCGGGTGACAGTCCTGTATGATCTTATTACCCTACGGAATAAGGCATTTTATATATTGCAGTGTCGTTGCAAGGTTTAAAACTCACTAAGGCAGACCAATTGGCTAGAATGCGAATAACTTTGTGAGACTATTCTCGTTGGTGCTGCAGGCAGAGCATCCCAATGCGGCATATCATGCGTCAAGGTCAGCGCATTAGCGGGTACATGTCCCATATCGATGTAATGTATTAAGCCGCCGATGGTCATAAGACAGAATACAGATACGCTAACCCCCGTGCGTGCAAAATATCGTTCTCTCTTTTACAAAGCATCTTGTGCCTTGTATTCTACAGCCTCTCTTACAGGAACCCCTGTCATGACTTGTTACATATTTAACATTAAGACTAAAGCAACAACATCACTATCGAACACAAAGGCATCTGACAAACTGACAACTGGCAGGCGATCTAATCCAGTGCAACAGTCATATAAATTTGCATTACTAAACTATTATTTGATGACATCATGTACCACGCGGATAAATTAATATTATGATCCTTTTCGTGCTTGTTTCATCAATATGTTTGCAACCTGAAGTCTTTGGATGTTAATTATGTTTGTCCCAATGTCAGTTGTGTTGCCGTCTGACAATGTGGCTGTTAGATGCAATATCGGATGAAGTCTACCGCGTTATATGACAAACCTTGTTTTGGAGGTTTGAAGGATAATATCCGTGTGTTGCGCAACACAAAAGAGGTGCTCCACGGTCACTGACCTATCATCTGCTTTGAACGCAACAGGGTTCATATCTGAGTTTGAATAGAGCGACATGTTATGCAATCATGCGTAGAATCAATAAGCAAAAGCTGATCTGATGAACCCCTTCCTGGTTGTGTGCAACTCATCTGAGATACCTGCAGGATGTTGTAATGTCTGTGGGGGTGGTAGCGTGTTTGCGTTCTGATCATGTAATGTTTATGCTTTTAAGTAAATACATGTTCATGATTCACTAGTTTGAGCTGTAGATTACAAGGATCTTATCAAGAACTGGCTACACCGAAGCTTCATCGGTACGATGCACAATCAAGCTAACTTCGTTCTGAGGTTGTTTTCAGTGTTGAAGCTTTATCGGTGAACAACATACATGGGGGCTTCAGTTTTTACGATGCAAGTATATGAAGTTGGCTGTGTTGGGTTGGGCAATCGAAGAAGCTAATCACAACGATGTTAGGATATAATACGACCAGCCAAGCTTAATCATCAAAAATTATTTCATCAATATATATCATGTTCTACTGCCGACGCGTTTTTGAATGCTTCTTTTTTTGTGACTTGCTGAAGTAATCTGAGGTGACAGTTAAGTAGTCAGTATTAATCCGGAGATCGTAAAACTGCTAGATCTTGCGATGATATCGACAAAAATAGTTGTTATTGAGAGATTAAGAGACGGAATAGTTTTATAGCCAACAGCAGATCCTCAACCCAGACGGAGAGAGCAATGTACTTTACAAAATGAGGTATTATGCTCATATAAAATGGATGCAGAAAGCTTATAAATCAACTGTAATTGATTGACAGCCTGGTGTTGCAGCGTCATCAGATGCAACTAGTACGGCAAGCAAGTCCAATTTGTGTAATTAGTTAGAGAAGTATTCCAACAACAGGAACTTTCAATGATATGCGTTATAAAAGTGCATATTGGAGACGAATGCCTCCACCACACTTCCCTGTGGATTCATTACTTAAGATGAAGGAACAGACATAAACATCGCAATGATTTCTCATTATCAGATAATTTAGGTGGATAACTTGTAGATGATTTTATAAATGTACAGTTGCTGCCGTTTATTAAATCGGTTAGTTGGTATTAGGTAATTACAGAGGTCTAGGGTGTAACGGGAGTCATCGTTTCTATAACTGTCAAGTGCACCATGTGGATACGTTTAAGATGATCCCAGCTATAAGACTGGAACATGAAAGAGGGTGATGAACAATTGTCACAGAAAAGCAGCCGCAGTCGCCTTTCTGCAGACTATATGAATCTCAACAATGTCGACTGTGGTATCAGCACAGCTCATAGATGTATATGACACGTACATTTTACACAATCAAATGTCTTACGTCAGCGTAATAATACACCATATGGTGCTACCCGCTTGCGCCGCAATTTGCATTCAATTGCTTGGCAAAGCAATGTCTCCAACCTTCGTTATAGATCCGACTTTCAGCTATGTTGCGTGTGGATTCTGCATTGGCTATATTAAGAGCATCGGAGCGTGAGTTGCATGAATGTAATACTCTGTTAGCTTCTCGATCCTGTGTGTAATAGTAGGTCCCTAGCCTCAACTTCGTCGGGTGATTTATTCGTGTATTATCACGTTCTTGCCTTGCAATTTATCTTATGTGGGGCGGAAAAAGGCCACGTTATTTACCCATTTTAAGACCTAATGAAGCATTATTTGAGTCTAGAAGTCAGTATATGACCCTTGCCCCCGCAAGGGGTTTCGAGTTTAGTCGTTTATTGATGGGCTGGTACAATGCTAACTATGCCAGGTATTAAGAGACAGTCAGAAGCTGGATGATCGTCGTAGGATATTACCTTGACGAGTTGCTTTAGCCGTCATGCCATGTTGGAACAGCAACCAGCGCATCTGAAAATTTCATTGAAACGATAGTATACGCGAGATATGCAAGAATATAAGTCATAGTATAGTTGACTTCATTTTTGCTAACGCATCGTGATGGCCAACAGCCATTGGGTTAGGGAAGGGATGATTACGATGATGTGAGGAAGAGGAATTTGCCGGGATAATTGGTCAATAAGGGTGCAGGGCAGGTGTTCAGTATGTAGTGGTGACCACTAAATGTGCATGATTTACACTTATTTCAGATAACAACTAATTATATAATATGACTTATGGTACTGTTGGAATGACATATGAAATATTGACACACTATGCATAAGTTCTAATACAACTGCAGTGCGCTTGACCAAGTGCTGTTGGTGGCTTCTGATACTGTCTCAATGCCTCACGTTACCGTAACGGACCGCACATATGTATTGCACAGCTTTCTTTAACAATATAACGAATGGACAGGATGTACGTACTATATATCGTTAAGAAGAGCAAATTGCTGCAAAATGTGCCAACAACGAAGCTTGCGTTCGTGTAACTTATGATGGGGAGCATATCAGAAAAATTATAATAGCTTATTTGGCTAATTACTGTTTTATTTGACCTTGTACTGTTTTAAGCCTCAGCCACATTCTGCTTTTTAAATCTTATCATCGGAGGGGTTGTATAGTTTTGGATATTTTTGGAAACTTCTCAATGGTATGCAAAATAACTCTTCTATTTTTCAACATTACAGATCATAGCATAGCACCAGAAAAAAAGTGCCGTCATCTGAATAGCACGATATACAAATATGCATAGCGGTATCGGGGAGTGGGGACTCGATAGCTTCAAGCTTCATCAATAAATGGCCCAGTTGAGATAAGATCATCAGGATCGGTATACAATTGAGTAACGAATGGTTAATTTCTTAAGAAGTTCGAAATTAGAGAATTACCTGCATTAAGTGACAGCTGTATTGGATTTGTTGGTCTGGAGCAAGGGTAATTAATATAGGAAACCGATCCCCCAAAGCATGTACTTTTGAGCACTTGTCTTTGTGAGGCAGTGCAGTTGACGAATAGCAGGTAACGATAACAGTCTGCTGGTTACTCGTAATGTATTAAGGTGATGATATCTACTGTTAGTATGTTCCCCCAGCAGTGGCATCGTATCAGGTTTATTTTGCCGCACCTCGATATCTATGCAAGATTTCTAGCTGCAATATCAGCCTACCTAGAGGATTTGGTTTCTATATGCTTTGAGTTTCATCAACGTAATCCAACGCGAAATGTAAGCTACTTTGAATGGATCGCGCACATTCTTTGCCATCGCCAATATTAAAAAAGCAATATACATGGTAGAATGTACAATGTGGCTATTCTAGCGTCATTTACCCGAGCGATAACGCAAACAATAGAGCCTCTGCTTTGCTGGTTGTCGCTGATTTACATGGTTCACCTGACAAGATGTGGCGAGTCATATCGGGTTAGTGGGTTATATACACTACAGCCGCACGATGAACAACTTGTCTGTCAATTGGATTGTTATGCATGTATACACCTTCAGTTCATCAATATGTTTTTGTCCGCACCAGCTGAGTGTGAATGCATTGGTTGACGACAATACAGATCCTCATTATGCCTATTCATATTATGCATGAGTTGTGGTCCAACAACGAGGATTGTTTACATATATGAAACACGAACTACAGAAATAATGGTGGTCTGACTTTTACCTTCGCAATGTTGTGCGCCACAGGAGTGGTAATGTGATTTTTTTCTGGATAAATAATTACGCCATGTTAAACGGCAGACTAAAAGTAATGGCACTTTATTAAATCGATGCCAGTTGTCTTGTGTCTTAAGTTTAATGAAGCGATTGTAAACCGCCCCCCCCCCCCCCCCACACCCACCCCAACTGTTTGATAGGCCATATCATTTCACTACTACTAGGTTCATCTTCCTGCATTTTTATCTACTGGGTTATTTTGACCAACAGCTCTGAGTGAATAACTGTCATGTTGTTTGCGTTATGCTTATTCCTGTAATGTACTAGATACTGTAAAGACATATTATGTCCGCATTATCGCAATCCCATTGCTGTAGCTTCTCGATTGGCACTTGATTGGTTAATATGCATCCACTGATTGAGTGGTTAGTATCTAATCGTATCACTTATACTAGTGATGTCTCCCTATTATTGACATCAATCATAAAATCATGATTAACCATATCTTTGATAACATACTGGTTATGGCCATGCCATACAAAGGATACGAATTGAACTACCCTATACAACCACACCCCCTGTTTAGACGCAGAACTAGGTTTGTTCGCTGATCCGATAGTACATTAGGTCTGCGGCAGCAGCCTTGTAAAGCTCGTGCCATATATTTCTCGTCTCATTAAACTGCAGAGATGTCTTGCTGTCCGCAAAAGAGGTAACATATACTGATGAAAGTCGAAACTCGGCAATTTAAATGAAAGACAGACAATCATAATTTGGTTCATTCTGTATCAAAATCTATGCTTAAAAAATGTTTAGTCTTGCGCAGCTGGACCTCTGCTGATGCCATCTGACGTCTTGCTGCCAGAAGTAACAATGCATCCGACTACAAGGTGATTCAAATTTAATTACATTTTGTCGGTCAACCATATTTACTTATGAGACGCCATCTTGTCAAGTATATGTAATGCAACGGTATATGTCCTGTGTGACGATCATATTCATTCAGCTTTTTAAAGTTACTAACGAATAATTGTTGATGCTAATCACTATGAACCATTGCCTTGAAGCTTAAGTCCTGTACTGTGTCTTTTATCCCCACGGCTTGTCCTGAACGTAACTTATACCTTTAATGGACATCTTACAATGATGTTTAATTTATTAGTAAAAACAAGAAGCTAATAGACACAATAAGCACTGTTCGTCACGCAACTGCCTTCCGTTCAATTTATATGTATGAGATTACATGTAACCAATAGGCAATAGGGATACCGACTGCACCTGCGTGTTTATACATTGTGAAACAACTATGGATTCAACTTGCTCACGTAGTAGTTAATCTTCTTAAAAACAGCATTGCCGGTTTCCTCAAAAATAACCACAAGTATACTGGACTCATCATTGTCCACATCAATTAGCGCTCTGTGACCACTTACTGAATAATGACCGAACCATTTTCCATATCCTTCAAATATTTGAACTGAATTGATAAAACTGTGCTTCCCGGTCAGTTAAATGTTTAGCTAGGCACATGCACCAGAACAGCATGGGGTATCCATAGGTGCAAGGAATGGTGAATACAAAAAATATCCTGCAGAGGAGGAGGCGGTGTGGTGGTGGTAACAGCTCAAAGAATACAAAAGTCGTCGATTTTGATCAATTATTAAGTCACACAAGGAAACAATACTACGCCAACGAATCGACAGTACAATCTGCTCATCGAGTATTTGTCAACATTTTTTATCAGTTATGTTATGGGATTTGAGTAATTGAAATGTCTACAGGCAGTATATTGTTACAATTGAAACTCCTCGTAGACGTCGCTGAATTAGCCAAGGCATTATCATAAATAGTCGGTTCAATTCATACCGTTATTTCAAGGTAAAGTTTTCCATTGCCGCCAATAATGAAGCCACAATCATCACTACCGTAATAGTAGAGCTGTCTGCAATCGAATACATGGACGCGAATTATTTCTGAATGTAAGAGAAAAACCTGAAGGCAGAGTTAAGCAACGTGAACCTGCCGTGTTACCTTATAAATAACCTTAAATGAAACTGAAGCTTAGTTGCAAATACGGATTCAACGTACTGCCGAAATGTAAACAAACACGCCAGTTTATCACAGAGACTTCACATTCAGTTCAAACATATAATATCCGCTAGCTTTTATTATCGCAGTGAAAGTATAAAAACAATGATGACTTACAAATCTACAGCACTACATTACGACGTTATTTCAACTGGGAATCATTATTAGAGCGCTTCGCTTTCAAAATACTGCTAGATAAACTCTAGGTCATTCCCGCTGACCAGATCAACGTCGGTAATTAACATGAAATACATGCAGATGTTGAATCGTTCAAGTGACGCCTACGAAATCGTTCCATTTCATTAATGCTGCTCCTTGCTCATTACAAGTATATTTAGAATGTAGAGAGAAGACATCACAGCAAGTAAGTAAAAATGATCAGTAGGATGTATGCAGCGCAGTTGACCTTTATGTTTACAAAGCTCTGCACATTCCACAAACCACTATAACCCATTAAGTTGGCTAAGTAACACTACTTTCATCGTTGATAAATGTTATTCGGCGCATCAAAAAGGAGCAAGAAATTCACATTGCATACTCCTATGACCCAATTACGATTGGACGCATTAAACTCTAAAAAGACATCGACATGTAATCATCGGTCTTTTACTAATGGATTATATACATACGGAATAGTGCACTTTAGATTTCGTCAATTCCTTATTTGATTGAATCACTGCAGCGTGCATCTAATTGTAGTAACACCGACTTAGCATTTGCACTGTGACAATGCAACAATGTTGTCTATAGTCTATATCGAATGTGCTCGGGTTATTTGAATCAGTCCGGTACAGAATCCGAATATATCGACGATAGTTTCTAAATAGGTGACAAGCCTTCCTTACATAAGCAATACATTTTATATTCACGGATGTCAAATATCGAATAAGTGCCACACTAACTAATATATCAGTTACCTAGTTTGCAGTACTAATAACGAGAACAGTAGTTTATCTCCTACCCGCGTGTTTAAAATGTTATTGTCAGCTACTACATTACTGTCAGAACATACATTTGCAGAATAAACGCAATGAGTGGTCCAACAACATTTTATGTTCTGTAAACGGCGCATAAGCAGTGGCAGTGATGGATCTCCGTACGATGCACCAAAAATCACTCTGGCTGTCTTTCTCGTCGGCGAATCCCGAGTTTTGAGCCACAAAGCTCGTCACAATAGGAACGCTTATCCCAGTGATATAACTTGATTTCCTCCATTCGCATTAGTGCATTATGGGACATCAAAAAGACATCCTGTCCTTTCTGAAACTTACATTAATTGACTTGGATAACCTTTGAAAGTTAACAGTATGCCCACTGGCAAATGACTCATGGTGAAATGACATGACTACCATATTTCATAGCAGAAGGGTGGGGCAGGTAATGTTCTTGTCCCGTCATTAGGAGATCCTGGACGAGTCGTTATGTGTTGTGCAAAAGTGTGTTCCAGAAGTTATTTCTGCCCGGATATCAGCTGGAGAAGTCTGCTGAGAATCTTGTGGTGTGTGGCGGGTCCGAGGTCAGTAATCTCGGGAGGTGTACACTACACATCAGACACAAACAGAACCAAGTCCCAGTCATATTCAATGTGACTGGTGAGTCAGGCTCTGCTATTCTTGGTAATAGTGCATGTATGTAGCTGAAGCTAGTGTCCATCACCTGCACTATTGAGACCAATCATATTGATAGTATCCACTCATCACCGCTGACAAAGGATTATCTACTGAAGGAGTATGCAGATGTGTGTTCAATGGTGTAGGTCACTTGGGTGACCCGTATCATATACAACTACGACCAGATGTGGTGCCGGTTGTAAATCCACTAAGATCAGTGAGTGTTCATCTGAAGGATGAATTCCAGAAGGAATTAAAGCGGATGGAGGATATGGGTAACATATCGCCAGTGAAACAGCAAACTGAGTGGGTCAGCTCATATGTCATCGTCGAGAAAGGGGAAGGTAAAGGCTTACGTATATGCCTGGATCCCCGTTATCTCAACAAGAACATTAAACGTGAACACTATTACACCAGAACAATTGATGACATATTGCCAAAGGTGGCAGGAGCCACGCATTTCTCAGTTCTCGATGCAAGGTCGGGATACTGGATGGTCGTACAAGATGATGATAGTCAGCTTCTCACAACATTCGCAACACTGTTCGGCCGTTTCAAGTTCAACCGTTTGCCGTTTGGGATTGTTGTGAGTCAGGATGTGTTCCAAAGAAAAATGGATGAAGTGTTCGGTGATCTCGTTGGGAGCACAGGTATTGCCGTTGACACGTTCGTCTATGGCAAAAGTGAGCAGGAACATGAAGCAAGTATAATCGGAATTCTTGAGAGGGCTCGAGAGAAAGGTGTGAAGTTCAACCCTGACAAGCTTCAGCTGAAGGTCAAAGAGACCATGTTCTTTGGTCACATATGGACTGAGGATGGGCTGAAGCCAGCATCAGACAAGATTGATGACATTGTGAATATGAAGCCACCCGAGTCCAAGGAGGAGCTTCAGTCATTCCTCGGAATGATTAACTATCTCAACAGATATAGCCCTGGTCTAGCTACAGCCTCCGGTGCATTGAGAGATCTGCTCAAGAAAGATGCCACATTCAGGTAGCATCCCGAACATCAGATGGCATTTGATACAGTGAAACAATAAATAACAAAAATGCCAGTGCTCAGTTACTATGATCCAAAGAAGCCCAATTGCATTCAGTGTGATGCAAGCAGTCGTGGATTAGGTGCAGTGCTTATGCAGGATGGGCATCCTGTGTGTTATACATCAAGATACCTCACTGACACAGAACAACGGTACTCTAACATAGAGAGAGAACTTTTGACTTTTGTGTGGAGCCTTGAGAGGTTCAATTACTATGTGTATGCCAAAAAAGTTCAGCAACAACCAGACCACAAGCCGATGGAAACCATATGCAAGAAAAGTATCAGTCAGTGTAGTCCACGTCTTCAGCGTATGTTGCTACTCATCTCCAAGTATGAAGTGAAGGTACATTCCTGGAAAAACCAACGTTGTAGCGGACGCGCAATCCAGAGTCAGTCCTCCGCACAAGAACAGTGGGCAGAGGATATTTCTGAGATTGCAGTGCACTATATCAAGAATAGTGTCAACGCATCACCAGTCACTCTGAACAGGATCAGAGAGATGACAAAACAAGACCCTGCAATGAGATTGCTAAAGGCAACTATCTACGAAGGATGGCCAAGTCAAAAGTCAGACTGTGAACCAGAATTATTGGATTACTGGTTGGTTCGTGAGGATATGTGTGTGGAAGATGGCTTGATTTACAAGTGCCACCGACTGGTCATACCAGAATCCCTCAGAAAGGGAATGTTATCCACCATTCATCGAGGACATAAGGGTGTAGAAAAGTGTTTGTTGCGTGCGCGCCAGTCCGTGTATTGGACCAGGATTACCTGTGACATTAAGAACATAGTGTTAATGTGCATTACATGTCAGAAGCACCAGAACAAGTAGCAAAGTGAGCCCCTCATGCCTCACGATGTGCCACAGTACCCATGGCAGAAGTTTGGGACAGATATATTTAAGTTCAAGGAAGACTATTTCCTAATAATATTCGATTATTGTTCACATTTCCCGATTGTTAGGAAACTACAATCGCTGCAGGCACATTGTGTAGTAGGCCATACAAAAACAGTAATTGCTGAATATGGTATTCTAAAGGTCATAGTGTCCGATAATGGACCTCAGTACAGCAGTGACATGTACTGACAAATGTGTATCAGTTATAGCATCCAGCATAACACCAGCAGTCCAATATATCCTCAGAGCAACGGCCAAGCTGAGAGGAGCATTCAGACCATAAAACGTCTGTTGCTGAAAGCATTTGAAGCAGGAGAGGATCCGAGTATGGCTCTTTTAAATTACTTATCTAATCCATTGGCACAAAATCTGCCATCACCAGCGCAGATGCTACACGGAAGACAATTCCGCACCATGCTTCGGACAGGTCGAACAAACTACAAAGGACCTTCAATAGGTTATTCAGAGGACATAAAGGCCACAATGGAAGCTCCAAAAGCTCAACAGAAACATTACTTTGACAAGCATGCGACTCCATCACCGCTTAATGAGCTATACCCTGGAGATCATGTACGCATGTATCGTGAGGAAGCACGTGTATGGGAGCCAGCAGTTGTACGAGCAACAGATCCCAACCCCAGGTCATATACAGTACAGACAGAGTCAGGAGGTACATACAGGAGAAACCGCAAGTTTTTGAGACCAGTGCACGGAAACAACTCTGAGAATACAGAGAGTGTATTGCCAGCTGCGGTAGATATACTTGACAGTCCTCCAGTGAACCATAAATGCAGTTCAGCAGAACCAATCGCCTGTAAAGACTCCAAGTAGGAGTAACGTGTCTGTGCGTTATGTTAAGCCACCCGTGAGAGTGGATATGTAGAGTAAATCTTTCAAAGTTTAGAAAGTTCTGACTTTAAGATTTCATATGGTATAAGGTTTTCCTAAACATAGTTTTAATATTGTGTTTTACCATGTTGACATAACTTTGCAGTAACAGTTTCAAGTAGTATTGTGTCATGTATCATTGTCTCAGAATAATGTGTTTTATTCCAAACAGGGGAGATGTAATAACATTGCTTATGATACATTTGGCTTGTCATACACCTCGTGTATACAGGAAGTTAAGCAGATGCTAGTTTGGTTCAATAAATGATTCATGTGTTCACTTGTGTCTCATGTCAAATCGTCCATCGAATATCATTTCAGTGAAGGCGTGAAGTGTGCCTCCTTATTACGTAAATGTATTACCTTATAAGCTGCCAGGTGTTATACTTTGTGCAGTATCGAAAACCGCGAAGGTTTGGCATGTCAAACAACTTATGAGTGTTCTGTAGACGGCGCTTAAATATGTGGAGCATCAATCCTATTCTGAAAGTACATTCGCCATGGCACGTGCCTTTAATTGAAGCATGAGTCATGCATTGTTTACCTCTATTTAGATATATGAGTGCATATTTTCTGCTTCTATATGGGCCTATACATCGCCGAGCGTGACAAGTTGTGTGGGATTCTTTAACAGCTCGTCAAAGAAGAAGAATAAATTAACTTCTTTGATTTCAAACCATCACAAATATGTTACTCGTTTGTGCTGTATCCTGGGTGTTGCTCGTTTGTGTACTGTATTAATTGTTTATCAGATGCGATAACTCAGTCAAGGATTGTAACTGGCTCTAACTGACTGTGTTCGAACCAAGCTAAATACCCTCTATATTGGTAGTTAGAATAAAGCAATCCAACGGTTGCACCTACGATCGGCCGCTATATCTACAGCTTCAACTAATAGAGTGACTGTAGTTGCACAAGTAAGTCTAGTTCTCAATAAGTACATAGTATATTATATAATCATTACATCATGCATCATATAATGATTGAGTACTAGACTTAAAGGTGCATCATAGAAGAGTGCCTGGAGAGCATAAGCAAATATGGTCCGGGCAAGGGAAGTCCTTTTCTCATAACCACGCTTTTCTCAAAACCTCGAGCTCTAAATTTTACATGCTATTTCTACTAGCAAGGGAAATAGTGGTGAGGGTGGTGAGATTCCAGGTAGGTGAGGAATTAACTGGTAGTCGGGACAAGTCTTTGATTCTCTGACGGTGACCTATCTTATGGAATTGATTAACTCCAGGTAGTTCTTTAATCTAACTCGCTGTTTTGTCATCACAGAAACGGTGATGACAATCTGGCTGTGCATGGAACATGGGTGTTTTGTTTTTAATTTGGTAGGAAAAGGGAATAAACTATTTCTTTCCTGGCAGCAGAGAAGCAGATTTACACTTTGACAATCTGCAATAAATGGGCACCTGCGTTAATAATGATTTATATCAATGATAAATCTTCGAAATACATCACAAAATTGATCAAATCAGACGAGTCTTTAGTTTATTTGTTTGTATCAGGCGTGCTCTGGTATTGATGCCTTAATCATGGTTATATCGAATGAATTTCTGTGTCAATCCAATAACACTTGTATTGAATGGTAGTGTTTTGAGCATATTGGATACATCCTCAAAGTCACAGTTCATATAATAATTGGCTTTAGCAGAATATAGCTTGTGAATAACGACCAAGTGAATCCAGTGCATACGCATTCGCCAAGTTATCTTGGTCAGTCGCGTCTGTGGCTATGTATTTACTCGCTTTATATTCAGATCGCTCTGTCGAGATTTTGAGTAGTCTAGCTCTTCTTTCGGAATCTGACTCATCGTCTACCTGTTTACTGCCCCGCCCCCTCCAGACTTCCATGTAATCATTAGTAGTCGTCTGCTACTGGGTAGTCCAGTTTAATCAGAGTCTGTAAGAGTATTGTTGTCAATAATAAATTCTTGATTCTTTTATCATGTTGTATTCAGAGTGATATTTAAATGGAAGTATCTATTCCATTGGTATTCAACATAAATGTTTGAAACAGACAATGCAAAAAGACACAACTCAACTGGAGGAGGGAAGGAGCCAAAACAGGCTGATGAAGCTGAGTTGTTGATCTAGGTTCCAGTGCTGCCAATTCTATACCAGAAGAAGCAAGCACTTCTACAATCGGGTTATAATATTTTTATTATATGAAAACAAATCCTACCATCATATGATGATAATGATTATTTCATTAGCAATATTGATTTCAATATACAACAGTCAAGTAACATGTAAATGCATTATATCATCAAATGTTGTGTTTTAAGATAGTTGTGAACTTACTTAGAAGACACCCAAGACCAAAGCTGCAATGTGAAAGCTATAGATGCAGAATACTCATATCCAATTACCACAACCATGAAGACTCAATAACAACAGTTTGGCATATTGATGTGTAACAGCCATGGGCATTGATCAACCGAGGTTGAAAAGGGTGAAAACAATTATGAGCTATAATCAAATAATAACTCTATAAATCACAAACAAAACATCAGCGGAATGTTGATGTTAACTGTGTCGGCCATATTTAAGTCATTATTAAAAACTTAAGTCACCGTCGAAGGTGTCTCAGCTTTGAGCACGTTTTGAGTCAAAACTTAAACTTAAGTTTTTTGGTGAATACCGCTAAGTCACGGCTCAGCGTTTTTAGCCAAAACTTAGACTTAAGTCGGTTGGTGAATACGGCCCCAGGTGCTATTATCTAATTTGTATCACCCATAGTAACGAGATGGAGTGACAATCGATCAATTATAGGGTTGTTAAAAACCTAATATCAAAATTCGCGATTGATTGATATAATTGCTTCATTTGTAATGAACGCTCTTATTTCCTCTATTCAAAACCAATATGGTTTAGTAACGACTGGGGTAACGTGCCAATGAATACACTCCGCATTAAGATGATGATACAGGTCTCAATTTTCGATATTTTTCCGAATTTTTGAGGTCAAGGTAATGTCAAGTTCCTTGAAAATCGTGTGTTAATTGTTCATCCATCCATTTCGCAACTTACCAGCAAGGCAAACCCTTTAATGTGTGGAATTCAATAGTTTTCTATACAGCAGCCCACCAGGACAGTGAAAGCATGCAGTCGAATGAGGTTTTATCACAATGACAAGACACAGTCTGTATTAATTTACCTCGGGGCTTCAAATTAGCACAAGGACAGGTAAAATGACCTAATTGCGCTGGTTGTATGAAATTGGGTATGGCCATAAAGATATATGTTTGTACTCGGCTTCCTACCACACTCAGCAGACAATTCTATCAAAGATCATAAACATAAACTAAGCGACTCTGCATGGCTTGATGCCAGGGCTGGCAACCTCTGAATTGGTACACTGTGGTTATCTTTACAACCCTAAATGCTGATTATTCCATGAAAGCGAAAGATGAGTCGACAAAGATATTCGAATTCGTTGGGATCCGAACGCCACTTACCGCTGAGAAAAGATAATGAATCATTGGGATTGAACGACGCTCTCACTAACGGGATGGTTTATTTATACCATCTCTAGGGATATCGTGACGATAACTTAAGTGTCGTGGGATGTGTAGTATCGTATCGCGATCTGTGGTGTGGAGATGCACACGATACGCACTTGTAATAATGAAGACTCGAACTCCAGGCGCAGGGTTTATTAGCTGACTATAACTTCCGAATTTTATATGCAACTTTGCTTTGCTTTGATAAGCTTTATATTTCATTTCTTGCGAGGGCGAGCCTCGAATCAGCACATTCACAAGGGAGTCATGCTTTTTCAGACAAGATTAGGCATGGAGATGTTGGCCTTGCAGACAGAGATTACCCAATACAGAGTGACTTGCTGTTCAGAAGTGCCACTCTAGAAATTCCACCACCTGGCCACGGTGTAGAGCAAAATGTTGTCAAGAACAACAAAATCGTCAATGCCCGGATATATGTTGAACGTGCAATCTTGTCTACCCCACTCGGTGTTTATGGCCCAGCATGCTCGACAACTGTCCTCGAGTAGCAACTTCCAAACTTTTAACTTGTCAACTCGAGGATATATTTCATACTAGAAATAAACAATAAGAAAGCGAGACCAATGACACAGCACGATCCAACAGCTGTAGTCGACATACCGATAGCCACATGTAAGTTGCAGAGTGTGAGATAGAGAGAGAGATTGAGAGAGAGATTGACATAACAGCTGATACGCTGTTCACGTTGCTAACCACCAATGACTCGATAGGATTGTCACGATTGACCTTCGACCCATTTCCCACAACGCCCTTTGCTTGAGATACCGAAACTCGCTTATTGGCGACATTAGGTAATAATGAAATCATCAGAACGAATGACGGGACTTCAGATATCAAGGTTTGGGGCGGGGGATTATGACTCCACACTGGTTGACGACGCTTATCACGATATGAATTACATAAGATATTATATGAGTACTCATATGGACGATGCTGATTGCGGTTGAACTTCATAATACATAAAACCTATTCAATGAAGACGGTCACAGTTTTATCATCTTGGACGAGAGCATGCTCACGTCTCTCGCTCCAAACCAACCACGTAGCAATCGGAAGACGTTGTATGCGGGCACAGATGCAATATTAGCCTCTATGCGTGTTGGGACGAATTTAACTTCTTATGGCAATAACGCATTCTATACCGCTCCAAATATACAAAACAATGTCTATAGATTTTCCATTATAGCTTGTATATATTGTTTGTAAAGCCATAACAGGCTAAGAGTTCAACTCACTGGCGACCAATGGGTAATAGGGCTACAAAATGTGAGGTCACTTCGCTGATAACGGTCCAAACTGGCTCCTTAACACCTTTTTGCTGAAGCATTCTAGTCTTGACTGGAAGGCAATGAATGGGATGAAAATTAAACCTATATAGTTATTAAGATAATTACTGGGGTTAAAACATATTGATGATTCAACGGCTAGAAACAATTATGAGGACCAAATGCAAGGCGTCAAAAGTCCTTATCTTGTATAGTAATGCTATAGGGACCTCCTACTGTTGGAGCCAGACTGGCTGTTTTCGCACTTGTTTGCTGGCGCGACGTGGGGTCAGATGGGATTATGACGACATCACTTTGTAGCCCTATTTACATGAGCCAAAGATAATTATCTTTGTTATCAAATTCTCAAATTCGACGCTCCTTATTTCAACATGGAGTTTTCTTAATCTCCAGAAATTAGAAACTAGTTAGGCTTACTGAATCATTCTTCTCGGACAAACTCCGTACGCCAATAAGGAGGGTCACAGCTGTTGTCTTATGTCCACACTCAGTTTTCGACGAGTATCTGTCAGGGATATCTTTTAACGACTTTGTTATGGGGCATGTCTGGGTTTGATTGTGAAACTAAAAACAGTCAGATGGTGGAAACAGTCAGGTGGTGGCACCAGCCGAATGACTGCATCTGTATTGTTATACTGACTGTTATACGTTTGACTCACTCGCGCAAACAATGTTCCTAAGTCCCATCCGCTGAGATCCCGTGACATGTGAAAACATTTAACGTGACCTGCTTTCACGTTCATGCACTCAATGTAATCGTTCAATTAAAGTTGAAGCCAAAGTTCGTCGGTTGAGGATTCGCTCCTCTCTAACAAGCGTTGATCCACCGCAATGATCCATGTCATGATGGCATGTCATTTCACCATGAGTCATTTGCCAGTGGGCATACTGTTTACTTTCAAAGGTTATTCAAGTAAATTAATGTAAGTTTCAGAAAAGGTCGGATTTCCATTTGATGTCCCATAATGCACTAATGCGAATGGAGTAAATAAAGTTATATCACTGGGATAAGCGTTCCGGTTGTGACAGCTTTGTGGCTCAAAACTCGGGATTCGCCGACGGGAAAGACAGATGAGATTCACTTGTGTGACCTTAGTTGATCGTACGGACGTTCCGTCATGTCTGGCTGTTGCTTGAACCAACAACCCAACTTGTGTCTCATTTCATTTCATTCGTGACAAGTCCGATATACCGTCTTACGAATTCTATCTGTAGACCTTTGGTAACCGTCTTCATTTACGTGTGGCTTCTCTGCCACAGTATGTCCGCATCACGACAGGTGTTTAATGACTCGTCTTGTGTAAACGTGACATTAATTTTATTTGCTATTAAGATGCTTCATTTTAAGGGACTGTCTTGAAGTGAAAAAAAAATATAAAGACATTTACCACCAGTGTTCATGCCTTTTCACTCCAGACGTTAATCTCTGTGTCGGTTCGTCTTACCTCGTAACTCGACTGTCTATTTCCTCGGGTTCATTTTGGTTTAACTTTTATTCGAGTGTTTTTTTTCCCAAGCCGAAAACACTACAAAGACCCGCCAAACAGTCCTTCAGTCGATATATAGGTTGTGGCTCGTTGAATATTGAAGAGAGTAGTTTGGAGAAAATCAACGATAGAGAGTTTCATTGGTACGGAATTCATAAGTACATGTACCGAATTCTCATCTTCAATACCAAGGTGAAACAGAGTTATTGTATACATTATATCTTTTGTGGTACATACAGTGTTAAATGCGTTTGTTGTTGATCGAATTCCTGATCAGTATTTTTCAGTTTTAAATATTTTTGAGACCTATGTACAAAACGTTGTCACAGTGTTAGTGACCCCACCGAGGAATTTAGATTTTTGAATATTCATCGACCAAGTATTGACAGATTAGCACCTTTGCACACGACCCTTGAGATTACCTCACCCAACTGCGATTGGGGTCGTGTCTATCGCAAACGCAGCTCACCACACGGTCTTTTGGAATTTGCACACAGCCCTCCACTGACGTGTCGGGTGCAGTTTTGGAGCCACTTTTTGAATCATTCAAACTACCACATCAGGTGAGTGACAGTCTCTAGAGAAATACTGCAAGGCAAGGAAATCGTTGTTGCGACAGTAGCACGCGCAATTTGAGCTTTGTTGATAGAATAAACTCCTACAACTTCAGGCTTTTCATTAAGATACGGTCACCTGATAACAAATCACGTATGTCCAAGTAGTTTTAGATTGAACTGTTGTTCACAATGTGAAACCAAAAGAGATATCGTCATTCCACAATAATAATTGGTTCTAATTAATGTGTGAAACAGAGCGATTTAGCATTACTTGAATCACTGCAATTTCGCAACAACCACTCCACCTGTCAGGGCTACTGGATGATTAACTTTTTTTACGCCCGCTAAGAGATACTGAGGTTGGTCTTGTTTACCCCCTCAAATCCTGGAAGGCATCCAAGAATGTATATGTTTAATTCAACGAGTGCACATGATTTGAATCTCCATCATTCAGTGAAGATGATAGCGTTCTCTAATGACCTGTTATCGTTGATTCGACGTCAGCTGGAATTTACTATTAGGCTGCTAAAATAAACGATTCTTAATCGACCAATATGAAATGCGCCTCGACGATTTGAATAGACTTTCGTTGTGGAGGTAATATATTCTCTCGCAAGATGTCGCCACCAGTACTTTCTAGGGAGTGCTTTAAAGCGCCCCCTTTCGGGTGGTGTGGGCGCGTAATGTTGTTGCACAGCAGACAATATTATCGCCTTTCACACGCGTAATATGCCCTTGTTGGAATTGTAAAGTCTCGTAAATAAAAGCTTCCCGTTTCGAAAGTACACCTGAACTTGTTTGTGGTGAAACAAATTGCCCATTGTTCAGGATCTCTTGAACATTTGACCCGTTACGTGAGAGCTTTAAGAGCTGTAAAGCGTGGTCGGACGATTGATAAAGTCATTTGATAAACTGATAAGGACTGTAAATGGTCTAATCTTGATCCTAAAAACATTGTCTCTGTAGCATTCAAGTCAGGTCTGGTGGGAGATATATCGGTGACTATGTCGTATTGTGAAGTGTGCATTTGAGGTTGATGAAGGGAGACGTTTTATTTGTTACTTTTATTTCTAAACTATAACTTGATATTTAACAGGTGAGGTGGGTTAATGTCATCAACTTGAGCCACTAACCTCACACATTCCTGAGGATCAACTGCGGGCCTTAGAGAGAAGGGGTGTTGTGTTGTAATACAAGGTGTCTCTGATTGGCTAAGAAATTTCTCCAGACAGCTCAAGCGCTTTCTTAACTCATAATACCAATCAGTAGTAGGCCGTTCATCCGTACATGTCTGGCACAAGTTCCGGCTGGCTACCTGCTCCCTAAAATGTTGGCAATGGTACTTCTGGGATTTGTGGTAATGGTCAACATTGGAGCTTCACCTTAAGAAACCTAAATGACACAATCTTACTTACAAAATTACATGCTTACTATCCATAGAACACATATTATGAAATGTAACGAATCATTGATATATCGAGGAGTTTGACTGACAGCGGGCGTGTTTTAACTACGAGAAATTATATACATGATACGGGGATCGACCATTGTGGGGGATTGGCATATATCTAATCCAGACCCTATATCTAAATACATTCATCAAATACTCACACACAGCGTTACGTCAGAGCTATGAAAGCCTACATATGGCACGACTGGTGCTGGGTGAGGAGCTGGGCTGGGAGCTATTGGGGATGGCTGAAATGTGTTGGACTGCGTAACAGGACTTGGGATTTTGGAGATGGTATGAATGAGGTTGGGCGAAGCATAGGACTGGAAGCTGATTGGCGTGGGGAAACTGAAGTTGGTAGAGGGAACTAACAATACAATATTCCACAACATTTCAGGGAGAGTAGCTAAGGCTTTAACTGATTCACAGCCTTCCCAGAAGCGCCCCTTCAATGAACCCCTTGACCTCCATGCTTCACGCACCCTCGTCAATGACCTCTCTTATTTTGTCGTTCACACACTAGCGATATTGTTGCAAATAGAACCTCCCCCGTAAAAAAAAGTCGCATTACAACATTTAGCGTCGTTTAGCATTCTGAATAGCTCAATACATTCAATGTTGAATCTTTCCAGGATATTTTTCATTTTACATTACTCACAACGAGGCCCCTTTCTCTCATAACTCAAAACGAAGCCCCTCCGTCGCATTACTCACAAAGAGACCCCTCCCTCTCATAACTCAAAACGAGGCCCCTCCCTCACATAACACAAGACGAGGCCCCTCCCTCTTATAACTCCACATCAGTCCCCCAATCTTTTCTAAATCCGTACCAGGGCATCACACCGCCCCATATCTTTTGATTTCACAACAGCCGTGATGGGCAGTCATTTTATGAAATCTGGTAGGTAGGTCTTAATATGACCAACCGATGCAGATCTTCGCATCCTACCATTTCTGCAAATAACCCAACGTCCAAACCACGTCAGAACCAAAGCTGCTTCCATTCCTGACATAAGAGATTATCTACATACCACAGGTCAGAAAGTGCAGCACGAGTGCTGTCGTTGTCACGTGACGAATAACGTGAGATGGGAGAGAGAGCGAGAGAGAGATAGAGAGAGGAGGGAGGGAGGGAGAGAGAGAGCGCAAACGGTCAACTCATTTGATGCCTAATTCTTATCACCAATGTTTCACATACAAGTCGATGTTGATCTAATTAAAAGAAATTAGGACTTTTATAAACAGGCGGTGGTTTTGGTTCAAACTTATTCACATCCCGAAAATGCGAAATCCTGACTTAAAGACCCGTTGTCACACAGACATCAGACGTGCTGTTTTCAGTGCACACCACGTGATCCTTATTTAATTGCCCATATATTAACACAACATAAGCCTTGCCCAAATCCAGGTCATAATAGTATATTCCCCTCTGGATACTCAATGTATTGATTGGTCAATGATTGAATAACGTCATTCCAGCAAGACATATTTCAAAGAATCGTAGCATTTGATTCATTTCCGCTAAAGCTGCTAACTTGTTCCGCTGTAGGACCGGATGTCTAACATGGTTGCCGTCATCACATCCGCCTCAATCCTCCTCCTGGCCACTATGGCGTCCATCAGGTGTGATGAGGACTCTTTAGGGCACTTCACACGCCAGTACCCATGGTGCCACAATGACCATGTCCATATTGACATGAAGAAAGAAGCAGAACTCTATCTGAACCAGACTGGCGCCTCTGCCGTGGGTATTGGTCGCGCTGAGCTTGGGAGAATCGTCAGTGACGGATTGCTTCGGCTTGGCTGCGAGAATATGGGTGCCTCCCAGAACTGCTGCCAGGTGTGAGTCCGGGATGAAAGGGGGAGGTGTGTGTTGGTGATTGGGGGGGGGGATGGGTAAGTAAAGCAAGGTTAGGTCACTTGTACATTGTCGCAAGTTAGTTGTTAGGTAGATCGACTTCGGTCAATAAGGCAGGCAGTATTGCGGTACACTACTTGAATCAAGTGTGTGGAAATGCTACTCAATTGGGACCCCCCCCTATATGCGCCAATATTTTCACGATTTTCTCGCCATAATGTGATTATCATCACTTGTCATACAATGCGTACTTTGGTAAGGCTTAGTAATGTACTTAGACACCCTGATGAACTCCTGTGAACTTTGGTGCAGTTATCACATGCACGTATATTGGACACTATATCAGTAGAATCCGTGAGAAGATAGCGTACTTAGTTGCTCTTTATCAAGTTAGATCCCTCTAAGGATCTGACGCTGGATGAGAGCAGACAGAGCTTACACAGTAGCGACACATAATGCATTAAGAGGAATCGGTCTCCAAGGGTTTGGCGGCTGGCTAGGGATGGGTACGATGTAGATACTCGAAAGGGAGGAATGTAAAAATGCCTCAAAAGCAAATTGCTTTCACTAATTTACCACAAAGCTGCATGAGAGTTATGAATGTATCTCCATTTCCAACTGACGTGTCATTGTTTTCTGTATGAACATTTTGAACAACTCTTACAATTATTGAAAACCTGACATTTCCTTGCCGATTTACACGATCACGTTCCCTTATGATTATCTTGCAGAGCTTAACAGGAGATAACATCTACACAGTTCTAGGGTTGGAAGAAAACGCCTTGTTGGGCGATATTGACTATGAAAGGAGCAACGTGATTCTGCTAGCTTGGTTACTGCAGCTTCCGGTCAAGTGTAACGACACGACGGACTGGACTACGGTCACTTACGAGGACATCCTGGAGGAAATCTTACACTTCAAGGACGACCACGATCATGAACACGACGAATATACTGCTGATGACGACGAAGGTGATGGTCATGAAGACAGCGATCATCATCATATAGTCCAGAGAAAAACTAGAGCGTATGATGCGAGAAATCAACGAGACGTATGAAGCAGGTGATTGGCTGGACGGTTACCATAGTGACTATAACCGTAGCAACGTTTGTTACCTCCCAGAGGCCCGTGTGAGTATGCATGAAGGTATCTAATTGGTCACTCGTGGCTATGAGTTAAGTCTCTCATATCTAACTCGTGTCATCAATTCCTGTGCTTGTAGGTGTTGAGGTCAAGGACGATTTGGCGTGACGTGGACAAACATCACAGTGATCATATCGACGAGGATGAAGTGGGCCAGATGGCAGCACTCATCAACTTTACTTGCTTCATGGTTAGTCGTTCGTAGAGGAGTGGTGGGAAGCAATAGTAGTAAAGGAAAGGAGGAATTGGAAAGGAATAGTGGGATTTCTTTCATTGCCAGAGACCATGTTAGGGATAAGAACTGAGAGAGACAATGAAAGAAATCTAGGATGGTAAACAGAGAGCAGGAAAGAAGGGTAGGATAAACGAAAAAAAAGAGTGTTGATTAGACAAGGGGTTGGGGGAATCCGTAAGATCGACTGCTTCATGTTGCAACCTGTCGAACCCAGATCCCTCTGATGATCGCGCAGAAGCTCTACTGTGTTCAATATAGCAGTCATTTCCAACCATATGGCTAAGGAACGTGCAACATTTTCTCCACTTAGGATGGCCAATTTAATGTTTTTCATCAACATATTGATTATCATCGTCATCCCCGTCATCCTCCTCCTCCTCCTCCTCCTCTTCCTCCTCCTAGTCCTCCTCCTCCTCCTCCTCCTCATCATCATCATAATCATTATCATCATCATCATTATCATCATTATCTTCGATAAAATATCGCCAGGAGATCGTTGGTATGTGAAATGGGATTATAATATTTTCTCAATCACGTTTGATATTCCTTGTGATGTGTGTAATTGCAGGTTATTGTCTCGAGAAAGACAGAGTTCTGGAAGATAAACTTCCACAGACGGACAGCTTCATTACAGCCTTGTTTAACAAATACGGTGAAAACTGCATCATCGATGAGCATGGTAATAATGAAGTGATATTGTGGGTCTAAATGCAACTATGAGTTGGCTCATTTTATAAAGGGTACTGTTGTTAAGATGTTATGTTTTTAATGGGATATACTGTAAAGATGATACACATTTTTGTATGGCGATTTTTAATATCAAAGTTTTGTAATGAGTACCGATTATCTTGTTTCTCAAGGCTTTGACCAGCTGTTGGAGGACTTGGAAATTGGCGATGGTCACGATGATCACAGCGGCCATGACGAACACTATGAGACAACGACCTCTAGTGATGACGACCACGATCACGACACGCCTTATGGTCCTGATGTTACAACCACGGTAGGCTCTGTCGTCATCACCTCATTCAATCGTTGATTACCGCTCATATGTAATTAACAGAATCAAAATCCACACTGTTCAAATTGATAATCGATTCATAACAGCTAAGCATTTGCTTCATTAGTAGAATTAATAATTCCTCTTTATCCTTTGAACAGTGTTTGGACAGCCATACTATACAAGATACATTCTACAAGGACCTTCATAATGACGTCATTACCCATGACGACTTTCTGTCCCTGTGTCCTGCTCTCGTTCAACAGCGCGCACAGGGATGTCAGCATGTAGATTCAAACACGGACAGAATGCCACCTACCAATACACAGAGTTAGTCTAGCTGTCGCTTTCTGTCTCTCTTTTTTAATCGTTCTCTTCTTCCTCTCTCATCCCTTCTCTTTCTATCTCTCCCATCTACTCGCTCTCCCCAATTATCTTTCTATCTCTCCATCCTACTTCTTGCTCTCCCCAATTCTCTTTCTATCTCCCCCGTCTTCCCCCATGTTTTATGGAAAAAATAAAAAGACACGCATCCAAGAATACTTGGACAGCTAATGTTAAAACAAGATTTGATACTTGTGACTGCAGGGCATTGGTTATATAACCTAAATAACAGGAGCGTAAAAAGCAAACCACGTTCATAATCAAAGACATCAAAATAGTTCCTTTGTGGGCAGTAAACATAGCTTTATTTCCCAAAGAAGGGCTTACATTCGAGCTTCCCTGATAAGCTCCATTCATATTGACCAGTCATGTTTGTTTATAATTGATGCGCGCTGCTTGTTATCCCCCGGTCATAGGTCAAAACCGGTTCAAATCGCATGTGCTCCGTTAATTATTGCAGAGATGTTATGTTAGAGTGGCGTCAAACATATCTGCAATGGAGAGTGACACAAGGGCTGACAAGAAGCATGTTTGAGGAGGTGATGTCAGCAAAGACTTGTGGAACTGAAGTCGGCAAAGGAGTGGTGCTGGAAGGGGTTGGGGACGGTTCGAAGGTAGTCGGCAAAGGAGCGGGGCTGGAAGGGGTTGGGGAAGGGTCAACTATAGTCCGCAAAAAAGCGGGCTTGAAGGGGTTGGGGAAGAGTCGACTGTAGTCGGCAAAAGTGCGGGGCTGGAAGGGGTTGGGGAAGGGTCGACTGTAGTCAGCAAAGAAGTGGGGTTGGAAGGGATTGGGGACTGGGCCACTGCAGTTTGCAAAGGAGCGGGGCAGGAAGAGGTTGGGGACGGGGCGACTGTAGAGGATTCAAACGATGCGACATTTGCATACTTTGCATGTAGAGCAACAACTGTGGCTTTGCTTTCTTCGTGAACTTCTCTCAACAATATTACATATCTAATGCCTTTCCTGAATGCATCGCGCAACCTGATCTCTTCCTCGCCATACTCAATACATTCACGGATGGCCGTTTCACGCGCCTCTAGCATATCAGGAGTAATTTTACGCTGTATTTCGTCTCCCACTCGACATCGCTGATATTCCTGCGCAAAGAGTCTCTCCCGCAACCAGGCTTTCTCATAGTTGTCGTTAGCATTTTTCAAGACCCCCCTCAAGCTCGAATTGCGATGTTAAATGTCGTTTAACAGTTCGGGCAGCTTGATACATTTAGCAAGGATTCTTTCCAGGATACCTTCCATTTCGCGCAGTTATAATTGAAAATCAAACAGGATATCAAAGAAAATCTTCAATTCTGTACTTACACTTTAGAAGCCGGAATCGAATGGATTCTCCACCATGTGTCGTATCGTGATCTGTGGTGTGGAGATGCACACGATACGCACTTGTAATAATGAAGACTCGAACTCCAGGCATAGGGATTATACGAACTTGAACTTTATTAGCTGACTATAACTTTCGAATTTTAGATGTAAAATTTCAGAGAGAGATGTGTTGAGCTCGGAGGCCAGAAGAGAACTGATTTTTAAATATAAAGTGCTTCCCTCAACGACTAAGGCACGCCATCCCATTCTCATGGGACATGCAGTAGCCAGGTCTGTAGGGGCTATATGACTCTGGAACATGGGGTATGTATGAGGAGAGGGGGGAAGTAGCACATGACATGTAGGTCACTCGTGGAACTGGGAAGCTGGGGTTTATAATATATATCAGCTGTAGGGGGTTAATCCATCAACTGATGACGGAGAGGATACGTTATGATGATGGGTAGGTTTGTTATCAATTTGTCACTCAACAGTAGTGGTGATGTTGAGGGTTGTTACCAGGGATATAATCGCAATAAAAGAACATTCGAGATTTTCATATTTCCATATGGGACCCAGTTCCGCCTTGTATCAGGACACAGAGAAGATCTTTATCTGGACTAAACCAGATGTGAATCGGCAGACATTGCTTATTACAGTGACAACAACGATTGGATCTAAAATATTTTCTTAAATATTTTTATGATCACCATAACACATGTATAATACATATATTTTGGGATTATCATTATGTTATTATCTTATCAGTACCTCTCACCACAGGAGAGATTCATCACTTTTTATTATTAAACCTCTTCTTAGCAACCCTTTTTCGATTAATGTTGATGTGATCACTTGGGCATCAGATTGATTATGCAAACCTTTAAGTAATGCATTCTTTAATACATCTCCAATACTTGGAATAAATAGCAATATTGCTCAGCCAATTCAGTGTAAAACAACAACAGCGCAATTATATATTATATTAATTATCACACAAAAATCCATTAATATCCATAAATATCACTCATATGAATAGAATGCAGTCAATACGTAAAACAAATCCATGTAATCAGCAAAACTGCAATGCATATACCCAAAACACAAATTTGTGTTGATACATAGTGTCGGGTTATTGGTAGGCTTCAATTGGATGTTTCGAATCCCAGTGATTGACTGTTGATGCAGTAACGTAAGCCTGTTGGTTTTGTCCCATCGTTGAAGACATGTCCCAAATGTGAGTTGCACTGTACACAGAACAAGTATAATACCACACAATGACAATTATATATATATATATATATATATATATATATATATATATATATATATATATATATATATATATATATATATATATATATATATATATATATATATATATATCATACAAATTATGTTCGTCACTACGTATCTTGAGGAATAATTCCACACACCTGTTTACATGTTACTTCAACGCGTGTCATATCCTAATGTTTTATCCACATGTACTTGTACATTGCCGCCATTATCAGCTCTCAGAACATCATAGAAATATGGCCAACCTGACCCAGATTCATATTTTGCGCTAGAACTGAACAAATAGACAGCAACACTTACAATAAAACTAGGCTTTAGAAATACAACAAAATACAGACATAATTTAGCGATTTTCTTTCCAAAAAAATCACAGGAATTCTTCAAGTGTATTAGAAAATGATATTGTGAAAATCAAGTTCTCACCTGAATAAATTTGCTCCACAATATACACAGATGTAGGTTCCATTTTCATGATGGTTTGCATAACGACCAGTGAAGGGCTGTAGTCAGAGCAAAATGGATGAACATTTTTTACAACCACATTGGTTCGACTTTAGGATCATGTACTGCCAAGGGTAGATCAGTTGTCAACTTTTCGATTGATGTTAATTATGCTTCATACGTATTATAAAACCAATTAAATATACATACAAAAACACTGATTATGAAGGGTTTGTTTACACGACACCCTTAGAACTATATAACAGGCTTCTTAACATGTTAACACCTCAAGAATATGGCTATTTACTCCATCACATTGCATACCCCTCTTTCATTTGCCTGGAAAAGTTAGTGTCAAAGAACCCATCAACACAAAAATAGAAAATATGAACGCTATAGTGTTTACATATTCTGTGCCTTTCTTCCTGCACACATAGAATTGGTCGCGAGACAAACGCTCCTTCCATTCACTAACTGGTATTCTCTTGGGGTCCTCTCCAGGTTTTACATGGCTACTGCACAGGGCTATCAAACACAAGGAAATGTAAAGTCAAAGAGCACTAAAGAATCTTTGACAAAATGTATTGAAAGGGCAATGATGCTAGCTTGGATTGAGCAACCCATGTTTGAAAAAAATATCACTTGGAGTATTAAATCTTTCCCACACTGCTTATCACTTTTAACTGAGTTTGTCATTTTCCAGTTAATATCTTATTTTTTAACAATTTTAAATTGTGTGTCATGTGCTGTCTTTAGTTGCTGGTTCTTCCGAAGATTTCGGGTTGTTTTCTGTTGTGTTAGCATATAAAATTCTGTATGAACCTGGTCTTAACAAAGTATAACCGAAACAAGCTGATGCTGCTCCACTTTTATTTCTCTTCATCATCATCTTCATTTATCACCTTGTCACCTCAAGATCATGTACCTTGCGAGTGATGTGGAGCTCATATTTTCTGGCTGTTTTTCAATTTGCAGATGTGATCGCAAGTTTACATCTGTTGAAGATCTATAGGTTCATCTGATTCAGTATCATAAACACAGCCTCCCGGCAGACAGAAGTTCCTCTTTCCATAAACCCTCATCCCAGTCTGCTTCACAAATCGCAACAGAGCCTATTTAGCAATCACCTACCACAGGAAGCAATATTTTACCTACAGCTGTGGCAGGCAATGCAACTGAAACTGTAGATGCTAAATCGGGAACTGAGCAAGAACATGTAAAGCTAATGTCTCGAAGAGGCAGGCGGCCTCAAATGGATGCTAGGCCGGATATTGCCATGCCCAGTGCGCTTAGAACAGAACTAGAGCTCAAATTTGGCAAATATGCTTCCACAATGTTAATCAAAGGCATGATATATTTCTATTGCTAGGTTTGCATGTACAAAACATCAACAGAAGAGGAGTTTAATATCCATTTTCATTGTGAAGAGCACAGAAGGACTGCCCTGAAGCTGGAGCAGCCTTGGATGCAGACAGTGCCATTGGTTGCAATCACCTGTTAGCCCGCAAAGGATACTAGTGTCGAGCAATGCTTAGACTTCAAAAACAGATGTTAGTGTTGCAGACACAGGGTTAAAGAGTGCTACTTCTACAGATTTTCCTGACAAACATTGGGGTATTGAGGACTTGGGCAAGCGTTCCAAGCGGAGAAAGACAAGTGAAAGCCGATAGATTTGGGAAGAAGTTCAGCATGAGAATGTAGTAGAAACATTCTCTGAGTGTGAGAAAGCAATAAATGATTCGCCACAAGACGCCAGCTCCAAAGATCCACCTCCAGAACCTGTGAACATCAACATTACGGCTGCTCACACACCATCCCCAACCACCACCTCAACACCACTTCCTCCCAGAAAACCCAGTCATCCTAATGGCACTCCCAGCTGTCCCCGCTGTGGTTTCCTCTACTCCACCTTCCCTCAATACGCTCAGCATTGCACTGAATACCACGGCGATATGGATGTTGTCGAGGCAGAGCTGACCTACAGCCCAGCCTCCAAGATCACCACCATTGAGACATAAAAGGTTGAGAAGCTCAAACAGTTTATAGCAAGTGAGTTATAATCTTCTAAATGGACAATTAAAAATGTAATTTGATGCAATAACCCTTGCATACTGTTTGCTGGTATTTGCAGTGTTTTGCAAATGTTGGCGGCAGGGTTTAATTGTTGTTTAATATATTTACTTCAGGTACACTTCTACCTGACATATCAGGTACTTTTGTCTGTCGGGATAAGCTCCTAACCCAGGTGCAGGCTCGAATGGGGCTAACTGACGTGATGCAGTGGGGTGCAGCGTGTAACCGGGCTGTAAGAGAATGCTTCCCTGCCAGTGGGATTGCCCGGAGGACAAGGGGGAAAGAAGATAAACACCTAGAACGCAGGGGCTCTGTAAAGAGATATGGCTAGCTGTAAAATTGTACATGTGTACAAATTTATTTTTACGTACTAACTTACGTTACCAATGATCATACCTTATGTTCGGATTGCACTCCACGAGTATATATATATATATATATATATATATATATATATATATATATATATATATATATATATATATATATATATATATATATAGATATATATATATATATATATATATATATATATATATATATATATATATATATATATATATAGATATATATATATATATATATATATCTATATATATATCTCTATATATATATATATATATATATATATATATATATATATATAATATATTATATATATATATACTCGTGGAGTGCGATTCAAACATAAGGTATAATCATCATGGTAACGTAAGTTCCTGACGCCGTCAACCTAATTTAGCACAATAAAATTGCTTTTCAAAAGGCCTGGTCTTGTACTGTGATAGATTTACTTTTTACCGTGTTCTTGTATGCATACACATATATATATATATATATATATATATATATATATATATATATATATATATATATATATATATATATATATATATATATATATATATATATATATATATATATATATATATATATATATATATATATATATATATATATATATATATATATATATATATATATATATATATATATATATATATATATATATATATATATATGTCTGAAACTAAATACGTGTGTTTTTTTTATATTTAATGACAGTTGATTTGCGTTCAGCCAATTATTTAAAAGAAATACTCTAATCCCTTCATTACCAGCACTACTGTTTTTGAAGCCGCAGATAACATTCTAATTCATTTTCATTTACTGGCGCGAGATGTATTGATTTCGGCATATCCTAACGTAATGCTTTCATAGGATCAAAGGTGCCAATGATTTTCGAAGCTAATGCGGGTCCTATGTTTGTAAAATATGAGTTTGCTGTTGACCGTGTCTCACTAGTTTTTTTGACATTAACAATAATTACCTTATTTGTATTGTTGATTTTATTTTTAATTAGTGACTAAATTCTCATCAAATTAGAATATTTTTTTTCTGAACAATCTTTAATATACGTCAACTTAGTCACTCGCAACAGATGGGTTAGTTTGTTTTTTATATTTTTTCACCCAACGTTTGTTAGATCTCATGTATTTTCAGAAAGTGTGTCTTATTCATTTTCGCTTTCCCAGTATGCATTCAGCTATCCATGGCTTGTGTTTAGCAAGTACCTTTCTGGTAATTATTGGAATACTCTCCCTAAAGCATTTGTTATATATCAGCAACTAAATATAGGTCTGGTTCACATTGCCCTGGTCAATGACTATTGACCATACCCCCTCATGCAGTTTTCATACGTAAATTGTGCTTGTATTTATAATCTGTCGTGCAAAACATTTGAGCCTTTTAATATAACATCAAAGGGATAGAAAATCGGAAAATCATCATATTAAGCATTTGATAAGGCACCCAAGATCGATTCCTCCTCAATGAATTTCAAAGCATGGGTGTATAAATGGTCATGTTACTCGTATTGGTATATTCATTAGTGGAGCATGATTTTTCATATGAATAAATGTTACATCTCCCATCAACTAACACAATGTGCCCTCTCTATTAATTTCCGATAGACAGTTGTCGAGGCTTTCATTAAAATATTCAATTTGCCCGTAGCGGGCGGTATTATTCCGCTTCAACTTTTGGCTTGCTGCCAAACATTCTATCTGATATCACAATACAAACAATATCAACTGATGATTGCAACATGTATTCGCTATTCACTATTTTGTAATTCACTTTATTGTTAATGTACAGTGCCACCCCTCCAACATTTGTATCTCAAACATTGATCTTCGGTTACATAACCATCAATACCGTACAAATAACATTTGACGACTGTAACCGATTTTTATTCGGTCGGGAGTTTTTATGTAAGCACTATGTTCAGTTATATGTGGAACACTACTGCCAATGTTTTGATGAAGCAAAGTTAGGTATTGTTTCGAAAAATCACCAATGGTTTTTTGAATGTATTCTCAGTGTAGAATTATCTGATATATTTTTGGTCATATCTATTTCTACATTGGAGTCTGAGACCGTTTCACTACATGCGAACTTATCATCAGTAATTTCGCAGAAGGAATTAGCCTTTGTGTTTCTAAGCTCGTGAAAGCTAACAAAACAACCGCTATATTTTCCTTCACCTATCTGGCATTCAAGCATTGCATAATCACTACCAAATAATGGGAGATGTAACTCACCTTCCAATCAACGTGACCAATGACCGTAAATGAATAGAGTAAGGTGATATTCAAGGTAACACACGTCATATAGCAGCAGTATTATGTGAATTGGGCAATAATAGAAGTTTGAATACATTTAACAACTGACGGGATTAATCTAGAGCAAAATGAACTAACAGTTTCATCCATTCTGCTTGCTTGCCTGCGTTTATCAGTGACATAGCCATCAGCAACGACAACGGTAGCTTCAGGGACGATTATTGGCATTGCATCAATTTAGTATGCTTGAAAATTATCCGGCAATAATAAAATATTCAATCGTTCGTATATTTCGGATTTTGCAGTCGCCATACACAATGGTGTTGACCAGTGACCAAGTGATGATATATTGGCGAATACGAGTTATAGATTGTGATGAAAATATCGCTTTACATTGAGAAACTACGCGCGCCTCACACCGCTTGTCTGTTTATTGTCTTAAGGTAAGCTAATAGCAATGTGACAACTCAACTCTGGCTTTGGTGATTGAAGGGGAAAAAGTCACGAATCATACGTTTCATCTAAGTGAAGCTGTAGATTAGCAAATAATAGAATTATAAATATATTTTTTTAACCGATTTGGCAACAGAACCGTCATTAAGCTGGATCCACTCAAATCAGTGCTTTAATGGGTGATCACCCGCACATTGCCACCAAGGGAATGGGTTGATAAAATGGCCAGTCATGCTCGAATATTGATGTTTGTCAATTCTAATATATTTCGAGCCTTCGGTGACCACTGTTTGTCATTCCGATCGGGCGTTAACCTCTGAATGGTAGCTGTTGCTAATGCAAAATTTGCTCTCGTTTTTGTTAGAATGGATACATGAATTTCGAAGCATAATATTTTAGTAATATGGATATTAAATCATCTTGCAACCTGACATATGTTCATAAACAATGTCTGTCTTGCTGGTAGTCCTTTCAATTATGGATGGTAGGAAGATGACATTTTCTGAACTTGATGTGCAACTTAACGCTCTATCAGAGCAAACTATAAACATGATATTGATATATCCTACGAGTTATTTTTGTGACTTATCACGAACTTGGCGCTAAAATTATCATATCAGCTTACGATTCCTGAACTCGACCTTGACAAAAATAAACGGGTTCTGCATACGGCGAACTCATTACCTTCACCAGAAAGGTGTGAAAGAAGGTTGCATTCCTAATATAATACCAACAGCCATGAGGGCATCTATGTTTGCTGCGCTACTAAACATTGTCGTCTAACTGACTTGGCATCTATTATCAAGACAACTTGATCAGCCAAAAATTCAAAGGTGATTTACATTAGGGGGCATTATACTCACTATATTTGTTCAGGCTCAGCAACGCTGCTTAGTGGCCACCACAAAACGGACACTGTCGGTAATAGCTGGTGGTGTGAATTAGCAAGAAAACCTTAGATAACATGTGTGTACACCAGGGAGCCGATATAGCATTCATCCCCTTACGACAAGCGAGACCTTCGCAGCGTCCCCTTTCGTCAACATATTTAATCATCGTTTGGAGTATAATTGAAAGTCTTAATGCAAAAACATTACTCTTCAAGATGAAATACGACTGCTTCGGTACCTGTTTAAATCTGATTTTGGGTAATGATTTGAGTTGATGATAACTAACTTGAAAATTGGCTGGTAACATGCCAGTATAATACGTACCATCACTGGCTTGCCAAGTAGCTGTATTTTGACCTTCATGATGACCATGACATTATGATCGTAAGAGCTACAGTGATCTCGTGACAAGCGATGGATCGTTCGGCGAATTGTGTTATCTGACAGTTATTGTTCATGTGATTACTCCTTTTTTATGCTAGCCGTTGTCTGCGGCTGATATACTGAAATGTGAATAAATGATTGTCCTCTGTTACATCAATGCGTTTTAAATGGGTCATTACTGGTTTACGCAGATGAACATCGGTCTGCTTCTGCAGCGTGGTACTGAATGAGCAGCTGTTTATTGACACATATAACCGATTGACAATTTTAGGGGGTTAAGTCTTTGCGGGATATTTTTGTTATTTTATAAAATCCTTGGCTATATTGTTCAATTAGTGAAATACAGGCGATAATGCGTTACGGACAAGTTTGGACGGAGTGCAAATCTCAAAGCTGCATTCGAGCTTATCGTGACCCAGAGGTGTCCAACAGTGATGCGGAAAGTTCATCATCACCCCTCATTGGCCGGTCATAGGTGGAAGGTGTGGATACACCCAAGGTTGAATACGATACACCCCGTCTGCCCGCGGTCTACACTGGGTGGTAGGCCTGGGTGCGGCTATGCCCATAAGCTAGGGTGTGTGCGCCACCCTGAGCTATCCACCGCTTTGTACCAAAGGGGAATAGAGACACCTTGTTGACGTGCAGCCCATCTATCTTGTGACTGTTACTTCAGAGCATGTTAATCCCATAGCGGAAACGCTTCTGGTCAAACAGCGATTCAAGCTATTGGGCGTGGCGCAGGTGTTTCTTGACCACTACTTTTTTAACGCCCTTTGCTTTCTTGATTTCCTCCCAGGTCGATATTAGGATGGAGTGCATCTTTGGGCGCAGGCCTACATACTCCCTGATGGGTACACAGCCGCATTCGTCCTTCATCTTTCCTACAACCTTCTTGTTCTCGTTGCTGTGGAGCGGGTGGGCTAGGTCGTAGTTGCTGGTGACGAATAGGTCACTGTATTTGTTCATGTTGGCGTAGGGATCTCCAGGAGGAGGGAGTCGGTGTCGGTATAGAGTAGGTTGACCCCCGCGGCCGTACTGGGACTTCATGGTGTTGCAGTAGAAGTCATACATGAGGTGCTTGGACAGATCGAGTATACACATCCCCACGTAGACTGGGCGGTTGAGGACCAGGTGGGCCTTGTAGATGTGGATGGCGTCTAGGTCGTCGTCGATTATTTTCTGGCGGGCAAAGGCGGGGCTGGCGATGAGCTTTCTTATTTCGTTGCTGTCTGCAGCTCGGACTAACTTCACGTCAACCCGCTGGCGGAGGTTCTCCATGGTCTTGCCTAAGACGAAGCTGTTCATAATCTTGTTTAGGTCCTTCTCGAAGTAGTTGATTGCGGCCTTGCAGAGATCTGTGTTCTGCCGGATGTAGTGTTCCATCCAGGGGCTTTGGGTGAGGGAAAGGGCGCGGTGGATCTTGGTCAGCCTCATCCCCAGGGCCAGATACAGTTTGAAGTTCCTGTAGTGCAGTACGTACTTCTTATTCCTCAGGTTCGGGACCAGCTTCTTGACCCCCATGGCCGCCGTATTCGTTAAGGAGGTTTCTCTGGTAGTCTGAGAGCCACTCGTTCTGGACAAGTAGTCGCTCTGGTGCCAGGGGGTAGTCGTTGTGGTCGTCGTGAAGCTCAGATGGATACTCCAGGTCGACCTCAAAGATGTACCTAGTCTCAGCATCGCCAGGGTGGGTGTGGACTTTTCTGGAGAGCGACTCAATGTTCGAGGTAGGTAGGGCCTGGCTCATTGCCCATCCATAGAGGTTGTCGGCGTTGAGGTACTGGATATAGCTCGTGGGCTTGTACTGATCAAAGTCTCCTACGTAGGGATTGTTTGCCTTGGTGTGGCGCCGCGATACCATACTTATTCCTCCACGCAGACCCTTCTCGATGAAGAGTGTTTGTCGTAGTCGGTGAGGAGTTCGACTGTTACCCCTGTGCTCTTGAGTAGAGCGTCCCACGAGAGGCCTGGGCTGGTATAGTAGTGGGCTGGGTCCAGGCCGTACTGCTTAAGGCTGGTCTTGCGGAAGGTTTCAAACACGTCGGCTAGGAGGAGGACATCTGTCTGGGGGTAGAGGTTGCGGTAGTCGCCCATGTTTTTGCAGCCAAACGTGCTCCACACCTTTTGCACGTGGACGTAGGCTGTGGCTGATATGTCCTGCTCCGAGAGCTTGGTGTAGAAGTCCATGTACTCCCTTGCGTAGGAGTAACCCTCGCTTTGTCTGGTCTGGTTCATACTCTGCTGTTACGGTGAAGGCGTCTGGTCTATTGGCTAAGACCAGCTTGTCGAAAGAGGCCAGGAGGAACTTGGCGCTGTCTATGAAGCGGAGCTGTCCGATGGATAGGGATATGTTCTTCTCCATGTTGTTGGGTATACAGTTGATGTCTCCCTCTACCTTGTTTATGCCTTGCATTAGGAGATGGGAGTCATAGCCCCTCAGGTTGTGAAAGACCATGGGGATAGGTGTTGTCTTGCGGCTCAGTCTAAGCTGTAGGTTGTGGGCTGGCCCTCTGTACTTGCCGGTTATATGGCAGTGGTCGCGGACCCAGTCGGTGAGTAGTGGTTTACTGCAGACGTGGCATTGGGTTGACTATTTGGTCGTCTCAGGTAATCCGCATGGGGACCGGCATGGAGAGAACTGATATGATCTTTTTCTTCTCTTGCTGTAGGGCTTTGAGGAACTTCTAGGAGGCCGGGAGTTGCTTTTGCCAGTTCTGGAAGGATAGGATGTTTTTCCCCTACTCTGGCATGTCTACCAGCACGGCTGTTTGGCCAACCCCTGCACACTCTGGTTTGTGGGCCTGGAGCAGGGCTGAGGTGGTGTATCCGTGGAGGCAGCGTTCGCAGAAGAATTTGCGGCACTCGTATTTTGTCTGGTTGTAGAGGAGGCGGTTCAGGTTTTTGATCCTGCTGTAATGGCATACTCCATCCTTCTCGATCAGCATGAGGTTTATACAGTTGCCGGGGTGCTTGCTAATCCGGTGGACCATGACAGCTTTCCCATCCCAGCCAAATATGTTCAGGCCTAGGTCAAGAGCCTTTTCGATTTTTTTGGCGTGGGAGACGGGGGTTGGGTACGCCACACCTGAGCCCTTAAGCTTATCTAGGAGCCACTGGATGTTGTATTTCGATGGCCGCTGGGGTTTTTGGCAGCTGGGTACAGTGCTGAGATGATGGACCATAGAATGCAGAAGTCGTCCCAGTTCTTTACGTTTATGATGGCCTCTTTCTTAGCCAGTGGTGGCGGTAGAGGGAGGTAGGAGCCGCCTTTGAGTGGTTGATACTTGGCGATGTCGATCCAGATGGTTTCTATCACCTCAGAACCCACTTCTCAAGCATCTCCTGGATTTTAGGGCCGGCCTGGTCTATCGCGGAGTCAATGACTTCTTTGCCCAGAACCGTTTGCTGCTGGTTTCATAGGACTGGCTCTGTGTACTCCATGACACCATCTTTATAGGTCTTGTAGAGGCTTACCTTGAATGCAAACTGGGTCTTGAGGTCACCTAGCCGGTTCCGCTCCTCTACCAGAACTTTCCAAACCTGGGGTTGCGCTCCTTTCTAGAAGGTGAGGAGGTCTGGGGCGTAAGGGTGTGTCTTGGGAACGTCCATGACCCAGCCTTGCAGTTGGTTGCTGATGGCCCACTTGGTTCTCCTGAATTTGAGGCGGGGAGTGGGAACTGGTGCGAGGCTTGTTCGTGGAACTGGGACCGGCCTTACGTGGGGGAGTTGTTTCCTGGAGGCGGGTCTGGGGTGTGGGGCCGGTGCTTTCGCCACTTCAGACCAGAGTCGGGGGGATGGACTCGGCGGCTGAGGGTCACGGTCCGCCATGGTTGTCATTCTTGCCTACATCTCCTTGTACGTCCTGTCGAAGGCGTTTTTCTTTATGAGTGCCGCGAGGGCGACCTTCGTCCGTGGATATGGTTGCAAGGCCTGGCCGTGGATTTCAGCATAGTCAGCTTGAGCCTGTTTCGCCCGTATGTGGTGGGGCGTCATTACTCTAATGTTTTATTAGTCTAAAAGGGCGTACAAATGACACAAAATCAAGTCGCGACGAAATACCCACCTATGACTAGTAGCTGGTGGGTCCTTGTACCCTGCGACTCGTGCCTCCCTTACCCTGCGATTTCGTCGCGACTTCATTTTGTGTCAATTTTTGCCCTGTGACTCATGGCTGCCCCTTCCCCTGCGACTCATGGCCTGCTGAAAGGGTCACAGCTTTAGTATTATAGGTAATGGTGGTTCCCCTGTGATTTCGTTGTGACTCATGTCTGCCCCTAACCCTGCGACTCACAGCCTACTGATAAGGTAGCAGCTTTAATCCTTGGCCAGCTATTGGCAGCTCTTGAGACCTTAGGACCCGAAAGGAATAGTCGAAGTGGGTAAATGATGATCTGAAGTGGGGGGATTCCCTATAGTCGGTGGGTGAGTCTCCGTTCGGAGGGGTGTGCTCGAACCACTATCACCTATACTACTAGTGGGTATAAAGTGTGATTTTTTTGTTCTAAACATCAGTCGTATTTACACGCTACGCTGATATAACAGACTGCGTTCTACCTTGGCGCTCCTTTTGTCACTGAGATATTGAAATCCTTTCCAACACAATTGATTTGTCGATGCTGCTTACATGTTGTATTAAAGCGCGGTAGTCCTGGTAGTACTTGTAAACCCTCTTTCTACTAGTAACATTTACCACAGAATGAGACACGTGTATTGTGCGAAATATTGGCCCAAATTCTCGACTGTTTTCTTACTTTACCAAACAACCGAGGGCACCAGTGTACTTTGAACCGTAAGGTCGGCTCTAATGAACAATGCACCAAGGAAAATGGCTATCCGAATGCCTGATCTATTGATAACGTTCATTTGATACAGCAATGATAGTTTCATCAGATTCGACAATTCCGTGTAAATGCCAATAATGCAAGTGTCGGTGATATTTTCATTTACTTACCCGCAACATGTTCTATGTATTTAGACCATGTCTGTGTGTTGGTCCATGAACTTGTTGCACAAGTTCAAACGACAACAATTAGCAACATTGACACAATAAGCAGGTTTAACTGAGCCAACGTTTATTATTCTACAAACACAGCACATATATTCTGGTCTATTGAAATGTTTTGAACTGACAGCAGATATTACTCAACCACCCATGGAGCCTAAATGCACTTGACTCATATCTGGACAAGTTGTGCTGACCAAGAATACATACGTTTGATATGACTGCTTGTCATATCCCTCGATTAACAAACCGACTAGTGTATCGATAAGTCTAAGCCTTAATAATGTTGCCCCATGCAGATATAACGGTTAGCGAGGCGCATATCAGGCGCATTTTTCTTGTGATTTGAGAGTAACATATACAGGGGTGGAAGCGTTACCTTGTCGTTTGAGCAACGCATGATGCTCGTATCGTCACCTTCTTGGAAGAACAAATTCATCTCACCGATTAGCGCGCACTTGCGTGGATCAATACTTTTTTTATGTGGCATCCCGCATGCCAAAGCAGATAAATACACCCTTCACACCTCTGGCCTAAATGTAATGATATCTATTAGGGATAGCCAGAGACATCTTTCTACTGAGTATTTGTAATTAGGTAAATTTTAATAGAAAGCTGTAAATGTAGATAATAATGAGCACAAAACGTCCGGTATGAGAATAGAGATCAATATGTGACCTATAACATATATTATGCATATACGGCAATATTACCCATGAGACATTGGATTTGACGTCTTTGCAATACAATTTTTTTTTAAGGGAGGTTCTTAAGTATGATAAACGAACGAAGTCTTGATATGTACCGCTACTTTTAGGCAGGCCAGATATATGCACTCAGCTTATGTTAAGATTTGTTTATTTTTGGATATAATGCACTGTAAGTAACAACCTACGAGTTCAGCTTGCCATTTTACATTCGAATGTAAGCTCTTCTATTGCATTATATAATGTTAGAACATGTATGTCTTTCCTTAAGTGGGACTACCACCAAATAAGTTAAATTAACAAAGGTAACCTGAATCATGTACGTAAAATGATGTTCCATAAAGTATCTCCTGTAGATAGGACAAAATATGCGCTTTGCAAGAACTGTGTCAGCAACGTGGAAGCCATATGTTGACCACTGTAACCTTGAGGAGGTTGGCTAGCTTCTTGTGTTTCTCTGCAGTAAGTAACTCGTGGATCGTATGTTTTTATTGCCTACCAAATCTTGAACTTTTTGCAAACTTCGATGTGTAAATAAATACTATATATATATATATATATATATATATATATATATATATATATATAGATATATATATATATATATCTATATATATATATATATATATATATATATATATATATATATATATATATATATATATATATATATATATATATATATATATATATATATATATATTACGAAGTATGATATCATTTGAGATAATCAATAGATCTCTACGCTCTACGCTCCCAAAATAAACAATAGGTCATTTCCGCTGACGTCTGTATAAAACATCATCAGTATACTTTGTATTTTAAACGCGTGTAAATAAGTCCTTAAAGCGGAGCCTTCAGTACTGGCTTAGTATCAAATAGCTTCATACATTCGCAAGGCATAATCATGTGTAGTCTGTTCACTTGACATCACTCTGTCATTGATCATTACTTCATGACCGCTAACAATTAGGACACTATTATCACTATCACAATTATCAGAAGCCAACATGCTTCGTCAGTCCAAGGAGCATTTTTTTATGGAATTGTTTAAGTGAATGAACGCCTGAAGGACATGACATATCTGAACTATTTAGTTTGTTATACGACTTTCCAGCAAAAGATTTGAGGGTAAATGGTATTATGCAGCTTTTGCCCTTATGGCTATTGCAAACTTACATAACCCAGGGTCTCTGCATACATTTACTACTACTACTACTACTACTACTACTACTACTACTACTACTACTACTACTACTACTACTACCACTACTACTACTACTACTACTACTACCACTACTAATCATAGTTTAACAACTGCACCTATAACAATTTTGCTACTACAATTTCTGCGGTTTATTCGTCTACTTTTGGACTTATGCATTTTAAAACCCCACGTACTTCTACCAAAACTACCATCAAGTAGAAATAACAGTAGTGGCATTGCTACTCTTATTTCTAGAAATAGTACAATTAGTGGTAATAGGTGGTATGAGTAGTACAAGTTGCGGTATGAATAGTTGTAGTGGAAATCGTGGTAGTAAAGGTAAAGACAGTAGAAGTAATTTGTTTTTGCAAGTCATGAATATATTTGGTGCAAGCAAAATCGCGGCAGTGGCCTAAGAAAGGAAGAGTGGTGGAAATATTTTGAAGGTAGTATGCATCGGACATATCGACGGACATGAACTGCCAAATTGGAAACTCTGATAAGAATAGTGTAGCAAGCACAATGGCTCATTTGCAAGCAAACTACGGGTAGGTGTAACATACGCCGGCAATTAATGAAGAAAGGAGCTAGATGTCCGCACACTGATAATATGCCCCGTGGACACATCTGAATAGGGACGCAACGATAAATCATTTTTCTGCCTCTGTGCCAAGGTTGGCTTGGCTTCTGTCTTATCACAGCATTTATCACTTTTCCCCATTAAGCGATCCCCTCAAAGGAAATACTATGTCAATTTACTATTGCAGGATTGATGTTGCAACAATTAATCATTAATACTTAGGTTAATTCCCCGATACAACCGAATATCTATTCATAACAATAGATATTTTTTTCATTAGCATATTAGCTGGTGTTCACGCAAGTGGTGTAAGGACACGTGAGGCTCTACCGCGATCTTTTTGCACGATACAATCAATAAGAGGATACTGATGCTCAGGGGAGCAATGATAAACAGCAACTTTTTCCCAGTGGTCTCATCAAAACTACATCAGATCGGATGGATGGGTTCTAGCTGCTAGACGGGAACATGTGAAAAACAATACCCGCTGGATTTGGTAATTAGTGAAGTGGCAGATAAATCAGAATGGGATCAGCATGTACTCTGAACTCGTGTAAATCATGCAAGCAGGGCATATATACTCACTAATGTGTACCATTCAAGTCTTGAATATTTCACTGATAAGGCTCAAAATATATCCCAGACAACCCGGTTACATACTTTGTGTTGTTATTTTAATGTATCGCTAAGCCCTAAACCAAATCCCATCCTGTATTATAATAAAAAACAAAAATGTGTGATCAGCTTCGTAGCCGCCAATATCAGTCGTTACGTTCTTTCAAACGTTCTTAGCATTGATAAGAATGACCATTTTGAGTGCACCTGTCTTACTCTATTTTGCCCATTGAAGATGCATAGACTGGGGTTTGTTCATTGCAAATGGAATTAGAATATGGTGGTAAGTTGTAACTGAAGGGTAACCCAGGAACTCCGTCTTTTAGTAAGTGGTGCATTATTCGCAGCGTCTGCGTAATCCTTGTTAAAACGTGGTTTATTGATGTTTTATTTATGACACAATACATTTTATTAGTTATAGAATGATAAATATATCATTATCAATTACATTCCACCCTCACATGATGCAAACATTTTGTTAAAAAACAGACGTATGGGAACAGTGCAATACGTTACGGTTTTGTTAGACGACTCCAAATGTAGGCTCATCAACAAAATCCCCTACAACATCTAGAAAAGAAAGGTAATACTTTCCATGCACTATTCTCTCACCATGTTCTGGTGCTTGGAAGGCGATAGATATATTGATCAGCCAGGTACATTTGAGCAGCAGTGGGTGCTGCCCTCCTCCGATGGTTGGACTCTGCCAGATAATCAAATGGGTATTATATCAGTATGGGCGATTACCACACGGTATGTAAAGCGATGGCCTTGGTAAGCATTACACCGTGCAAAGTTTTGCATTCCTAACTTTTTTTATTGACATTGCTCACTGTCCGGATATGAAAGGGATATATTACTGTAGACTAAAACTGGCGTACCGAAGGACACCAAATTAATTTTTTCACCCTGCAATCAAATGCCGGTAATGTCTTGCGTTGAAAGTGGATACTCATCCACAGACAAAGTCCAGTTATTATTGTCGCCGTGTGACGGTTAGTACATTATATCAATCACTGGCGGGGTTGGGGGCGAGGCTTCTTTATATATGTGATTGCAGCTAATTTTGGATTCCAATAATCAATGCATATATATATATATATATATATATATATATATATATATATATATATATATATATATATATATATATATATATATATATATATATATATATATATATATATATATATATATATATATATATATATATATATATATATATATATATATATATATATATATATATATATATATATATAAAACAGACATGAGATAACTCTGGGCGATGTCCCGGCGACGGACACTAAGATGTTGCTTTTATTTTGGAACTCAGCCAGTTTATCATCTCGTTTTATTTGAGGTCGCTCTTATCATATCCCTTAATGACTTTGTGTGTTACTTTCGTTGTCTTTAATGAATTTCCTAACGCCAGTTTATATGTCCACTGCAAAATGTATTTAAACTCCAAATCAATATTGGTGCGCGTGTCTGTTGTGAATTGATGGATATTCTGTTAGTTCCTATAAATCTTATCTCTATCGCAGGACTGGGATTTTATGATTCTCCATTTTGGCTGTCTATTGCATGCTGTTAGGCGAGTTACTCTTACACATGATCCATTACATGGAGCTCGGCGTGGTCTATAGAGCAATGCTGAATTTAATGAAAGTTTGTTAAAGCTATTGTAATATGCCAACACTATGCGGGAGGAGGCATTAAAAACACCCGAGAAACTTTGAGTACTTTGTGTAGCAGATAAAATTATTAGACTTCACACGCTGGAACATGCGCTCAATACCAGACAACGGAACTCTGACAAACTTTAAGCATTTCATTATGCCTGGGAATAATTAATCTATGCAGCCTAAATATGAAGGACCATTATGTCTGTGTAAGTGATTGGGAACAATGTTGGACACTTAACTTATACACAACGTTTATCAATGTTTATAAAATGGCAGGATGTTTGGCGTCGATAAATGTTTTCTATGCAAATTAACGGCAAAGCTCAAGGTTGGGTTAGGGACATACACCAAACAAACTCTGCTGAAGGGCAAAATTGCTGTTCAACTTTTGTTCCCGCTTAGATAATCCGGGTTAAGGGGCAAAGACTATGACAGCACTTTTAAAGGTAAGCAATAACCTGAAATCAATGTATCGATGTAGGTAATACTTAAAGTAAATAACAACAACTAAGTCATTATTGATGAAGACAAGGCTTGCAGAGCGCTTGGTTTCCATTCCAGATCTGATCACATGTAAACAAGCAATCGTTATGCGGGAGTAATGCGAACCGAAACATCACCTGGTAAACGCTCTGTACCGCTTCCAATCTAATGGGAATGGTAAACATTCCCCATCTGCCAGGTCAGCAATCTCAACTATACCATGGTTGTGACACTGGCGAGTCGTTTCTCACTCTAAACGCGTCCGACGTGTGTTTAGACCGTACAAGTAATTGCTATGTTGACACATCCAAAAGTCTCTGTTTACGAAACACAATCAGCATTTAGTTTCAAAAAGGCTTAGCCGCTTATAAGGTAAAGTATACGCGGTCAGTGTTGAATCATTCTTTTCCGCCGCTGATATCCTTTGCATCGGATAATGCCAATATCGTAATTCAGAATAATCACCCTGATATCCGTCGTCACACATATATACAGCTTATAATGTTGTTATTGTGGGATTACTCGCTAATAGAGACCTTGACATAAACACGCTCATAATTGGAAAGGGAAACGTCCTGTTTACTGTGATCTTCTAAGGAACGTGCGCGTAGGCACTCCATGCCACGTAGGTCGGACATGTTATTGTCGTTCTCTTTGAAGCCGTATTATATAAACACTGTTGCTTCAGTTGCACTTATGTGGCTAACACGCCACGACACAAGCCTTCATTACCATCAGCATGCACCAATGGGCCACACGTAGTCGTTCAAAGCTTGGATGATCAAAAATGATCATCCCAGTGACATTACGGAGGTATCACTTTATTTGCTCGTACTACGGTCTGAGGTATATGTATATATATAAAATTGCATCTAAATAGAATGAGTTTCATTAACTTTCTCAAGACAACAGCAACGTTTCGTGTAAACGTTAGAGAGGATTTCCGCGCTGGGTGTTATAGAACACGAGCGATCTGTTTATTTCATGCTATTAACTGTCCGTGACCTTTGACAACAAAGGTCACGGACTGTTAATAGCATGAAATGTATCTGTAGCCGGTATGTATGGTTTAGTAACTCAGTGTAATCCATAATCATGCGCGGCGAAATATAGATAGGAGGGTCGATATGATGTTGTAGTCTGAATTCAGAGAAAGTTGAAGTGTTTATTTGGACTGAAAAACGCATTCATCCAGGAATAACATATCAATGTGATCAATGTGCGGAATGCCAATATTGATCACACAGGTGCACGAAACCAGCAAGTATATCGTAGAAATGTAAATGCAGACTCTTTACTATATTGTTGCACCTGTATCCGCCTTGGAATTGGTTGTGAAGGTGATGAATGAGATATCTAATCGCATTAAGGCGCTCCACCTGCGTAGCAGCTATCTCAATGGATGCAATATCACCAATAAGCATGGAGTAGTTTAGCTGGTTGCATCACTACATATTGCTATACACTAAGAATATTGCGGTAAATCCTCAAAAATGTGCATCAGATGGTATAAAAATAACAATATATACAAAGGACCAACACGGCACGTCTTGAATACAACAGCTATAACATGACGTTATTACCGGGGTCCGTAAATTGTCATATATCTATCGGTTGGTGACCCATAGCATGCAGATTATTGGACCATTATATCCTATTCAATGTGGTCATGATAAGGCACACGACACCGCTCATTGGCCATTGGAGCTTAACCTCCTCTTTTGTTGCAATAATGATGGGATCTATCAAGTCACTAATCTACCGCCTGATATCCTATTGCGTGGGTGGTTGCTGTTTGTAGCCAGGTCATTCTGACAGTAAGATGATTTTATGGTAAATACCCCTATGACTGACAAGAGATTCTGGATGGCAATTCTTAGATGGCCTCGGGACCTCTTAACCACCTTATCACGGATGTATAAGCTACAATTCACGATAACGCTATAAATGTATGTAATAACGCTTGTGAGTTTGATCAGGATAGCATTTTGGTGTTGAAGTATATAAATGTCAATATAGTTAACTGATTCAACGCAGCGTATGAAGTCATGCTCTTCTGTGGCATGTTTTTGTGCACACATGATACCAACGTTTGACTAAATAAAAAAAAAGATAATGCTGTCCATCCTATTTATTGGCACGTCTTATAATGAATGCCGAATTGACATTTACTTTAGCTGATATTACATCGTTACACTATTTATTTATTGTTAACTATAAGCAGGCACTTATAAACCAAACGTTTGTATCTTCCGAGTCACCCATCATCTTAATGTCTTGAGTATTCATCTAAGCACATCTGTCTTATCTAAAAGAAATGTACCTCATTGGTGCAGCAACACATCGATTAACGGAGGCTATGGGTTGAATCATTTACTGCTTGATTAACGAACATAACATTCCATGGATTACCGAGTTCTAACATAACATTCTAACAACAAATACTAGTTTGACCAATAGCAGATGCATATATATATATATATATATATATTTTATATATATATATATATATATATATATATATATATATATATATATATATATATATATATATATATATATATATATATATATATATATATATATATATATATATATATATATATATATATATATATATATATATATATATATATATATATATATATATATATATATATATATCTGCGTGGCATTGGCTGATGGAGTTAATAGAATCGACGCTTCTCTCGCACAGGATATGTAACAGAGCATGTGGATGACGTGAAATAAGTTTGAGCTTATACTGTGTTATAAAGAAGCTCGTTTACGAGGTGTCACTGTGGAATATTGACTATTACAATTGATGTTGGCAGATGCTAGCGTATACAAGCGCGTCTGGTAAAGCCACAACTTTGGTGTCACTCCACCTATGACAGAGGTTTAATCATTCTGCGCAAATTGTGCTATTAGAATATTCATGTATAAACTTGCAGCGGTTGAAATAATCATTGCGACCCAATTCATATAATGTACAAGCTCAATTGTATTCTAAAAACTAAGAATCTAAAGAAAACACCACTCACCCAACCACACACACTAGAACGGATCACCGTATTTGAAGCATCAAATATATGTTGAGATTAACCTGAGTCGGCAATGTTTCGATTAATGTATGATGTCGAATAAGGTGGGTGTTTAGAATTATAAACAATCTAGTGTGTGCGCTTTAGATGAGATATTACCGTCCGCCGAACTGTTAAATGTAGACGGAACTATGATGTGCCAAAGTAATTATCAATAGAAAGTTAGCCGATGCTTAACTATGGTGTAGATAAATGCAAGAACCATATGCAGTTCACAGTTAATTTGTGGCTGCATTCTGTTGCTAATTTTGGTGCCAACGTCCTATAAAAACACAATGACCGTGATTGATTTCGTTATTTTTGTGTTCATTTTGTATAATTTGACACATATATTAGTTCGGTGCAGCGAAAACGATTGATAAGTGCAAAAGCAAGCAGGACCATATTTAACGATGTTTATTCAACTGGAGTATTGTAATGTATTTCCTGGACAGAACACACACTCACACAAACACACACACACTCTCTCTCACACGCAATCACACAACACACACACACACACTCACACATGTAGTATGATGTTGGTATCATCCCTGTAGCTAATATCCTGACAGATGAATTGGGATTTATTGTATAAATGATCCAATGTTTGTGATAGCACCCAAGGCACTCCTATGTGAGGGAGCTCCTGCAACTTTATGTCATCAGGTATGTATGTTTTATCAGCATATATAAACTGATATAATAATACAAGTACAGTAGTACTCCATTGAAGTTGTTGTGGTATTTTTCAACGTTTTACTATACTATGTTGGTGTGGTTTTATGTTTATTTTAGATCACAGCTTCAGTCTGGACTGCTAGACAGATGATGCAGACACTTACATGAGGATCACAGCAGGGCTCACCTTGTATGTAACTATCATAAACATTTTTTAGCTCTACTCCTCAGCAGAGTTTACTAAGTCCCTGTGCTCCGTCTGTCTGTTTGTAAACTTTTGGTGGCCATTTTGTTAGTAAGCGTGTCCAAATTACACACATACCCACCTAATGACAATTTCACCCTGCATACTAAAAATCAGCCCCTGCATGACCTTCGACCTCTGAGTTATTTATGGAAACTAATCAAAAATATTGTTTACTATGAGACTAGTGTTCAACCCTGGCGTGTCATTGAATAATTTATCAAACCATAATCGATGAATACACTAAAATACATAATGAAATGATGAATTAATCCATATCAAGCAATGTTGACATTGATTGGAATATCTCTTGCATTTGTGCTGGGGCTACAAGTGAAATGACGACAATACCATAGCTTTTAGTAAGCTAGAATAAGGAAAATTAAATTTCTGACGTGAATTTATATGCTATATGATTAAATCAGTCGCATTTGATAGTGAAATAGAGGTGAATCGATAGACATTGTGATGTCGTCATAATCAGCGATGTGACATCACACTTACTAGCCATATATATGTAAGTTTTACATTTGTCCCATTCATGGTCGTCAATATATAACCCCCAGACATAACTATGTGCTACAGAAGGTGCACAAATGCGAGTGAAGACCATAGTCAGTGATTTGAAGTCACACTTCCGATTTCGCGGTTTCGGATATGACGTTGACGTCATGAACACGTTGGTTCTTATCGAAAATTAAATCAATTGTTCCATGACACGCGACCAAACATATCTCCATATTCTAAATATATCTTGCAAACAGATAAGCAATCAAACTTGATGAACGACCCTGACTAAATTTATACATCCCATGCGGCGACAGATGTGCAAATGTACCTTACGATTCCCGGTATATTGGTTTTATAATTCAAAACACCAACATAAAATAGATATTGATTGAATGTTGACTGTAATGTCCTGTGTGATTTGCTATTGGGTTTCTAGTAGAATCAATGTGCTACTCAACCAAATTTATTCTATTGATAATAGTCCCATATAATGTATTATAATAATATCTGTTCAGAAGCATACATCAGAACTGAAACGGACCGCGAAGATAAAAGAAAGAAGGTTCAACACATCTTTAACAAGGCTTATTGTTAATGAAACAGTATACCTATTTGATATAATGTACAGAGTAACTTAGGGTTATTGTGGTTTTATTTAACAGCATTGAAGTTTTTCAATTAAGATATGCTATGTTGATGGTCTGTCGGTGTGTGCTTTTTAGTTGAAGCAATAGGGACACTGCGCAAGACTCCTTACAACATGGTGGAAGCTGACCTGGCAGTTACAACCTGACTGAACTGGAAGATGTACTGTCCCACGCGAAAGTTTGAAGTTACATACAATAATGGTATATATATTGTATTATAGAAAAGTTATTCAGCCACAGTAACTGATAGCAATATCATTGAAAACAATTAGAGCACATAACATAGTCAGTCAGAATATTGTACATATTCATGTTTAAATAACCAATGTTTCAGCGGTCACTGAATGAGGCTGAGCAAAGTTTTGTCTTGGACAATGAGGAGATGGAAACCATAGATGCTGTGGAGGACACTAGCAAAGATGCCGTTGAAGGTGTAAATAAAGAGAGTGTTGACGGAAGAGAAGGGGGATATGAACTGGAAGATATATTGAAACAGGTGAAACGAAGACGAGTTACTTAGTTAAGTGGGTGGGGTATGGCAAAGCCACATGGAAACCATATTCCCTTGTCAAGAGAATTATAGGCAGATGAATATTCTGTTGAGCGTGTGAGCATCACAAACACTGTATTTAATGATTTAATCAGTAGCTTTGTGTATTTTGAAATGTTATTGTCATTGACAATCATTTTTACTGTTTGAATATGATTGTATACTTTCTTTGACTAGCACAATACTTTGTATTATATGCATATTTCAACTTTAAGCTTTCCCCAAAGCAACCACTTATTACGTATACCAGGGACCTGCACTCACGTTTGCTTGATATAAACGTTTTACCAAAGCCGTAAGCAGAGGTAAGACGTTAGGCACAGGAGGCGTTAGATATAGCTCTGCAGTAGAAATCCACCATGTGAACGATGCATGATAATGCTACCTGCTGCTGGAACAAAGCTTGGAAGGAACTTTTTTGTATTAGCTGTGTAATCCATTACCCTTGAATCAACGTCAATTACATGGATTTATATTCCTTACTTGACGCCCTATTACTGGCCGTGGCACAGTGCTCAAAGGTTGCCACAAGTCCACCGGAAGTGAACACTTGACTGTAAATGATCCTTATTCAAGAGCAACGTTCCGCTTAACGAGCCTCTTGTGAAACATGTTTCTGCGCATTAAGCTTTACTTCCTCCTTCGCTGTAGAAGCTCAATATATTTTTCATCATTGATTGTTCAAGTGATATTAGCTCTATGTTGTTTAGATTAATGGTGGATGGAGTGATCGTTGTTCTTTCCTGTTAAGATTAATGATTGATCGAGTGATTGTTGTTCTTTAATGTTATTAATATGGCGATATGTAAATGTGGTAACTAATGATGCATGAAGTCCGTAATTAAAAATATTGCGATGAAATAAATAGGCTATATTGTTAAAGCAGTGACTGAAAAACTTATTGTAAACTACCTTGCCATAACAATGCCAAATCATATTAATGATATTTTGTTATGTTGCCGTGAATATGTATTAACAGTTTTAACCCCCTACATGAACAGATGGATCGGCTTATGTTAATGTTTATCTTAACAACCCGAATCATCTGATATATTTTTGTTCCTGTCATAAGTACGCAGCAATACATAAACTCTTCGAAATAACCATAACCGTCTGTTGCAGCAGACACCAAATTAATTGATTCAATCCGGCATAATATGTTGTTCGGTCTTGAGCGTTTCAAATAAGCCAGATCTTTGCTTTAATTTCCTACACCAACAGATCGGTCAGCCTGGTTGTTCTACAATTAAATGGTCATCAAATCATTTTTGGTCTGTTAAACCTGCTATTTTGTCCGTAACTTGTACACAACAATGCCCCGGTATGATTGGAGTTAACCGAGAGTTTATTGTGTTTGAGATGAAACAACGTTTTGTGCGATAGCTATATTAAGCTGATAATATCTACCGTCTGTTTTTGCCTGCGCATTATATAAATAAGGTTAATGGCAGAAAACAATAGTCGCTAAAGCCTCTACTATTACCACACAATTTGCACCAAGGAACACACTGCAGTTGACCAAATATAAGTCAATGACCGCTACCTTCTTGACAGCTACAGTTTATATAAATGCCTGGCTTCAACTGATCCATTGGTCTGTTGTCAAGACCTGTTTCCGGTATGCTCGAGCTGGCACTTTACATAGGAAGGTATGGCGCTAATATCTATGACAAACTACCTCACAAAATGATAAGGCGCTGTAGATTGGTAAACAGGTGTAATTTTTTGTCAGGGTCAAATAGATCTTTGCAGTATTGTATATCACATATATTTGTATTTTAGTGGCCAACTGCATTGTAGCTCAAAATACGTGGCGGATATTTTTCTCTACGAATATAATGCGTGCCAGTTAGCGGTGCAATAAATGCAGCTTATAAGACAATTTCAATGGTTCGATTTTGCTTGGATATTGCCTAATTTGTGGTTGAACGATTACGCCATTAGTCATTTATGTGCGTCATTTGGAAACATTTACAGAACTCGCCACCCAATAAACCATTGAACGATTTGTCATGTTCCTCTTTTTTAATCATGTGGTGGTGGTTACTGTGTGAAAAGTTGCCTAGCGACTAAATATGTGTCATTTTACAATCTGTGAGGTATTTGTTTATATTTTCACGGCTAGAAATGCTTCCAGATTAATGGCGGCTTAATGGCTTCGAGATATTCACAGATACTAGTGAATATTGGTTATTAGTGAATAGATCGATATCAGTACTTTGTGGCTTATACTAGATTAAAAACCGTTAACAGCGTCCAGGTGAAGCCACAATTATGTTATGTTTTTGTTAAAATTGTGCGGCTATCCTGTAAACTTATCAAACCTGAATGGTTGGATCATCCCAAAGATCTCGTTGATCTGAGCGGGTTACTCGCTTCTATTCTCTCCATCCCGGCGTCGTACTAAATGCTGCGGAATACTGAATGTGCCGATTAATGCTGTCTGTCGAGGAATTAAAGCAGACCGGAGTCGCACTGATGATGGGGGAAATTCTATCCGTTGGGCGGTAACTTACGGAGCAACATCTAACTGGATATTGGGATGTAAGACTATGCTATGGTATAACTCCGCAGCCGCTTATAGCTCGGAAACATAGCCTAGATGGTTGGGCGATTGGGTTATATATGCCAGTTACTTATATGCCCGGGAAAAAAACCCACGAAGAGCTTCATCAGGTGCTCAAATGCAGAAGATTTGCAACCACTTCACGATACCAATGACCAGTAATGAGTTTGTGGTTTCTCAATATGAGCGCAAAGTAGGATTATATATTGGAATATCAAATGGCAAATGGGGGATTCTGCTCAGTGCCGTACATTTGTTATTTCTAAGCATATGACGCACAGTCAACTACAACCAATGGGTCTGAATACTGTGATGATTTGGAGGTTGGGCGTTGGCTTAATTTTCAAGAATGACAAGCTATTTATCTCTCTAGAGCGGTACATGTAGTTACTGTATTCGAGGGGTAAAATTGCAAGTTATAGCCAAAATAATGGACGCTGGCTGGATATGCTGGGTGGCTGGAAACGAGGAGGACAATTGTATTCAACACTTGTTGTATGGACGATCTCATCAAAGGGATACAACATTGAAGTAAAAATTAACTGGGGCAGATGGCGACTTCAATCTAGGTGTGGGACTTAAATACCATCTTATTTAATGCCAAGGCGTGTTAGATCATTCCACGAATAACTCTCCAATTTGACCCTATGACAATTTTCTCAGGGGCGCATCAAATGCATTCATTCCCGACCTCCCTGTTGCCAGTTTTGCAATTTTTACCGATCTTAGCTATTTTTCAACAACCATTTACGAGCTGATTGGTGCTAAACGAAACGAAGGCCGTTTTACACTCACAACACCTCTTTTTCGTTACAGTCGCAACATTTGCAGATACTTTACCTGTACCGAGTAAATGTTACGAAGCCAAGGACCGAGTGCATCTGGTTTAATGACAGTTCCATATTACCAGGTAGACATTCATATCCAGATTAAGAGAACGCTAAATGACAGTGACGATTTGTCACGTTCATTGACGGACGGCATTGTGTGATGATCTTCAAGTTGATGGCGCAATATATCAAAAGTTGAAAGAGGCTTGAATCGGCACGGGACTGCTTTAGTTAAATACTTTTATGTTCACCTTCACGATTCTCACGTCTGGCATGACGGAGTCAATAGGTTTGCTATAACTATTTGAATATAAAAGCGTTTGAAGCAGGAGCTCTAATAGTTGCTGAATGATTCTGGCCAAGTCATCATTTACTGTAATTACAGCAGCAATAAACATAGTTTGAAACCCAATTACAGGTTTAATATGGTATAAACATCCACATTATGTGATATGCACCCAGGGAATATTTGAAGTGACAATTTAATCTCATTAACAATTATAATGTATTGACCGCGGAAAAAACTACCACATATAATCATCAGACTAATATAAATACCATCTTATTTAATGCCAAGGCGTGTTAGATCATTCCACGAATAACTCTCCAATTTGACCCTATGACAATTTTCTCAGGGGCGCATCAAATGCATTCATTCCCGACCTCCCTGTTGCCAGTTTTGCAATGTTTACTGATCTTAGCTATTTTTCAACAACCATTTACGAGCTGATTGGTGCTAAACGAAACGAAGGCCGTTTTACACTCACAACACCTCTTTTTCGTTACAGTCGCAACATTTGCAGATACTTTACCTGTACCGAGTAAATGTTACGAAGCCAAGGACCGAGTGCATCTGGTTTAATGACAGTTCCATATTACCAGGTAGACATTCATATCCAGATTAAGAGAACGCTAAATGACAGTGACGATTTGTCACGTTCATTGACGGACGGCATTGTGTGATGATCTTCAAGTTGATGGCGCAATATATCAAAAGTTGAAAGAGGCTTGAATCGGCACGGGACTGCTTTAGTTAAATACTTTTATGTTCACCTTCACGATTCTCACGTCTGGCATGACGGAGTCAATAGGTTTGCTATAACTATTTGAATATAAAAGCGTTTGAAGCAGGAGCTCTAATAGTTGCTGAATGATTCTGGCCAAGTAATCATTTACTGTAATTACAGCAGCAATAAACATAGTTTGAAACCCAATTACAGGTTTAATATGGTATAAACATCCACATTATGTGATATGCACCCAGGGAATATTTGAAGTGACAATTTAATCTCATTAACAATTATAATGTATTGACCGCGGAAAAAACTACCACATATAATCATCAGACTAATATATGTGTATCATTTCGTATGAATTCAGGTTCTATTGGATCTGGTTGATTGTGTTCCATGCCCTATACATTTGTTCCAAATGACCGATGTAGCGATTTATGCATCCACAACACCGAATTCCAGCAGGAATGTTTTCTGTATCCGTAATGATAACAAAATAAGGCAGCTATGCATCTCCATCAGCTGTTTCGTCAAGTTTGTACTCTACATAACGTTAAAGGTTGATTATTAGATGCTGGTCTACCTTGAATCAACACACTGTTTGCCGTTCACATTCTGTGTAAAACAACAAAACGGTGTAACATCACAGATTGTTTCTGGCCATTTAAACAACGCCGTTCTTCTTAGGTAATCCGAATTTCAATACAAGGACGCTTTTCTTATTTCATATGCAAATTAACGCAACAATGTCTTTAGTTTTTTTTCTTCTTGAGTGTTGTTTTTCCTCTTAAATATTTCATCTACTGCCTTTACACTTAGAGAACGATTCATGGCATGAAGTTGTACATTAGGTGTTTGAATGAGCTTCGGACAAGAGAAGGCCACCCCCACCTTCACTCTATTAACAGAGCACCATCCCCACCCCCATCTACACTCTATTAAGAGAGCACCATCCCCACCCCACCTTCACTCTATTAACAGAGTACCATCACCACCTTCACTCTATTAACAGAGCACCATCCCCACCCCCCACCTTCACTCTACTTACAGAGCACCAACCCCACATTCACTCTATTAACGGAGCACCACTCCCACCTTCACTGTATTAACAGAGCACCATCCTCCCCTTAACTCTATTAACAGAGCACCATTCCCACCCCCACCTTCACGCTATTAACAGAGCACTATCCTCCCCACCTTCACTCTAATAACAGAGCACCACCACCACCCCCACCTTCACTCTATTAACATAGCACCATCCCCACCCCCACCATCATTCTATTAACAGAGCACCATCCTCCCCTACTTTCACTATATTAACAGAGCACCATCCCCACCACCACCTTCAATCTATTAATAGAACACTATCCCCACCCTCACATTCACTGTATTAACAGAGCACCATCCCCACCCCAACCTTCACTTTATTAACAGCGCACCATTCAGACAGCTCTCTTATACCATATGTATAGCTGCTATGTTGGGATTAAAGCATCACACTACTATCTGCATGGCAACGTCAGTCTAACTGTAGCAGAACGACAGCTACTGTCGTTATTACTTATGTTGGTTGCTATTAAGTGACAGGTGCCTCTTGCTAGCTACCATGAGCGCTTGATTGTACGGCTTGGTTGATATTAATATAATCACACTAGTTTACTATGGCTGGCTGGCTATGGGTTTTTCCAACTGTTCTCATGAAAGAAATGATTAACATACTTGTGCCCTATAATTTTACCTATTCGTTTGCATAACCTTCGCCAACAAAAACCCTAATGCTATAGACCGCTGATTGCAGCGTATTTAACATACAATCAGATCTTGTTAATGACAACCAACGGCCGAAGTAAAAAGGAGGAACTATATTGTCGATATAGAGAAATCCGCCTTACGGCGAGTAGAGCTGAACTTTATCGACGCCAGCGTTATAACAATGAGTTTTGCAGAATAAACACTGACTTGTGGGCCAAGAAGAACAATAAAACGAAGGGAGTACAGTAAGCGTTGATGAGCCAGTTGCCCACACCCTCTCCCCTCCCTCTCGCCACCAATATCGTACTAAGTCGGTTATTATTGTAGACGCACCATTGTAACTGTAAGGCTGGGAATATCACCCAGTAGCTTTTGATGTGCGTCAAACGGCACATTTGCAATTGCATAAAAGGTTAAAACATTTGCGTACATGGGCGAGATTTTCCATCGTACATTAGCTTAAAAAAATGTTCCAAAAATGTTTTTACACCAATTTGAGTAGAGGGTGTGAGTTGTGATTCAAGCGACATCATCTATCAATAACCTACATAAGCCCGCCATGGCAAGTCATAACTGGTAAACAATCTTAATGGTGCTAATCTTTGGAATGGAGGTATCTTAACTTTGAAGTTATTGTAATGCACCTTTATTTATCACTGGCATGAGATTCATCTATCACATAAGAAACGTTAACACTACAGTAGCCGTTGATGCTGTGAGTAATATATTGAGCCATCAGATGACAGCAATATTCAGAGAGTTAACGGCTTTTTGGTAGCGATGTTTTGAGACTACAGTGACGACTTGTGCTGAAGCTTGTATAATGGGGAAGGGGAACCATGAGGCCAGTTGTGTTGGATTGAGTCGAGTTAGCGCACGCGTAGAAGTCGCCCCCATTCCCTTATCTAACCAACTAGCGTAACGTAGAGCGCCATCTGCTGGATGATGGAGAAGGAGTTAAATTGCATAAGTACAAAACTGTGGGCAGACAAATGGTTACTTCAGTTTTTTAAAGACTGCAACAACGCGTCCAAGGCTAAAGACGCCCACTTGGCGCGAAGGCTTATATTGCTTATATAGACAAAAATCATTCATAAACTGACGGTTTTCTCATTCTCTACGGTAAAAATTGATTTTCAATAGTAGGTCATTGCAAATGACCAATTGTCAACATGCGTCTCAGGGGGTGCAGCTGTTATATTACAGAAACAGATACCAAATTTGGCATTATCACATGATTGGTTAAAAAACCAAAAGATATAATTGAAATTGATTTAGCTCAGATCTACGACATTGCCTTGTTTACTTCGCAAAGCAGTTGTTGCAAACAAACGAGCCATTAACTATATGTTGTTCATAAACCCGAGAAGGGACATGTCGATTAGTCGGAGTTGCCCCTGAACTGCATCAGTTACATCTTTGCCCGGCGTAAGTATTACATGTCTGACAACTTTTATGAATGATTGTGTGATAAGATATGACAGGGCTATCATCGAAACCCGCTGATGAAAATAGGTGGATAATATATTGTATCAGCAACAATCCGATACGACAATCTATTCATCTTTAATTATTCTTACTCGATCTTAACTGATAAAGGAATTCGGTTGTGAAATTAAATCTATCAAAACCTCTTTGAAGGAGGCGTTTTTTTTCCCTGATTCCTTGCTCACCTATGCCATTTGCATGCGCAAATAAGGGCCTTTAGAGAGATTACATTATCGCCCGCTGGATAAGAGCATACGGCAACATTCCGATTAAGGTTTCAAACAGCATTTAAAACAAAATGAGGTAATATTTATTTAAGCAGAAGAGGCGATATGTTTAAGGTTGGGCCGCCAAGTTCAGTCTAGTTTTAAGCAGGTTGCATGGTCAATATCATTCATAATGGAGCAGCTAGTGAACGTGTGCGTCATTGAATTGCATACTTCATGCAGTTCTGGCACCGTCATTGGTGAAGTGGTTGTAATCTGCATAATAAAATACCCCCTTTAATGTTTGCGTGAAATAGTTACTTGAGCTATATAATGTTCATTGCTGCAACAACGTTCCTGCCCGTTTAGTTTATAGGTACGCAACTGTATCTGTAAAGAAAGTCCACCGTAGTTGTAGCTTTTTTCAACTTGGAAATGCATTTCCATCATATAACAGTTTCTGTAATCGTAACTTTATTTTTCATGGGTTGACGTTTATCGGAATATTGCGGTAATGGCCTATTTTGCCAATGGATCCGATGTCAGAAGGCCACAATAGTCACAAGAAAATTATAAATTATTTTATGTTATACATAACAAACGTATGTCAACGCAGAATACGATGCAACACATTGTTTCAAGCGAAAATAATACAAAATGGTATTCCATAAATAAATTCATTTTCTCTTTGTTTTTGAGGAAGTAACCTTAGATGTACGGTTACCTTTGTAATGACAAACCTTATGCGAAAACATAAGTGAAGCTATGCACTAATCATCTACATAACGAAACCATTTGAGAAAGTTTTGTGGTTTTGTTGATATGACCCAAGGAAATATAATTATATTCCCTGGGCTCTAATCCAATCGTACAAGCGAAAAACAATGGTGGGTTGCAAGTACACATAATGACACTGTCACAAAGTTATGGAATCATTCTGCTACATTCAAAGTTGTTCGGGTGTAAACGTATACCTTACTTACCGATTATTGCATAAATAACATAATTATGTTCAAATATTAATAGTAAAGCATTATGGTGAATAGTTGTATTTGTCTTAAGTGCTATCTATTATCCGCTACTGTGTTCTCCGCAAATACACTGGGCTAATATGTGACTTGACTGGAACATAAGTTTACTTTGAACTTGATGATCTTTTTTTCACGGGCTGGGTTTATTGGGCGCAATATATTGTCTAGAGTAGGGGATTAAGTGATCGACCCAAAACGATAAATTCGCGTAATCACAAATTGAATGACACGAGAGCCATAATGCCTTCATTGCATATGAAATAATATTGATGCGTTTTTTGATTAACAAATATTCGCATTAACACTTGTCTACGCCACTTCAAATATTATTATAATATATTAAAGCATTAAAAGAGAATTTGCATTACAAACAATGTTTGAAGGCGACGTTATTGAGCTGCGACAAACGTTCAAACGTTCACGTAACTGCACAGGTTGATTTTATATAGCTGTGCCTGAACAGAATTCGCAGTTTTCGCATCAGGATTTTCACAAGTGCTCGGTTACCGACGGTAAGCGTCCGAGTGCAGTATTATTCAATCTATATAAAACGCATTGCCTCGGCACTCGAATGTTAGCCATCAGTACCACACACTTTTTAGCGCCTGCAGTGAATTTAGATCGAGGGGCTCAGAACTCATGTAGGCTTTGCATCTGGAACCAAGCACTTGTCATAATGACAACATAATGAATCTCATGAACACATATACTGTGTATACTGTTTGTAGTGTACAATGATTACTTAACTTTTCAAAGATGATGTGACATCATGATTGAAATATTTCACACATCGATTTATCATCGATAAGTTTTGCACCACTGCAAATATCCAATGGGCCCCAAAACTACGGGGTGGGAAATTGTTTGAACCCTGATTATTTCGTTTATATTGTTTGGAATGTCTGGCATATGAGTGTTAATGTTACGTTTGACAAGACACACAGGTTTGCATTTATTTAACGTGCGGACCTGAGATGAGGTAGTAGTTGTCATGGTATTTATGTTATTTGTCCTACAACCTGGCCTTGGCAGATGACAGACTGGACACCAACACTCACAACAACCATTCCACTGACATACCCCCACAAGTGTTAGGATTTAGCTACTCTTGTGTATCTCTTTGTATCAGTTAGGAAATATCGATAGCAATTACAAGACAAAGGAAGACCATTATCTTACTTTCTGTTAAACTGCGAAAGTTTTATTTCGTGATTCAACAGGTCTCGCCGGAAGCAGGGAGCGGTTATATGAAAACGGAAGCGGAAGGCGCAATAGTGATGAACATAAGGCACCTTTTGTGCTCTTTAACTAACCACGCAGAGACCAATTTGGGAGCATGAAAATCAACATCATGTACTTAGAATATATATTAACTGACTACTGTTTCCGGTCTGCTAGCGACTGTGGTAATGCCTTTGGTAAACGCAAATCCATGTTAGAATTGAAAAATACTCGCAGATGTTCTCCTGCCTTCTGAGTGGTTAAGAGTTTTTGGTATTACAGAGTCTGGAATCCCGATATAATCATACATTATTTGTGTGAGTTGCATCCGTTCTAATACATTACTCATAAAAACATACAGGCGTAAATCAATTGACAACCCTTTTTAGGACAGCATGCTTCGTGTTAACGTTATTTTGTTGGCTCCACTTTGTAGCGAACATAAAAGCATGAATAAAAACAAACTGTGCATGGTTTACACCGCACACGCTCCAGTGATAATAAGCAAAGGCGTTCACTTTCTGACCGCTGCATTGTAAGCGCTGCCAAATAATTTGCATCGGTGTCTCCTTTCATATGTTGATTTGAGTAATTTGAGTAACACAGACACAAATGAATACAATGGTCAAGGCGACTGATGCAGTGATAACAGTAAGCGATGCCGACTACAAATGACTATTTGCTGATATCATCCAAAAGCTACGTTCTCCAGATCTCAGACTCGTGCCATTTGCACCAGACATATCTAATCTAGTGTCATTTCTCACAGTGGTTACGTTATGACGCTGTACTTGAGTCTCGAACGAGTGATCTATATTTTGGCCAATTTAAAGCAACACGAATTATGGGCTCCGCTGTGCTTTGCATGCAACGCGCAGTACATAAGCGTGCCTTCTGAAATAATGCATTTATAATCAGTTAGTTTAGATAAGTGATCAGTAGTCAATGATATCACACAAATCTCAATACGACCAAATGCACAAATATTTCTATGTATTGCTCATCGCCTGCCCTAGCCGCGGAGTTCATGAGCAGGATTGTCGTGGTCTTATGAGGTCACATTTCAGTTGATATCCTCCTTTTCCAATGACCCATTAGCGTCTTAAGGTCTGTTATATGAAATTCTTCAACAGAATGGATCGTAAGTCGAGCGCTTCGGATTATTAAATGAGTCATACACGACTGCTGCCGAATAAAACGGTCCGTTGCAATAGAAAGTGGCAAACGCATTTCATCAACACTTAAGTCAAATATTACATTCAAGTTTGCAATTGAGAAATGTCGTCAGTCGGTTAATGGGACTGAAAATGTGTTCGATTACCGTTGGGTTAGCACACAGTGCCATCATAGAAAAAATATCATTTACTCTGTTAACATAAGAACGCCTGTATCCTACGGGTTATTTACATTCATAGGTTTTGAATTGCATTGATTACGAGAGATGATGAATGAACGAATGAATGAATTAAATAATAAATGTCTGTCACACACTAAAGGTGGATGTCGTATTTGCCATGCATATGTTGGTGCACTCGGTTATGCTGTTCTTAATTGCCACTTCTTTGACCGCCGCCAAGTTAATGAATTGAATATGTGGGCAATGATGGACTGAGTATAGTGTCGTTTTCAACTCAGTAAAGATGAATTTGTTACTGATTAAGTGTGCGATAGTAATACTATTGCTGTTCGGAAATAGGCCTTGCATGTAGTTATCTACGCCGGCAAGGACTGTAATGCTAATAATATGAATGTAGCGTGTTCTAGTTTATTGTCGCATACACATTCGTTTTTGTCAAGGTTTAGGGTTTAAAATATAAATGTGAGGAACAAGTTAGTCAATAGTTTCTGCACAAATTTTTTTAGTTCTCCTTTATAGACCACCGACACGTGGGATGTATTATATATGTCCTGGGAGCTCAATCCACAAACGCGTCGGGCCTGTATTATGTGATTAACGAATATGATGCAACTTGCATGCATCATAATATATCAAAGGTATACACACCAATAGTCTGGAGTGCAGACACGACTATGGCGCCTAATCTAGTGTCCGAAATAGATGAATATAGACAGCTGAACGCATTAATTTAGCTAAGATAATGCCTATGAAAAATGTAGATACAGCATGCGGTTAATACAAATTGTGGAACATGAAGACCCTTGGTAAAAATACATAGCGCATAAAGGCTAGTCGCCTGATGGAGCATCGTATGAGATCCTTTGATTCTTCTATAAGCCTGCATGTTACTGCAACATGAACAGAATGCTAGATAACATTACTGCAATATGAATGCTGAACATTGACATATTTAAACATCAACGCCCTAACACATATGGGATGTCAAATATTTATTCAGTCAGGTGATTCTATGCATATACAAGCAGTCGCACAAAAAAAATAGACAATGGAAAAATAAAATATGAAATCCGCTGGTATGCCTGAGTTTATATAACATAATTTATATATACGGTGCGAACAACATGGTCAATGTTCACCTTATTTTTATTATTAACCAGCACTTACATACTAAGATATATTCGTACAATGTACTATCAATCGTCGAATTGTTATATGCCGCCATAAACTGAACCAAGGTAGTGCTGCATCTGTTACTGATAAAAGCCACTAACGTTATATACACCGTGCACCCTATAATCCATATGTAAACCCGGCCTCTCGACTCTGCCATCCCTGCCAACCATCCAGACGCATACGGCTTGATTTACATGAAATGGCAGAAGATGCCAAGGTCCTTGCACTTTTAACATTCTATTCACTCTCTTAGATTTAACCCAATATCTATTTAAAAATTAACAAATGTGACAACGTTTTGATTTTATTTTACAACCGAACCGTAGAGTTCGTGTTCCATATTCGGCAACCTCGTGTGAGTATCACGTCATCATACACATCGACATCCGGTCTTCCGAGCATTAAAATGTTACGCCGCTCTGAATAAATCCTAATACCAATTGAAAAGAAGCACTGTAATCATCGGTAAATGTACAACTAACTCCTAGGTTCCACAAACTCCTCACGTCTAGAAAATAGGAATATACGCCCTTGTTGTGATTACATTACCAGATGTAAGACGAGAGCCTGCGATAGAAAGCAGCACTACGCTTGGGTGTCAATAGACAATTGGACAAAAATAACTAAGTACATCTATAGCATGAATAGGAAATAACCATGCAAAGCAAGTCCCCTAAGAAAATCCGGAAATTTGCATCCCGACCAGACAGCTTAGGCCACATTCGTGTTCCAGTTATAGATATTGTCTCATTTTCACAGAAACGTTGACCATTCATATGTATACTGTTCTCACAATTGGGTTTAATACCGTCCGATCCTTATTAGCAATGCACACATTTTCAGATGAAGATCAGAAACTAAAACAATGCTAATAATCAGTGTGACCTGGCACACGCGCACTGAGAGATCGATTATATACCGAAGTCGCAGTCTTGATTATTATCGCGTGGGGATGATCAAGTGCAGTCGTATGTAATCAAAATTCGATTCCATAGTACACCTCACAAATCATTTACCCTATAAATGCCATGTCAGCGTTTTCTATACAGCCAACGCCGGTGAGCCCACTTCTTGGAAAATGTAATTAAGCTTAATAGGCAAAATGTAAAGGATGATTGGTAGTGTTGGAATATGTAAAAATTAGCGTGTGATAGCTAATTATGATACGCCTTTTACAGCGTGTAGCGCCTTTGCTGTTAAGACAAATCGCTCGTCTGATTCGGCTGATCTTCTCACTGATTCACCATTCATGCTCAATTATAGACGATTCAATCAGCACCTTGATGGAGCGAAGAACAAAGTTCCTTTAATTGACAATGTCGTTGGTGAAACACACTTATTGCAGTCTAACCAACGCAATGATTCACGACGAGATATTTTCTAGGCTTACATGGTACATCCAGCGGGCTAATTAGAGCTCCGTGGTCGTTCATCTTTTCTGAAAGATTCCATTGTAGGTGCTATATATGTATGTAAACCCTATCCTACTATTGCGCTTGAAGTTGTAGATGAAGTTGCTTGGTGATTGAAAAATAATACAACGCACAAGCCGGCCATAAAGATTCCAAATGCATTACTCGCTGAATATTATAAAGGTACGCCTATAGGTCCGAAAGAAGAGGAGAAGAAAGAGTTCTTGCTTGAAGGCGGATTCTGAAGCAGGAACCACATTAAGTCGCAAGCCAGTTTCATGCGATTAATGAAGCAATTGGTCGCAGGAGTTTTCGACAAAAAAATAGCTGGTTTACTTAAATGTCAATTCAATTTTATCAGATGAATAATCACCGTCAAGTCATCTTTTGCACTATATCCGCAGTAAACCAACGCATTGAACGCACTGTATATATTGAGGGGGAGGAGGGGGGGGAGGGGGTCCCCGAAGACCATTAACATTAATGCAGTGGTTCGAGCCTTGAATTCAATGCCATACTAGGCCATCAGCTTACTAAAAACATTATCAGTACTTAAAAGAATCCTGGCCGATTTATCAGGTTTCTTCTCGACGTAGACTGTTGACCTCAATAGCGTTGTTTGGACACTTGGGATGCATTTGATGCAATAGAAGAACGTCAATTCTCTGACCAAACATTAACACCAGTTGATGAAAGATAACTGCTGCGCTGCTTTTGGAATGTCAATTCCGTCAATGGAATAGATAATCACCTTAGTGTCATGTTCTGCATTATATCAGCGGAAAAGCTGGCCGTTTTATTGGTGTTTTGTTTTTGTTGACCACGTTTGTAGCGATATTGTGTTGATGTTAAATAGGTTCGGACCCTTCGCTGCTGCGCAATGTCCTCGTGCCGGTTGGGACTATGGTGGATTAATGAGCACCAGAGATGGACGACGTCTAAACTTTGGGTGCCAAGAGTAATGCATCACTTCCGCTGCGATATGGCCGGTGAATCGAAGATCAACAGATGAATGGTGATTCCAGTCTTGGCAACAGGTGCTTGTTTATACCTGTGTTTGCAAACTCGTTCATACACCCTCACTGAGGCCGCTTCAATGCCTTTGTAATGGTTAAGCCATTGCTTTAATATTGTTCAATTTTAGTTTGTGATAATCAATATACTACTTGCATTCGCATCATTAATAATATAATTGTAGAGAAAATCCAGCATACATTTCTAATTGTCAAAATCTATGATCTACGGCTTACACGAGAAAAACTGCTTGGGTGATAAAGTTGGGCTTTGATTAAATATCTATCTACTCAGCTGTAAGGAAGGGTCGTTTCAGGGAGCGCGTTTATGTGGTCCATGGCGTGATGGCACTTAATCCGTAATCCTCACTATTGGGAAATTTCCTAAAAATAGCTTTTCCTCGATGATTTGTGACGGCAATTTTGCTTTAGGCATATAATCGAATGCGCTCGGATGTTTTCAGCTTGATCCACGTAGTGGCCAATTCACATTTGCTATCTATCTTGGTGAATGCAAGTAAGAGAAAAAAATCAATGTTAAAGGATGATGGATCTATGCCTGTGACAAACCAGTGTATTAAACGTTAAGACTTTCATTCCATTGACAACTGTACGCTAGTTTGGAAGCTGTGGGAACATAGGAAGGATTAGACTGGTTGGGAGGGGGGTGGTCAGTCTAAACAGAAAAGCAATATTCTGACACATTTGTAGCTTCTCATACAATGGCATATAGGAATCATATTGAGGCGTTACAACTTCAGGTTATACATGAAGTTAAATAATAAATGATATTGCGACAGCAGCAATATTCTGACACATTTGTAGCTTCTCATACTATGGCATATAGGAATCATATTTAGGCGTTACAACTTCAGGTTATACGTAAGGTTAAAAAATAAATGATATTGCGACAGCAGCAATACTCTGACACATTTGTAGCTGCTCACATTATAGCATTGTACAAGAACCATTTTGAGCCGGTACACCTTCAGGATATACTTAAGGTCAATGTACAGCAGCGGATGAATCGAATAGGTGTTAATATTATATATTGGCGTTTTGCATGTTTATTAATTATATCATGCGGTGGAAATCGAATACTTGTTATTATATTGTATCGTGGGGCCAAAATAGTCAGCGTCATCCCATAGGCTAACACAGCTGCGCTTACCCACAAATTCGTAACTTTATTTGCTTCTACTCCTCCTAAGGTTGGAATCTTATTATTCGGGATAACTATCCACTTTTTCTTGGCGTTAAATGCATTTGCCTGAATTTACATTTTGGCCAAAACGACCATTTTGGCCATGTTGAATAATCGGTCATTATATGGCTTTGTTCGATGTATATTTGCTTCAAACTTATATTCATGATTTGTGTGACTTTTAACTTTAATGAACAATTCTTTGTTTTAAATTATCGCTTGAAATGAAAAAAAAAAATATTTAAAGGAATGAATATATAAATCAGCAGATAAAAGAATAACGGGCGGCATACGCTCAAATATCTTTACGGACGGATATAAAAAAAATGACGATTTTACTGGGAAATTCGTGGTTGTAAGTCTTTGTCAACTCATTTTTGGTGTTTTTTTCTCAGTATATATCCGTCTGATAATGTTTAATTTAGATAAATAAGAACAAATGTAGTACTTAAGCTGGGAATTCTAGAAGCAGATCAGCATTTAAAATGTTTTGAGAATCTCACTGAAATGAAATACCGGTTTTTTTGATCTATGATGTGCAAAGTTTCAAGTAATCAATGAAAGCATATCGTATCAACGGACTGTTTTTATCAAGTGATTAATTAAAAAGATTGTTCTGTGTTATCAGTTTGCCCGTGTCGTAAAATCCAAATGTTCCAACTAACGCACCTGCAGGCTCAAGCTGAAGGTATATTTTGGGATTGTAACTATTCCAGCCTGCCATACCTCGTGGAATTTCCGGTACACGAGCGAACATAAACAAGACGATCGGTCAGCCATGACAATTTTACACGCACTGTTTCCATGTGATTCTCGCTCGGTCAGTATGATTCTAACGTTTATAGATTAAACATCATTCATGTAAGAATGAACGTTATTGTTGCGGAAAGAAATTTCATGTACGACAAATTACGAAATACCCGTAGTTTACAGTGGTTGGCGAGCTTCACCGGGCTGTTGCGCACGTGGGCTCTACCGTTCACACTCACACTTTCCGATCACGAACACCATTCCAAAGGCCAACAATACCCAGATACCACGTTAATGTGACTAGATGCCTGCAGTTTGGTTGGATAGATCTATCGATTACCAATGATTTTTTTTTTAAATGTATTTCCTAACGTTCATTAAACCGTATCGACTATTGCCTACGGCTTTTGCTGTCATCTGTCAGATGTAAACAATGCCTAATCCGCTCCGGTATCACAATAACCCAAACAGACTTCAGACTTTATGCCCTGTAACTAAAAATGTTGTATGGTGGACTATGACACTAGCCACCCCTAGCCTAGTGTCATAGTACACAATATAAGTTACGCCTATAAGTTATAACTACTCTGGCGGTAGTGCGTTAGTGGGGTGGGGTTACTCTTTCAAATGTGATTTTTTTTCAAAGGTTGAAGATTGATAATTTGCTTTCAACATTCTTGAATAATATACTTGCATCAGTAATGTGACCTTTAACCTACCTTTTAAAGTACTTTTATTGGACATGGAAATAGCATGATCTGCTAATATTATGTATCATTTTAATACACTAAAACATGAATTCTTTATTACATTCCTATAAGTTTGATTATGTGTTATATGATAGTCACAACTTTTGTTATCAATAAGTCAGGAGAATGATCCTATCTGTATCTCAATAATAGCTATCCAAAACTAATTGAGCTAGTTTTAGCTGCCAGCCAAGTTCAACAGTGGCTTGCCAAATAATTAAAACCTAGGTGGGTTTTTCAAGTCCAGAGCCTCTTTTGTCAGGGTATCTGCCACATCAATATTGGTAGTAAAATTGTTGTCAAATGTTCAATTTTCAATAGTACAATCACATCATTTGAATATGTCATGTATAAGCTATAAATGCTATGGTCATCTGTCAGTTAGTCTTAAAAGCTGTGCATCTGATCCAGTGTTGATAGGGGTATTAAGCATATCTGAAATCCCAAATCACTTGTGACACAGTACAGTTTTGCCCTGTCAATCTGTCTGCTTGTAAACATTTGGTGTCTCATTTTCTTAATAATGCAAGTCACTCATATATTGATTGTGACATTATTGAAAAAATATTTCTTAGATATGTTAACCAAATAGGGAATACCTGTCTCAAATTAAACATGAACCACTCTTATATTGATGATCACTTACAAAGTAAATATCAGCGCTGCATGACCTTTTGTTCCTGAGTGATTTACTCAATGGGGAATAATTCTTGATGGCACGTTTTCTTATAATGCAAGCTTGCAACTTCACATTGACCAAATCTTGCACATTTTAACTCATAGCTTTATGGCTCTTGACCTCTGACTTGCTAAATAAAAGCAAATTAAAATTGCTTGTTCCAGGAAAAATGTAGCTAAGTTATTATTAGCTCATGGGTGTTAGGGTGAACAATTTCTTAATAACTTAAATAATTAGGCTTAAATGCTAAAACTTTTTGCATACTTGGGGATGGACTATTGTTGCTAGACAAGTGTGTTTGGGAGTTATTAATCAGCCCTGGTGTGTCATTGAATACAAAGATATACTATAAAAGCTATGATTAAATGCTGTCAAAAGCAGTAGAGTTCAATAGCCATAAGTCTTCTGTCTTTATTGTTAGGCAGTGAGATTGACTAGGTGTTTGTGATGACATTTTGCTCAGCAGCACTCACAGTCTGGTAGTGATTAACTGCTTTACCTCCTGTTCTGGGTTTAATATTATGGACCTAGTATCTCAATTGAATCATATTGGAGATTAATATCCTCTGTGTTGGTTAATCTGCCCAATTTAGGAAATTTATTTTTTCAAGATGGGCAACAGTATCAGTTGTCCAAACATCTCAATTATGCTCATCTATCTATGCAAGACACCTCCTCATATCAATTGGAACAGTGGTTTGCTTTAGGGCCACTAGGCTCTCGCTAAGTGAAGAGAAATATTCTTTAGTCTTTTTATTTCATGACATTTGGTGATTTGATATAAATGAATAATTAAAGATAAGAATAGTGAGGAGGTCATGTGGCTTCATCTACATTACTGCCAGTAATGTAGACGAAGCCACATGACCTCCTCACTATTCTACATAATGAGTTACATGTGCAATATTAAGGTCCATGTGCTTAACCACCATGAAAACAAATTTTATGTTAATGGTAAATTCACAACTTCATCAATATTGTGGCTTCACCAGTTTTGTGGCTTTACAATATTGTGGCTTCACCAATATTGTGGCTTCACCAATACTGTGGCTTCAATAATATTGTGGCTTCATCAATATTGTAGTATCACCAATATTGTGGCTTCATAAATATTGTGACCTCACCAGTGTTGTGGCTTCATCAATGTTATGGCTTCATCAAAATTTTTGCTTCACCAGTGTTGTTGCTTAACCAATATTGAGGCTTCACAAATACTGTTGCTACACCAATATTGTGACTTCACCAATTTTGTGGCTTCACCAGTGTTGTGGCTTCATCAATATTTTGGCTTCACCAATGTTGTAGCTTCATCAATGTTATCCCTTCATCCAAATTTTGGCTTCACCAAGTTGTCGCGTCACCAGTGTTGTGGCTTCACTAATATTTTGGCTTCACCAATGTTGTGGCTTTAGCTGTGTTGTGACTTCACCAATATTGTGGCTTCAGCAATATTAAAAGTTCATCAATATTGTGGCTTCACCAATATTGTGGCTTCAACAATACTGTGACTTCACCAATATTGTGGCTTCAGCAATATTAAAAGTTCATCAATATTGTGGCTTCACCAATATTGTGGATTCAACAATACTGTGGCTTCACCAATATTGTGGCTTCACCAATACTGTGGCTTCACCAATATTGTGGCTTCACCAATACTGTGGCATCACCAATTTCGTGACTTCGTCAATGTTTTGGCTTCATCAATGTTGTGGCTTCATCAATGGTTTGGCTTCTCTTGTTTATCATATTCCATTGAGATATATCAATCACTGGGGCTTAAAAAGACATGTTATGTCTAAATGTAATTTTGGTTAAAACCATCAGAATGACCAAAATGACCGAAACAATGAGTATTATCTGTATTTGTTGTGTGTGAGTATGGCTTCAACAATCTGTTAATGTAGAAGTTTTTTATCAGAAGTTCTGTTTACCCAGTATGACTGTTAAGCTCCACCTGGTCCTGATTGATGGTCTTGCAGTAATGATGTATGCACCTGTGTATAGTGTCTCATTGTTGTACACTTAATCTGCTCTGTATTTATCTGCAATTCATATCACCTCCTCATCGCCAGCCCAGCATGACACAGACATGGGGTTCTTTTTATTACCAGCCAGTCGTTACACTGACCTGGGGTTCTTGTAACCAGCCCAGTATGTCATTTACCTGGGGTTCTCCTAACATGGCATCTTTTTTGTTTGGAGGGGTAGTATTTCTTGAGGCCAGTTAACATCTCAAATGGCTACCCGTCACCAGGACAGGTCAGGACGGGTGGCCATTTTAGTTAACTTCCAGCCCTGTTACTGATGACTGAACTAAGCTCTCTGGGCTGTAGACTTATTCTGAACATCTGGCTTTGTCACATAATCAACTCCAGATGAACATCAGATATGTATATCCTCATATTTACTATATACTGATTTTCAGATGTGTACAATTGTAAATGTGACCTCAGGTTAAGGGTGAAGAGAGCTGGCTTATGTGGATGAGACACCATTTTATTAAGTGACAGAAGGAAGTGCACCATAGCCAACCCACGGGAGCAGTCAAGCATTGAATTCTAGTATATTTATCAATGCTAAGCTCCATAGCAACCTTCCTGGTGGTCACTAGTCAATGCCTGTTATCTGGATACCCAGAAAGAGAATGTTAAAGTTGCCATCAGTGGTCAATGAATGACGGTAACATTAATTATTGATGGGTGGGCGGTTTGTTATTTGTTATATAATTGCAGTGCATATTGATAATATCAGGCTTACAATGTGTTTTACCAATATTCTATTAGTTTATATTCAAATGTAGATTCAGTTTCTGCCACAGGAGAGGGATTAGTTTTTACTTCCTTTGCTTAATTACAAGAGATTGATTCATGTGACATGTTGTATTGATATTCAACCTTATCAGGTTGGTAAGAATTAATGTTGTGTAATGTTTTACATAGACTTCCTTTAGTTCTTAAGATATAAGACTGATTGGCAGTTTGACAAGTTAACTTTGTGTGTTTAACAGAATGTGCAACTATAGCTGGGGCACAGCAGGAGAATCATCTTTAGCTGAATCATATGGACAAGCTGTTGTATGGATTCACTAATTGTGTCCTAATGGAAACCCACCAAGACTGGCCCTATTGAAAGTTTATTACTGATAGTGCAGCATAAGATGCTGTTGTCAAAGTTCCTGCTGATCATGTTCAAATTTATCTGTAGATATGCTTTGCTTGATAATGATATCCTGATAATTGATTTCCTTATATTGTTAACCCTTATGAGGTCAATACATTCAGTCCATTAAGTCAATTTATTCAGCTGAATCAACTCTGAATGCCTTTATTGTGGATACATGTTTTGTAGAATTTAAGTGACCCTAGATAGGCAAGTGAACAGCAATCAAAGTTTAATCATCAACAAATTAAATTCATCCTCTGCCTACTCCTGACCTTAAGAAATCCTTCAGCACATTGCCTGCAGATGCTGCTGTTTTTTTTTTTTCATTTTGTAACTACATGTTATGTGGCAAACTGAATAGAGGTGATATATTTAAAGCTTAAAGATTGTTTAATCCATGTTTTAATCATGGTGTCCTGAGGGGATTTATATCGTTCACACTAAAAGATGGGATTCAGTTTAATTCTCAAAATAAATATAATGTAAGGCAAGACAATGGTGCTCTTTCATGAACAGATAAAACATGTAATAAAGAATGCACAATTATTCAATTGGAGGTCAGTTTGACACTTGATGAAGCAAATTGTGAATAGATGCATGAACATATGCAATTGGACACATCATTATATGACATGCACATACTTTGTGTCCTGTTGCCTAAACTTCTCGGCTGGTTTGCATTATTTAACATTACGAAAATAAATTATTGAACCATATAAGAGCAAGGAAAGGGTTCATAACGCTATGTGATGCTGCTTCCACTGCTCCGTGTCATTCAGTGTATAGCTAGCTAGCTGATCAGAACTTCACAGAAGCCTGTCAACGCGACCGATTTGGGAAACGCCCAAATAGCTTCAGTCGAAAGTTATTTTCTCTCAAATTACCATATCTTATTCGCCTTTCATTTACTATATATGAACACTTCTTTCATTTAATTGGAACTGATTTAAGATTATCACCTTGTTGTTTTGTTGCACCAAATGTAAGCGGATTTTGCAACTTTGGCCGTGTGCGGCAAGACTGTCGCCATGTCGCGCGGAGATAAATAGTGACAGCTGTTTGGACTCTCCCGATTCAAGGGACGAGGGATGTTGTCCGACATCGTTGACAGACAGATTACAGTGTTCAGAGTGGTTAAATAACATTAATCTGCCCAGAGCAATCGATATGTATAATAGTTACAGCAATTACTTCAATGATGGCAGTTTAATTATCCATGAATCAGAATATAAATACGTTAAAATATATGACCTACGTGCATTTTTGACTTGGAATCGTCCGTGCTCCAATATTAGAGACGACAATCTTCAGAATGTTAGGTATCACTAATTCTTGTTAAAACTCGCAGTACCTAAGTATAAATGTGTATCCAAATTAATAACGGGTACGTTGAAGTACTTCCTTCCTTAAAATAGGTGACTTTAATGAATATTTTCTCTGTTCGACTGGTACACCTGCCGCTCGGCAAGGTTCGGAACTTTTCGGAGCAAGACATTGCGTCAAGCATTTCGTGGAATCGCGCCGATAATTTAACTTCACTTTTTTCTTCATGGCTCGTTGAATATTGTGAATGTACTGTTCGAATTATGTTTAAACAATGAGAAATCGAAAAAAGTTTCTTCCCGAAAGACCTAAAAACGCGCAATACTTTGCGTAAGCTTGTTTGTAGGAATTAAATTTAAGTCGTTTATGGTTTCATTGACCTTCTAAGCTTTGTAACCCAAGGTTGTATAAACGATGATCTGTCAGTAGTAGGTTGGTTGGGATAATAAATGTTGGTAATATCGGAAGGCAAAAAGGGCTGGTCGGCTCATTTGTTTATTCTAATCGCCAATATGGGTAGATATGTAAAATGGTCAAATGGTTGGTTATATAAAAAGGCTAAAATGGTTGGTTTTATAAAAAGTTCCAAAATGGTTGGTTTTTTGCATGACCAAACTATCACGACTATTTTGGTACAACCATTTTGGCCTAGGATTTTTATAATCTTCTAAAATAAGTTTTGAATGAAGATATTAACTGAAAGCTGTACAAGGCAGATGTATAATGTTTTGCATCCGTGATATCACATAATAAAAAGCGAAATAATCGAATGACCCAAAATGGTCGGTTTTGTCGATATTGTCCAAAATGGTTGCAATTGTATATATATATATATATATATATATATATATATATATATATATATATATATATATATATATATATATATATATATATATATATATATATATATATACACACATATATATATATATATATATATACATATATAAATATATCTATATATGAACGACACATGATGGATTTTTCTTGTGTCAAATGCTGTCATGTTCCCCTTTTTGTTACCCAGGTTTTATATAATGCAGCTACGCCGATTTGCTAATAGCTTGATGGTGTTGTTGTGTGCACTGTGTGCGCCTCAAGCACCCCCGAGTTTGCAACTGTACTTAGAGCAGCAATAAAGAGAGCAAGTTTAATTGTGAACAATTTAGCTACATCATTCGAGACTGTCTTTGGCCTTTTCCTTTAATATCAGATTAAAATGCTATGCCTACGGAAAACTGCCTCCCTGTTATTCTAAGTTAGACCTGTCAACTCTCGCTTCCATAACGCCACATACCTTGATAACACAACCCCTCAGCTCTTGGTGTCTATATTGAGTGCATCGTAATTTTAGGCGTAATGCTGAATCGCTGTTCTGATAAAGCCAATGCTTCCATCATTGGTCTAACCTTTCGTCTGTAAAAAAACCATGTGCAGCTTCGAACATTTATTATGAACACTTTCATTCTCAGATCAACGAGCGACCCAGGTATCACCTGACAACCCCCTTCAAACCCCCTTGTCATATGCACTCGCAAATTTTAAAGTTTATTCTTGCTTCGGTCTTGGGTTAAATCAGAGCTATTCAATATCAATAAGTTCAACAAACTTGAGGATTTTCTGGCTATATTCTGGTACCAAGGCCTGGCATTTGTGCTCCATATTCAACAACCTCATGTGAGTATCACGTCATTATATACATCGACATCCGGTATTCCGAGCATCAAAATATAACGAAATATCCTCAGCGCTAACTAGTCTCAATCTCGGTGTCCACATTTAGGGGGAAGCAAACAAATCCATGCATTGTGTGTAATAATGATACTGACCGGCAATCCCGCTATCACATGTGGATAGCGGGAACAATATCGCTCATCTTTTCCGCCTTAAATGAAGAAGGATGCAAACTTTGTCGAGACAATTATATTCATGTTTCATTTGATAAATTAAATAACAGCGGATTTCTGCCATGAGTTATGCTAATTTATTGACAATTTAACGCAATTTTCTTAAAACGTAGGTTGGAGCGACCATCATTTAAACACTATCAGACAGTATGTATGTACAATTAAAGATTGCTTCTGCTCCTTACAGGATAAGCACCGCTGATATTTAATGTGCCATGTGATCTTGAAGTTGTAATGAATTTAAAGGTCTAAGATTTAATGAATGCAGCATGAACTCCCTGTTTGAACAAGCTCCTCACGTCTAGACAAGCAGATAAGGCGCCGTTATTGTGATTACATTACCTGCCGAAAGACGAGAGTCTGCGATAGAGGCCAGCACTAAGCATTGGTGTCAACAGACTCTTTGTAAAAACTACGTACACCAATTGCATGAATGGGAGAAATCTATTCAATGCACGTCCCCGATGGAAATGTGTTTTTTCAGCTGATTTGGCTGTATTACAACGGGACATTTACTGCTTTTAGTGACTTTTGATGTTTAGACGGAACAGTGCGCTTATAACATTGAATTCTACACTGCTTTACATTCCGGGCTATAATAAAGACGACTCTGATAAATCTGCATCCCGGACCGAGTGAAGAACGTGGTTGCTGTAATTCCTAATGTACTTAGTCAAAGCCACACACCTCGGACCATCGCGAATATAAATTTTCTAGGCCTACATATTATATTGAGCAAGCACAGTTGTCGCTTATCTTATTGTGTCAAGCTTTCATTAGTGTGTCACATAGTTGTATTTACACACAGGCGTTGAAAAAACTCATAACCGCTGATTGCAGCGTATTCAACCGAAAATCGGTTTATTTCCCGGCACCGTTCTATTGCCCAAGGAAGCCAGATGCGTTGCCATATTTTGCATCGGTTTGGGGTGCATTGTTAGTGTTCATTTGCACGATAATACCAACGTGAAACCTTTTTTTAATACAATAATCAGCTTTTCCTCCGTAACAAAGCGGGGTCACGTAGACATCTTTGCGTTGTATGTTAATATGATGAACAACTATAAATCACTATCCAAGATTTATCTATCACAGAACCATTAACGTTACGGCAGTTTACTGCTTCTGGTAGCGATGTTTGGGGATAATCAATAGACTGTATTGACGGCTTGTGATGAAGCTCGTATAATGGGGAAGCATGATGCGTGTAGTGTAGGATTGAATTGCGTTGAAGTCTTCACCATTCCCGTATCATTCGCCAGCACAGGTAGGTCAAATCTAAACAACTAGCTTAACGTAAAGCGCCATCTGCTGGATGATCAGGGAGGAGTTAAATTGTATTGGTCCAAGACTGCGTGCAACACTAATGACGCCCACATGAAGCGAATGTTTATATTCATAAACTGACGCTTTCTCATTCGCGATGTTAGAAGTTGGTGTTTCTATAGTTGTTAAATGCAAATGCTATAACTACCAATAGCGAGTTTGTGGGGTTACTTATCCAAACATGCTGGTGCAAACAATGGGATTGTATATTGTATCAGAAAAAATAAGCCGGCATGAGAGCTACTTCTGCTAACTTAACTGTGGTCGTATTCTCATAATGCTCTATCTAAACCTCAATGTAACCAGCGAAAGTGCATTCCGGTGGTGTATCTTGTATTTTTCTAAGCATTGAAATAAATTGCATTGTAAATTTATAGTTGTCATTCATCGACATCAGCTTAGATTTTCCCCCGACGACACTAAATTGGCACGCACCATTATTGTTTATGTATGTAATAGAAACTAGATGCTGTTTATCACAAGAGACATGGAGAAGTTATTACAACATTACAGCAGCGCAAATGCTTTAATACAGACTCAAAAGCCCACTAGAAATATTCATCTGATGTTTGAAGCTAGCAAATAAATGTCACCTGTTGTTTTTATTTACTCGGCTGCCATTGTTTTAAGTAACTTGTCAGCTTCGTTATACAAGCATCATTGATTCACGTTTTTAGGATCGGTTCGTGCACTATTCCGTACTGTCGCGATGTCCTAAGTAGTTTGACGCTCAGAAAGACTTGTGGAGCTGTGTATAGCGCATTATGGGATAAATTGCGAAGTGTAATATGGTACTATAGGGGGTTATGAGTTGCTCTGAATTGTAACGCGAATTCTGAACATGCAGACTGTTCGCTTGCAGACAGTGATAGGATAATCTGACTTATTGGGCAATTCGGTTAGGAAACTAAATGTGCTTTTCGTGCTTCCTTGCTCACGCATGGCATTTGTCTGTACCAAATTGAGTTTAGTGCCCTTGGAGTGATCACATTATCGGCCGCTGGATAAAAACAAACGACAACATTCCGATTGTTAATCAACTGAGGCTAAGGTTTCAATCTGCATTTAGAAACAAAATAAGGTAATGTGCTTTTCAGCAGAAGCGGAAGTTCGTCTGAAGGATGTTAGGCCGCCAGTTCTTGGAATGAAACATTTGTCATGTAAGTAAAAACAGAACCTCAAAAAGGCTTCACTCAAGTAAACGCAGAATCATTTACCATGTGTTGTTACAAAACGAAAATATTATAAAACAAAGGTTACATCAATGAAAAATACCAGGAGGACACAATGTGCAGTATTAAAAAGCGCAAAGGTTTGTGATAATGATTCCCGCATGATTATCTCTGTTGGTAACACTCAACCTTCTGATTCGGTGATGTATGCACTTCCGCCCGTGTATGATCAATTTATGTCTATTATTCTTGCTTGTGTTCATTCCACGTCATGACAATAGCAATCTCGGACCTTCAGGTGTTTAAAGGTTATAGAGGGCACTTTTAGTGCACGATCCGAGCCCTTTTTCTGCTTTATAACCTACAAGTATAATCATGGTGGCCGGTTAAAGATTACTGAAAAAACCCGCAAAATATTCGATGAGCATGTGGTAATCGCAATTCTCACATTATCATGAATTTGTTTGAGAAAACCCTTTAACATTTCCACTTCGCCCACATTTCTACGCATTCCGTATACTAGGGACTTCACATTGGCTTGATATAAACAATGTACCAGTTTGACACAGAAAGTGCCGTGAGGTGGTACGGTACAACTAACCCCAATTATTAAGGATTGATTATGCACCATGATGCTGGATCAAACATAGAAATAAACTGCTTGCTAATTTCTGTGTAATACATTATTCTTCAATCAACGTCAATTACATTGATTAATATTCCTAACTTGACACCCAATTACTGGCCGTGGCGCAGTGTTCAAGGGTTACCACGAGTGCAGCGGAAGTGACCACCTGACTGCTAATGACCTCTATGAAAGCGACACGCCCGCTTCATGGGAACAAGCTTTAGAGCCTCCCTTGTTCGCTGGAAAAACATGAGTAATTGATCAAGTGATAGTTGTTCATTTTGTTTTGATTAATGATAAAATATGTGATCGTAATACACTTCGCCTGTCTTCGTCAAGTCTATAATGATGCAATATTGTGACAGTATAAATGCACCTTTAGCTGGTATAGGCAATGTATATAATGCAATGCACATTGCGCTTTCCTAGGAGACCATAACAAATGATCGACAATTGTTTGCAATTGACTGATATTTCTTTATTGCTTAACAAAACGTTAAATATACTTTCGTTCGTTCTTCCCGTCATGTGCAATTCCTTAGTGTTAGCAATGATAGAAATGTGCCTTATCAAAGACTGCTTCAAGCAAACTTTCATTACGAGCATAATGTTATATTAAAGTAGTGCATTTCTATGTTCGACATCCACTGTGAGTTAATCATTTTCATACGTGAATGACTGTTACAAGTATGACTGATGGATGGCTTCTAAAACTGTTCATAAATGAGAATAAAATGAAATTCAACTGATCAATAAATCGAATGATTGGCACACCATGATAACACAATCAATAATTAAAACACAATGACGACTTAATCAATGACTGGCGCACCATGACGACACAGTCAAGGAATAGCACACCATGACGACACAATCAATGAATGGCACACCATGACGACACAGTCAATTACTGGCACACCATGACGACACAATCAATGACTGGCACACCATGACGACACAATCAATTACTTGCAAACAATGACAACACAGTCAAGGAATAGCACACCATGACGACACAGTCAATGACTGGCACACCTTGACGACACAATCAATGACTGGCACTCCATGACGACACAATCAATGAATGGCACACCATGACGACACAATCAATGACTGGCACACCTTGATGACACAATCAATGACTGGCCCACCATGACGACACAATCAATGAATGGCACATCATGGCGACACTATCAATGCACATGTCTTGGTAACGCATTCGACTGGAACATTTCCTATGTGTGGGATTAATTTACCTTACATTTGAGTTTGTGGCTGAGAATAAGTTATGCTTATTACTTTATGGGGATACATGCCTCGTGAGTTTCTAACATAAAACATATGTCATCAGTTTAGTTGGTCGGCTTTTAATTTGTCGCAGTTCTTTTTACATATATCCTCAACTATCGTATAATAAACTCACGTATATCGCGTCAAACTTTAGTGTCGTTTATTTCTGGAATAATGTTGGGGGTATATTGCCGAAATAAAGTAATCACATTAAATTGAATTGCCATTTCTAGCGCCGGGCAATACCAAATGAGTTACGCCACCTGGCCCTGTCAAAAGCGGGTTATATTGGTTTCGCGTCAAGTTTATTGACCGAGAATTCGACAACAAGTAATAGGAGTTCTCACGTGAAGTGCAGTTGTTTAGGTAAATACAAAGCGGATCGAAGGACAAACAATTCCATAAACAACAATGCAAAAGTAAAATATGGTGTGAAGACCTTTTGGTTGTGAGAACCATAGTCAATATAATCCATGAATGTGTTTAGTTGAAGCTTTCGCTGCATTTACCATCCGGTGAAATAATACTGAATGTGTCATCTACATGTAGCAAAATGTATCTTACAAAAGCAGTGATACATCAAATCCTTGCAGTTCCACTATGGTGCATTCTATGATTCAAGAGACCAACGTAATTGAACAATCGTTGTACACTTGGTTTCATCTATACGTTGACAATGCAATTAAGCCATGCCTTATATATGCAATGGACCATATGTTTTGTCATTTGAGGCGTGGACTGCAACCGCACAAAACGACGCTGTCTAAAGAAACTGAGAAAAATGACTATTTTTAAGGCTCGCCACACTCAATTAAACGGGGAACGAATGTCCGAACTTACACTTCATTAAGTGATTACGTCCATGGCCTCATATTCGCCTCTCATATGCCAATGCTCAATTGCGCATCACTAAGTGTATCTCGAATCAGATCCACAACAGTTGAGTACTGAACTGCATGCGCTAGAATACCTAATGGATTACAGAGAGGCATGCAGTGAATGTAATGACCTAGGCTCAAAGACGTACAACTTGAGTCATTTCCATTTGTTTTTTCTGGCAAGATGCTCGATATCTCATTAGACATGGATGGAATGGGGTCCGAATTTAGAATCCAGAATACAATGGTATTTTTGCACTGCTTCACTATCGGTTGGGAAGTCGATGTTCATATTTCTGTTCAAAGCATTATCGGGTGCAGGTGTTTTGAATTTTCGTTCATTTCGGATGTTGCAAACTGCCTCTCGAAGTTCAATCAATCCTCGGCAAGTGCAACAACGCATACCAACTTTAGTGTAGGATGTTGTTATCAACTTGGTCCCTGTGACTCGGATGATCACGTTAAATGGCGGTCCGAAAGGGATGCACCCGACCCGGTATCTCAATAGTACCGTGCTGGACCTTAGTCCAAGCAGCGTGGGTTTTGCAGCCCTGTCTGGGCAATGGGTTTGTGCCAAGTGGGCGCTGGCAGTTAAGGGGAGCTGTCCATGCACCACAATTATCCTCATCCATCCTCGTCGATATATCACCGAGTTGTTCAAAGTGACTTTAAACGCCAATACTACCCTTATTATCTATTAGCAGTAGTCAAAGCTGTGTGTAATAGGATGCTTCAAAGGTATGCTACTAGTAATATGTATTTATTGTTCGACGCAGTGTATATCTTCTACCCTACAGATTTGAGGATTACAGCGGTTATATAACTCTTTTATTTAATCCAACTGACACATCTATATACGAGTCTCGTTGATGATATTTTGAATGTGCATTGTACAGTTGTCTCAACCTTTTCTTCGGATACAAATTTTTTATAAGCAGTATCTGAAATTAACACCCTGCATTAGTATGTGAAGATCCAGAGAACCACCTGAGAATATTTTGATCCGTTGTTATAAAACCTGTAATTAGTGATAAACGATCTGTAAATGTGGTTAGTCCGCAGTCAAAAATATTTTGATAATATAAATAGGATATATTTGTTAAGCAGTGACTGATATACTCATTGTCAACTACGTCGCAACATCAATGCTCATACATGTTTAATGATATCAATATTGACTTTGTTGCCACGGCCTAGAATATGCATTTATTGATTTGTTGTGAAGCGCATGTTTTAACTCCCTACATGAACAGATAGGTCGGCCTGATGTCAATGCTTTACACCCGCTACTCAGGCTGTGTTTGAATGGTCATTATGTCACTCTTGGTCTGTCACACCTGCTAATTTGTCTAGGATTTGTTCACAAAAAATATAGGTTTTATTTGATTCGATAACGAATGCTGTTAATTAGTACTTGCGGACCTTTTTCAGCGTGCTAATTACTGCTTATCTTTTGTGTATATGCGATAGTCTATTGTCATTCTAATGACGTTTGTAAACAAAAATGAAACCTATCCGCACACATGCTCATTTGAAAAATAATCCAACAAGCATCCGATAAATCAATAGAGAGAAATACTGGATGTTAACATAGCAATTAGTATGCTAGTTTACTATGGACTTCTCATCGTCGATGGGATGTATCTTATACCCGGAACAATATACAGGCTTAAAAGACTTCTTCATAACACAATTTCTATGGAGCGCCATTTTGGCGTCAGGTAGTCTAACCGTGTTGGTTAGTTTCGTTAACGATTTATCCAAACACTGGCAGCAATTAGAATAATTTTTAATCTCTATGCATGTTTAATATGAGATAATATCAACAACAATCGTGATATTTCTTGCTTATAGTCAGGGCCGGTTTCACACAGACCGTATGTAAGACCTGGGAAAATAATTGCGTGGCAACCATTTATATGAGTAACTGCGTGCCAATGCGGTGCATCACTTGAAGCTAAAAGAACAATTCTAAAAGTACTCATTGCCAGGATATTGCTTGCATTGTGATTGAATGAATACGCCATTAGTCATCGATGTTTGACTTTGGAGACATTAAGCGAAAAAGCTGACTTGTCACGTTTGTGATATTTAATCATGAGTGAAAAGTTGCCCAATAAGATGTCATTTTACAATCAGTGCTGTTATATAAACGCGTCTTGGAATGCTTCCAGAGAAATGCTTAATGGCTAAGACATACTCACCGTAACTACTTTTCCAACTGCGCTGTATGATATTCAAGTTGATGGCGCCATATATCAAACATTAAACGAGGCAAGGATAGTCACGGAACAGACTTAACTTGCGTTAAATACTGCTATGTTGAAATCGAATTTGCAGGCACTAATCTCAGTGAGACAGCTTTCTTACAGATATCCATGACAAGTTAAACCAATGTTTTCCAATAAGAACACTTGACTGCCGTCATCATCATTGGTACATACGTTGTTTATTATGAAACAGTTATTGATCATCAGCAAAGCGAATACGGGAAGAGGATGCATATTTGTTTATGGAAGTCAATCGCGAATGATGTAAGCCAGAGCCGAAACAGACTGAATATAACAGTTTGAAACAAAAGGGGCTATCAGGTTTGGTTGTTGGGGCGATCTCACCCGTCAAGTCGGCTTTTCGTTTGGCCATTTTCATTACAGCCACATTTGGCGTTACAGTGATGCACATTATTCTAATTATGACGTCCGTGCGACGACCGTGCCGTCATCGCGTATAATATAATACTCTGTTATCATCGTTAGTGCAAGTGGGCTTTACTTATGTCCAATTGCGTCAAATTGGATCGTAATCCGTTGTGAACGCTAGCAGAGGAAACTGGAGTGGAACATTGCACATTTACAACGTTTTAATCTCTCAATATTGATAGACAAGGATTTTTACAATGGTTTATGTGAGATAATGGAGGGACCGTAATAACACCAGTGCCACGTAATCACACACCTATGGCGCCACTTATGCAGGTGACGGATCGACAGTGCATAATTAATAATAAGCCTCAGTACAAACAGTAACAAGTTCGTTTGACCGTTTAAATAACAGGAATAATATATTCGCGAAATTTCCCAGCTGTTTAACCAAAAGTACAGTATTTCTAGTGATCGTATTTTGCTTTACCACAAGTTGATACAACTACTGAGACGTAAAAACTGAAGTCAACAAAAGCAAACTTCAAAAATACATAACGTCTTGATCTGTTGTGGAGGGTGGTGGGGGATGGGGGGGTGGTGGTGGTTAGGGGGGTATTGCGCACATAAACTAGGTCGTTAGTGTTGATATGGTTGAAGGTAAAACTAGCTCGTTTGCTGATCAGCTTTAGGGATGCATCCCAAGCTATGTAGCATAAGGGCAATTATGAATCATGGCCGTTCTGTAAATTGATACAAATTTGTGTGAAAATATATTGTCATTAAGCTGGCTACGGAGAGAAAGAGCGCATAAGATGCGCACCTGATTTGGCTACTTAGCTAACTAAGGAGAAATAGAACGCATAAGACGCCTATCGTGTAACGAAAGTCTACCATAAGCTTACAAACACAAAATCAATTGTTGATGTCCTTGAAAACCTTGAGGCGTCGGTTCAACCGATAGGAACATCCGTCAAAACGATTGACGAACACTGATAATTCACTCACCGGAAAGTACATCCAGATCATATCAAGCTTTATTGTTACTGGGACTATCACTACATATCCCACATTTTATCTATAGATGTCCCTGCTTTATACTTTATGTGAAATTGATATGCTTAAGAGTAATCAGCTTGCTTCCAGTAGAAATCTATGGCGTATAGTACCAATAATATCCTGTTTATGACAACATGCTTTGTATATTGAGTTGGTCATCAAACTCCCATCACGCCACTCATTTTTTTTTCAAGTTCCCTTGTGGACATGTCCAATTTTTTAAAATTTTCGTCGGAATTTTCGAAAATGATCTTGTACTGCTGGCCTTGATATTCGATCATTTATGGAGATAATAATTTGAACCTACGATACGGTTGGCAAAATATTGAAAATTTCACCTGCTTGCCATCGCCATCTTGAATTTACCAAAAAGAGCATATAAGGAGCCGTTTTAGCTTGTAGCTTTATCTTTAATGCTTTTCTAGGTCGTAAGTTTCTTTCCTGTCAAAGGTAATGTTAGCTCTACATTGCTTTTTCTTGTCAATTAGGGAACTTGTCAAGACCACTAGAGGGCTAGGTTCTGAGTTGCCGTGTGAGACACACCGCCCGGACACATTTAGTGATGTTCAAAATTACTAAACATACAACTGTCTCAAGTAAGGTTAATTGTCGGTCACTTCTTATCATAAGTGGCCCTGTGAAGGAAAAACTCCTCACTTGTTCTTCCACAAGGGCCGCTTGAATGACATTTGACCAAGCCACAGTCTGCTCTCCTTGTCAAGACATTAGGAAGGAATATGATGCAGTTCATACCAGTTGTGGTGAAAATGTTATTGCCAGTAGAATCTTTACTTAACGCTATCTTGTCCAAGTAGGCGAGCCCTCGCAGGTTACTTGTAGTGATTGTAGGACATCAATGAGGCAGAGCCATACTGAAAATGAGGAGCCTGGTGGTCTGTTGAAGCCTAGTGAGCCAGATATAAGCTGAGTGAAGTTGGACAAGTAAGCGGGGAGGTCCCATAAAATGTCTTCAGCGGAATGAACCTTTACGAATGTAGCATATATACGAAAAGGATATCTCGAAGAATATGAATCAACTGTGGTAGCGCTATCTTGTCCACGCCACCACAGACGTTTCACCTTTTTATGCAAAGGTCTGTGCTCATCATTTTACGATATTGAAATAATCACTCAGTATTATACATCTATATATTCTCTTCATTTAGCAGCGACATAAGGTCTGCTGTTGCATAGCTTTTGTATTAATATTTTAATATTTGTCAAACCAGACGGAGCTTTCAACCATCCTTCATTATTAGTATTCATTATGCGACAATGTAATTCACACCGCTGTCTTTCCTGGGCTGTACCAATTAGCCGGTTTATATATTCTCGACCGCTTGTGTATGCGTCATGCGGCGGCTCGTATCATCAACAGCAGTTTAACAAATGGGTTTGATTAAATGACCATATGGACAAGTGGTTTATTAAAGCGGCTATTTGTTTTATATCAGGAATTACATTTGTGATTCATATATCGTTGCTAGCTAATGTCATATTATATACAATGATTAACGGACTTTTGCGTTGCACTAATTTATCACAATACATATCGGCGTCTGAATCCTTCCCGCTCATCCAGGAAACGAGTGACCCTTATAACCCAATTCATTTTGGCCATTGTCATTGTTATGATTATCTTTTCATGCCACTAAGCAAACACTACGGCGATATATTCATGAGTGTAACGTCAAACAAAGTGCAGGTAGACCAATAGTGCGATGGCTTCCTCAGCGAAAACGTGAGTTGATTGCTCATTTAATCGAACAAATCATTGCGCCTGGTAATGAACGTTAACAATTGAACTCGTTCGAGAGACGATGTTTGCCGTTACTCACGTAATGTCACATCTCATATGTTGTTTGAGTGTATATCTGACCCTCTATTAGCCATCACATAACTCGTGCTGCTGCTGGTGAATGATGTTAATCAACCCAGAAAAATATATACAATGTACACAACGTACATACCATTTTCTGTAAAATTAGTGTTCGTGTTTCGATCATCCTTAGGGCTACGCCCAAAAAATAATTAGCAACACTGGTTCACACGATCTGCAATAACTACATTTAGAATGAAGAAAAAAGCAAGAATGAAGTTTGACGATTGGCCTTGATTTTAAATTACGCATCATTATACGGCGGTGTTTTTTATCCTTTCCCCGAGCACTGTTATTAACAACTGATCTAAGGCCGAGGACATATGAGGCTTACAGACTGTCTACGGGCCGTCTACGGGTCCCGTACGGTCCAAACCACTGCAAGTCCCTTGGGGCCTGCAGGGTGATTCTTGCTGCCTTGTGCGGGCCCGAAGAGTGTTTTGGGCAGATCCTTGTGGGTGTGACAATGTTGTGAATATGTTGGCCCCGTACGGCCCCCGTAGAACCCGCAGCCAAAAGTTGAGAAAGCTCTACTTTCAGACACGAGCTCCTTACCGGTTCAAGCCCATAGAAGGCCTGTAGGCAATCGGGCCCGCACGGTTTTCTTACGGGTTATCTATGGGTCTGTTTAGTGCATGTATTTCTATTTCGACCCATGGCCAAATTCTCGTAGTGCACCCGGAGATCGCCTGAAGACCACCCGTAAAGCATGTGAACACAACTTCAACCAGAAGTGAAGTTGAATGATAACGCCATATATTGTATACACGCCCCTTAACCCTCCACCACGGCATGATTCTCCCTTTATTGTGATGCCTATCAGGCACATTATCTATTCAGTAATATATAAGCCTCTTCATATCCATCTTGGAATCCGTAGATATTATAAACATTGGTATAAATGACCGTGTTTGTTTGTATTATTGTACTACGTTATTGAAGGTGCATGAATTTGAGGGAATCTGAGCATGTGAGTCTAGACATTTCAAAGGAGCAATATCATCTATCTCAGCATTATGAAACAATATTGCAAAGTAATTAGCTCACCGTCAATGTCAATGTCACGTGTCTAGTTCAGCGCGTATTTTGGCCGACTTTGTAGATGGTTAACAAATGAAACGGCTGTCTTTAACTGACTTTATATGAAGCTTCTAGTCAAGATATCATTAGATAAAGAGACAAACATGCCAATTGTCGAGGAATATAGCGTAGGATAAAAGAAGCACTAGCCGTCAGAGAGAGATCGGTTATAAAGATCGCACACTATCCGAATAGTTATAGTAAAGGATGAAACTGAGGACAGAGGCTCTTTTCACGACTAATTTAATTAGATGTAAGCCATGAAATATCAACATTCAGCTCCATTAGTAATCACATATGACATCTCCTATAGGTCACAACTGAAGGTGCTCACATGCAGCAGACAAAAACCCGGCCTCTTTATTATATCTACTGGGACGTCCTGTAACCAGATAAATAGCTGCAATGATGTTTTATAGAAAAATCGGCATTTATTTAAAGGGTTCAACGATGCGGCTGCTTGCTTGTTCTGATTGGAAAATAATGCATACCTTGGTAATGGTAGCTATTACAAAGGGTTTAGTTAATAAAGCTGACATGCGCTAAATTAATTCAGTTGTCTAACAACCACTTGATACGTGAGTGCCTATGCAATCGTCTACTACTTGAAGGCTTAATGTGTGGCTGTGATAGAACTATGACATCTAGATTTATTAATTTATTCTAGTTGATTGAGATAATACTCATTAATGGAACAGATGAGGAGTTCAATGCGGCAACGTTCCTTTTCTTTATTTCGGCACACGTGCCGGCCGGCTTTATAAACACCTTATGTTAATGTACAGTTCATGCAACCAGTGTCAGCATTCAGCGTTCTCTGAAGGATCACTTGAGAAGATGTGACTATCGTGAATCATTCCCTGATCATTATCTGCCACGCTATGACAAGATGTCATAACGTATAACTGTAACATGCTAATGCTGCATTAACTTTCATGGTATGAATGCCAAGTGTAATGTTGAGTAGTGATCATGTTAGGGAGCTGTCCCAGTCCGAGCAACCGGCAAATGTACCCGTCTGGTCCCATAGAGTCTGCTGGAGGTGAGTGCACAGAGTAATTTTTAATTCATATAATTAGAATATTTAACATAAGGAAGTTGAATGCAGATATGTCACACATCTCATTCATATGAATAAATACCTATTAAGACTTGCCGGTAAAATATTAATATACCGGCTGATGAAGAGACATGTCGCACGGCTTGTCGCCTTGATTATTTCTATATCTGGCAATTGCATTTACACAATTTATATACTTGTCACGTCAGTAATACAACCGACGAAACTTGACTGTCATCTACGTTTCTTACGAACATCGGCCTTGCAGCTCCCTACGGCGCAAGTAAACCTGGGCATGGTTGCCTCCGCACAGTCTATAAAGTCTATGGAACGATATTCCTATACAATTTCTGCAAAACAACACCAATATCAAACATAAAACGACGAATATTCAACACAGCTTAAATCTCTACGTTCCGCATCGTGTTTAACGTTTGTGTTTTTGAAAAACATGCCTGGCGGCCGCTACGGAAACCCGCGAATGTGAAGGCAGAAATTGGTGACGATGCTGTAATATATCATTCAGCAGACATTTGCGTCACGCTGTATTGAAAAGTAGATGTTCCCGAGCGAGAAGTTATATCTGTGCCAATGAAGCTATAAAATCGATCCTCAGGTTATGCTGCCAGCCTAAACGGGACAAATGGAATCATGATTTGTAATCAATCCATTCCTGTGTGGTTGTTGCGTGCGCATATTGGCGATGACATCACAAGAATCACATGGCACACGCAGACAAGCAGCAGATCAGACTTGCATTTCACAGCTTGACTCGCTGTCTAAACGTCCCATTGCTTACCAAGCACTGCACCTTCTTCAATGCTTGCCTTACCTATTGATGCTATGGTAACACAATAGAGAAAAAGCGACAAGAGTCCATATTCCGTTGACTGCTTTCTTTGTTCTAGAAATGTGCGAACTGCTGGTCACATGATCTACCTTCGGATATGCACGAAGATGAAAATCGAATTGGTTGCGCATGTCGATTTTAGCTTTATACCTTTGAAGCAAAATATACAGCAGATAAGACTTGCAATAAACAGCTTGACTTGCTGTCAAAACATCCTATTGTTTACCAAGCACAACGCCTTTTTCAACACATCCTTCACCTTGTGACGCTTTGGTACATTAACATAATTGAGACAAACGACCAGTGTCAATATTCCATTCACTGCTTTCTTTGTTCTAGCAATTGGGGAACTGCTGGCCACATGACCTACCTGGACGTTGAAAATCGAATTGGTTTCGCAGGTTTATTTAAGCTTTATACTTTTAAAGTCAAATAAAGAATGCATAACAATCATTTATATTCAATTGTCGTAAAGAGGCATATCTTTGAACCCAATAGGTGGTTAAGGCAGCGGGATCATCTGAGCCGGCTAGTCCCAGTATACATTATTAAGGGTGCATATATGGTCATCCGCAATGTATATATTCTACTTCATGTTCATCCCATCCTGTGACATCATTCATCATTTAGCATAAAAGATAGGTGAGGATGTCACGTGGACATAACCACCTACTTAGCGTCATGGCCTCGGAGGCTACCGGATCAACGGACTACCTTCTGCTGCCTGAACAATGACATTAATGTGATTAATGTGTCAATGTAATATTGTATCCACTGCACCACAGTACAGTTATTGCATGTGACTTTTATTCGCCACCACATTCATCGTTGGCTACATTTTTTTCTATGTTTTTGCTATGATCTTTTAGCCATACAACTGATATATACGAGAGCAATGGATCAAAAAAACCTAACAATATATGCTAGCATGATAGTGTTGATTTAAGCAAACAACTGTGCATTCAAAGAATCGGTTATAGAATCAGCATGAACAATTCTTAGGCGCTACAATTGATAACACATTGACTCGGCACCCTTTTGCACTCATAAGCGACGCACTTAACCATACACCGTCGATGGATAACATGGTGTATACAACATACATTTCTTTCGTACACCTGGTGTAGACAGTCTTTGTAAATTAAAATACAGACAGTGTAATATACATGTCAGTTGTAATCATAACGTGTACATCAAGTGAAGTACAATAGTAATACCTATAGTAACATCGGGTGAAGCATAACATTCACGGACTCATTCATGGATTATACTTAAATAAAGCATCGATATCAATGCTTGTTAAACAATCCATCAAAACCAATATTTGTGTAAGAAAACATTAAACGTATATCATCAAATGTAGGGCTGTCTTCTTTTAGTTGGAGTTCGTGGTGACGCAGGTATCTATGGAACACATTCAGAAGAAGAGGAGAGCGATATAAGAGTATAATCAAAATGAAGTGAGTTGTCAGGTCAGGTGGGGATAAAGCTTGTAAAGTGATTCACTGGCAATATTGCATGTCAGAGTCATAATGTTTAAGATACGAAGTTTCATAGCCATTTTGAGTGATTGTGTTGTTTTATAGAGGTCACTTAATGCATTGAAATTTAAAGGTTAAACCAAATAATCAATAATAGGTTCAAGGCGGCTGCTGTTACAAGGTTTACTAGAATCTCAATGCCCTTATCTAACTGATAACCCACTACAAGACGACTTCATATGTGATAGCTATCTAATTAAAATCCCTTCCATCTTAGATGTTACCACATGGTTTACCTACCAAATAACTAATGAGTATGCGCTTTGCTGTGTCACACAATCATCAAGTGTTAATACAATATTGCTGATTCAAGAATAAATTTAAAAGGCTAGTTATGTGTAGGAATGTAGATATTAACTTCTGTCGTCAGATAACAAATCTGCTACAGTGTAATTTCAAGTTGATTATGAATTTCGGTCTAGAGCCAATTTCATGGCGATATGCATGTTTTTAAAGGAATTGCAGACAGGAAGCAATCTCTTGGATTCTGACTACTGGATGAAGCATCGGGATATTGACGGGAGGTCAATCTGACCCCTAATTCTTCTTACAAAATAGACGATGCGATTTACTTACATAGTTTATCCATCTATATCATATATGCATAATACCCACCTCATATTCAACGCATACAGTACCATCAATTATCATTTTAAGATGTTAAGCTTAATAAGACGAGGCTATTTATCATTTAGCCCGTATGAATATCAAGGTCACAGAGATAATGTGACCATTTGACCAGCTGCTTTCGTCCTAAAGATTCAATCGAATATATAAATGTGCTAATGAAAGTCTAAATTCACTGCAAAACGATGATTGATTAATCTTTGTGGCTTATTAATAGTCAAACGTCCTGCGGTATTTTACCATTTTTTCTTAAACACATCGCTACAAGCCATCAACAACATGAAGGTAGCATAACTACATACATTATGTCAATTAGTATTTCATGACTTATTGATAAAGACACCTTAGAAAATACAGAAGGTACTAATTTGAATGAGACAAATCCAAAAATCGACGATACGCAAACTCCATGACAAGATTTATCGCTGAATCAAGCTTTACCTGATCTAGGACAAGGTATTGTATGTATCTCTGTGTATCCAGCCAACAGTTAATGGCCCAGGAATGGTGATGCAAAGTGGGCTAAATATTTTCTTTTGGTTTTAATTTGTTCTGAAATCGCAGAACATCCAATCTCAATATGTCGTAACGCGAAATTCAAATACAAACAACGCAAAACAAAACTAGTCATAATGAATATTCACAGCAGGGTAATAAGTTATTGAGATATATGCACCTGAAATGTATACGTATTTGTACATAACTTTGAGCAGTTATCATGATTAAAAAGCAAAGGCATACAAAGGAAAGGGAAAGAAGGCATGTTAATGTATCGACATAATACAAAATAAAAAGTCACATTGTTGATTTCATATTACTCCAAGGAGTCTCCACAAGTCTCTGGTATGGGTCCTGTTAAGCTTCCAAAGACGTAACATCTACCACAACGAGCACTTTGTGTTGACTAAGACGTGTGTTTGATGCGCTCGCGCCGTTTTGTTGACCGATTTGTATGCTGCTGGTGCAGCGAGGAAGTAAGGATGGTCCGTGATGCCTCCTGGTTTGCTCAAGGTTGTATTTGTGTCCCGTCCTCAACAACAGTCCACGTTCTCACAACTACAAGCAATGTGTGTCGCTGTTATGGCGACTGCAATGAAAACATTTGTATTTTCCTTAGTTACCGTAACCATGGCATAGATAACGTTGTAACGTTCAGTTTGTGTTGAAATGTATTGAAAAACAAACTCTGCAGTTTATCACATAAGGCAAGCAACTATTCGAATGATAAAATTATTCAAAACTGATACGTCAGCTTGTTAAACTCCGATATTAGAAAAGGGCCCCATCCTGAAATCATGGGAAGTTATGTAATCTTATCAAGTAATTAATCTTAACATAATGCATTAAAATAAAAATGACTATAAATCGAAATAAACAGCGAAACGGATTCCAGTCAACATGCTTTGCAAGGAAATACATTTTCATGCTGGCAATGATTTCAATGTCGACCGTATGTTACGTAGTGGGCGAAACATATATCTGTAAAAAGCCGCGCAGACCCCAAGTGATTTCGTTTGTTGATTTTGGAATCAAGTTTTCCTCCGTTTCAATTACATATGTCCTCTCAAACCATACCCGAACTCGCATACGTGCTGGGTGACTGAGGTTATTAACTGTAGAGGCAGAGTGTTACTTTATACCAATAATTGTAGCATAAAATCATTGTCATAGATGCAACGGAACACGAGTAATCATGATTTGTAATCAATCCAATCGTGTGTGGTTGTTGCGCGCGCATATTGGTGATGACGTCACAAGAATCACATGCCACATGCAGACAAGCAGCAGATCAGACTTGCATTTCACAGCTTGACTCGCTGTCATAACGTCCCATTGTTGACCAAGCACAGCGCCTTCTTCAATGATTGCCTTACTGGTGATGCTATGGTAACACAAACAGAGACAAAGCGACAAGAGTCCATATTCCGTTGACTGCTTTCTTTGTTCTAGAAATGTGCGAGCGGCTGGTTACATGATCTACCTGGATATACACGAAAATGAAAATCGAATTGGTTGCGCATGTCGATTTTAGCTTTATACCTTTAAAGCAAAATAAACAGCGGGTCAGACTTGCAGTTCACAGATTGACTTGCTGTCATAGCGTCCTATTGTTTACCAAGCACAACGCCTTTGTCAACGCATGTCTCACCTGGTGACCCTTTGGTACATTAACAAAATTGAGACAAAGCGACCAGAGTCAATATTCTATTCACTGCTTTCTTTGTTTGATTATTTGGAGAACTGCCGGTTGCATGACTTACCTGGATAATCATGACTTGAAAATCTAATTGGTTTTCGCAAGTTGATTTAAGCTCTATACTTTTAAAGCCAAATAGTGAATGCATAAAAATCATTTATATTCAAATGTCTTAAAGAGGCATATGTTTGAACCCAATAGGTGGTTAAGGCAGTGGGATCATCTGAGCCGGCTAGTCCCAGTATACATTATTAAGGGTGTATAAATAGTCATCCGCAATGTATATATTCTACTTCATGTTCATCCCATCCTGTGACATCATTCATCATTTAGCATAAAAGATAGGTGTGGATGTCACGTGGACATAACCACCTACTTAGCGTCAAGGCCTCGGAGGCTACCGGATCAACGGACTACCTTCTGCTGCCCGAACGATGACATTAATGTGATTAATGTGTCAATGTAATATTGTATCCAGTGCACCACAGTACAGTTATTGCATGTGACTTTTATTCGCAACCACATTCATCGTTGGCTACATTTTTTTCTATGTTTTTGCTATGATCTTTTAGCCATACAACTGATATATACGAGAGCAATGGATAAAAAAAACTAATAATATATGCTAGCATGATAGTGTTGATTTAAGCAAACAACTGTGCATTCAAAGAATTGGTTATAGAATCAGCATGAACAATTCTTAGGCGCTACAATTGATAACACATTGACTCGGCACCCTTTTTGCACTCATAAGCGACGCACTTAACCATACACCGTCGATGGATAACATGGTGTATACAACATACATTCCTTTCGTACACCTGGTGTAGACAGTCTTTGTAAATTAAAGTACAGACAGTGTAATATACATGTCAGTTGTAATCATAACGTGTACATCAAGTGAAGTACAATAGTAATACCTTGAGTAACATCGGGTGAAGCATCACATTCACGGACTCATTCATGGATTATACTTTAATAAAGCATCGATATCAATGCTTGTTAAACAATCCATCAAAACCAATATTTGTGTAAGAAAACATAAAACGTATATCATCAAATGTAGGGCTGTCTTCTTTTAGTTGGAGTTCGTGGTGACGCAGGTATCTATGGAACACATTCAGAAGAAGAGGAGAGCGATATAAGAGTATAATCAAAATGAAGTGAGTTGTCAGGTCAGGTGGGGATAAAGCTTGTAAAGTGATTCACTGGCAATATTGCATGTCAGAGTCATAATGTTTAAGATACGAAGTTTCATAGCCATTTTGAGTGATTGTGTTGTTTTATAGAGGTCACTTAATGCATTGAAATTTAAAGGTTAAACCAAATAATCAATAATAGGTTCAAGGCGGCTGCTGTTACAAGGTTTACTAGAATCTCAATGCCCTTATCTAACTGATAACCCACTACAAGACGACTTCATATGTGATAGCTATGTAATTAAAATCCCTTCCATCTTAGATGTTACCACATGGTTTACCTACCAAATAACTAATGAGTATGCGCTTTGCTGTGTCACACAATCATCAAGTGTTAATACAATATTCCTGATTCAAGAATAAATTCAAAAGGCTAGTTATGTGTAAGAATGTAGACATTAACTTCTGTCGTCAGAAAACAAATCTGCTACAGTGTAATTTCAAGTTGATTATGAATTTCGGTCTAGAGTCAATTTCATGACGATATGTATGTTTTTAAAGGAATTGCAGACAGGAAGCAATCTCTTGGATTCTGACAACTGGATGAAGCATCGGGATATTGACGGGAGGGCAATCTGACCCCTAATTCTTCTTACAAAATTGACGATGCGATTTACTTACATAGTTTATCAATCTATATTATTTATGCATAATATCCACCTCATATTCAACGCATACAGTACCATCAATTATCATTTTAAGATGTTAAGCTTAATAAGACGAGGCTATTTATCATTTAGCCTGTATGAATATCAAGGTCACAGAGATAATGTGACCATTTGACCAGCTGCTTTCGTCCTAAAGATTCAATCAAATATATAAATGTGTTAATGAAAGGCTAAATTCACTGCAAAACGATGATTTGATTAATCTTTGTGGATTATTAATAGTCAAACGTCCTGCGGTATTTTACCATTTTTTCTTAAACACATCGCTACAAGCCATCAACAACATGAAGGTAGCATAACTACATACATTATGTCAATTAGTATTTCATGACTTATTGATAATGACACCTTAGAAAATACAGAAGGTACAAATTTGAATGAGACAAATACAAAAATCGACGATACGCAAACTCCATGACAAGATTTATCGCTGAATCAAGCTTTACCTGATCTAGGACAAGGTATTGTATGTATCTCTGTGTATCCAGCCAGCAGTTAATGGCCCAGGAATGGTGATGCAAAGTGCGCTATATATTTTCTTTTGGTTTTAATTTGTTCTGAAATCGCAGAACATCCAATCTCAATATGTCGTAACGCGAAATTCAAATACAAACAACGCAAAACAAAACTAGTCATAATGAATATTCACAGCAAGTTATTGAGATATACGCACCTGAAATGTATACGTATTTGTACATAACTTTGTGCAATTATCATGATTAAAAAGCAAAGGCATACAAAGGAAAGGGAAAGAAGGCATGTTAATGTATCGATATAATACAAAATAAAAAGTCACATTGTTGATTTCATATTACTCCAAGGAGTCTCCACAAGTCTCTGGTATGGGTCCTGTTAAGCTTCCAAAGACGTAACATCTACCACAACGAGCACTTTGTGTTGACTAAGACGAGTGTTTGATGCGCTCACGCCGTTTTGTTGACCAATTTGTATGCTGCTAGTGCAGCAAGGAAGTAAGGATGGTCCGTGATGCCTCCTGGTTTGCTCAAGGTTGTATTTGTGTCCCGTCCTCAACAACAGTCCACGTTCTCACAACTACAAGCAATGCGTGTCGCTGTTATGGCGACTGCAATGAAAACATTTGTATTTTCCTTAGTTACTGTAACCATGGCATAGATAACCTTGTAACGTTCAGTTTGTGGTGAAATGTATTGAAAAACAAACTCTGCAGTATATCACATACCGCAAGCAACTATTCGAATGATAAAATTATTCAAAACTGATTCGTCAGCTTGTTAAACTCCGATATTAGAAAAGGGCCCCATCCTGAAATCATGGGAAGTTATGTAATCGTATCAAGTAATTAATCTTAACATAATGCATTAAAATAAAAATGACTATAAACCGAAATAAACAGCGAAACGGATTCCAGTCAACATGCTTTGCAAGGAAATACAATTTCATGCTGGCAATGATTTCAATGTCGACCGTATGTTACGTAGTGGGCGAAACATATGTCTGTAAAAAGCCGCGCAGGCCCCAAGTGATTTCGTTTGTTGATTTTGGAATCAAGTTTTCCTCCGTTTCAATAACATATGTCCTCTCAAACCATACCCGAACTCGCATACGTGCTGGGAGACTGAGGTTATTAACTGTAGAGGCAGAGTGTTACTTTATACCAATAATTGTAGCATAAAATCATTGTCATAGATGCAACGGAACACGAGTAAGGGTGTCGTGAGTTCAACTGCTCTTTAACTCTATGAATCCAGGAGACATCGCGAGTTAATTGCATGCGTCCGAGCCAGTGATAACCATCTCTGTGTAATGTGGCGCTTGTGATGTATGGGCAGTTTATGTGATCTACTGGACACTTCATTATAGCTGTTTCTATTCAAGTAGCGACACGCGGAAGGTCAGTGTGTTCCATAAAGGCGATTTACCAGCTACTGAAAGAAACGTTAGAATTGTAAAACTGTTATTTGCGTTGTTTTCGCCCGAGTTACCGCCGTTAGTTTTCTGAGATTTAATAGTGGCTGAAGCAATCACTGACAATACAGGTATGAGGAATGTTAGTTGTGAATTATACCAAGCAACCTGTCTTGGTGAATATCACTATATCACCGAGCTACCAAACAACCTGTCTTATTAACGATAACTGTATCACCGAGCTACCAAACAACCTGTCTGATAACTATGAGTACCAATGTCTTATTAACGATAACTATATCACCGAGCTACCAAACAACCTGTCTTATTAACGATAACTATATCACCGAGCTACCAAACAACCTGTCTTACTAACGATAACTGTATCACCGAGCTACAAAACAACCTGTCTTATTAACGATACGCTACCAAACACCTGTCTTATTACGATAACTGTATCACCGAGCTACCAAACAACCTGTCTTATTAACGATAACTGTATCACCGAGCTACCAAACAACCTGTCTTATTAACGATAACTGTATCACCACGCTACAAAACAACCTGTCTTATTAACGATAACTATATCACAACGCTACAAAACAACCTGTCTTATTAACGATAACTGTATCACCGAGCTACCAAACAACCTGTCTTATTAACGATAACTGTATACCACGCTACACAAAACACCTGTCTTATTAACGATAACTATATCCACCGAGCTACAAAACAACCTGTCTTACCAAACAACCCACGCTGTCTTATTAACGATAACTGTATCACCACCTACAAAACAACCTGTCTTATTAACGATAACTGCTGTCTTATTAACCACCATGCTACCAAACAACCTGTCTTATTAACGATAACTGTATCACCGAGCTACCAAACAACCTGTCTTATTAACGATAACTATATCACCGAGCTACCAAACAACCTGTCTTATTAACGATAACTGTATCACCGAGCTACCAAACAACCTGTCTTATTAACGATAACTATATCACCGAGCTACCAAACAACCTGTCTTATTAACGATAAACGATATCACCGAGCTACCAAACAACCGAGATACCAAACCACCTACAAAACAACCTGTCGTATTAACGATAACTGTATCACCGAGCTACCAAACAACAAACGATAACTATATCACCGTCCAAACAACCTGTCTTATTAACGATAACTGTATCACCGAGCTACAAAACAACCTGCTACGATAACTATATCACCGAGCTACCAAACAACCTGTCTTATTAATAAACTATATCACCGAGCTAACTATATAACACCCGAGCTACCAAACAACCTGTCTTATTAACGATAACTGTATCACCACGCTACACAACCTGATTAACGATAACTACACCGAACCAAACAACCTGTCTTATTAACGATAACTGTATCACCGAGCTACCAAACAACCTGTCTTATTAACGATAACTATATCACCGAGCTACAAAACAACCTGTCTTATTAACGATAACTATATCACCGAGCTACAAAACAACCTGTCTTATTAACGATAACTGTATCACCGAGCTACCAAACAACCTGTCTTATTAACGATAACTGTATCACCACGCTACAAAACAACCTGTCGTATTAACGATAACTATATCACCGAGCTACCAAACAACCTGTCTTATTAACGATAACTGTATCACCATGCTACAAAACAACCTGTCGTATTAACGATAACTATATCACTGAGCTACCAAACAACCTGTCTTATTAACGATAACTGCATCACCGAGCTACCAAACAACCTGTCTTATTAACGATAACTATATCACCGAGCTACAAAACAGCCTGTCTTATTAACGATAACTATATCACCGAGCTACAAAACAACCTGTCTTATTAACGATAACTATATCACCGAGCTACCAAACAACCTGTCTTGATGACTACAATATTACCGTGCTGTAATACAACTGCCCGGATTTGACTGTACACAGTCCTCGAGCATAACGTATAAAATATGAAAGAAGCTATTGTTGTCTGAACATTGCTACCAGATTAAGTTTTATCACGACTAAGAACAATCATAGATGCTAGACAATCATAGGTTATTTTCCGGGTTGGTCCAAGACAGGATGTGATCATGTAATTAAGATTTGTACACCTACACTTATACCTAAATATGTGTTCTTACCCGGACTTGCTGCAATCAAATTCCAGTTTGTTTATGTCGTTGTTTCACGCTCCATGATGGTGATGCCGCGAGGTGTGTATTGCAATATCTCCAGCAACACTGATGAAGCGTGCCAGCTTATATTGTTAAGAATGTTATCTATGCGCTAGTACATGACGAGAACATTATTAAATGTCACCTACGTCATTCACTGTAGGGCGATGGCTCTCAGGCGCCTAGGTGCTCCTTGCTTGATCAGTAAGTGAAATTTGTATCATATACGTTGATAAAACTAATGCTGCCGCAAAGATTTTCAAGCATGCGTTATTCTAAAATTATTTATTCACGTCACGGTATTTATTACAGTTACAAAGCAATCTAATTCTGAAAGAGTTGGCGGGCTGAGATTTGGCTTTCTTACTCTCAAATACTGATACCTCCATCGGCACTTGCGATACCGCTATCAATATTATCAAGCAGTTGCCAGATCATGTAGAGCGATCGGCAATATAGGGCCAAGCATCACGCAGTGAGTACAGGTCTGGGTATATTAAGCTGGAGCTGCTGATAGAATTGAACTTTGCCATCTGTGTATTGCCTGTGTAATCATATAACATTTGCGATTCCCATTATTTCAACGATCATGTAACTTATCATGCTTGTCCAACAGAGTACGTATGACAGTACAAATAACCCTGATACGTTATATACGTGGACTATGACAGAGGTCAATGAACGACGCACGTGACATGCAAGATGGATAGTACTACGTCCCATTAACGCCTTCAAACAGCTGTTTGAGCACTTGTTGCGCATCTATTGCCATGCAAAGACATTAGCTCTCTCAAACAATTCTTAACACCAGTACATAAAGGATAGTTGCTGCGTTGCCACTGGAATGTCAATCCCGTCAATATAATAGACAATCACCTTCTTGTTATGAATGGCACTTTATTCAGAGAACACCAAAGTATCAAGTAATTGCCGATTTACGTTTATTGCTTGAAGATTAATGTAGCGTTGCGACTTATTGTCTCGTAAAGCCTCATTAAAGCCGCTTCAATGCATGGATAATGGTTTAGCCGGACATGCATATAAATGGTTTACATTGGTTTGTGATTTTTAACAGTCTGATCGCATTGGCAAAATAAATATTATAATTGCAGCGAAATATTCGAATAATGTCTTCAACATTTGCCGTGACTACACAGATACTATTTGCTTTTATTTGCTATTGCCCAAGTTAAAGTGATCGGGTAATAGAGTGAGACTGATAGGGTGGGACTGATTTAGATCGTTTCATTCAGCTGAAAAGAAGACACGCACCGAAAAGGGCAAGAGTGCCTTCTCCACTGCAATGATCTATAACGACAATTTGCTTCAGGCGTACAATCAAATGAGCTCGGATATTTTTCATCTAGTTCCACACAGTGCTTTGTGATTTTTGATTGCAATGAAATGCCTAATAGTAATGGGTCTATGGATACTGGCTTTTAATTTATTTTCTTGAAAAGTGAACCTGTTACAAGCTTCAAAACAATGCCATTTTCTTCAACAGACTCTGCAATGAAAATCATCGAGTTGGGAATTTAATCAAATAACACAAGGCGTCAATAAAACGTCATCCTCTACTCAGAACTGACATTAATTCCGATTTTATCAAGTCATTTGCTGTTAACTCGGTTGCTACCTCTCCATGATCAAATCTGGTAAGTTGATGGGTGATTTAAATGTACTATGTTTCACCCTGAAGTCTGCACGAATTCTTTATGAGCAATAACGTCAGTCACAACCAAGTAACGCCGTAATGAAAAGCCTACATTCAACTATTGTGGAAGGACTGATATATGAATCATATTAAAGGTTTAAATGAGAAGTTAAATTGATAAAGGTGCGCCTGAGGAACCTCTCTGGCGATGACTACTGCTTGTTTACATCGCAGCAATTCCGTCTATGGATTATAACGCTTGCACGCAATGTAAACATAATACAAGGTTAGAAGGAATGAAGCCATTTCAACATGGCTAGCAAGTACATTATCTAAAATTGCGGGTTACACGTTGGACCGACCAAACAGTTCGTACACATCCCCTAAATCGTGATTTGTTCTCAATGCTGTAAGTTCGGCACATTTCCATTGCAACAGTCACGTCCATGACTTTCGCCAGTTAAAGTTTCATCGATCTACGGCTGAAGTAACGTCGATCAACGATCAATACAAATTGAATACACATATACTTTATCACCAAGCACAGTGCAATAGTGCTGTTTACTTAATCTAGAGTCACTGTCTGCTGATTATAAACGAGGAACAAACAATAATCTATGCCTCGTAGAATATATGGCGAATGATATAGTCATATAGTTATAAATGTCGTTTCATATGTTTGTAATAAACTTGCATTGATATACGCTTGTATAAACATACTCCAGATGTTTAAGGCACTAGTATATGAGCTGTAAGGCAATTCGACAGCTTGTAATTCACCACCGTGTCGTTCATAGACGACCGTTAACATATCTATCAACGCATCATTCGCATTGTGTCCAATCTATAACAGAACAGATAACGATATGTATCAATTGATAAATCCGGTCCTGACCCGATGATTGTTTCACGTTCCGTCGAGGGTTCGGTAATCACATCACTCAGGTTCCTGTGCTTATTGAATTCATTTAGCGTAACCGACATCACCTAATTATTGTGATGGAATATTATTCATCTTCACCGGATATTACGGGTAGCAACTCTACTTTGTGTCTTGTGAAACAGCGAACGACCCATAAGAGCCGAATCCTACCAATAACAGGAGACTGATGTAGCTATTATTCCATGTTTAATACATTACTTGATGGACTGCGTTATTGAATGCCAACAATTAAGCCGCCGGAAATCTATCAACGCAATATTCATTGTATGAAAGCTTTCATACAAATATCAATGACGAGTTGAACCGATCAACTCATCTGGGTTATCAAAGTATAAATACAAATGATAACATTGTCAATCATACTTACATGCGCAGCATCAGGCAATCTGGTGCTAGAAATGAGCTTTACTGTTTATCCTACACAGCGCTTTTGCCACATTGCAATAAAAGGAAGCTAAATTTTGAAACATTAAATAGTTTTCTTATTTAGAATATCTAAATGCGGCAATTGCAACCTTCATTTAAGGGTATGTTTGTTTGGCATTATAATAAAGAACCCGATTCCACATGAATGACCGATGCTAATTTCAGCCATATATGTTGCTCTTGCAAGCTCTATTTCTACTTCGTATCTCCATTGAGTAAGCTACCTAAACACATTTTTGTTTTTTTGTAATATCAAAATTTAGTTCATTTGTAAGGATTAACGAGGCACTCAGACGGTCAATGCTGGCCAGTGGGAGGCGGAGTACATTGAATAGCATTAAATAAGGAATAGTAAATGCTGAACTACATCAAATTTCATCGAAACGTTTAGCTTTGGTATAAGGTGAATGAATAGTTGATGGGAACTTCAAACATACAGTGAAATCATGAATATCTTATTATATGGGCTTCCACATATTTTATTTTTATTAAAATAGGTCTTGATCGATATATCCATCAACAAATAAGGGTGCATGAAATTTTCAACTCTCAATTAAAACAAACCAACTTATTGTCATGGCTCGTTGAATCATGGTATATCCCATCATATTGTAGTTATGAATAATACTGAGTGCATGATTTCTATTCCATCATGGATACATCCGCGACCCCGATCTGTGTGGATTTAATCACAATGATATACAAATAAAAAGGAATGTTGCCTGCAGATTGTAGAATGACGTCCATTGTTTTGTTCAACGTTCACATCCCGGTAGCTGTCGGCATATTATCAGCATTTTAGCCAATGTCGATTAACTATGGTTGAAGGAAAACCCCATCTTACGCGTATATTACTCACTCGCGATGAATTATCATGTCAACAACGAACGTTTTAATGTAAAATCAAGGAAACACAAACAGATATATATTAGAATACATTATATCATTTATATTCATCAATTATATAACAGATGTTACATTACCCTTTTTGCTGCGAATGCAATCGTTACACTATCACATTCCTACGTCAGAAATATAATCGCGGGCAGGATAACAACAGATTTGAACCGGATATGTTGACGATTACTACGAAGTATGGGCCATTGTCGAAGCTATAATACGGTACAATATTAATAATTGGTCGCTTCTTTCTGGTTTTGTTGTTGTTTATATGTGCATAGATAACAGACTTTGTTCCTTCTTCAATGGTTATGCAATATCCTTTGTCCGCTAGAGGTTGACTCATGCAGTTGTGGCCATGTTATGTTTACAATGTTGAGAGGAGGCGCCACAAAACTTTCCCAAATTGATGATAGGGCAAGAGTGTCTCGTAATTTGTACTTTGTTGGGAAATAGCCTAACATTCACATTGCACACGGTCCATGTTATTGCAGCCTTTCCCTCTCGAATGTATTGGTGCGCTAACTCTTGTCCTTATTACCATTTATCGCATACTGCACCAGCCCCACAATGAAAAGTATCTAAGTGCCGCCGGCCGGTCTTTTGTAAATTATCACTCCAAATAGGCTCATGACAAAATCATTCAAACACTGTATAAGATCAGAGCTGTTCGCAATGTAAAATCCAATAGAGAATTGGTTACTGTCAGTGGGATGAACTTGTAGCGATTGGTGATTAGTTCCGCAATCGAATACCATAACTTGCTAGTGTCCAAACGCATAGGAACAGTTTCAACATTCATGTAGATGTTATCACTGTGGACGACCAATGACAAATTGACAAACAGAATAGTTAGACGCTACCTGTTTCTAGTTATAAATACGATTGTTTATTCAATAGAGGAAATCATTGTTCGGCAAGTATATTATTCTGTAACTCATAGAAAATTACACACAAGTGGAAGTAAAAAATGCCACAGATGAAGGACAACAACATATACCATAATGCGATACATTGGCATCAATGTCTAACAAGGCCCGGATAAAGCGTTGAATGTCATCGTTCTTATAAACAGATATATCATTTGACAGTTTACACTCCCACACATACCCTACTTAGCGAGGAGTTGCTTGATTGCTATGTATGGTTGAAAGACACGTCAAGGACTAATCTAATTATTTCCTAGCGAGAGCCCTTCATACTTGACTAGCACCTAGTAGAAATAATGAATCTCATCATCTAAATGTATAAACGTGCATATTGTCCGTGTTGTAATTCGCCTGAGAGCTTTCACAAGACTCAAACGATCATTAAAGTGTATTTAGCTCTGACGTTGACTTCTTTTGTGCTAATGTATAAAGAATAGTTGTACAAATATTCCAAAAAAGGCTTGCATCCGCGCTGTCTTTTGCACGCACGCACACGTACCCGTCCGATTTGATCACTGTTGTAGTTCATTCCTTTTATTTCTTTCATTAACTTCTCCATTCTTCTGTACACCTTTTCTTTTTGACAACGATTTCTGTCTAACACAGCCTCACTCGCATTATGAGTTGTTCAACCCATTGTTCAGCCTAGGAAAACTCGCCTCGCTCTGTGTCTTACTTGTTACATATGCTAGTATCATGTAATTCAAATGTAACGCACACATTACTTTGTTCGCTATAGCAATTTTCATATTATAATTAAATTGAGACAAATAGACAAGTGAACCGTATGAATGGTTCAATAAATCATTTTACAAAATCATTTTAAATATATATCTTGCAAATCTCATGGTAAGCTGAACGCTCGTGTGTTGTATAGTCCAAATGGTCGTTATTTACACCTGTACTATATAGACTGGCCCGATGTGGCAGCACTGTGGTTACAATAGGGGAGATGAACATAACCGCATATTTGCGGGAAGCTGCATGAATGTTATAAATGTCCCCTTTTATGAAACCAACATTGCTCAAAATACCTACACACTGTCGCTTGCTTTTTACCTCAACACAGCTTTATTGGTCGATGTTCTACATTGCAGTTGCAATAACTGCCAATTTTGAATAGGATATTTTGCTATGTAGCACGTATTTATGGTATATCCTGATTGTTTGTTAAATGAGTGTATTGTTTCTAATGTAGCTGCAGGATAACTCTCTGCTGCGAATATCTGGTATAATAAAGTCTTCTATCGTCCATTATTTTATGCGTCAGTTGTTTTGATTGTAAAGGATAAGTGACGAGAGTAATCTCCATAGGGGCACGTATAGACAGTAGCTCATGAATACCAGAAAATTGCCTTGACTTTGTCGATAAACGGAAACGGTCGTCAATAACAGTGTAGATATGGTATGTGTGAACCAATGGAAACTCGCTCGTACACTGAGAAGCTTTGAGAATGCATCGCAGAAGCATCTATAACTGCGCCTGTCTTGTTGCCGGTCAGCTTCTGTATACAACTGATCTAAATGAGCAAAGGTCTAAATGCTGAGTCGTGAGCAAATCCTAATAAGTAACACTGGTATTAAGATTGGGACGCTATGACCCGTCAACATAATTTGATATACCATCGATGGAAAGATGATGCCATTGCAATACACTTTGCCTATCAGCAGTGTGCTATATGAATGATTTGGCGGTAATGTCTTCTCATTCATGCTGCAACATTGGACATTCTCTTGAGACAAAAGTCATTTACATTCGAGTCAATTCAATCGATGTCAGATAGCAAGGTGACTCACAGAGATGAAGCCATGCCCCCCGAAAGCCAACGCAGTGTATCATATCCGAATTGGAAGTGTAAATGTAAACGCATATTGAATTCAAAAGAATCTTCCAGGACTAATATCAACATGTCTTAAAAAGAAAATGGCAACGGCGAGATCATGTACAATCTCAGTAACACGGTGTCGCTAGCGAATAAATGAGTTGTTGGTGCAATAGATATTCATAGATAATTAGATGTGATGATAGTTTTGATACACATGTTTCCTGCGTTAGTGAGAATGGATGTGTAAGGTGCTAACGATTGGCATGTTAGATAACCTGTCATATGTCACAACAAGATATCTGTCTAGGTACATGCAACATATACTATTGCACAAAACACAATGTCGCCCGGAGAACATCATCCAGTTACACCTCGAATTAATGGCGGTGATAGCGTGGTTAATAACCTTTTATATAAGACAACAAGATGTATGTTTCTAACGCTCGCCAATGTCGGTCGAATTAGAGCTTATATGACGTTCATGGTGCTGTGTGACAAAGTTTTACCATGTGCTTGATGCGATTTGTTGGCTTGTACTCTTATGAGCGTATACAATAGAGATTATTTGTGGCCAGCATTGGTCATCTAAGTTGTATCAAATGATACCCTTGTCTGGCGACGTGGTTAAAATAAATGGATAATCTTGTCATCATCCTGTAATTTTTACAATACTAGTTTATATATTAGATCGAATATGAAATGTACCATAGCCTTCATTTCCCTCCATAATGTAGATTACGTCAATATGCGATACTTATCGTGGGTGAACACAGAATGGTTATTGAAAGCAATAATGCGCGCTTTTGCATAATATTTTTTTAATCCGTAGATTAATGCAATGCGGATTCACTGTGATGTCAATATCCTCTAAATCTATATCTAAATATTTCATCATCATCTAAATTGATGCATCTTTACGTGAAATAATTCTCATTTAACCCGGACACATGCCGTGGAATCTTCATTAATGTCGATTTATCATACAGTCTAATGTAATTGTCTCATGCAAATACCAGACGTCGTCATTGATTAACAACACTCCGAGCAATTCGTGGTAAGAAACGTGTCTCTTGTTATCTTTAGCAATAAACCTATTACTGGAATTGGATATCTCTGTGTACAACTCGAAGCTCAGCGTCCCCCGCCATATTACATGTTGCTACAGGATACACATTCGAAATTGCTGCTTGAAACAAGTAGCAATATATTTTCACAATATCAAGAATGACGGTCAGCGAGAGTATATCTATTAATGTTGAATGGAAATGTTTATGGGTGGTTAGTCTGTCGCAACAGTTTACATTAGATATTTGAATCGAGATCTACTTCTCCCCTCATAGCATGCAGGGTAATATAAAAACAAAACTCTTTACAATTGTTTGTATTTGCCAGATGACCCTCCTTAACGTTCATTGATTGCTAGTCAGAGCATTTGAATCGCACTTCAGGCACTATGCTTACGCTAATGTTATCACCTCTGTATAGATATGCCTAAACTGTAGAAAATAAACAAATTGACTTTGTAATGGCTAACTCACAGTTGGACGGATTTTTCTGCTGTGCTCGCATTTCATGTATCTCTGCGGGTGTTAAGATCTGCATTGCGTGTATGGAGGACAGAATGCAAATCCTATGACGTCATAAGGATATGCACATTTTGGTTTGGTCAAATGGGATAATCGCCTACTTATATATTAAATTTTACCATTGAAGGGCATTGGCCGGCAGTAATTTGCTACATTGGCATATTGACTAAATTAACAATAAACTTAGTCCATGGCAATACCGTGATAACAAAAATGTAAGTGAAAATAATTTTAGTAATTAGATAACCACTCAATGCTTTATTATTCTGTTTCCATTAACCATCACACACAAACGCTAGGCCGTTGGCAGGTTCTTGAAATCCTGGGATGACAAATCAACTCAGACTGGAAATTGTTGCCGGCTGATAAATTCACGTGAAGTAGTCACTGTAATAATGTGGAACACATGTAGTTTGGTTTGTAAATTGACCTTTCCATTCACATTATGATAATATGACACAGTGCTATCTATGAGCGTGGATCAGAGCCATTAACCAATCATATTTACCTAGCCACATCAAAAATGAATACGCCCCATAAAAACCATCAAAATATTTAAAATGATGTTCATTAACTTTCATACACAAACGCTAAGCTGTTGGAAGGTTCTTGAAACCTGCCAACGGCTTAGCGTTTGGGACGACACATCAATTCACATTATGATTGCATGACACATTACCTACAGGTGCTATTTATGAGCGTGGTCCAGAGCAATCCACCAATCAGATTTATCCTGCCACATTAAAAATGAATACGCCCCACAAAAGCCATCAAAATATTAAAAATGATGTTTTTATACTAACATGGTCTAACAATGTGGTTGTTCTGTTGTAAAGTTAATTGATCCTTGCAGGATATGTATATAGAACCAATTACAAAGTTGCCGACTTAGAGAATTGGACATTTATTATCCATTACCTGAATTAAATAAGCTGAGTAAAGCATAGAAATCCCAAGTAAGAGTGGTTTAAACTGCAATAAACAATGGATTTATAAAGTGTTGTTTTGGACATAACATCACAATGTGGAAACATAAAAGATGGCTTTCTCAAACGCAATCATAAAAAGCGACAATTAATGGGAAAGATAAAACGGATACACGACAAGGCAGGCAGAGGAAAAGCAAGAAAGACAATTGACTAGTGCCATAATACTGTAAACCAGAGGAATATAAAATAAATGAATTCGCTAACAAAATCGATGTAAATTGACTTATATATCACGATGCTACACCACAATAGTACTCGTTTGTAATTTGAGCGTATGACCATGATGCTACGGCGATGTCTAGATTAATCCACTTCCTCTTTTTGAATAAGATAGTACTTATCCCTAGCAGAAAGTGTTATTTCTGATGTGTCCTGAATTTATAACAACGCTGTATCTTTAAGTTCCAATATTTCAGCGCATGTGCCGGTAACTGTTCAGCTTTTATAAAAATCAACCAAAGTTCATAGAGCCACACGCAATAGGGTTGGGTGATAACAGCTTAGAAAAGTTGCAGCGTGCAAAATGATAACATTTAAACGGCGCATTTTCCACATTAAGATAATGTTGGAGGATTCCCACTATCCATGATGATGAAATATCATGTGTAATGTGTCATTAGCCTAAGTAAAATGTTCAGGAGTCATTATGGTAAATACGTTGCTGAAGCACAACGAGGCAGCAAGGTAGGCAGTTTAATAATTGCATCTATTGAAACGCGCTGTTTGTTATATAAGTATATATGTAGTTTATATTGGGTGGTCATTTAGTACAATAGACGTAGCATAGTAATACAAAAAAGCATAGAACGATAAGCGATAGCATGCAATTATAAAAGCATGTAGAAGCGTGCATCGCGCGCAATGATGTATCATCATACTCTGAGGGATTTCTTGATAAGATGTTAGTTCTATGAATCATAAGATCATCCAATATAAGCTTTTCAAGCCGTATCTGCCTGCATTACAGCGGCTATCTACTGGCTAAGAGAAGGATTAAAGTGATGGCAATATTCGGCCGTTATTCACCGCTACAAATGCTGAAGGCCGCTGAAAATCTCAATAGGCAGCTTAAAAGCAGTTATAGGCCAAATCTCATCGGGACAGATGTGGCTGTGGCTGCAACTAGCGGCCTAGAGTATTACGGTCATCTGGTGGCCCCCAATGCGTTATGTTTATGGATCATCTAGCGGTCCTCTTTATATGTGGCTTAGAGATATGATGCATTTCGATATTTGATACTGGTACGGTCGATAGACGGCAATAACCAGAGATCATCCCAGTCATCGATTGTGTGTCGTTTGGATCATACTTTTGCACAGGTTTGAAGTACTCCAAGTTGAAGTCGTTGCCCAGTTAATCGTTGAGTTACTTTGTAGACGCGAAAAACCAATGGAGGGACATACGTAATTACAACGGAGCAATTTGCATGCCAGCTATGACGTTCTCACCGTCCAGTAGCCGTGGTGTATCTTATACCCGAAACAATATAAATAATCTGTAAAATGCAATGTATATTGTGTGCAAGGTAGGCATCAGCTTGTTTTACCGGATGGGCAGGTTTTGTGAAATAGTCGGTTGTTGCAAACGCTGGCAGGCAAATTAGAACATCGTGTAATGTGCATGTATTTACACCAAGGAATAATATCAACGACAAACATCATTTTTCTGGCCTTCACCCTGTCCTGTATGCTTTAGCTGGACTTTGACATAATTAATTGTGGTGCCCTCTCTCCTATTAGACAATGTATTTGCATATGTGGGGCTTTAGTCCTCTTCGTCATTAGTCGTTGATGTGTCTCATTTGGAGACATTTACATAAGGCGCCGAAGTCAGAAACCCCTGAGCGATTTGTCACGTTGCTGATCTTTGCGGTGTGTGCTGTTTGAGATGTTGCCCTGACGACCATGATAAATCTGAGGCATGAATGCCTTTCATATTCTCATATCTTCGAATGCTTCCGGTAACGTTTGTTTTAAGGCGTGGAGATACTCATTGTCACAACTAAATATTAACTGATAGATGTATTTCAATGCTGTGGTGCCTACTCGTAGTTAGAGCTTGCTAACCTCCTATCATTGACTCAATTATGCTATGCTTCCAAACGCACCATTTTTGGCGCGATGTTACGAGCACAGTTATTAAGGTTGTAACATCCTGTCCATGACCACAATGAGAGGTCAATCCTCAGAGAAATGTACAAACCAATTTAGGTACCCTGAAATGGTTACTAACGCGTCAAGCCGTGTTGCTGCGCGAACATTAATCCAACGCTTTACGTTGCAAAATAATCCACTCATCAAAATAACAATTGATTCAAGTAAAGTTTGCCAATAGCATAGGTATATTTTGAAGAAGTATGCTCAAACCCTTGATTTTATTAATTAATAGATATATTATTCAGCGTTTTGTGCTAGCTAGTAATGACCATATGTTTTCGTTGTCACAATGAACGCTCTGTACTGGCCAGTTCAGGATCACATGTCCTGTAACAATGGTCATAGTTACGCCGAAATGTTTATTTACTTTGCTAATGCGAATTTGCAAGTTTTAACGCGCATAATTATTCCTGGATTGATTTGTAATAAGAACAACACAATTGGGACACTACAATAAAGCCACTTACACGGTGTTTAAACGTGCAATATATCGATGAAAAGATGTATCTATCGACATATCTGCCTTTTTTACTACGACAAACAATCAGTTTATTAATGTTTTCTTCTCTTTTCAAATCACCACATTTACTTTTGACATTGATTGATTATTTAGCTTTTTTTAATCGCTTAAAAACGCTTAAGTTACAAGAAATCTAACAACACTATCGAATGGTATGGATTGTTTTGCACTCAGCGCGCTGATATGTCTTAGTTAAAGTACTTGTCGCGACGAATCTTTTCAATTAGCACAGGGCCATTCATTTTCTGTCATTCACCTTCTTACGCTTAACTTATCTTATACACCGAACCAAATCTATGTATTCGCTTGTCTCTTACCAATAAGTCAGACGCTAGTTTTAATATATAATGGATTATATATTTTTATGTTATCCACATATGTCAACCCTGTATTGGTACGCTCGGACGCAGCACTTTTTCTCTGCTGATTGGTCGATATCATTAGACTCACATAGCTGTATTATCACTGTCAAAATGATTGCCTACTAAATGCTATAGATATGGAATAGGAGTGGACAGGCATGTTTGACAGACTTGCGCAACTCATCAGATCTAGTGATTGGAACTACTCAATATAATCGAGCATATATGCTTGCTTTGTATTTGCTTATATAAAACATTGTGCTAGCTTATTGATGCCAAATATATAACATGAAATGGCTAAGTTAGTGCTATCCTTATATGTTTCTCCATAGGGTCGACCGCCAATAACGCGTGATTTGTCTACAATGCATTTACGTTTTGGATCACTCTCTATCAGCAATAGCCTCTGATTTGCTGGCTTTTATGTCCAAGGGGAAATTCTGATTTATCGCTTTTAATTCAGGTCTTGTTTCCTGTTAACTAACCGAAGAGATGCAAATAGAATAACGAGTGTGGCAAATAGCCCATCAATGACCACTTACTATCATCTCATCGCTGTTAACGTTAGTGCTTATTTAAAATGCTGAGGAAAGAGATCTTCGAAGATTGTCAGGCCACTGTAATGATTAACTACTGACGACAATTTTGATTCCCTGATAAGGATTGTAACACATGGACGTATTAATGACTATGTTTTCCCATTACAGCTGCTTTATATCTATTTCAACCACTATTGTCTTAGTCATCCGCGACGAAAAACACGTGTGGGTTTTCATAATGAAACGTTACAGTATCACCACGTGCAAAAACTTGAAGTTTAACACAGCCAAAGACCAACTGTATTTAATGGTAGGCTCGGTGACATAAATAAGGGATCTTTTTATAGTCAACCACGAAAAAGATAAGCGCTCAATCTTTCCCGATGCGGTTTTATTGGCTAAGGTGTGCCTGCATCGTGCAAATACATCTGTGAGGCCTCATCTATGTGCAGTCATCAACCCAAGCTACTAATTATACCCCATTTCTTATATCACAACCGGCACATTTTATTCCCTGCCCACCCATAGAGTCAATAAGTTGCACTATGATCTGTCCGAGCATTGCAATCATCTTTAATATCGCTTCCTTGTGGACAGCGAAAGAAAAAGGCACCGTTTAATTTATTTGTTTGTAGTAGTATACGGCATGATATCGACTATTGAAGGGGGAGGTACATCATGGAAGTCAACATTATGTACGGATGGGTTCCTACCGACTGACATGATGTCTTTGGTTAAGGTCAGTTAATGATGGAGATGAAATATCCACGCAATTTTATCTCATGAGTGAATTAGTGAGAGACGTTTTAGGCAATAAATCTTATACGGCCTGAAAAACCAATGTCGAAATCCCTGATTTGTCTGGGTTGTATCCCTTCCCTATTAAGTCACCCTAGGGTAAAAAAACACTGGGCGAGAACTACGTAATCGTATTAAGGCTATACCCTCCTTGTCAGTGTTTCCAACGGCTGGAGTTATTGGCTAATGCAATATGTATAAGTATGAATATCGAAAGAAGCAAATGTCTTAATTTTAAAGTACGAATTGAAACAAAGTTTACGACTAATATTATTTCAAACGTGATGTTTATAATCGTTCCAATGTTGTGTCGCTCCTAAGCGCGAGTCTATAGATAACCAACTACAGACAAAATAGCCCTGTCAACTATGACATAAGTCAATGAGCCACAAACTGTGCCTGGTCGATAATGCATAGTTAGGCACCCACAGTTATCACAAACGAAGTTAACTCACTAACTAGTTTCATACCATGTTTGAAATCATTAGTAGCAGCAGCTATCGACGAAAAACGGCAGCTCCCTAAAATGTCAATTCTATTTTATTACATTAATAATCACCATCATGTTATATCTCATGCGTTACTCTTTGGGCCTTTCGTGATGTAATGCATCTTCGTTGTTATTTTGTTACTTGCTGTTTGTTGCTGGAGTGGGAACTAGTAAGAGAGGCCAGGAGTGGAGTCCTTGATGCTTGTATTCAGCTTTTAACAATGAAGCTTTGCCGGCATCTTGGGCGAAGTCTTTTCCAAATGTCTTGGCTAGATAATATCCCCGTTGGATTCCGACCAAAACGGCTTGAACAGCCACACCCCTATTGGTTTGACCGAACAGGTACACATGGGATGTGAACCTGTGATAATCATCGACCAATGGGACCAGGGTACGTCAGGACTAGGTATCAGGGTCACACCTCTTCCGCTAGGGAGGATATTGATATAAGCTTAACATATCGTGCTGTTAATTAATGGTTGGAGGATGGCTTTCAAAAACGGCTGACCAAGAACAATATCATAACATATGTATTGCACTATATCATCAGTAAACCAACTGTATATATTTTCGTGCTGGGAAGACAATTGATCTGAATACAGTTGTTCAAGCACTCGTCTTGCATTCAATGCCATACAACGACATCAGATTACTAATGACATTTTTTCTGCACCACGACGTTTTCCATGCTTGCCGATTTATCATGTTTGTTTTCGTCGAAGACCGCAGTTGTTCGAGGATTAAACCCAAATCTGAAAACGTCGATTCTGTCACCAAATGTTTTTGTTCACACTTAGATAATTATGTTGCTACTGGAATGTCTATTCCGTCCATGGGATCGATGATCACTTTCCTGCTTTTGAAAACCCGTCGTTATATCCCGGCTACAGCCGCTTTAAACATATGCCTTTTAGATGGTTAAACCAGTCTTGCTTTAACTTTGTTTCAATTTTAGTTTATGATAATCAAAACCTACATGCATATAATTACTAATATAGTTGTAGAGAAAATCAAGCATTCATTTCTTATTTCTAATCATAATATATGAAGAACGCCTCCACCACTTGCCGCAACTACACACACATACTGTTAGCTTATATCTGTAGCTACCCGAGTAAAACTGCTTGGGTGATAAAGTTGGGCTTTGGTTAAATATCGATCCACTCAGAAGTAAAGAAAGGGTCATTTCGGAGAACGCGCTGATGGGGTCCACGGCGCGAAGTTACCAAATTCTTAATCTACATTTTATATGAATTCAAAAAAGTAGCTTTTCCTCTGCGATAATTTGTGACGGCAATTTAAATCGATTGAGATCGGATGTAATCAGCTAGACCCAAGAAGTGGCCAATCAACATTCTCTCTCAGCTTGGGGCAAACCAGTGCATTAAAAGTTACATCCCAATAACAACCTGTTTCCACTGGTAATCACTCGTTGTCACGAATCCCTGTTGCAGATATTAAATGCAATCTGACAGATTTGAACAAACGGATAATGAAACAATACTATCGGTGCAGTTAATTTATATTGTACCTGGCTAAAATATCATTATTTATGGGTTGAAATTCCATCAACATTAGAACATTGGGTCAATTGAACATTCATTGAATTATTCGATATTTGCACGGCACGTGAAAACGTATATCTTGGCGTCAACGACAAAAATGTAAGCTATCAGTGTGAAATATTAAATGATGTTGTTACAGCACCAATATTCGGACACATGTTTAGCTTCTCATACTATGGCATTGCATAGGAACCATATTCAGGCGTTATACCTACAGATCATACTTTAAGTTAACTCATAGCAGCGGATGCAATCTGAAAGCATGGCATGCTTACATTCATATCTCGATACAAGACAATAGTACGTCACGACTCAAATAGGTATAAATATAATATAATTACACGTCAATAATCATATCGTGCTGTTGAAATCGAGTTCTTGTAAACAGGAACATGCTTCACGTTTCTAGAGACATTGCAATTATAGTAAACCCATCCTTTTTGTGTCTTCTATGGTACAAATGTGATCACACAAGCAACTTGATTGGGGATACACTTAGTTCACAGCAGTATTGTTGATGAACAACTTTCAAATTAGTTTTTACATTTTTGTAGTACGATGATGAAATTCGTTGCTGAGTCTGATATATGGTAAAGGTATGATTCATTAAGTGACCAGCCGGTGTTAAATCTATTGTTGCTGCAACTATTTACGTCCAGGCTCTCAATAGCCCCTCGAGCACATGTGCTAAAGCACCAATTATCAATCTTATTAACCCCTGCTTAAGACAAAAAATATATTAACATGATTTATTTATGAAAGCATTGAAGAAGATAATACCGACCATACTTCAATGATAGTCCATACTTAAGGATAGTTATAGAATCAATGTCGTGTCTGCTAAGATTTTAATTCCACACACGGCCAATTTGCTATGCCCTGCTTTCATGTGATATATCAATCACTTTATGGTGTAATATAATTGGCAATTACGCTATGGTAAGGTTTCTTCTAACGACGTGTTATATACAGGGTAGGTTCACATGAATATCGATGAATAAAACGCGTTAATATCTAGATAATAAGCCAAGGTTCATAAATAATTTGAGTTTCGATTAGCAAACCACAGTGTCCTGGTATACGATTAGAGCATCAAACTGTAGAAAGCAGTTATCAAACTCCTCATAAAGTATGAGAGCTGTGCATACGACCGCTATTACAGGGTGCAAGACGACACACGACCCGCTAAACGACCTCAAATACACATTTCACCAATACTAGCTGGAGCAATACAATAGAGCATCAAACCCTAGAAAGCTCCTCATACAGTATGAGAGCTGTGCATACGACCGCTATTACAGGGTGCAAGACGACTCACGACCCGCTGAACGACCACCAATACACCGTTCATGACGACGTACGACCCGCTAAACGACCACAAATACACATTTCACCAATACTAGCTGGTTTCGTTATTATATCATAGCCGTGTGCATGCATTCACTACATTTGTCCCAATACATGCTTTACATGCGCGTTATTGATATTGCATTAGTATATAATTCTCTCTGCAGATTTACATGTATAAAATCCCGTCACATCCACTCCTCTGTATGTGATTGCAATGATAACCTCCTTTTCAAGCCATCGATCTCTGCTTTGGGTTATCCAACCATTCTGTATTATAAAGTTACGCTCAACGAAGTAATTAGTTTGCAACTGGTATAAACATATTTTGGCAGAACCAAACTAGTATATATTTCAACCTTCCAGTGCATACTGACAAGGAATAGCAAAATGGCGCAACATGTCGATGATGTGTGATATTATCACATTAACATGTAAGTATATGATTAATATAGTCTATCTGCGAGAAAATATTCTTCCATGTCACCAACAAACACCTGTATAATTATGACCGAAATAGGCCGCAAGCCAAATGGAGGTTTTGATCCATAAGATGAGGAAATGATATATCGTTTTTATCTATGAATATAATGGACGACAATTTCCCACGTGGTCATTACAAGATGATTGATGACTTGATGATAACATTCGAAAAGCTGATATGTTTAACAACTTCAGTAAGGTACATTGATTATTCTATTAATTATGCTGTTTTATATAGAAACGATCAGTGTTATAAAGTAACATTGATCACAGCTACATCGCTGTTTACCGAAACAGCATTTTAAGTGTGTTAAGAAACGATAGACAAATGGAGTTGTGTGAATTTGGTATCATAATGATAATGATATAATGGACAGTACAACGTTTTAACTGTAAGATGATATTATCTACTGTAACATTGGAACCAAAGTGATATACAAACATCATCTAAAATTGAATCAGAATCACTTTTAGCTTGTGCATGACTCTGCTAAGTGTCGACGATTTAACACTTATATATGTTGGCATAATATATACTCACCATCCGTTGCTGTCCAGATGACATCACGTGGTCTGTCAATCATTAATACTGTGCCTTAGTTTACATTGACAAATCCTACAATCGGCGTCAATATCCAAATTCCACTTTAGGAGTCTATTTCGCACCCAGTTGCATGTGCTACACTCTCACCACTAGCGACAAATCATTTGCAAGCACACTATCGCACTTTCTTCACACCACATTTGGCAACCTTCCTTCTCCATATAGCTTTAGACATTTCCATAAAAAATGTATGGGCGTCAAAAGGCACGTCAAGCATATAACAAGCTAATGAGGGAGCTAAGTGAAGTTTTACAGTGTCACAATGTGTTAATGGGAATAAACTAAATTACAAATTTACTGGCAGCAGGCGTTAGAAACAAGACATTAATCAAGTGCTGCATGTACAACTATTGCGGGCTGTATAAATTGTGGACGGTTTTCTTGACGCTGTTTCTTAATCAATGTAGACATATCAAAGCGAATCACTTGCGGCAAACATTTCCCCATTTTTGGTTAAATGCCAAACTCGACATCTAACATCAAGATAAGTAATATACTTGAATAAGAAAGAATTAATTGTATTATGTGATTTATTATATATGTGCTTTCAAGTCATTATAATATGCGTGGCCTTTTTACTTGCTATATGCATACCTAATCTAATCATTTCTTGTTTTCAATCTATAGCCGCTATGCCAACACACATACGTACATGCTTATGCATGCGTCGCAAAGTCGAACATCGCATCACAGCAATAAGCACATCAGCAATATATACGTCATTTGTAATCATTTCATTGGCTAGACACGAGTATCATTGGTATCAAAAGGCATCTGACCTAAAATATCCATTCCCATTGCTTGTCTACTTACTTCCGTTTTGAAGCTATTGGTATCATGTAAATATCCCCTAGAAGGCCCACTTCGATTGAATTAAGATATGAAACATCCTCAGATGTTGATCTTTAAAACCCATAGCATTAATCATACCGATCAAAAACTACCAATGTGGAGGTTGTGCTTAGATCATCTTAATGAGATCCTCATCAGATTATGAGGATCGGGGATTTTTTGTTGTTGAATACGTTCGACGCAAATTACTAAATATTTATCAGACTTGTTTACAGAAAGCCAGCGTATAATAACAGTACAGTCAGTTTTGTACCATATCTGATTCATATTAACATTGATATATAAGACGCTAATTATATACTAACAGTAATACACTTATGGATGTACACGTGCGTACATAACATGGTAAGCGTCGCACATTTCCAGGTAAATATAATGTCAGCAACAGGAATGAGTTAACATGAAGGCTACTGAACCATTACAAATGTTCGAGAGTACCTACACTCTGATCAATGTCCATTAACATATGTAGCTTTTCTTTGCATTTCTAGCATGGTCCACTTTGAAATTATCTAGGAACTCGCTAATGAGGTTTAATACACGTGCCAATGACTCTCAGGGTCCGCGGACCTCTGCGATTTAAATACCTGAGACTACGAGCAGACTGTTACACGCATATCAGTTATTCGCCTCAAGCAACAAATATAAAAGAACCGAAAAATAACCACTGACGGGCACAAAAACATCAATGAGTCATGACAATTGATAACTCGTACCTAATAATTTGTACCGAACGCTACATTTTGAAATACTAAGCTGCCTTATTCCTTTTTCTTGACCGATCTTAACTGGAGCAAGTAATACGTGCATTTATTGCATCAAAAGTAGATTTCTGCAATGGTCTTCTCTATGGCGTTCCTGCATCCCTCGTACATCGACTGCAAAAAATACAAAACATCTCAGCAAGACTAATTACTGGAAACTCAAAGTGTGATCACATCACTCCGGTTCTGCGCTCGGTTCTTTGGTTGCCAGTGATGCAGCGAATCTAATTTAAGATTCTGGTACTTGTCTATAAAGCCGAATATAGGATGGCACCAACGTTTATTGCTACCAATATTCCAGAAAGAGTGTAGATATATATATATATATATATATATATATATATATATATATATATATATATATATATATATATATATATATATATATATATATATATATATATATATATCTATATATATATATATATATATATATATATATATATATATATATATATATATATATATATATATATATATATATATATATATATATATTCTATGGCAGAATAAATATGACAGTGAATGGTGGGGGTAGCTATGAACGTACGTACGTTCTGTTTTGATCTGTTATGCATGGCTTCAAATCATGGCGATTACATAGGAGACAGTACCCAAAGGGTTTCTAGACAACTGATCATTCTTCTCTGTATCGATTTCCATGGCCGCATCTGTAAGGAATTGGATTACCTTATATCATATAGCATACTAGACTTTCTGTCATGGTAGTGACTTACACAGCTTGTCGGATGATCTAATAACTCCATGACCCTGACGAGTAATGAAGCGCCATTGAAAAAAAGGCCAAAAGACATTCATGCAACTTCAGTATGTTAATGATAAGAGATTGCACTATGCCGATCAACATTACCATGTGAAATATACATATAGGATAACCATTAACAGGTTACCCGAGTAAGATGCATAACGAATGAAGTGCTGAGGGAATAATTCTCTGTTAGATCATTTGAGACATTATCCAAATTCCTCCACTTGTAAAATACCAATGTAATACCCCTTCATATTCAATAGGAATCTTAGTAAGATTGCTTCGAATCTAGTGCCAATGCATCATAATTAAGCCACATCAAAAGCCCTTATCTTAGCATTGATTATTTGTACAATGAAATGCATGAAATATTGACAATGTTTTCATCTCTAAATATTGGCAATGATATTACATCCCTGTGTTCCGTAGATCGTTTAATCATTTGCAGCTTTTGCTTGATCTCTATGATCATGAGTAGATGTTAATCCTATAATGTTGTCATTCATTCACAGTTTTGAAACAGATGTTATGAATCCACCGAGCACGTCAAACATTCCAAGAGCATTTCAATAACCAGAATATATATCTACAACCGTCTGATAGACCGTTGTATTCAGAATGTACCTCGTTGGTACACGGGGTAAATGCACCTTCATTATATCACCCAAAAGCTTTCAAGAACCAAAAACGCAAAGTAATCGACCAATTGTGTTAGAAACATCTAGAACCCATTTTGTGCGCTAAGTAACAACATCGGAATCGTAAATTGGCAGTTATCATGACAGTCACGTAATTCAAATACCTATTTCTTTGCACCGTTCGGCATTACGCACGGGTCATTCAATGTTAGATCATACTATATACATAGTATGAGATTGTTACGCTTCATTGATTAAGCTGATTCAGCAATTTTTGTACCGGAAGTCAATTTATCAGAATTCGGGGTTTAACAAGTCACGACCAAGAACGCAATTCTAAGTAACGTTTGTGCAGTGAAGTTTGCAGTCAGAGCCGCAATATACAATTGGGTGATGAAAACGGAGCTTTTCAGTCTTTTTCTGTACGATCATAGAGCTTTAGCATTCTCTATATATTCTCAGAGGCATGATATATCGGTCGTCCCCAACTGATAATCAGCCGTCAATGCCTCTAGAATTGGTTAAGTACAATCCACCATTATTTTATGTTTGATTGTAAGTTGCATTTGGGTATAATTATATTTCTACTGGATTGATCGTTGGTCGAGCATAGAGCGAAGCAATTAAAGAGCCACAATGTTACAAATAAAGGGAACATTCATTGGCGCTAGTCTTAGAGAGAACACTATCATCAGTTAATCTTTCGGTGAGGCGATATTGTCCTGTGGGATTACACTGTGAATAGCACATTGCCATAAAGAGAACGACTGCAACCAACGCATTACCCACATTTAAGATGTTGTATCGGTGGGCCATGATGGAATGACTTCTGTCCGTCAGATCTGGTAGGATGTTAATAAAGCATGCAAGCGTTATGCCCATTAGACGAATGGATGCCATGTAAGCAAGGAGTTATCGTCCTTCTGCAGCAGCTCTACTGGACCTATAAAACAAACATCCATCCTATATATCTGCCTCCCCCGAACAATGTAAGCTCGTATCAAACTGGGTCATTTTCTGTTAACATGAATGCTAAGAACAGTAATGCATTAAGACAATGAGGGTTGAAGTCAGGAAAGATACTACCAAACAGTTCTGAGGTGTTAGATATGCTTAACACGCTTAGTACACTGATAAACATTCCGCCATACACACTGAATTGAATTGGATAGTAAAGAGGATGCATTATTATGCGATAATGAATATATATATATACATTACCAAGATGATTATAGGAGAGGAACCAACCGCATCTTAACCAGCCAATTGCGGTAAAACAGTTCAATTAGTGTCAGTTCTATTGGAAGAGATGATGTTGTTATGGACGGCCTGTGCTCTTTAATTAAATTAAAATCTACATGATCCATATATCTAAAGGTTATTTCGACCTCCATTATAATATATTATGCTACATCAACTGGTATTTTATCTTATTCCCCTTAGTCAGCTAGTAATCTGGTGTTTACATGATAATAGTGCAATTGCGTTAAAGATATCAGAGGTCTCACAAATGTTATTTTTTTATTCGCTTTAATAGCTGAAATCCGATTTACCAACTTGCTTTAAAGTAGATTATTTATTTTAAAAAATTTTAACCTAGAATCTGTTACTGACCGTTTTTATGTGGTTTACGTCCTTATCATCATTAAATGTCCGTGCCTTCCGTTGAATTCTGCATTATTCAACAATAATTACATTCAATGTAAATGAAGGGGAACATTTCTTACACGCTACTTTATTGCCTACGTTAAAGAACTGTATGAGACAGCAGCAGTGTTCTACATATCCGCCAACCCCAAACAGCAACATCACACATGCAATTGCGGCTTTGTGTAAAATTTAGGCAATCATATCACAATAAATTCGTGTTGTTGTCACTTAACAAATACATTGCCTAGGTGATTGCACTCCGAACTAATCTAATTGTGTCACGGCTCATGTTGCCTCAAGGAGAGTTTCCTATCATTATCTTTCGATGACACGTGATCCCGATCAGGTGTCTATTCTACGGCTTATATGGTTGCTTCTCCGTCTTTCATGGCTTCCAACGGTATTATGGTTAACACTACGCAATTCTTTTAACTAACATTAAAGTTGATGTTTATTCAATTAAATGATACAAGAGTCATTAAACCGATACGACTGTTGCCGACGGTAATATAGTTGCCTGATAATTCGTTATTCGAGGAAAGTAAAACAAATTGTTATGCATATCTAGGTAAATAAAAAACCTGTTGATCGCAGGATAGAGAAAGATTTATCACCTTTGCAATGTTGTACTCTAACCGCCGAATTAGACAACAGCTGACAACATTAAATTATTATTGTCCTTTCCATATTGCAAAATAACTGTCTACAGTAATGCATGTGTTTGGCAGTGGGTAAATAAGCTATTGCGCTTGAATGCTAACCAGTAGCTTGCGAGGGCTCACTTTAAAAACACGACTATAAAACATATAACATGGATACCCGATATACACGATGTCTTAACCTCTATATAGTGCAGTGAAGCCGACTTGGGACCTAAAATAAATGAAATAACGTTTAGATTGTGGACTGCACGTATGCCACTACCCAGCCCCGAGCAAGCATTTTTGTTTCTTAAAATTGTTGGTTGGATAGATGCATTATGACATAACTGCAACCAGTAATTGAGTCAATGATAGATCCACTGATCATCTTCCGCAATAAAGCCTCTCAGTCGGGTATAAAGCTAAAGGTATTATCAACGTGGCAATCAACAGCAACGTATTACAATACGCCAAACAAACTAAATCTAGGAATCGCCGTTCCCCGTGTATTAGCTGATTGTAATATATCAATGCCATCGAAACCGTTCTAATCTATTTAGGATTCTGGCTGTGATAAATGCTGGCAATATATTATCGTCGACCAATGTACGTGACGTCACGCACAACCACTGATGATTACGTAATGACCTCTACACCTTATGGACTGCAGCTGCAAGAAGTGTTTACCGGTTCAAATGCAAATTCCGTTACCACCTTTGGAAATTCAATTGCTTGCCACAAAAAGACATAACTAACGACCATATGTTTTGCTAACCGCCGCCTACGCTTTTAGTTGGCATAAGACACAAGTTTCAACTTTAATCAAATTGCGATCTCTTAACATTGGGAGCGACATAAAACATTGCCAATGATGTGTGCATTAAGGTGATAGATTGATCCAGACGGCGCCCCACAGTGATTCATACAATGTCCCTTAAAGTATATTGACAAATGATGCAATTTTCTGTAGCCGATTTCCATCTGGGTAACCTCTGCAATCCACTTGTGCTTTCCGCATACTTATTACTCCTTCGATTAATCATCTGTAATAACTGCCTGAGATATCTTGCAAAGGGAACAGTGTGCTTTGGTGCAGGCTCAATGTCATAAACTATACCTAACAACCGGAGGGTATAAACTAGGAAGAGATGTCGTTTGACATGATTCTGATCTCTTATGAGCAGCGGTAATGGTATCGGCGATGACGACGGCTTCGGTTAGAAGCTCCAATGTTGATTTCAATCGATATAAGGCCGTCTACACTTAGAGATTCCTTATAGGACTTCTTCGCTATCTACAACGAGGCAATTTGAAAGGCTTCAGATGAGCATCAAATATTCGGGCAGATCGCCCTGATTGCAACAAATGGACTCTCTAGGTGTGTTGGGAATAAATTGTGGGGCGGGGAATAGAGTATGTCGGAAGCGATTTGAGAAATGGGGCATGGTCATTAGGTATATATATACATATATATATATATATATATATATATATATATATATATATATATATATATATATTATATATATATATATATATATATATATATATATATATATTTATATATATATATATGTGTGTATATATATATAATATATATATATATACCTATATATATATCTATCTATAGAAATATATATATATATGTGTATAAATATATATATATATATATATTTATATATATATATATATGTATATATATAAATCTATAGCCATGCATATATATATATAAATTTATATATAAATATATATGCATGCATATATACATATATTTGCTAGGTCGGAAAGTCGTTGTATTGGTCCGAATGACAACATAGGTTTTAGATGTATTTTTAGCGCTTATAAAACCGTCAATACATGTCCGATAATGTTACAAATTGGGTCACATGTACTCCATGACAGCTTAAGTCGGATCCCTAGATTGCATGCATGTCGATGACGTCACTTCCGGTCACGAAAGCATACAATTTTTAAGAAATGACACAAGCTCAATGACCAATACATCCATGCTTTACAATTCTATTTTAAAACAGTTCTCATATTTTGAAAGTGTAAGGTGATTGTAAACTTTTTCTTGATATACTTAATTGTAAATAACGCATAGTTAAAAAAAATTGTAGCAGGTCGAAAAAATCCTTCCAACTGTGAGTTAGCCATTACAAAGTTAACGAGTTTATTTCCTACATTTGAAGCATATTTGTACAGAATTGACTAATGAAATACTGGTATTCTACTCTCAGAGGCTATTTGCTTGGAGCATCTAGCTTGAAGATTTGACAGGAGCTAACACAGTTATTAGATGAGTTACAGCTTCGTCGTAGTATATCTTACGGAAGCAAAATGCCTGAAGCGCGTTTCAAATGCTCTGTCTAGCCAACAATGTAAAATAATAAGGGTAGGAAAATACAGTAAACTATCCGTTATGGTATTATAAAGATTTGTGTTTTATAATGCCAACCATGCTATGAAGAGAACACATACACAGGTAAATTGGACAGTATATCTCTATGGTTTGACCAATGTCTACTGTAAACTGTTGCGATAACCATTCATCTACGTGTCCTACAGATTATCTTGAATAGAAATATGCCCAAGTTTTGACAATATATTGCTTCTTGTTTCAAGCAGAAGTTTAGAATATCTATCCTGTAGCAACATGTTATACGATGGGGGATACTGAATTTCGAGTTGTATTCCAGGGATATCCAGTTCCAGTAATAGATGTGTTGCTTGAAAAAAGATAATTCTGACAACGGGATCAGTTGTTTTTGATCAATGACGACGTCTGGCTTTAACTTGAGACCAGATACTGTCTTATTATGACGTATGATTAATCAACATTCATTAAGATACACCGTCTTGTGTTCGGGTTAAATGAGAAATAATCGATGGATGTAACAATAAATTTGATGATGAAGGATTTAAATATATTTGGACTCTTTACTTTTGTTCAAGTGGATAATAAATGCCTCAGTTCTGATATAGTCGGAATTTTTTACATAACGTACTTGGCGACTTCACTACGAATGCAGCGACCTCACGCAACCAAGAACTGAGCTCTTAACCCACAAACACATCCAATAAGCGATTGTTGGTATTGTCCCTATAACAATAAATTCGTCACTTAGGTCATCGCTGTAAATCTGCATGTAAGGTTCAAGAAAATGATACTCGAGCCAATCTGTTAGTATTTGATCAAGAATACAATAGAGCTGTTTATTGCTTTCAATAACTACTCTATACCCACCCAAGATAAGTATCGCATACGGACGCAGTCTACATTATAGACAGAGTCAGGTCAAGCGTTTGGCGAAATGAAAGCTATGATACATTTAATATTCGATCCCAGCACAAGCAAGTTATTTCCAATGTATCAACTTGTAGATTTGTGTGAGCATGATAAGATTATCCATTTGATTTAACTACATTGTAAGACAAGGATATCATTTGAAGTAACCAAACTGACCAATGCTGGCCAAACATAACCTACGTGTATAAGCTCATCGGAGTAAAAGCTAACAAACCGCATGAAACACTCGGTGAAATTCTGTCGTGTATATCATGAAACACTCGGTGAATATATATATATATCTGTCGTATATATCAGTATATATATATATATATATATATATATATATATATATATATATATATATATATATATATATATATATGTATGTATGTGATATATATATACATATATATATATATATGCATATATATATATATATAAATATATATATATATATATATATATATATATATATATATATATATATATATATATATATATATATATATATATATATATATATATATTATATATATATATATATATAGTATATATATATGTATATATTATACATATATATATATATATATATATATATATATATTATATATATATATATATACTCGGTGAAACTCTGTCAACATATATATATATATATATATAATATATGTATATATATATATATATTATATATATATATATATATATATATATATAATATACTATATATATATATATATATATATATTATATATATATATATATATATATATATATATATATATATATATATATATAAATATATATAATATATGTATATATATATATATATATATACATCTTTATTGCTGTTGACAACCTTTTCCGTGTATCAACAAAGCCAAGGCAGTTACAAACGTTAGGAAATACAAGCGATGATTAACTGTCGTTTCGGTGTGCCTAATTTGATTTATCTCATCACTTATCAGTTACATTTCAAATTATTGACGCATTAATTAATAGAGTTTACCTCTTGGCTTGGTCAAGATGAACGATATAAGACTTTTCAAATACCATATTTGCAGCAGCGGATTACCCTATGTTAGAAATATGCCCTCATTCCACAAACAAAACAATCTATACATACCATAAATGCGCTCTATATAGCAAAATATCCTATTGAAAAGTGGCAGTTATTGCAGCTGCCAAGTAAAATATCGACCAATAAAGCGTGCCGTGGTAAGTAGCCAGCGACAGTATGCAGATATTTGAGCAATATTGGTTTCATAAAAGGGGAGTCTATACAGTACAGATGTAAAAAAACGACCATTCGTATCATATAAAACACAAATTAATGTGCGCGTTAACTTTGGTGTTGAGGATGATTAGATGCCACTGCATGTCCGCATGCATGCGCAACAAATCAGCAATAGTTATAAAATAAATGATGATGAATTAACCAGGTGTGCATTGTGTAACATCAAATACGCCGGGGTTGATACTGAAGTATGGCGTTCAATGTTGTTTAATTGAAAGGTGATCTTGAATCATACTATCGACAAGTCTTTGACTTGGGCTGTCTGGAACGACGCATTAGACATTAGTTGATTTCCATTTACGCTTTGTAATAACTCAGAATTGCATCACGTTCCCTCCTCAGCGTCCTGGCTGCTTGGCTTGCCTGTCGACGATTATAGACGTGTGATGACAAATGACAACTGGGTTGGAAGTCATGATGAAATAGAACGCTTCTCAATGAAGATGTGTTAGGAATGCGATAGCGTGCTCGGTCAATTGTGAATGACAGGACATTGAAGGAGACAAAGATTGCGTGATATATCATGTTTAATTAAGGCTTATTAAGTTGCAGACGCAGCAGAATATTTTTTAGAGAGCTCATCAAACTCTAAACCAAAACCCAACTCAGCTGTACAAGGCACCATTAGTCACAAAAGTAACTTTTAATGTTAATGAATTGAATCTCTTAGTTTAAACTGTTGATCAAAGATTCGACAACGAATTAATGAACATTACCCATACTTAGCTATAGCATCTTACATGAAGCATATTTCAAAGCATGTAGTACACAACTATCATAAATATTGCGTGTTCGCTCTATCCATAGTTTAATACTAGTTATTGGAACGATTTCCGTTTTTGGCTGAGAATGAGGTTCCTATTTGCCGGAAAACACCGTACCTCATGTGGTAGATACCATCTCAGATGTCGTAGACATACGCGGTGGTATGTGTGGGAGTGTATACTAATAAATGTCATATCTGTTTACAAGAACGATAACCAAGAAAAACGCCATCGTCAGCCTTAAGCAATATTCAACGCTTTATTTGGGCTGTTTGGGGCATTGCAGCTAATGCTTCGCATTATGATACATGGGATCGTTTCCCAAATTTAATAAACACTCCTATTTATAACTAGAAATATGTACCTAACTATTCTGGTTATCTACCTTCTAATTAACCGTCCACAGTGATAACATCTACTCGTTCCAATACGGATGGACTCTAGCAGGTAATAGCATCCGACTGGGTCGCAGTTACAGAGCTTATCCCACCGACAGCAATCTATACTATATAGGATCTTAACATTGCAAACGACTCGGTATGGTTTTGACATGAGCCTAGTTGGGGTGATAATGTAAGAAGACCGGCTGGCAGCTCTATGGTTCTGAGTCATCGTGGGGCAGGTGCAATATGAGATGAATGGTAATGAGGACGATATTAGGCGCACCATTGACGAATACACAAAGAATGCTATCTCTGCACATTAAGACGGCTCTCTGATTGATAAACGCCATCAACTTATCATTGTTATAGACCCGTTGAAAAGCTCCTAAATACACTCAAATCTGATGTAGTCAATTATGTTACATTGGAAATTGGAAAATATCCTAGTTTCAATCTTGTTTCTTACAGTATACAATAAAATACAAAATATGTCCTCGAAATGATATGGGAGGGAGAGAATAACAGCCATCAAAAGAACCCTTTAGCTATATATTGGACACTCTGTACAAACTGACGTCTATCGTTGCTAATTGTGTTTCTGGATAACACTTTGTGCGAGGATAGATTTCCAAATTTTACACAATGTATAACCCAAATAGGGGTGACTATTGATGCAGTACGTGATTATCAAGAAATCGTGCGAAATAAACCGGAATGAATCTGATTCGTTGCTGCCATTCTTATTAGTGTTTCGTCCTGGACAATTTTTCCACCGACATTCTGGAGCATCATATATCTTGCGGCCCTAAAAACAAATGAAATTTTTGTTCGATTAGGTCTTTTTTAATTATTACAAATATTTGGCTTCGTTGGAATGCGCCACTGATTATGGACTGAATCCGGTACAGAACACTATAAGTTAGCCAGACTAGCCTTAATAATGCACCCACCACAGAAAACCAATCATGGAGTTTACGGTATACACTATACATACAATTAGTAAATGCATTCAATAAAAACGCAAAAGCATGTATGTTTCCAAAAATATCTTCTTAAGTAGGGGGCGTGTAGCATGGCTATCCCGAGTTGGCACCAAGCAGTATAACTTTCCCTCTCAGTTGCATGATTTTGATATTTTCAGATATGCCAGGAGCATCGTGCGGTTTTAGTTTGCGTAAACGTAAGATTAGTTATCAAGATATTACAGAGGGTGTTATAATGGGTATTGGGATCCGGCAAATGTAATTACTCAACATCAAAAGAAACTCATTCGTAGGATATTAGGATCAATGTATGCTGTTGGACATTGTATGAATTTCAGACACTGCTGGAAAAGATCTAAATGAAATACAAGTCAGTAACCTAAGGCATTGGCCGTCGTAGTAGTTCATATCTGATAAGTCATACATTTAGCATGGTTCAAGTAAATCGACTGCCGAGGTTTCGTACAAGTGATTTGTATGAAGATAGCGCTGATACAAGTCATACGCTCCTTAAAGAAACCCCATGTGGCCGGAACTGATCACTTGCGCTGTGTAAATGCAAACCAAATAAAGACTCCTGTCTTTTGTTCAAGAAGGTCTGACTTTACAAATGGACGAGAGACGGATTGTTTCCTGTGGGGAACGGAAGTCTGTTGTGGTCGCCATGACAGAGTCAACCAGATCTAGTGATAGATTCTATCTGATAACAATATAAAGGTACTTGCAACAATGAAGTGTGTTGATTTCAACAAAATTTCAGAAAGCTGATTAGGAACAATAGAGATTCATAATTATATCCCAATATGAATTTATTACTCTGATTACACAGGGATTTGTATCATAATAATTACCAGGGAAAATGTTGAGCGTTCCAATATGCATACTGAACTCCAAGGCGGGAAAAGATTTGGCACTTAACCAAACACTGTCTACATTGAAGTTTCGTTTACCAGCTTGTCGTGACGCCTATCTTTGAAAAATCGCAACATTCACCCTCGTAAAGGGTGCTTTGTTCGAGCTGAAACCTCTGACCATTGATTCAGCAAGCCAATATTTCGCGTTTTGAGTCAAGCCGGTGACTTACATAAACTATGAATGTTAAAACCAATCAAACATCAATTGATGCGGTCGTCCTGGACTTATGCTACCAACCATTGTGGCATTTTTTTTAAAGTTTCATCGCGTAACTTCTAAGGTCTACGTCCTGTCCTGCTATGCAACGATTGAAAGCAAACATTGACCATAGTAATAATAACAATAGCATGTCGATCAAATTCAATTGTTGTCATTTAACAAAGAGTGGGGTGCCTTCATAATGTGCAAAAAAGTTAAGTAGAACATTTTTATCTTCGTATGAGTTTCATCGAGTAGACTTCAGAAATACGTCAAGACGTGCGGTGCAAAGATTGGATTTCTCATTGATTGTTTAATTTACCCAGAGTTCCAGTGATGGTGGATTGACAACCGATAAATTGCGCTTTAAAACTTGCAACAGTGTCACTATTCACGTAAATGAATCGGCTTCACTTAAAACAGCCAATATCCATAAACCCATTATCATTAGACATTTCATTGCAATAAATATTCACTGAGCACTGTGAGGATCTAGATGAAATATATCCGTGCTCATTTGATTATATGCCTGAGGAAAACTGGCGTCAAAGATCATTGCAATAGAAAAGGTACTTTTATTAAATTTCAATTATGTGCCATGGCACCTTCGACGTTATCAGCGCGTATCCTGAAACGTGTCTTCCTCGCAACTTTGTTAATTGACCTCAATAAAAGCCCCACTCTATTACCCGTTCACTTTAACTTTGGCTATGGCAAATACAAACAAATAGTACCTAGGTAGTCACGGCAAATGCTGGAGGCGTTATTCGAATATTTCGACAATTAACCATTACAAACTGTTTTAATGCATGTCCAGCTTAACTATACCATTGCATTAACGCAGCTTAAATGATGATATAAGAGCCAAAAAGTCGCATCATTGCAATGGAGAAGGTACGTTTATTAAAATTCAATTATGTGCCTTGGCACCTTCGACGTTATCAGCGCGTATCCTGAAAAATGTCTTCCTCGCAACTTTGTTAATCGATCTAATAAAAGCCCCACTCTATCACCCGTTCACTTTAACTCTGACTATGGCAAATAACAACAAATAGTAACTAGGTAGTCACGGCAAATGCTGGAGGCGTTATTTGAATATTTCGACAATTAACCATTACAACTTTATTTTCACTACAATTATAATTGACCATGAGTTATATGAAGGCATTATCACGGATAGGCAAGGGGGGTGTGGTATGTCCCAGAGGTCAGTGGTTGTGGTTGTAATATTTGTTTAACAAGTCATTTCAGGCGAATAAAGAATTAAAATATCCCCGCAAAGGCAATTGATACGAAATGCAATAGTTATTCATAGGTTGTAGCCTCTTGAATCATCTGTTGCAGAATACAGATTCACATCCATTCAAGTAAATGTTGCAATAACGCATAGTATTACCAATAGAGTTGCGAGGTAGCATAATATCTACACTCGACTGGTACTGACTTCCCAATGCATTCTTGATTCCAGGGATACCACATTGTTACAATTCAAATGCATAAGCTTGCTAGATTGCTTCGTTACATCATTGATTTCAAATTACTCCAAGGAGACCACAAGTCGCTGGTATGGGTCAAGTATAGCTTCCAAAGACATAGCGAGCACTTTGTGTTGACAGACGACGTGTGTTCGATCCGCTAAAGCCATTATGTAGACCGATTTGCATTCTGGTGGTGCAGCGAGGATGTAAAGATGGTCCGTGGCGGTTCTCTTGCTGGAATCCTCGGACGTGAATTAAGTGCATGCCTCCTGGTTTGCTCAAGGTTGTCGTTGTATCATTAATCAACAGCAACCCACGTTCGCACATCTACAAGCAGTGTCACGCGTGTCGTTTTTATGGCGACTGCAGTGCAAACAGTCGTATTATCCTTAGATACCGTAACCATGGCATAGATAACGTTGAATCGTTTAGTTTATCGTGAAATATATTTAAAAACAAATGCTGTAAGGCATTGCAATTTTCAAGCAACTATTCGAATGATAAGATTATTCCAAACTGATTAGTCATGGATGACGTACTGCGGTATCATCCTGAGGGAGATGGTGCCATTGATGACATTATGTAGCTGTATCCTGAGGGAGATGGTGTCATTGATGACATACTGTGGCCGCAACCTGAGGGAGATGGTGTCATTGATGACATACTGTGGCCGCAATCTGAGGGAGATGGTGTCATTGATGACATACTGTGGCCACAACCTGAGGGAGATGGTGTCATTGATGACATACTGTGGCCACAACCTGAGGGAGATGGTGTCATTGATGACATACTGTGGCCACAACCTGAGGGAGATGGTATCATTGATGACATACTGTGGCCGCAACCTGAGGGAGATGGTGTCATTGATGACATACTGTGGCCGCAACCTGAGGGAGATGGTGTCATTGATGACATACTGTGGCCGCAACCTGAGGGAGATGGTGTCATTGATGACATACTGTGGCCACAACCTGAGGGAGATGGTGTCATTGCCGGATTGATGCACAGCGCGGGAAATGGTGAAATTCTCATCACATCCACTTCACTTACAGAATGACGACAATTAGGAATATAGGACGGGTTATCATCAATACGACAGGGGAACAAATGTTTGACCCTCTACATATATTGATTCGACAAGCATGCAAGATTACCTATCGCGTCTTATGGAAATACTATGTTAATTTACTAACTCACTACCAAAGAGATTTCAGTTATTTTGGTCGGATAGTCTATTATTGATATGAATTATAATGTCCTCTCAATGATATGGCGTTTAACAGATGTCGGTGATAAATTAGCTAAGTTATTTCCGTCGTTTTTTTGAGGATCCGTACGACTGGGATAAAGCACTGGTCTACGGAGCTCGTGTTCGTCGATTTTAAAAAGAAAGATGAATTATAAATATATTTTTTATCTACATAATTTCGCTTCGGCCCAGACTTCGTCCATATCGAGGCAAAGCATATTCAATTGATATGTATCGGATTTCTCCATCATATTCCACCCTGAAGTCGCAGCTACCAGAAGGAGAAGTGATAAGACGAACCATTTGTCTGACGTTAAGATTGGTTAGGGACCTCCCGTTTATAACAGTGGATCACCAGTGTCAGGTGATTGTTTTAATGGATCACAAAAGGGAAAAACACATTTCAATAGTGAACATATTGCGGATGTCAATATTGGCCGACGTTTGGTGTTAATTCTAGAAATGTCGAATTTAGCAGCAAATGACACCACAGTATGATGGGAAGGAAGTCTTCAAGCTGTCATTTTCTGATGAGTTATAAAAATGTCTCGTAAATTCACCCCTGTTGTCGATTGCAGGGCTCTTTGTAGATTACACCATCCATTAAATAGCTCGTCCAAATTGGCATTTCACCTAACCAATGCATCGTATGAACTATACAGAATACCTACTCTGCACATGACAGCGTCTGCAAAAATCGTAAAATGCATTACCTGTATCAGCAAGTTCACACAATCTTCGTCGCTGATCGGGATTATTTGGTTTAACCCTAATCTTTGCACTACAAGCAGTGACCTCTAAATGTCTATACTTACGTAGTCTGTCTATACAAGGCGTACGAATGGAATGTTTATATAATAGAGAACATTATCCATCGACGCTGTGTTGTAAAGGTCGTCGCTTATGAGTGCAAAAGGATGCTGTTTCAATTGTCATCAATTGCGGAGCCTAGGAATTTGTCATGCTGTTTCTATAACAGATTGTTTAAATGTATATTTGGTTCCCTAAATCAACATCATTATGCCTGCATATGACATCAGCGTATCTATTCATTGCTTTTGCACATATCAAATATATGGGTACAAGACTATGATATAAACATGGAGAAAAGATTCAGCCAGCGAATAAAAGTCACGTGCAATGACTTCACTGTAGTGCATTAGATACATTATTACCTTGACACATTAATGTTATCGTCAAGGCATCAGGGGCTTGTCATTTGATCCGGTAGCCTCCGAGGCTTTGACGATAAATAGGTTGTTATTGATAAATGTCATCCACACATATCGTATTATGTTAAATGATGAATGATGAATGATGTCACAGGATGCGATGAATATGAAGTCGAATATATACAATGCGGATGACCATATACACCATAAATAATGTGTAGTAAGACTAATATACTCGGACTTGCCAGATGATGCCACCGCTTAAGCCACTAATGGGGATGAAAGATAGGTCCCCTTTAAGACAACTAGATTTAAATAATTGTTAGGCATTCATTATTTGGCAATAATATGTATGCAAATACTTCATCAGTCCACTGAATAGCAATATTTTGGAGTTTGATAAATCTCCAACCCAAATCAACTTGATTAGGTTAGCCTGCCAAATGTTTAGGTTTTGATGGCGACGTGATCAACACAAATAATGAATCCAATACTCAACCTGCACACCTCTCTGGTGTTATTCTAAACTCGTATGGCTGTCCTGTTACTCTGTTGACCCAGCATGCTTGCTCCATTGATACTTTATCCGATTTTGTGAATGTGTGAATTCAAGGATTTGAAGCCCAACACCTACCTTTACTTCCGAACATCGTTAGCAACGCGATTAATAGCAGTCAGTCGAAATCTGAAACAAGCCGCATCATCGAGAGAAAAACATTGAATATACCGTCAATGAAAAAGAAACAATCAACCTAGTTTACAAAGCAACAATCGACTAAGTCTACAAAGCATTATTCAACCAAGATTATTATATATACTGACGCATATTCATGTTGGCCTCATGGAATTTAGGGTCGTTGATGGAATTCATAACGTTTGCATGCCACCATAACGCCCTGTGAGGCAGAGCGAGTCACATGCTGATCATGAGAGAGTATTATCGATTGCCAACCGTCTAACTTGGTGGTCACATAAGGCTTAACACTCGGGGGCCATATTGTCCACTTAATCATCATTTCCCTATCCCACCCAACACTTAAGTGCTGGATCGTAGTTAGTAGGTGCAACCCTTTTACCTTTATGGTGGCTGCTTTCCTTGTTGCAGCTGTGTGCGGTGTTTCTTTTGCTTTGGTTCTTCAAGTATCATGCTGTTTTCGGGTACACTTTCGTAGCCGAGAGCCGACAAGGTTCTCTCTTGTGCTTCCAATCTCTTCTAATTGCTGTTAACCTCTTGAGTTAATTCTAAATGACCACCTAGCATAAACTAAGTTTACATCAATATGTCATTGCGTACTGGACCATTTTCAACGACCCATTAAGTTTCAGTAAATTTTTTTATGATCACACCTTAACACCATTCGTGGCATTCATACTATGAAAGATAATGAAGCATTAGGTACTTATATTTATACTCTATCACAACGTGCCCTAGCGCGGCATATGAAGATCAGGGAATGATGCACGGAAGTTACATCTTCTCAAGTGATCCCTCAGAGGTTATATGGATTCTGCATTGATATGCTCTGTGTCACCTATTGTCCGATACTTGAAACTAATTGATACAACAAAAAGCAGCCTTGAGACTATTGACAGTTGTTAAATTTTGTATGAATGATTAAGTCTGACTGGAGCAACAACTGGAATATATGGAAGAAGTGAATGCTATTGGCTTGCTATCAAGAGCTGCATGGGACATTCAACTTGCAAACGGAAGCAGTAAAGCAGATGGATTTCTCCAATTCAATCATAAAAATAGATTAATTAATGGAACAGATTAAGCATTTACATGCCTTACCAGACAGAGGAAAATGTCGATCAACGATTGGCAAAAGCCATGTACCTAGATACCAGAGAAATATAAACTATATGCATTTATTTATTTGTCTAACAACTACTTGATACATCAGAGCCTTCTACTACTTGAAGGCTGAAGGTGTGGCGGTGTCACATAAAGCCAGTTGAAGACAGCCGTTTCATTTGATAACCACCAACAAAGTCAGCCAAAGGTCGCGTTGAACTAAGAACACGACATTGACATTGACGATGAGCTAATCACAGATGTTGCTTCATAATGCTGAGGTAGATGGTATTGTTTCTCTGAGTTGTCTAGACTAGCATGCTCAGATTCCTTCAAAACCATGTACCTTCAATAATGTAGTACATTAAGACAAATTAACGCGGTCATTTATACAAATGTTGATTAATTTAAACGGATACCATGATGGATATGAAGAGGCTAATGTCAAATTGTACAGATAACGTGCCTGAGAGGCACAACAATAGAGGGACAATCATGTCTGTGGTGGAGGTTTAAGGGGCGTGCTCGCAATATATGTCGATATCATTCAACTTCACTGCTGGTTGAAGTTGTGTTTACAGGCTTTAGGGGGAGTCTGCGGGCGATCTCCGGGTGCTTTTCGGGGATTTGGCCACGGGTCGAAATAATAAATACGTGCATTAGACATGCCCATAGAGAACCCGTAAGAAAACCGTGCCTACATGCCTTCTATGGGCTTGAACTGGCAAGGAGCTCGTATTAGAGAGTAGTGCATTTTCAACGTTTGGCCACGGGTTCTACGAGTCCAAAATATTCAAAACAATATACAGGCCCACACCGAGCAGTCCAAAACACGCACAAGGCAGCGAGGGACTTGCAGTGTTTTTTTAGCCAGCACGGAACGCCTAGAGAACACTAATGATTAAGGATGGTTGAAATAAAAGGGCCTTACGTACGGAGGTTAAAAGCTCTGTCTCGCTTGACAAATATTGAACTATGAATACAAAAGCTATGCAACAGCTGACATTATGTCGCTGCTAAAAGAAGAGAATATGTAATGTATAATACTGGGCGATTATTTTAATATATCAAAATGATGAGCACAGATCTACGCTTAAAAGGTGAGACGTCTGTGGTAGCGTTATGTTGTCCACGCCGCCAACATATTCTTCCAGATATTCCTTTCGTATATATACTACATTTGTAAGGTCCATTTCGCTGAAGACATTTTATGGGAGCTCGCCGCTTACTTGTTCAACTTGACTCAGCCTATATCTGGCTCACTAGGATTCAACAGACCATTAGATTTATCTTTTAAACTCATTTTCAGTATTGCTATGCCTCATTGATGTCCGATAATCACTACATATAACCTGCGAGGGCTCGCCTACATGGACAAGAGTGCTTTAGTCTAAAGTCATTTCAGCGGCTCTCGTGGAAGTACAGATTGACATATTGGTATGAAGTAATAAAATAGTCAGCGACTTTCAGGACACATTACTTAGCAAAGTCAGATGCATCAAACGTCTTAAGTTTCGCCACAAATATAAAGCGGGGTACGGGGCCCACCAACAAACACGATGCTATGATCGAACAGATAGGATTAATTAACTTGAATGATTTCATTCAGCATCCTTAGTAAACTTTGCCACATTTTGCGCGAAGTGCTTCAAGTTGCTGCTCCGAATATGCAATACATCCAGTGTAACAGATTTTTTCTTGTGTGTATGATGGTGACATTCTGCTCTTGCTCAGCGCCACTTATGCTAAGGGGCGGCCGACAATTAGTTTAGTTATTTGTATGTTTAGTTTTTTGGAGCATCACTAATTGTGTCAGGGTGGTGTGAGTCATTGTCCGTTCACACAGCAACTCAGAACCGAGTACTGTGGTGGTCTTAACAAGACTCCTAATTGAAAATAAATGTAACTGACTGTAGAGCAACCATCTTATTTGGCAGGAAAGAAAGGTACGACCATAGCAAAGCATTTAAGATAAAGATATCAGCTGATACGGCTCTTAGTACGCTCTTTTTCGTAAATCCAAGATGGCGATGGCATGCAGGCGAAATTCTAAACATTTTGCCAACCGTATCTTAGTTTGAAATTAATATCTTCATAAAAGATTTAATATCAAGGCCAGCAGTAATAGATCAATTTTGAAAATTTTGAGGTAAATTGAAAAGAATTGGACATTTCCCCGAGCGAACTTGACAAGTCTTGAATGCCGCGATGGGGTTTGATGACCAACAAAATATACAAGGCATGTTGTCATAAACAGGGTATTATTGGTGCTTAAGATTTCAATTGGAAGCAAGGTGATTTCTCTTAAGCATATGCAATTTCACATAAAGTAGAAAGCAGTGACGTCTATAAATAAAATGTGGGACGAATATTGCAGTGATAGGCTTTGTAATAATAAAGCATGATATGATCTGGATGTAATTTCTGGTGAGTGAATTATCAGTGTACGTCCATCATTTTGACTGATGTTCCCATCTGATCAAGGACATCAACATTTAATTCTGTGTTTGTAAGCTTATGGCGGACTTTCATTGCAGAATGGGCGTCTTATGCGCTTTATCTCTCCGTAGTAGGCTAATAAGCAATATCAGATGCGCGTATTATGTGCTCTACGTCTCCGTAGTCAACATGTGTTGTGTATCCTACCAAAAAAATGGTACGTAATGAACTGTTATGTGTTTCGAAAAGGTGTGCCGATGCAAAGGCATGTAACATAACCCTGCATTTGGACTTTCGCACATTATTGTCGGTTGTATACAGCAAGCTGTCTGCTGAAAGGAATTTATGCACGTGACAAAATGCATGGTGACGTTATAATGCTTGTCCTGAAACGGGCGCACCAGAACAGCAAATTGGATGATGATTAGAATATCGATGGCCACATTGGTTTAAGGTGATGCGTGTTTCCATCATGACCAGACTGTACATGACACTTGGCCCCCAAAGCCAGCAAAGCCAACCGCATGAATTGATCTTTACAATCATGGGACTATATAAATAAGCAATAAGCTAATATCAGTTTATATCATTCGCCATATAGTCCCACAAGCATTACTTATTGTTTGCCGTCAGATTTTATCACCCGACAGCGCATCTGGAACTGATTTGGTAACCGCACCTTTGCATTATGCTTGGTGATAAAGAACATTTGTAAAAATCGTTGGTCACAATAAAGAACTACACGCCGCTATAGATAGGTGGTACTTTAATTGGCGGAGGTCGTAAATATTACTATATAAATATGCCGAATTGAATTAATCATTATAATCTCCGGAATATCATTCCATTTTCCTGTTGGCAAACAATCGCCACGTTGTTTGTATGAAGAACGTTGTGGATTTAATAAATGTTGGATCAGCTGATTACCGCACTGATATAAGTGAAGGATTTACTTGGATCACAAGATAACCGCAACGGTTAACGTATCACACTAATTAATAGATATTGTTTCGTTTGGCTATGATGAAATGGCTTTGTTCTATCTTAGCTGGTATTATGTTTAACAATGCGTGTTATGCACAACAGACGAGGTGGATGCGATGTCAACCAGCAGTCATCATTAGTGCAGGGATATAATATGAAACTTTTTACAAAACTCTTATACTTCCCAGTTTATTCATTTAGTTGGTCAGATTCATTACTGCTTCTAGTTTATATTAAGATATATACATTAAGATGATCAAATATATTACTGCTACAAGGTGCTGTTCACAACAAATCATCCGTACTTTTATAAAATTGCGTTTATATAGTTCTTTATGAGCTGAGTTGAGGAATTAACATAGACAAGCCGGCAGCAATTTGGTCTTTGGGCATCTTGAGGCTGTGCCGTCTGTGATGAAAATAATGAGGGGAAACATTATCGTCATGTGGTCCGCCAGCAACGTGAACATAAATGAATTGACGAGTTACTCTTGCCCTTTCATCTACTTCGATATTTAGTTTTTTTTGCTACTCTCACCATTATGAACGAAACTTAGCCACAAAAATAGGCTTTTAAGTAGGTACGAAAACTACCAAGCGGACAAAGGATGGTCCCTATCCATTGAAGAAGTCACAAAGGATGTCATTTCCGTACCTATAAATAACAAATAATGGTACAGCATCGGCCATTATCCTGTATTAAACCATTTTATGGCAGCAAAAAGTGGCTGAACGTTCCCAGAAAGTGTCAACATATACGGTTTAAATCTGTTGTTTTCCTGTCCTCGATTTTATCTCTTAAGCAGGCAGGTGTAGTAGTTTCTACTTATTGTTCAAGGTTGAGATATATCGTGTTAAATTCGGAAGCAAATGTGTTACACTCTTTACTGTTGGTGTCCTTTACATCCTATTTATAACGCGGTGATTATAAATATTTTTGTGAATGTACGTTGCACAGGATCTTGTGGGATTGATTAATGACGTTCTATGATAGGTACGGCGTGAATGCAGCAATTGGAAAAATGTCCGATGTTGGTTATGATCTAATGCAAAAGGTGATGTATGCACACTTCAGACCGCGTGCCAAGTTCTTTATTCTACAGCAATATAACGAAGCATCTAATGAACAGTGCGTTTTACAGAGCAGCCTTTTGTTCACCATTTAGATTTTCGGCAAAAAAGTGTTTCAAAGCTTGGCTTGTGGCACACATTGTTAGCCGATTTATTCCAGCGGAAATTGTCATGACTCAGTGAGAATTTTTTGCCCGTCTGTGACTATTTTTGGGTTCTTTGCGACTAGTTGCTTGAGGCAAGTATATCGTTTGATCGTTACAATCCGGACACATTCCCAGGTATGTTAATCATGTAAGGTCCCCAGTTACTAATAGTAATTGGCGAGTATATCAAACCATATTGGCGTGTTATTCTAGCGGAAATTGTCATGACTCAGTGAGGATTTTTTGCCCGTCTGTGACTATTTTTTGGTTCTTTGTGACTAGTTGCTTGAGGCAAGTATATCTTTTGATCGTTACAATCCGGACACATTCCCAGGTATGTTAATCATGTAAGGTCCCCAGTTACTAATAGTAATTGGCGAGTATATCAAACAATATTGGCCTGTTTCCAGGTAATTTCAAAGTGGACCTTATCATACATCCTAAGTGAACACACATATTCTGGAATCCACATATGTTAATGAACTTTGATCAATATGCGGGTACTTCCGAACATTTTTGAGGGTTCGGTAGCATTCGCGTTAACTCAATCTGCTGCTGACATCAAATATACCCGGAAATATGTGCTGCTGAACAACTTATGTTCAGTTGTTTGCTGTAATTCAATAATGAGCGTCTCGTATATCCATGATAATATGAATCAGTGTGGTTCAAAATGACTGTGCGGAACTTTGTACCTCAATGTACGCTGACTTGCAGTGTACAATAGTAAATAGATAGCCTAGTAACATTGACGTGATCTGCTTAACAGCTTTAGTAGAACGTCTCACCGATAAACGTACCACTGTAACTGCTCACGTGATAGTTAAATGGACACTCATTATGTGATCGCCAGATTCACCAGAGAGACATGGCCCCGATCCCTCTACAGGCTTTAATATATCTCCCTGTTGCACGTTGCCTGCTTAATGTAAGATAAATTAACTGATATATATTCCATCTGCGTATTAAGATGATGTGTAGTTAACGGATGGCGCTTCAGTACCAAATAAGAACTGGCTTATTGAGTATTGATATGATGGTACCGTCAGTCTGTTTTACACCTTTGCATAATACTTGACATACATATTGAGTCATCTCACAATATATATAGCGATAAATGATGGATTTGAACGCGATAAGTATTCAGTGGATATTATGTAGGCATGAAAAATATTATCAAGGTAAATTACGTTGAAAATATAACACAAAGAGAATAATAGTCCAACTGACCATCCGAGAATATCACCCAGCGTCATAACTTAATGATGGACTATCAGAGATTGTCTCGACTTAATAATCACTTGGAAACTATTAATTTAAAACTAAGTTTGGTCGATAAAATAAACCTGCATTAATTTTAGTAATGGTAAAATTAAGCAGAATTATGATTCATACTCTTTGCTCTGAACGAACGCGATTTCACTGCGACCAATGTATGAAACCACGTAAATCATTTATGTGGTCAGGGTAACAAGAGAATCACTTTACACGCTACAGGTGGCGCTGTTCTTGGGAAACAGTATGATGTGCAAGCGCAAACCCCAAGCCAGTTTTCCAGCTCTACATTTCGATTGGCAGATTGTTAAATGGTGAATTTTCGTTGTGTTTGATGTATGATTGATGCCTCCATGACTTCCATCAATAGCGCGGATATCTAAATTGCTATACATCAGTTTTATTCTAGCTGTGAGAGGCATTGAAATGTCCTTTAAAATAAAAGCAGCAGAGCTACAATAACCAAAACACATATTTACATTCCGAAATATTCAATTCCCCATTAGAACTATTTTATCC
>CM067344.1:7542994-7552994 GCA_034190875.2 Urechis unicinctus
TGAAATAGATTCGAAAATCTGCGTCGGACACAAATTGGCAGTTCCTAACTTTATAGTTCACAAAAGTTGTGTTATGAAGCTATTTACGAGACTCCACTGAGTCGCAGTGAGTTAGGGTGAAGTTGTTTTATATATCTAGCCTGGCTGGTTCTTTACATATCGATGGCGTATTTTGTTCTTGCGTTTAAATGCACGATCATCTGAAATAATAAATTACCATGGCATAATCGGTCGCCTACTTTGGTAACCGTTTGATTTAAGGAATAGGTTATTTTGGGTCGTCTTGTGCTCCACAAGACACAAAATACCGATCGCATAACGATCACTGACTTGTTTCACATAAATTTCGTTAGCTGGGTGTTCTGCTCAACGTAGAATGCGAATGCTGCATTGGTATATATGTTAATGGCAATCGATGCTGCGGCGCTTCTAGGCACGGCTCAATGTCAATGAAGAAACGTTGCTGGTATAAATCTGTTGTGTTGCCTCACAGCTCACCCAGCAGTTTGTTAAAAGACGGGAGCATCTTTGTGCTATAATGTCACATGTACAAAGAGCTGCATTGACGAACTAATCGCACACAAGCGTATGTTAACGTAATTAAGGGATTCATTGGCTACGTCTGTGCTCTTGAGAAATCGATAAACCTTACGATTCATGCCGAAATTGCGTGCAAACATTATAGTCAACGAATATAGCGATTAAAAAGCCAAAAGTGAGTCAGTCGTCTTATGGCAATCATTTAGTTGAACGTGACGGCTAACCTATTCAACACCTGTAAATGTGTTAACTACGTTGGCTGCTGTGGTTCTCGTGTGATCAAGCCAATCAAGTTCGTGTCTCTTTACGGCAATATGCTAACCCAGCAAAGTTTTAAAGCCAAAACGTTCTTTCTCACATGAACCGAAATTTAGCTTACTGCAAAGGTGCTTTTTGATAAATCTGTTCCAGAAACAAAAAAATAGTTTATGCTTGAATCATGATACCTGTTTTAATGGCACTTACTGACAGCAGGTCGATATACTACCGACGTTTCACACCAGTCCGTCATTGTTTTGTCAATTGCACTGATGCCAGTAGAATGCGTCATGAAAGAATCCCCAGGGCCTAAACTAATCTGTGATGCGTGAATGCAAACCAAATCATCATTCCTGTCAAATGTCCAAGAAGGTATCAATCATTTAAAGGGATATGAATCCGAATGTGTCCCATGGAGAGCGAACGTCTGGTGTGTCAGATGTTGTGAGGGATTCCAGCTGGTACGATTCCAATGTCAGGTTAATTAAGTGGCCTTGAATGGTTTCTTTTGCATTTAAATAATTCTTTACAGATCAATTACGGCTGAAAGCTAGGGAGTTCCGGTTTCATTCAAAAATGTCCCAAGCTGGAATCCATAATAAAGCAGGATTGAAATATTGCTCACCTGATTGCATGGTGTGTAATAGTAGGTATAAAAAGACTACAGAACTCATTCGTACGAGTGATTTACCATATGAGGTTCATTCTCTATTGGTGCATGATATAAAATGTTTTCAATTGTCAGCGGTCACTATTTTCATCATTCTACAAGCTTTTAATATTCTCATACTTTATTCCTTTATTGTGTTAAGGTTACTGTAGATGTATTTTATGGACCAGACAGCGTCATTTGGCGCTGCCTGGAATCATTATTCTTACCTACCTAGTAAATTAACCGTTGCCAATAATTGTTTGGTTTCCTCAAATTTACACCAGCGACAATTGCTACCAGAGTGTGAGTAATTCTGCTTGACTTTAATGGATCGGGTGACGTTTAGGTCTAGTACGGGCTCATTCTGACAAAGTGTCAACTCAAAGTGAACATAAGAAGCAATATTTCACGGTGCACTATTTTGCTGCCACGAAACGAGTTAAAAGTATTATGAGCTAATAGAAAAGTAAATTGTGCATTAGTAATACTACTATGAACCATGTTAAACCCTGATCAAATTACATGTGTGATTGCATATGGAAAGTATAAGATACTTTTGTACCATGGAAGATATAAAGTGTATGGGTATACTACAACTCCAATGTCTGTAGAAAGATGCAGCATATATCACGATACAATATAATAAAGTGTTCGATATCAACCGCACGAAAATGATTATTAAACATGCAAAATGTCAAAATATGATTTCAACTCCTATTGGAGTAATGACATAGAAAATTGGCGGATTGCATCCGCTGCTGTAAATTAATTTAACTATTACTTGAAGATGTTACGCCTAAATATGGTTCTTATACAATGCCATAGCATGAGAAGCTACAGATGTGTCAGAATATTGCTGCTGACGCAATATCGTTTAGTATTTCACACTGATGGCTTTTCTCTTGCGACTGACCGCCCCTTACCCGACCAGTCTATTCCTTGCTATTTTCCCTCAATGTACTTTTAAACCTAGGGTTGTCTTTATCAACTAACAGTTGGAAGTTTGGGGCCGTTTTGCACGTTTCGAACATTAGTTTAGCATCAATGTTAACAATGAAATTTGTTTCGAATAACATAATTTCCGTTTAACATTAATTCTGAAAGTTAAATCCAAGCACACATCGATAGCTATGCTTATCCTGGAGGTGAGCTGCCAACCATAGTGCAATTGTGTTTGTGTCATTTAATTTCAACGCGTTGACGCTAAGATATACGTCATCACGTATGGTGGAAAGATTGGATAATTCATTGATTGTTCAATTGACCCTATGTTCCAAAATGGAAACATGGGCAACCAATTGATAATCAGATTTGACCTACTTACGATATATATTAACTGCACCAATATTATTGTTTTCTTTAACCGTATATTCAAAACAGACAGATTGCATGTATTATCTGCAAGAAGGATTTTCGGCGATAAGTGACCATCCATGGAAACCCATTGTCGATGGAATGGAAGTCTTAACGTTTAATACACTGGTTTGTCACAGGCATAGATCCATCATCATGTATCATTGATTTTTTCTCTTACTTGCATTCACCAAGATATATAGCAAATGTAATTTAGCCACTGGGTGGGACTAGCTGAAAACATCCGATCTCATTCATTTATATGCCTGAACAAAAATTGCCGTCACAAATCATCGTAGGGAAAAAGCTACTTTAATGAAATTTCCGAAAAATGCGGATAAAGGATTAAGTGCCATCGCGCCGTGGACAACATTAGCGCGTTCCTTGAAACGACTCTTCTTTACAGCCGAGTAGATCTTTATTGAATCAAAGCCCAACTTTATCACCCGAGCAGCTTTACTCGGGTAATTACAAATACAAGTTACTAGTATGATCATGTAGTCGCGGCAAATGGTGGAGGCGTTGATCACATATTCAGACAATCAGAAATGTATGCTAGATTTTCTCTACTACTATATCATTATTGATGCGAATGCAAGTAGGTTTTAATTTTCACAAATTAAAATTAAACAATTATAAAGCATGTGTGGCTTTGAAATTACAAAGGCATTGAAGGGGCTTCAACGAAGACGTAACAACGGGTTTGCAAAAACAGGTATTAACATTCACCTGTTGCCAAGACTGGAATCGCCATTCATCTGTTGAAAATTGAATGTAGGCCATGTTAAAGCCGAAGAGGTGTATTACACTTGGCACCCTATGTTAAGACTTCGACCATATTTGGAGCTAATTAATCCACTATAGTCCCGAAAACCACAAAATCAATCAATCGGTGAGGTTTTCTGCTGACCAAGTGCAATACATGACACAAAGGTGATTATCTATTCTTTGGACGAAATTGACATCCCAGTAGCAGCGCGCAGTTATCCTTCATCACCTTGTGTTAAATGTTTGTTTAGAGAACGTCTTTGCATGGCATCAATGCTTGAACGACTCCATTGAGGTCAACGGTCTACCTCAAGAAGAAACATGATAAATCGGCGAGCACTGATAATTTTCTAGAGAAATGATGTCCTAGTATGGCATTGAAAGCAAGGCTCGAACCATTGCATTAATGTTAATTGTCTTCGAGGACCTCAATAAATACAGTGCGTTAAATCACATCACATCAGTCGGTAGAAACCCCTCTTAATAAAGTGTGCAGTACATGATGTGGATTTCCATGCTTACTTTTCATACGGAGTTCAGCGATCTCTTCACGCCTATTATCGCTGTGCCTCCTGCCTCAGTAGCCAATTTTACTATAAATAATAGTCTTCTGCAATAGATGATTAAATGAAACGGTGGCGTTTACTTTCGCTATCCACAAGTAGAAGATATGAAAGATGATTGCAATGCTCGGACAGATCACAGTACCACATACTGACTGTCTAGGTGGGCAGGGATTACAGTGCGCCGGACGTGATTTAAGGCTGATGACTGCTTTTAGATGAAGCCTCACAGACGTACCTTCAATATGCAGACACACCGTAGACCCACTCAGTTAAAGCATAATAGCCAATAAACCCCATCCTATTATTGGTAAAGATTCAGCATACATGCATGTCGCCGGTCTGTTTCTATTGTTGACTGTACAAGATCCAAAACACTCACGTAACTGCACCCATTGGTCAGCTCTGTCTGCACCACCATGTTACCGCTCCCATTGGTCAGCTCAGTCAACACCACATTGTTGCCGCACCAATTAGTCCGCTCAGTCAACACCACCGCTATTTACCGATGGAACTAATCACCTGGTATTGTACTAGCAAAAATTTCGTTGTTACAAAACGCAACTGAAGAAAGGTCGTCAGCTATATAGTGAAGATGACTGCATTGACAACCATAGCAAAGCCTACATTAAAATAAAAAACACACATATGTGAGGCAATACGCTGGTCACTTTCGTTGTCTGCAAGGAAGACCTGTGCAATTCACACCATACTTGGTCATCGCCAAGCGTTAGTGGGAAGGTACCTGGGAATTATCCTTTATTCTACAGTGACAAATAGAAGTAATTCGTTTTTTCAGCGTCTCCCCGGAATATTATATGACGCTTGCTTTTTATACTTAACTATTGCAGCCTTGAATAACCGTATGTTAAATGAGCAGTCTAAAGGCTGCACATTCGCGAAGGACGCATGTAATGCACATCTTTATTAATACATGTATATTTATATAAATATATATATATATATATATATATATATATATATATATATATATATATATATATATATATGTATAAATATATATATATATATTTATATATATATATATACATATATATATATATATATATATATATATATATATATATATATATATATATATATATATATATATATATATATATATATATATATATATATATATATATATATACTTATTTATACTTGCTCAGTAGAACTGATTATGAAAGCGTTTATAACAACGCGACACCGTGTCCGAGCTAGTTTTGATGACCACCTTTAGAGTCGGTTATATGTGTGGCGCTGGTTTATTGAATTAAATTCCACAGGCTATGTCCTACTACTGGGTGCCTAACATTTTTACAACCCTTTTTCTTTGGTAATGCGGGTTAAAATCTTAGCCTCATTATGATCCTAGCTGTAGCAAATATTCCTCTAGCAAGTGATGTAAGCACACATAAGGCGTTAGACTCAATTTGACTGATGTGATGGGCATATGAAAAAACAAATCGAGATCTATGATTTCCGAAACTAACAAGAGATGACATTAAATGGTATTTGGATTTCTGCTAATCAGAGGCGGTAGATCTGAAAAACGCAAGTCAATCATATAATTAATGCTTTCAGTTCCAAAGCACAACAATAAGACCAACTGCATTAGTTTCTCAAAATGATGATGTCCGTGCTATTTGATAATGATGCCATTGATCTCACTGGTTTTGGGTTTAATGCATATTGTGGGGTACGCAATGCCCAATTGGTTCGCTCGTAAATACGCTGCAATCAGCATTTTTGTATTTTAATAGTGGCATACATACAATTATAGGACCTACAATGGAAGCTTTTAGACAGAATGGACGACCACGGAGCACTAATAAGCCCGCTAGATGTACCATGTAAGCCTAGAAAATATCTCGTCGTGAGTCATTGCGTTGGTTAAACTGCACTAAGTGTGTTTAACTAACGACATTTTCAATTCAAGCAGCTCCGTTTTTTACTCGGTCTAGGATGCTGATTTATCAGAGTCGTCGAACAATTTGTCTTAACAGCAAAAGAGCTACGCGCTGTAAATGGTGTGTCATAATTAGCTGTTAAACGCTAATTGTTCGTCCTCCAACACTACCAATCATCCATCACATATTGCCTAAAAAGCTTGATTATTGTTTTCCAAACAGGGGGATTTCCGGCGTCGGCTGTATGAAAACGTTGACGCGGCATTTATAGGGTCAATGATTGGTAAGGTGCTCTTTGGAATCAAACATTGATTGCACTTATGAATGGTTTTGTGAGGCCATTGTCACATTCAATATCCCCACGCGATAATGATTAAAACTGCTACGTCGGTAAATAATCGAACGATCAGTACGCGTTTGTCAGGTCACACTGATTTTTATCATTGTTTTAGTTTCTGATCTTCATCTGACGATGTCTGCATGGCTAGTGAGAATCAGACGAAAGTAAACACAATAGTGAGAACAGTATGCGCATGAATGGTCAGCATTAAACATAGTTAAGGGCTCGTGTGATTGCAACAACTGCTCGGCTAAGTACACGAGACAATTTCGTAGATCTGAGCTGAACCAATTTCACTAAGGTTTTTTTTCTTTTCACAGAATCATGTAAAAATGCAAAATCTGGTATCTGTATCCGTAATATAAGACCTGCATCACTTGGGTCGCATGTTGACAATTGGTCATTTGCAGTAGTTGCAAATAAATACCGTCGAAAGTAAGGGAGCTTTCGAACACAGTGCTTGTCAGCGCAAGCTATGTGAAAAGCGCAAAATAATTTGTCCAAACAATATGATTTCATCATGTGAACGATTGAGTGCGACCTGTTATGCCTATATGATGTTTACTCGCCCCGTAATAATTATTACACTGAAAATATTATTTGTCCAGGTTTTCGGAATTTCTATCTAAAAATGCCTGCATGGCTAGTAGGGATGGGACGCTAGGACAGATAGCTGTGAGAAGTACAAGTATAAAATGCCAGCGTTTCTGAGCAGAATGGGGTAATAGTGATGAATAAAACACCTCAGCTGTCTCGTCCTGATGCAATAATTAGCTATTCAGGCACTTTCAACAACTAAGTGGTATTGCGACGGTGATGGATGAGGATGATTATGATGATTGGACAGCTCCCCTCAAGTGTCAATGCCAACTTTGGACAACTCCTCTGAGATGAATGTCCTGCATTGAATATGATAATCCGAGTCACTAATAACATTTCAGGTGTTCTAACCTTGGGATCGAATCTACAACCTGAGGAACGAGAGGCAACGCAGTTAAGGCAGAGGAAAGGCTAAATGGAATTCTATGCTAACATTTCCATCATGAGATCACTTGGAACAAACCAAAGCCAGCCAGCTCAAGTAAGCTAGTGTGATTGTATCAATATCAACCAAGCCGTCAAACCAAGCTTACAAGAGGCACCTTATCACTCGATTGCAACCTACCTAAGAAACAATGACAGAATGTGTCGTTCTGCTACAGACAGGCTGATGCTGCCATGATGGGAGTTGCGTGATGCCTTAACCAACACATAGCAGATATAAATATGCAATAAGAGAGCTGTGTCGAATGGTGCTCTGCTAATAGCGTGAAGGTGGGTGGGGATATTGTTTGTAAAGCAATTGTGGTGATGCAAACCAATTTAATGAGGGCTTGATCCATGGAAATTGCTTGAAAATCGCATTGAATGACGATGAATCGTTCGAATTTACTTGATTGAGGACCAAAGGCAACTCAATATCCCAGGCAGCAGAGGACCCTTCCCATTCATGCGATAAATGTACTTATTTGGTTTTTTTCCATTTATCATATGACAACCATGAGTCGATGTCTCGCGTAGTGCTGCCCTCTATCTCAGGCTCTCGTCCAACTTCTGATTATTTAAATACAAAAGGCGCATAATCCGATTGTCTCGTAGTGATGAGCTTGGTGAAGCAAGGTGTTTTCTCGACTATTATATTGCATTTGTTCTATGTTGGCATTAAGCAGATAAGATCTACTTAAAGTGGCGTCGCTTGACGCATGATAAATCACTTGGCCTTATCCTGTCAGAAGCTCATTCAATCACACAACTTAATTCTATGACGCGTTCTCTGAGGATAAAAGCTACAGATGAAACATCGGCCATGACGTTTAAAATGCCGATAAACTGATAATTAGTTAAATTAACAAAATAGTGTTTCTAAATGATGTTCGCTAAACTGTCAATAAAATAAGTATTACTCCTGGTGCATATCAGTTTTCTTTGAATTTAATCAATGAAGCAGGAATTAAGCATTTAAGACGAAAAAAAACACAGACATTGTTTTGTTAATGTTCATGTGAAATAAGTAATTCGTCTTTTTAATGAAGTTAAGATTACCTATCAATAAACGGCGTTGTTTAAAAGGCCAGAAACGGACTGTACCGTTTCATTGTTTCTCTGATTTACACAAAATGAGAACGGATAACAGTGTGACGATTTAAGGTAGACCAGCACCTAGCTATCAACGCTTAACGTTACGTGTAGTACAAACTTGACAAAACAGCCGATGAAGATGCATAACTGTCTTTTTTTCATATCGTTACGGATAACAAAAACATTCCTGAAGGAACTCGGGGATGTAGATGCATCAATCGCTTCATCGGTCATTTGGAGCAAATGTATGCGGCATGGAACATAATCAACCATATCCGATATAGCCAGAATTCATACGAAATGATACACATATTTTAGTCTGATGATTATATGTGGTAGTTATTTTCCGCGGTCAATGCATAATAATCGCTTATCAGATTAAATTGTCAGTGTAAATATTACCTGGGCACATATCACATAATGTGGATGTTTATACCATATTAAAGCTGTAATTCGGTATCAAGCTATCTTTATGGCTGCAGTCATCACAGTAAATGAAGACTTGGCCAAAATCATTCAGCAGCTGTTAGAGCTTCTGCTACACATGCATTTATTCAATTAGTAATAGCAAACCTATTGACTCCGTCATGCCATACGTGAGAATCGTAAAGGTGAACATAGAAGAATTTTATTCATCAGTCCCGTGCCAATATTACGCCTCTTTTTACTTTTGATATACTGCGCCATCAACTTGAAGATCATCACACATCGCCGTCCGACAATGAACGTGACAAATCGTCTCTGCCATTTAGCGTTCTCTTAATCTGGACATGACTGTCTACCTGGTACTATTGAGCTATTATGCCATCGGTCTTTTGCTTTGTAGCATTAACTCGGTACTGGTCAAGTATGTGCAAATGTTGCGACTGCAACAAAAAAAGAGGTGTTGCGAATGTAAAACGGCATTTGTTTCGCTATGCTAAACCACTTAAGTCCATGTTCACTGTTAAGCACCAATCAGCTCGTAAACTGTTGTGGAAAAAAAGCTAAGAAGGGTAAAAATGCAAAACTGGCAACGGGGAGGTCAGGATAAATGCATTAGATGGGCCCCTGAGAACGTTGTCATTAGGTCACACTGGACAGTTACTCGTGGCATGATCTAACAAGTCCTACACCCAGATTGAAATCGCCATCTGCCCCACTTGATGTTTACTTCAATGCTGTACCCATTGGATGAGATCGTCCATACAACAAGTGTTGAATACAATTGTCCTCCTCGTTTCCAGCCACCCAGATTATCAGGCCAGCGTCCACTATTTTTGCTGAAACTTGCCACTTTACTCCTCATGTACAGTCACTACATGTATAGCCCTAGGGAGGTAAACAGCTTGTCATTCTTGAGAATTATACCAACGCTCAACCTCAAAATAACCACAGTATTCAGAACCATTGGTCGTAGTTGACTGCGCGTCATATGCTGAAAAATTACAAATATACGGCACGGAGAAGAATTCCCCATTTGTCATATTGAAATTCCAATATATAACTCTGCTGA
>CM067344.1:7557994-7582682 GCA_034190875.2 Urechis unicinctus
GATTCATCATATTCGTTAGGGAACTTTTCACACGGCACACACCACCACATGATTAAAGACCAGGAACGTGACAAATAGGCGTTTTCCGTAAATGCATCCAAATGACATACATCATTAATTAATGACGTAATAATTCCCAAGCATTGTCGAAGAAGAAAAAAGCCTCACATGTGTTCATACACCGCCTCATAAGAGAAAGGTCACCACAATATACAATGTAAAAGCCCAGCTTGTAAGTAATAGAAATGGTGATGGTCGTTGATATCATACCTTGTGTAAATACATGCACATAGCACGATGTTCTAATTGCCTGCCAGCGTTTGCATTAATCGACTGTTTCAAAAAACCACATATGGCTTAATTTGGCTCATAACTGCTTTGATGCTGCATCTTGTGGTATCGCTTGTCATTATATGTTTTTATGTGATCATGCTACGTCTGTTCAACTAAATGACCACCGAACATGAACTACATTTATAGTTATATAACACTGCGTCACAGATAGGGCGTTTCAACAGATACAATTTATCAAACTTCCTGCCCGCTTCATTAAACTTCAGCAACCTAGTCACGATAATCACTTCTGAACATTTAACTTTGCATACAAATCATGAAAGTAAACGGCCGAATAGATTGTCTTTTCAACACCTTATCAAAAGCTGTCCTGTTGCAGATGATGAGGATTGTCCATTTGACCAAACCAAAATGTACATTACTTTGTGACGTCAAATGATTTGCATTATGTCCGCCATACACGCAATGCAGATCTCAACATCAGTAGAGATATATAAAATACCAGCATCAAATTCGTCTAACTGCGAATTAGCCATCACAAAGTCAATGTGTTTATTTTCTGCAGTTTAGGAATATTTATACATAGGTGATAACATCAACGGGAGCATCATGTCCGAGGTGCGATTCCCATGCTCCGAACAGACTATAATCAACGTCAACGTTATATATTAAGATTTGCTCACGGCTCAACATTTGCGTATATACATTAAGGTGATCAGATCCTTTACCGCTAACAGGTGCTATTCAGGTATATACGCTCTAACAGAAAATAATTGGATTAGTCCCAGATATGTCTTTCAAATACAATTACCATCAAGCAACCCTCTGCTACAGTACCATTTGCTGTCTTTCGAGCGGGAGAAATATGTGACGTGTGATGACAAATGACTACTGGGTCGGAAGTCATGAAGATATAGAACGCTTCTCAACGGATATGTGTCAGGAATGCGATAGCGTGCGCGGTCAAACGAAAATGATCGGACATCGAAGGAGGCAAAGATTGCAAGATGTACCATGTTTATATAAGGCTTATTAAGTTGCAGACGCTGCAGAATATGGACTCTGTTATGAACAAATAAACCCAACTCAGATCTACAAGGCACCATTGGTCACAACATAACTTTTAATGTTAATGAATGCAATTTATTTGTGTTAACTGTTAATCAAAGATGCGACGATGAATTAAGGAACATTGACCACACTTAGTATAGTATATTACATGAAAATATTTCAAAGCTTTTAGTACACAACTATCATAAATATAGCGTGTTCGCTCAATCCACTGCTTATTACTAGTTAATGGAATTATTTCCGTCTCTGAATTTGGCTGAGACAAAAGGTTCCAAAAGCATCGCATTATGATACATGGGATTGTTTTTCTTGATGTGTGGCATTTATCATTTTCACTTTGTGATTTGCTTTGATGTACAGAAATATGTTTCGGTGCATCGTGTAAATACCAATTAACTAACATTCACTAACCCACTGTGTACGTTATTATATGCCCCACCACAAAACAAACAGTTTAAAAATGTCATATTTCTGACTATGATATGACTGGATAAACGTGAATGAATTGCTTATGTAGTTTAAACCTTAACATTATAGATATATAATTTTCCTTTACAAAAATCGCTGGATTTTGCATATCTCTCCAGATGAGATTACCCCTGTAAAACTATCCACAGAGGTTAAAGGTACACAGACAACTTATTGACTTCGCGCTCTTTGAATTACGACGCTACTGGAATCTCCATAAATATTTATTGAACAATATATAATGTTGCCTGCTAAACACGATACCAGTTTTTATATGCTTCGTGCCAGAGATTGAGTGCCTCGTCATCTGTATAAATATTCTCCAATTTGATAAACAATCATATTTATAATTAGAAGCAGGTAACGTCTGACTATTCTGTTTATCTACCTTCTAACCAATCGTTCACATTGATAACATCTACACGGATATTGAAATTGTTCCAATAAAGAGAGGCTCTAGCAGGTAATAGCATCCGATTTGGTCGATTGCAGCGAGCTCATCACACCGACAGCAAACAACTCTATATTCGATCTACACATTGGGAACAACTCCGTTTGTCAGATGTTGAATTGCGTTGGAATGGTTTTGTAATTATCCTAGTTTGTGTGTTAACTCAAGAAGACCGGCTGGCAGCTCTATGGTTCTGAGTCATCATGGGGCTGGTGCATTATGAGATGAATGGTAATAAGGACGCACCTATACAAAAGAGAGGGAAAAGTTGCAATAATGTGGACCGCTAGCAATGTGAATGTTAGGCTACTTCCGAACACAGTAGAAATTACGAGACACGGATTCCTTTGTTGGGTCTCCTCTCTACTTGGAAAACATAACACGGACACAATAGGCTTGCTTTAATTCCCTTGTAGCGGACAAAGGATATTGCATAACCATTGAAGAAGGCACAAAGGATGCTATCTCTGCATATGAAGATAACAAAATATGGAATGGAAAACAGCGACCATTTCCCACTATATTACCTTTGTATTGCTACGACAAGTGGCCCGTACTTCGCAGCTTTTACGCTCCCGATTATATTTCCCAAGTAGGCAGGTGGTAGTTAAATTATTGCATTGACCCATAAAGGTAAAGGTAAGTATTCGCCATAAGTAATGAACATAACTGGAGGATACAGTCCAATATATATGTGCATCTTTCTTTGATATCAAATTTAAACGTTCGAGTGAGTAAGTCAAATAGGCGTAAGATGAGGTTTTCCTTTTACCATACTTAATCGTCATTGGCTACAATGCTTATAATATGCAGGAAGCTAGCAGTATGTGAACGTTGGACCAAACAGGAGACCTCATCGTGCGGTACACCGAATGTTGAGGAGACAATGTGCACTTAAGCTTATTGACCGTAGACATATCGTCGTACGTGGTTCCGTGGCTTATTTACACATTCCACTTTATCACTTTATAAATTCTAACAATTTGCGGTAATAAACAAATGCACAGCGGATCATTAACAAGATTGCTCGTTTCGCATGAGGGAGAGCATATTTAGCTACGCAGTTTTGATGTTATTCTTACCATTAGTCGCTAATGTTTTGCCTGTAGGTTGTGTCTTAAGACATCAAATGGTCACAAGCATCATTCGAATGTTTGTACTGAGGTTGTAGGTTCTTGTGCGATCACCAACGACCCGTTCATCAAGGTACACTATGTGTGAGTCGATAACTGGGTCCTGGTGTTGATCTTTTAAATACCACTGCGAAAAGCCATGTTGATCAATATAAGAGAAAGAAAACCTTGTTCAGATTGCAATAACGTCGCTGACGACACGATCTTCACACGGACATCATCGACTGAATAAGGAGCATCACTCAGCCGCCGTTAGTGGTTGTTATGAGCATGGCCCAATGAAGCCGACTTAATGGCGATTATTGCTTAAAAAGACGGGCTTGATCGCCCCGATTGTTATTAACTGTTATGATAAGAGTTTGTTTCGGCCCAGTCTAATATCTTTCGCGAGTCACAGATTGGATCGAGCATGAATCATTTTCTGGTCTTCACTTCAGCTGATGCATGACGCTGCAAAGTGTCGACAATTTAGCATAATTAAGTTTGCATAATACATTAATCCATTGGTGTATTGTTGTTAGTTCATAATTAGCGTCAGGTACGGTACAAAATGACTGATTTCGAACCAGTTTTATATGATGCTTGTATATCACTTAAGTTCCAATGTTACAGCAAATACTTATCTAATATGCATATGATTAAATTGGTTTTATGGTGGTGATCATGAGTTACTTTTGGCGATTGATATACAGGCTTCGTATTTCTGTATTATAGCAGTGTCTGGAATCATAGCGATAGTTAATGTCATAATGTTTTGCGGTCTCTCGGCCTTATCTTGTACAATGGTTATGTGATCTGTTGCTTATCAGCTTGCCGCCCTGCTAGGATGTCACATGACTTCCTAAGTATTGCCGTTGCTGATAGGGTCGATCATCCCTCCTTTCTTCTTGTGACTGTCGCCATTTTAGCACGCACGATTGTTTATTTTTGATAATCGTCACCATCAGGTCATCTCCACCATTTGCAGTGACTTTTCTCATTCCGCAACGGACACGTACTGTTGTCGTACAATGCCTGGCGCAATTTTAAGGTCAGTGTGATTTTTGTTATACTATTTTGTTTGTCACTTTATATCTCGACCACCTGGCTCGATTGCAAAAGCTGCGTCCCGTGTTTCACTTATTTACAATGTCGGCTTCTTCTGATATTGTCCATTCTTATTAGGTGTCATTCGTTCACTTAACGTTTGACCGCTTTCGCCAGGGGTTCTGGGTTGCTCTCTCTTGATTTAGCTGGTGGCCACGAGGTTTTTGGGGCCTCACCTTGCCAAAGTTGCTCAACGAAGTGGGAATGGCTTCCGCCTTGAACCCGGCCATCGTGGTCATCGATATTGGTTCTAATGATTTGTCTGCGACCTCCTGTTTTCCCGCCACGTTAGCCAAGGACGTATTTTGTTTTTCGCTAACTTGTTGGTTAATCATTCTTTCGCGATGTCGTATCATGTAACCGTGCCTACCCTCAACATAACACCCGCAACGACTTCAATTCTTGTGTCTTGCTTTACAATTCTACCTTGTCATCTCTTTGGGCGTCTAATCACCGCATTATGTTTTGGCGGCATTGTGGTATTTGGTCGAACTGGCAACTATATTTGCATTAAGATAGAGTACATCTCAATCTGGCAGGTCTTGCAAAATATTTCAACAACTTGCGTGGTGCTGTTATTGCAGCTCTTAACTCCCATTTTTTCTTACAGTGATTCCTGGTCCTTGTGTCTAATAACTTCTGGTTGTTGCCTTTTATCGTGACCTTCCTTGATCTGGCTATGTAGATTTCAGTGCTTCTGTATCTGCTGTTTTAAACCCCCTTCTGTTATGGGTGTGAACCTTGTAACCTCTTTGGCTGGGCCCTTATTATGTTTGACAGAATCTGCTTCAATTTGGAACTTGGGTCTCTATCTGATATTTGTGGCCTGGCTTATATTTCAGGAGCTTTCTTAGCCTGGGTTATTATATTTTTTCCGCGAGCTTTTGTTTCACGATGGAGCCTCTCCTTGTTTTGTCTCTTTGTAACGGTGTTTACCTTGGCAGGGTTTTATTTTCCGTGAGCTTATGTTTCACGTTGTAGTCTTCGGTCTCATTATCTTGCGTGAGCATGTCTGTAGTAGTATAGAGACTGGGGGTACGAGCACAGCAATCTAATACAGCAACCCAGAAAACACACATATACAGGGTGACTCACATGAGCCAGCGAACCGCTCGCATCTCCCCCCTATACTATACCATATGAGCCCAGCCCTTCCAGCCCCTATGGTATAGGCCCACTAAAGAGGGCGACAGCAATGTCAACCATCTACAACAGGACCCTGAGGAATAAGCTCTTCTAAACGACTCACGCGCTCCAAAAGGTCCTCATACATCGATTCCAATTCCGTCATCTTCTCCTCTGCACCAGGACCCTGAGGAATAAGCTCTTCTAAACGACTCACGCGCTCCAAAAGGTCCTCATACTTTGATTCCAAATCCCTCACCTCAATCTCAAGGTCCACCTTCTCCTCCCATATATGTCCACGTCTGCCTGCAGCTTGGCCACCCCCATATGTTCATCGGTGCTCATTCTATACCTCAGCCCTCATATGTTCAACATATCGACACGTGCCCATAGGCCAGAGTGTCTACACCACCTGGAGCTATCCACTGCTTTGAGTCAAATGGGGAGAGAGACACCTTGTTAACGTGAAGCCCATATATTTATGGCAGTCACTCCTGAGCATGTTCATTCCGTGGCGAAACTGTTTTTGGGCAAACAGTGAATCCACGCACTGAGCGTAGCCCTCTGTACAAGCCTGTTATATGGCAGTGATCGCGGACAGAGTCACAGCCCAGATTTTTCTTGCACACATGACAGTGAGTTGCAGCCTTATGTGCCCTTTTATCCTCCCGAGTCATCCGCATAGGGACTGGCATGGACAGAACTGCTTTGATCTTTTCTCCTCCTGCTGCAGAACCTGTAAGAACTTCTCCACAGCATCGCTTCCTCTGTAAACCACAGGGGGTTCGGTCTTACCTTCACAACGAACAACCACATAGCCGTAGCCGCATCCTTGGTGTTCCTGCGTTCTCTGCATGTTGCTCTTACCAGGATTAAGCGCAGGACCCGGAAGCTTCACTGTGAGCGCCTCAATGTCAGCATAGATGACGTAGGGTGCAGCAAGCTGCTTCTGCCAGTTCTGGAAGGATAATATGTCCCTTCCTCAGGCATATCCACTCGCACAGCAGTTTGCCCTATCCCCAGGCTTATGCGCCAGGAGCAGACCCTCTGAGGTATATCCATGCAGACATAGGTCACAGAAGAACTTGTGCTCTTTATGTTTCGTCTGGTCATACAGCAAGCGGTTCAGGTCTTTGATTTGCGTGTAATGAAACTTGCCGTCCTTCTCCATCAGCATGAGGTTTACACGGGTACCAGAGTGCTTACTGATGCGGTGTACGATAGTGGTCTTTCCATCCCAGCCAAAAACGTTCAAGGCAAGGTAAGCATGCTTTTCTATCTTCTCAACATGCGACACCGGTGTAGGATATTCTACACCTGCACCCTCAAGCAGATCTAAGAGCCACTGAATGTTATATTTTGATAGTCGCTGTGGGTTCTTGGCTACCGGGTGCAGATCGGCTACAACAGCCCATAGAATGCAGAAGTCGTCCCAGTTCTTTACATTTATGATGGCCTGCTTAGCTGCCAGCGCAGCCGGCAGTCGCAGGTAGGAGCCACCCTTCACCGGTTGGTAGTTGGCAATATCAATCCACAGAGTTGTGACCGCCTCAAACTCCCAGCCAGAACCTTGGCTGGTCCACTTCTCCAACCGCTCTAGGATATTAACAACACTCTGGTCCAACGCAACATCCATGTCTTCTGAGGAGAGAACCACCTGCTGCTTATTACGCAACACAGGCTCAAAATACTCAGTGCTGTCATCATCGGCGTGCTTGGAGAGTCTTACCTTAAGGGCAAACTGACACTTGATTCCACCTAGCTCTTCTAGCTCACCAGTCAAAACTTTATACATCTTCCGACGCATGCCCTTAAAGAACATCATAAGGTCCGAGCTAAGGGGGTGAGACTCAGGAACGTTCATCACCCATCCACGAAAATAGTTTTTAACAGCCCACTCAGTCTTCTTGAAGGCAAGACGCGCTGTGGGGACTGGGGACTGAGTTGTGGGGATGCGTGGGGCAGGGACAGGTCTGCGTGGGGCAGGGACTGGTCTGCGTGGGGCAGCAGTGGGGACAGGTGTGCGTGCCACCCCAGCCCTCAATCTAGCCAACATCTCCTTGTATGTACGGTCATATTCATTACGCACTTGGAGTGCTTTGAGTGCAACCTTAGAGCCTGGATAAGGAGGCTTATAACTGTGAATTGAAACAAAATCGTTTTGGGTTTCACGTGCTCGCTGATTATGAGTCATGTTTACTATATAGTTCCATTAGTCTAAAAGGGAATTTGTTGATACACAAAAGGCAATGACAATACAGCGAGAGGACTTTGACATACGCAGTAAACACCCGTCTCTGACAAGGTGCCACGCTTCGTCGCACATAGGCCTAACCGCCAAACCATGTTGTTGACAGCGCCACAAGATTTCTATTTTTATACAGTGGGGAATCCCCGTTCAGTGGCGCCGACTGGCGAGTCAGTGTCCCCAGCTATAGGCCGTTGTGAAGCAATTTTTTTCTTTTGACGAAGACGACTGTGGTTGACTTAATCGAACCCACAATCCATACACAATCCTACCTTATTATTTTTTATAGCCTTCTGACAACCCTTACAAAGACGATTAATGACACCATGTTTTATCTTATATCTGTGTAAATTATAAAACTCTTGCTCCTGCGTTCAGGGCCTGTTACAGTGGTCTTTCTTCCCGAGTAATATCCATAGGCACTTATTGTCAAATCCTACCATTGTAATATATATAGATATCTATTAGTCTAATTGGTAACACCGTCTGGCGGCAACTGGGTATCAGACGGCACCACATGCAACCTGCTCTTTTACAAAGCCACGGAGAGGTCCATCCAGCAAATAGTATAGTACAGGCTCACCAGATTTAGTAACAGAGCTTCAAATCCGGTAAACATTGAGTGACCACACAGGGTCAGTGGCCCGCCGCCGGTGGTCTTGCTCTACCTCACCAGGATGTTAGAGGTAGCAAACGCCAACATCAGAGGGAAGCTTTTGCTCTTTGACCCCAAGAGGGCGCCCTGGTACGACTGCAGATGGCTTTTGTGCAACTCGTTTTGCCTTTATAGCATCTTTAGGTTTTTTATCCAGTCAAGCGGGTCACCTAATTATTTATCGCAGAGACTACAGCCTGCAGTCGAGAAACCCGCTCAGTCGATCGTTTTCCAGTATCCCTTAACTCTACGGCATACTTGTGACCAAAGAGTCGCTCAGCCAATGTTCGGTTATAGCGTTCCACTATACCCTGATCTCGATGGATATTCACACGGCCACGTCTGACTGATACTACATGTTTTACTAACAGCTGATTCGTTGCACCCATAAACTCCCGTCCAGAGTCCACCTGAAGTAGTTTAGGCCACCCCACCCCTCTTTTGTAGCGCGAGGCCACTTCAACCAATGTTAGGGCATACTTGTAAGTGCGGCACTTCACAACATCATGAGGAAGAAATTAGAAATCGGCTTGGTGCACCTCATTAGGGACAGGACATCAAACTTCGGCCTGGGAATGTGCTTTGGCACTGGCAGGTAGATTTGCCATATAGCTTGCTTTGTTAGCCACCCCTGGCAACTTCCTCGGAAACCCTCGCTTCTGTTGCAAGCTTCTTGATAGCTGTTATGCCTTTCCAGTACCCCTTAGGACTATAGTAGATCTTTTGCATGCGACGATCTATATACAGTAAACGCTCGAGTCTCCAAATGACCTACTTAGCAAGCCTGTATGCAACCAGCCCAGTCGCAGCCATACCCTGTATAATGAACGCCACCTCACGCCCCCTCTGTTTATCTGAGGGCTCGTAGAAGTCTGAAAGCTGTGGCTCAGAGCCCAACGGGTCGACGGTTTTATTCGTAATCAGGGAGTACTCACGCATAGCCTCGTCTGCATCCCTAAAATTATGCTCGGCATGTCCCTGGCGGCGCAGTTGCTCATTGATGAAGTCTAAACGCTCACTTCTCTTCTTGGCCCATGCTGCCTGAGCAGATTGAAGCTGCTAGATTGCCATATCATGACGTTTACGTTCCGCGTCCACTTGGCTGCCGCGTAATTTAGAGAATAAAAAGTTGCTCCCAGAGAACCCCCAACAAGTAGCGCGAATGTGGCCATTACTTCAGTATATCAACTGGTAAGATTCCTTGTTTAATTAGCATATCCTTTGTGACCATAGCTAGTAATACATCGGCAACAGCCATAGCCAGGTCCCGTGGGGTGAAATCAAGACCATCTTAGCAAGCTTGGCATAACCTATTGAAATACCGGAAACAACTACACTGTGGTACAGAGTGTTGATGAGCATCTGTAAGAGCTGCCTTAGCCTCTCGAAGCTCTCTGAGAAGCTTATTTTGATTGGCTTTTCGAGCTGCAGCACCCTTTCGTCCTGCCGCAACCCTTTTAGCGTTTTTTGTCACTGACGTTATCTCCACCGGTGTTGTCTCGCCTTGATTCGTATTTGTTTCTTCCATATTTACTTACTAAATTTATTTTTCCAATTGACAGCTCTTAGTAAGAACCTGTTATAGCGTAGCTAAGCACATGCTATAGCAGAGTTAAACACATACTATAGCGCGGAAGTGGTGTCTTCCTCTCCACCAACCCCTGTTGTTTCGGTGCTTGTTTTTCCAAATTGACAGTGCTTAACTGTTGTTAAAGCCGCAGTTAAGGGAGCTAAAAACATACCATAGCGATGATATAGCTCACAAGTGGCAGTGCTTAGCGCGTGTCAAACAAACGGGTCCGTCTCGAGGTCTGTAATTAGCCTTGGCTGGTGTTCTGGTGGGATTGCTAGAAACATACAAGCAATACATGAGTATAGCTGTAGCAATGATTGACCTAGAGTGCGCATCATGCTAGCGCCTAGCTGAGCCTCGTATCTCACATACAGCTTTATGATCTCTTCATCAGACATTTATTCAACCTAGTCAATTGTAATGCGCTCCAAACCAAGGTACTGACGGGCCTGACCGCCGGCTATGACGGCAGCAAGCCTATCTCTCTTAGAAGACATATCTACACCAGGGGTGCAACTAGGTTCCGCTCCCCCAGACTTTGTCTCCACTAAGCTAGTCGAGTCCTGTTCAAGGAGTTTATCAATAATGGTATCAGGATCCATGAATATACGTATACACCTTCGAGCTTCAAAATACTGCACCGCTACCCAGATGAAGAAACCTAAATTGATTACTGAGGCAGCGGCTGCTATCAAGGCCAATATCACTTCAATCGACGGCATATGCAGTAGGCTGATCAGTCTTTCCCAGCAGTTTTGCGTGCTTTGTCTTTGCTAGTAGTTGGCGTACTGTGGCACGTTCCTCATCATTTTCACGTAAGGCGTCTTCAAACGAGTCACGGTCCTTAGTGTGAAAGAGCTCCATCCAGCGAGTCTGCTCACGTGAGTCCTTCAGCAGAGAGTTGTACTTTTGGGTGAGGACCCAGACACTTTGCTGCGCATGGCGGCCACTAAAGGCCAGTCCGGATAACATGTCTTTCTTCGTGGTTAGTGCCTTTGTTGCGGAACAGTCATCAATAATGTACAGGGTTGGCTCGCCCTTAAAACAATGGTAGAAAGCCCTCAGGTGGTCATGGAGCCGCTCCCCTGGATCAACCACGTACACCTCTGAATCATCCCACACACATGACCGCGTCTGATAGGCCTCGTTGAAACGTATGGTAGGGCAGAGGATTACAATATGCTCGAAGGCACCGAAGAAGGGCCCTTCAAGTAGGTCGAGGATGAATGCGGTTTTCCCACATCCTGTATGCCCACAAACAATTGCCGAACAGGGACCATCTGGAAATGTAAACTTAGTTGACTGCGCTGACGAACCTGCCATCTTTAATGTTAAGCTGTGCATCCATTACAATATACATATAAACGTTCAATGCGCCCGCCGCCTCTGCCTTTTTTGTGATCTGTATGGTGATGCCCTCAGACGCATTCTCCACAGCGCTGCCACTACCGTGCAGCTGGTCGTCATCACTCGACCTTAAGTGGAGCCACAGAGCATACTTACTTGTTAGGTACTCTCCTAGGGAAACGTCTGACAATGCCAGGTCTTTTAATGCTATTGCTACACTGGGGTCTCGTTTACTCGTTGCTGCACAGGCCTTCTTCACCTCGTCCCACTGCTGGTAGCCACGCATGCCCTGGGCATAGAGCTGATTGGGGATGCCCTCAATGGTCACCTCAACCTTCGTTATCTTTGGGTTGTAGAACGAGTCTGTTTTTCTAGCGAATGAGGCGTTGGTCGGGTCTTCAAAGAGGATGGGGCTATGGGAGGGGAGAGGAATGGCACTAACTTTGATGATGAGGAGACTAACCTGATTGATGAAACTTTAGATACGTCGAGTACGATTAGTCCCCCTTGGGCCATTACTGAAATGCCTGCGGGGTTTACAGAAGATCAGGTGGGTTCCAAAGAAGAAACAGAAGTCTTAGTTACGAGGTTGGAGAAGGCAGTGTCTAAGCATGTACTGCAGGCCACTCTGGAGTTTAGATCGTCTCAACAAGGTGACCTTTGGGTTAAGTGGGGCCGAGAATGGAAGCTTCTGACATGGAAGAACAATCCCAACAAATTTTTCTCTCCTAGGAGTATCCTAGATGACGGTGGTACACAGCCTGCTCGGGCTCTTGGAGTGACCCCTGAACTATCCACAATGGCAGCAAAAGCCCTACAAGGCGTTGACCAAGCTACTGCTAAAGCGGAAGCTGCACTTCCGAAGTTAGAAATGAGCAGCCCCGAAGCCATGACAGAGCAAGGTGGTGTGGAAGAAACAAGCTTCATAGAGGGCGTTCATAACGCCAAAGAAGACCTAGGTACACAAACAGACAACGAACTACCACTCAGAGAGCTTATAGGGCCTGATAAGGCTATGCAGACCCAGAGGGGTGAGCTGGTCAAAAACCTAGCTAAGATAACTGAGATAGAAAGGAATATAAAACATCGGGAAGCTAAAATGGCAAGCCTGGAGGACGAAGGTAGGGGTGACATCGTAATGAATTATCTATATGGCAACAGCTTCTGCAAAGAGACGCTTTGCAATAGGTAACATGCAACAAAACTATGTATATGGTGAGCAGTAAATTGATTCTGGCATCCAGTACAACACGTTGAGAGCAAAGGGAAGTCCAAAGTGACTAGGCTGGGTTAAACAACGCCATCAAATGTATAGATTTAACCAACGCTGTCAGGCCCAATAAACCGATGGTTATGATTAGGGAAACAATTAACCAATAACTATGCGAGCAGGTTGAATGCATACACAATGTATATACATACAGTAGCCGGTAGCGCGATTGTCCGTAAGTTCCACGCAGTCGCAATCACAGCAACTGACTAAAGAAACGGAAGCTGTAGCAGATTGTTAGTAGCACATCAATATAGGGCATATATTGATAGCGATCAGCTGGGAAAGGCTTTTTTGTTAATTTCCAGCATGTATTTTGAGGTGTTAATATCCACAATGCCTGCACCTTATTTCAAAGTTAGCTTTAAACCTATTACGCAGTTACATGTCAATTCGCTCGACAATATTAACGTAATAATGTGTTGATTATTATGGGGCTATCTGACTACTTCAGTGATATGCGACCATCACGGAAAAAGTAATTATTCCGCCATATATAGTGATAATCTTATCTGTCTGTAAAAGCATGGCTGACGTTACAACATTTGCCATCTTGAAGCTTAGAGATTGTAAGAATACAGATGCATGTCTAGAGGCAGGGCAAAAGAGATGAAGTGTTCTATAGTTTGTTTATAGTTTGTGTGGTGTAGTTTGTAGTTAAAATATTAAGGGTTCGTCTATCATAATTAGTACTATAGTACACTGTCCGTCGAGTGATCAAATATATTGTAACCTAATGTTTTATGATTGCTGTTATTATGTTGGATGTTTACTTATTCATATGTGGTAGTTTTCTTATCTACAGTTCATTACATTATTTATAACGCGAGATCTCTTTAAAGACTGCAATAAAATGGCCATCTAGTATACTCACAATATAAATATAAGTTGGTAATGCCTTCACGACATTCTATGACATTACATGATGAAACCTGGGACAAACATTTGACAGTTATTGATAAAGCGAGACGATCTAAACAAACAAGTTAATATGTAGAGGGTAAGAAAAACGATATATCCTATCATTCAGTTTGTGGGGAAAAGTTTTACACAACACATAAGGATGACTCAAGAACATCATAAAACGTCCGCTGCGCGACAACCGGTGTCATTACTATCTGTGTATCTTTTAAGAGAGCATCATTTACCATTATAATCGGTCCAGCTTTTTTACACTCAAATGGTGCAGCACAAAATCCCTGAGGTTTACTTAATCCCATAAAACTTACGATACCCTTCTGTCAAACGTTCTACGTTTATAAAAGTCAGTTAGGTTGGGTTACAGCTCCTGCATAATTCAAGCTACGCAAGCAAATTGCAAACCTGTAGTTAGTTTACAGAACAGCAGACACGTTTCTAATCACGCGGCGCTGATGCAAAACCTGTCTATCTGATATGACCAGCCACATTTGTCATGTGCATCGTGTTAATCGGAATAACCAGAGGCTTGATTGTTTGTGTAATATGTCCGTTACATGACGGCAATACTCCTAATTTGTATACCAGCAAGTAATTTGCTTTATCTAACATTGTTCAAATCTTGCGTGTTTCATACGTTACATCTGAAACGTTTTTTTCTGATATTAATCACTTAAAACTACATTTTAGTTCTCAGTGAATAAAATATTGACGACTGCATACAGCATTCACATGACCTACAATCAGTGCGGTCCATTGCAGTACTCAAAATCAGTAGCCACCAGTAGGACTTTATCTTCAATCGCTAAGCTGCCTAGCCTGCCATTAATCATATGCCATTCAGATAGGGGTATGATAAAGCCTCCACTACAAATCCGCTGTCACGTAGACGTACAAAGATGCCGAGAGTAGGGGTGGAAGACACCACCTTGCTTGTATATGGTCTCGCAGAGAATGACGCCTAAGCCTATATATATATCTATATGTATATATTATATATAATCACTTATATAAGTTCTCAGTGAATATATATTGATACTGCATACAGCATAGACCTACAATCAGTATATATAGGACTTTATCTTCAATCATATATTAATATATGCCATTCAGATAGGGGTATATAAATATAATCCGCTGTCACGTACGTACAAAGATAGTATATATATATATGGTCTCAGTGACGCATATATATATGTATATATATATTATATATATATATATATATATATATATATATATATATATATATATATATATATATATATATATATATATATATATATATCTATCTATATTATATATATATCTATAATATCTATATTTTTCTTTATCTCATATCCTATATATCTATATATATGTATATATATATCCCTGTGTCTATCTCTCCCTATATATATACATAATTATATATCATATATACCTATATACATATATATGCAAAATATATATATAAATATATACAAATATATATATATATATATATTAATATATATATACTGTATTATCAATATATATATATCTATATATTTATATATATATGTGTGTGTGTATATATATACTTATATATTTATGTATATTCATTTATGTATATATTTTTATTTATCTATTTTTCTAAGCTCCATTCTATTCACTAGAATGGATCACATTTAGCCGACGTCTTCAGCGGAATGACATAAAACGTAAGAGTGCTCTACTCTCCATAAGGCTTGACAAACTCACTCAAGACTTTAGAGTGTGCTCATATCATATATGATTCATTTATCATTGGCCCTGGCGCCTGCATATAAATTGGCGGCGTCAATCGCATTCAGAATGGCAACGACAAGAACGTGATCACTCAACAAGCCCGCTTCTACTGTAAACGGCAGTTGAGCCAGTACTCTACTGGAGATGGGTTGACGGTGATTGATTAAGATAATTGTGATGATTTCATATGTGTCATATTCGACCTTGTATCAGCTCATCAATACAAAACCACGCTCGAACCCTGGCGCTTATGCGGAGCACCTGACAAGGCGCGCAGTATATCACACTTTTTACATGCATCTTTTGAAGTGCTTTGTTCAAGTCGGTAATTTTCAATAAGAGGTAGATTATGATAATTATTGAGTAGCAAATACAAGTTTCTCTACATCTTTTGGTAAACTAGAGCTGCTTACGTATTGTATCTCAGCCATCCACGAACCAAGCGTAATAACGTCATTCAACGGAACTGGATGCCACCGACAACGGAGTGTCTGTTTATCAGTAGAGGCCAACAAGGGTCAAACAAATAAATCGCCATCTCTATGATAAATGGCGAACTGTATTGTGGTTTGTCTAATTGCGAGCAGACTATGTCGCCTCTAAGACTCATGGTTCGTTCATCATATTTCTGTTGCGCCGTTCACAATCTTAGTTGTCTCACCTTCCGTGTATCAGCCGCTCAAAGTTATGCTAATTGGCCTCCGTGATCCAATTGCTTGGTTTTTATTCTGATTATCTCCCTTGAACAAGCACAGTAATACATGTTTCACATTCTGGAGCTAACCTTTCTGGCTAACCACAGACAAGGACTTTGTATTTTAGTTTCATAGCCAACTCTATTAATTAAGGGTTGATCCATTAATTTGGATAGTAATAGATACACACCTGTATGGCAGATGGATGTCGTAGATTTGTAGGCATACAACCAACAAATGTTAATATGATATTTCAATGTCCGTGACAACTCGAGTACAGACTGAGCCAGATCAACATAGGATGCGCTACTGCGCATGATCAAGAAACAAGTTTGTTTCATACAAAAGTATTATGCATAGTTACAACTCAAGTAATCTACAGATGACATCTATACGCTGGGAAGCTCGTTAGCTGTTTTGTCTTTACAGTAGTCTTTTTTTGCTGTGAGCAAAAACACGATGACCGCACGGATGTGGTTGGTTCTTCGAGCGCAAAAAGCAGCCACAGTTACACTGTCATCCATTTACGTCCACGCTTTGCAATGATTAACAAAGAGCTTAAATGTGCACATCAAAGACAAGTAAATGCACTGCGTTGACTGACAGTATTGTGACTTGTTTAATCCTGAACGCCATATATCCTCATATTATTTAATTGTATAACGACGTAATGGTATGTGAGTCCAGGTACTAGTACCGTTTTATGCAACTGCCGATAAATTAATCGATTAATTGTTTGATAAAAGATATATATTAACGTAATTACAAATATTTGAGCAGTCCAGAAACAATTAAAACATTACAATTATATGTGCCCAGCTATAGTGATTCAAATTAACCCGAAGTATAATGTAGGGCGCAATATTGGGGCGGATTGATTAATTGTAATAAGCAAGACTTACATTTAGCAGTTACTAGAGTGGTATTACTCGCATTTGATATTTTGAACAAGATACATATTTAACGTAATACAAATAGTTGGCGGCAATTAAAACATACATATATGTGATTAATTAACTCCGCAGTTTATTAGGGTCTGGTCTGCAGGCGGATTAGCAGATTGCATTGACGTGGTTTGCGCCTCTAGTCGATGACCGGCACTTGAAGTAAGCCTCGTCTTAATCTACACGAATCCTAACATTGAGATGTTGTTTGAATTAGAGTGCATTTACGGAAAACATATTTCCTGCTCCTGAGTGAGAGCTACAGAGTGTAGACCTAACATCCGGAAGAGCACAAACGATGCGATCAGCGAAAGCTAACCTGTCAATATAAGCAGTATTTCCTGTATTGAGGATCAAAACACAGTTTAAATGCCAATCAGTCGGCCTGTTGTTAAAAAGGAACGTATGTTCATTTTATGAGTATCTTAAGTCATGCCGCAACTGCAAAGATCAATAGAATTTGTTTTGCGTAGAGCCTATTCCAATAAACAATGAATTATGCGATAACGTAATAACAGCGATTTAGTTGAGTTATTACTTGCATTCTGGAAAGGTTAAGTAGTCTGGAAACGTTGACAGACTTTGTTAGCGGAGACAAGTAGATAGTTATCTGTTCACTTTGGAAGTCCATCATATATATATATATATATATATATATATATATATATATATATATATATATATAGAGATATATATATATATATATATATATAGTATATATGTATAATATGTATATATATATATATATATATATACATATATATATATAGAGATATACATATATATAGATATATATATATATATCTCTATATCTCTATCTATCTATAGATATATATATATATATCTATATATATATATATATATATATCTATATATCTATCTATATATATATATATATATCTATATATATATATACACGTCACCATATTACATTTAGTCTCAATCTGTGAATTTACTCTCGGTAGATTAATCCTAGACTTTGCATTGATACTTCAAACGAGTAAAGAATGTACTGCACCGGAACAATTGACGTCATTTTATTGTATGATACAGTGCTGAGCGCTCATAAGAGGTTGAATTCAAACCTGTATACACCTTCTTGCGCTTGCGAGATGATAAAACAAATAGCCTTGGTTTGACTTATGGTTTACTGTCCGAAACGGGGGCGATAATGTTTTTTACTCATTTCATGTGAAAATAACAATTCTAGTATATTTAGTTGCTGAGTATGACTGATCAATAACTCATGTTACGTATAAAACCTTGTTAACCTTGTTAACCAACATATATTGACCGGTAATTATCTTCTAAGACACAAGTTCCATTACGAACAAGCGGCATACTGATCACTTTGGGTGCACTTTGCCATCATGTCGTTATGCATAGATGCGATAGAGTCGATGCCTAATTAGTTTCCTATATACGGCAGACACATACACAACGCCATAATGTAGCTTCTACATAGAGTCGAGGCCTAATTAGTTTTCTTTATACGGCAGACACATACACACCGCCATAATGTAGCTTCTACATAGAGTCGAGGCCTAATTAGTTTCCTTTATACGGCAGACACATACACACCGCTATAATGTAGCTTCTACATGGACCTTCAAATCGTTCGGGTGGTTTATTGATTGCTAGTCACTGAAGATTATTCAAGTTGTGAAAGCAGTGTGTAGAAAAAAAATGGAAAATACTCAATGTATATTTGCTTAATCTGACCAATCACAGGACAGCAATCTACGTCCAGGGTCCTTACAGTGCAAACACGGCGATGTTTCGTAATATATAACATGCACTTGTTGCATATAAAGTTTCCTTTAATTAAAAATCGTCAATTAATCATAATCGATTTTACTTCCGTCCCTTCAATTTACGTTTGAGCAAATTGACGTCTGAATTTTGCATTAGTATATTGTATATAACGATACTGATCTCTGACGGGAATTAGCTGAGAATTTCTGTATATTTGTTCTCGGGAATATCTCACCATTTGTCAAATCCTAATCGTCACTAACGGCTCATATTTTCTATTTTCATCAGGTAAAATACTGCAACTGTACTACAATTAACTGACGCCTCACAATGTTCCGAACCTGTACAGGCGCATGTTCAGCTCATTAATTGTTCGTCCAAATATTGCTAGAAACAAGAATATATAGTACCATAAGCATGGGCGAGAGCATATCATTATGTAATGATAATGTATGAAATATGTTTTTGAGTTAGCCTTTTATCAACGTGCAGCCATATTTGGAAACAATGAAAATATCGCACTCTAATAAGACCCAACCTCTCTGATCCACTCCTGCATCTCATAAAACAGAATGCAAACTGTCATGGCATGTCAATGTATATCCGCCACTTTGTCGTTACTCGCAAGCAAAAGCAATGCATAAACGCAGTAGTAATACTGATTAATTATCAGAACTTGTGCCTGTACTTAGAGGATCGAATTTGCCAAGCTGTTGTGCTAAATGTGCAGATCCTTAATAAAATCCGTGGTTAGGATTCCAAATAACAGACAAGCTGATCATCATCCGTCTGCTTTACAAAACCTGCTAACCCGAAATGGGCACGTTCGGTTGGATAGATAACTGAAATAGTCTGCTATTAAACCTAATAATAATTATATCTTCATTTTGCACTATTGCTGCTCTGAACGCATGCTAAACAGACATAAACCAGATGCTTTCGACTCGGAATATATATTTATGTTTTACCTTGTGTTGGCAACTGTACTAGCCCGGAATATGCAAAATAACGTGTATGGGCATCGAGCTGACGCACCGACTGACGAGCGGTAATTCTATTAGTGTTTAAACAAAGATTTGTTTTGTCCCGGGGTACTTGAGCGCTATGTAGCTATCTATTGTAGCTAATGGATATGTAGCATATACCCCCTGATGAACATGACCACGTGTATAAAGCTCAGACTGCTTACCACCAAAAAGTCGAATCGTGCCTTGTGATTGATGAAGCTTGAAGCAACCTCGGGTCCATTTCCCAACACCGCGCAGTATGATTATCTCATTTTAAAATAGCGACGTTCCTGGGAAAATACAACCTATCGATGATAAATATGAACTTCCCTGACGAGAATGTAGACAATTCCTTATTGTTGCTCTGACATAAAATTGTAATAGGCCAAATAAAACTAATATAAATAGACAAATTACTTCGATCAAAATTAAAAAAAAAACATTGTGTTGTTGTCGTCTCTTGTGGCAATCTGCTTTTCTTAATGACCCACACATATCGAGTGTAATACAAAGATGTGCATTTGTAATCGTTCGCCAGCTTATCATATCAATCAATCATGTGTCATTCCAACAGTACATTATCTGCCATTATATCATTTATTGAAACTGAAATAAGTGTGAACAATATTGATTTAGACAATATATTTGAGTTATCAGCCAAATTTTCCAAAGGCTTTGGGTGGCCTTGGTTTGAAATGTCTAAGGGTCCAATCACAAAGTATAGGGTCAACTACCGGCCTTAAAACCAATAGTGCGAACATTCCATTATTCGTTAATTTTGGCCACTCTTTTTGTTGTGGTTTCGATTGGCATCGTCTTGGTGGTTCAAATTAGTGATTTGTTTTGAATGAAAAATCAATGAATGATAACGATAGTCCGAAGGGTTCCGTTGTCATTTACACATCTTTCCTAAAACGCATCGAACATAAAATAACAGGGCTTATTTTAAGAATGTAATATTTACCTTATTTTAATCAACCAACCATTCGTTGACAAAACATGGTAACCTCACTATCACACATGACTTGTTAAGCTAGTAAGCAAGTACCAGCATTTGAATTAGCCGTGTCGATTGAGCAGCGGCAAGAACTTGATCTCTGAACAAGCATACAGTTGAGGCAGTATCCTGTAAGAGATGGGTTGCCGGCGGTTGATATAATTAATTGCGAGAATGTCTTACGCAAAATGAATTGTAGTATGTATAATTATGACCAGATTATGCCGCATTTAGGGCTCATGGTTCATAAATCATATTTCTGTTGCCCCGTTTATAATCTTAGTTATCGCATCTTGCGTGCAATAGCCGCGCAACATTATGCTGTTTGACCTGCATAATAAAATAACTTGCGCATGCACAAAAATGCATGTACAAATAGATAGGCATTGAATGACTAGAATGCTAAAGTCAATCACATTTGTATCTTCTTGCAGGCTTTGCTAGCAATGTAAATAAGTGTTTAGGGAAATACCCTCTAAAGTACGTTCGCCCCAGGTGAGATGAACGTAACACATGTTGTGTGCTGAACATAGATTACAATCGAGTTCCACATCATCAAACGCACTGTTCAACAGCAAACCACGAATTCCGCCTTGACGACACATATTCTCAATGCATAACTTACGGCCATAGCCGTGACTTTTGTGTTTTGATGTACTCACACATATCACGACAAGATGTTGCGTCGAATCATCTGTGTCCTTCAAACTAGAAATTACTATCATGAAATCACCCCTTGGTGAATCTTCGCGAACAGAGAACGTTATGTACAGATAACGTATTTGATGATGTGATGAATTTCCATTGACATGTAATAGCTCTGCCTCATTATTCCACACAGTTGATAGAGTGCGGCTGCGGTCGTTTCTTCTAAACCATAGCTTCCGGCAATAATGTATCGTACACGATGACGGGCAGTGGCAAAGGGTCACAGAGGATAGGGAAGGTGGTTACCATTGTATATTGTGACTGGTATTTGCACATTTCGAATTACAGGTGTATCTTATCCGCTGGTCGATTGCAAGATTGAATTAACGTAGCTTGCGCCATTCCTTCCCTAATGACCGACAAGTAAACCAAAGCTCGTCTTGATCTTCAAGAATCCTACCGTTGTGATGAGGATTCAATTATAATTAAGACGTTTTCTAATTAATGACATTATCTGGCGTTCATTCTATAGCATTCAGTCGAAATGGAACTATTTAGCAGTATTAACATCGTGTGCATGCATTTGGGTTTAAATCCAACTAATGTTGCATGATGACCGGATATGTTGAAACAGCTTCATTTGATGTTAGCTCTATTATAGGTACAATGTACGAACGACTAAAATGCGTGACGAGTTACATCATCAAATGAACACACTCATGATGGAATCAATTAAGGCACAACGGACATTGTGTTTATGTGATGATGTTTAGCCCCAAATAGATCGGGAACTGTATATGGTTTTTGCAATCACTGAATGACCATAGATAGAGAAACCTAAATTGCTATAAAATAGCATTATTTACACAACACATAAGAGTTTATATCGACAATCACCCTTCTTGCGTGAGCGCCTCATTTTGGTACATTCATTTTTATTCATGGTAGATGACCTTTGCACAAATGACTGTTAGGTAGTATCCGGCTCGTACCGCACCCATTCGTTATCATTCAACACCCCCCACAGTACCAGGTGCGTCTAGTGCATGTGCAGAGCAGCCAAGTCATCATCAGACACCTGATGACCACGTAGGCGGGACTGGCGATAAGCCTAAGCATTCATTCTTCAACCCGCCTCTGGAGGTTTTTCATAGTGTTAGCGAACACAGAGTTATTCATCAGCTTATACAGGTCGTTCTCGCTAGTGGCCACCTTACACAGATCTGTATTCATCCGAATGCAAGGTTCTGGTCAACGACAAATGCACGATGAAACTTTTTAAGTCTCCTCCCCAAAGACAGATACAGCTTGAGGTTCCTGTAGTGCACCACAAACTTCTCCTTACTCCGCAGGTTTGGCACCAGCTTTTCAACCTCACCCAAGGTGCCACCCAACTCGCCCAGGAGGTTCTTCTGATAGTCCAAACACCAGTCGTTCTCTACAAGAAGCCGCTCCGAAGCCAGCCGGTAGTCGTTGTGTTCGTCATGAAGTGCAGTAAGATAATCCAAATCAACCTCAAAGATATATCTAGTGTCGGCATCGTTTTGGTGGTCCTGTATCTGTAGATCGTCCGGCCGAGCCACCCACTCAATGTCTGCAGTTGGCAAAGGCTGACTCATAGCCCACCCATACAAATTGTTAGCATCAATGTATTGGATGTCGCTTCATCTGGTCTGGCTCATATTTATCAAAGGCATCTGATTTATTAGCAGACATCAGCTTATCAAGCGTGGCCTGAAGGAACTGTGCGCTGTCAATGAAGCGCAGCGGTCCAAGCAACAGGGAAATATATTTCCCTATGTTGTTGAGGATACAGTTGATGTTCCCCTCCACTTTGCTTATCCCCTGTATCGAGAGATGGGAGTCGTAGCCCCGCAGGTTATGGAACACCACAGGGATAGGTGTCGTCTTGTGACTCAGCCGTAGTTTCAGGTTACACAGAGTCACGGCGGCCCAGTTTGTTCTTGAACACGTGACAGTGGGTTGCAGCCTTATTTGCCTTTCTATCCTCTTACGTCATCCGCATAGGGACAGGCTTGGACAGAACGGCTTCGATATTTTGCTTCTCCTGCTGCAGAGCCTGTGCGAACTTCTCCACAGCATCGCTACCTCAGTAAACCATGGAATGTTCGGTCTTACCATCACAACGAACAATCACGTAGCCGTAGCCGCAACCTTGGTGCTCCTGCGTTCTTGGCGTGTTGCTCTAACCAGGATCAAGTCCAAGACCAGGATGCTTCACTGTGAGCGCCTCAAAATCGGCATATATGACGTAGGATGCAGCAAGCTGTTACAGCTAATTCTTGAATGATAGTATATTCTTCCCTTCCTCAGGCATGTCCGCTCGCACAGCAGTTTACCCTATTCCCATGTACCTAGGCTTGGGCGCCAGGAGCAGACCCTGTGTGGTTAATCCATGCAGATATAGCTCACAGAAGAACTTTCGATGCTCGTGCTTACTCTGGTCATTCAACAAGCATTTCCGGTCTTTGATTTGGGTGCAATGAAACCTGCCATCCTTCTCAATCAGCACGAGGTTTTTATGGGTACCTGAGTGCTTACTGATGCAGTGTACAATAGTGGTCATCCCATCCCAACCAAAAACGTTCAAGGCTAGGTTAGCATGCTTTCCTATCTTCTCAACATGCGACACCAGTGTAGGATATTCAAAAACTGCACCCTCCAGAAGATCCAAAAGCCACTGAATGTTATATTGTGATGGTCGCTGTGGGTCCTTGGCAACCGTGTGCAGAGCAACTACAATAGCCAACAGAATGCAGAAGTTGTCCCAGTTTACGTTTACCTGGCCTGCCTAGTCGCCACTGCAGCCGGCAGTCACAGGTAGGAGCCACCCTTCAACGGTTGATAGTTGGCAATATCAATCCACAGAGTTGTGACTGCCTCAAACTCCCAGCCAGAACCTTGACTAGTCCACGTCTCCAGCCGCTCTTTGATATTAATCGCACTCTTGTCCAGCGCAACGTCCAGGCTTTCTGAGGACGGAACCACCTGCTGCTTATTGCACAGCACAGGCTCAACATACTCAGCGCTGTCATCATCGGCGTGCTTGGAGAGTCTTACCTTAAGGGCTAACTGACACTTGATCCACCTAGCTCTTTCAGCGCACCAGTCAAAACTTTATGCATCTTCCGACGCACGCCTTTACAAAACGCCGTAAGGCTGGCGCCAAGGGGGTGAGACTCAGGAACGTTAATCACCAATCCACGCAAAAAATTCTTAACAGCCCACTCAGT
>CM067344.1:7590564-7655564 GCA_034190875.2 Urechis unicinctus
TTGCGATTTATTAAAGTGTCATGTGTCATAAATTTTGCCTTGCCATTATGAAATGTTTGTCTACGCCCAGGTTCTTTATTTGTTATTTTTTCTTGTTAATTGGTTCAACACACTCGATCGTATCTACAGCAGTAACTAGTAATTGGTAGAAGTGGTATGGGCTGTGTAACATGTGTCAATGATGACTGGACGCCTTTGTCAATTCGCGTTGCTCACATGACGGTACAACGGCACATCCCGTCAAAATTGTTGAGAATCGTCCAAGCAATTCAGCATTCTTAACAATCAAACCACCATGCAAAATCGCTCTTGCTGGAATAGTGGTGTCTGCTAGTTTATTGCGCATTCAGTCATGGTTTCTTTCCCTTATTCATCCATCCCTTATCGTTCGCCGTCAAATTAAGCACGTTTTCGCTCTAATGACCAAAACTTTTCCATTATTCCCATAAAGCGGCCCTCTATATGCTTAATGCCACTATTAGAAGTCGGTTCCGTCTGTTACGTAGAGCAAACTAGAATAAGGAGGAGTTACAACTTTCTAATACGCCAGACGCTGATTAGGACTATCTTCACGCCATTGTATACCACATATGCATAATTTTATGATTCTATGGTACTGGCTTTTGTGTGTTATCTAGGTACGTTATCTGTACTCTTTGTACAGAAATCAATGTTTGTCTTCGTTATGATTTAAGCATATGTTACATTTTTTCACAGCGTCCATGTACATTGGGTTCTTTCTCGTCGCATAAGGCATGCAACAGAAATGCTTACATAGAGAGTGTTGGGGTTGTGATAATGTTAGTATCAGACGGTTCTAGAATGTTAAGCAATCAATTCGCTGCCATTACCCATGAAATCAGCCTAAATAATGATAGTATGAAAAATCGGCAAAACTAAATGAACCGTAATCAAACTCTCAATGATGCAACTTAAATGAGGCTCTTGCATTTGCTGGGAATGCTAGTGTTGGTCTTCATGGTGCATCGTCGAGGTGATTGTGTTGAAAGATCGCCCAAAAATTTTCATCAGCAGGAAACAGTACTTAAGGCGCCAATGAATAAGAATCTTTAATGTTTCTGAAAAACAAAATATTTCTGCTGGGATGCAGTCGGTCAAAGTCTTATAAGCAAAGAGCAATAGTGTTTCTGGGTGCTACTCAATGTTTTCCCTCTTCCCTACAACTGAGCCACGTTGAATAAAAAATACGGCCATTTTGGTGTTTAATAGGTTGACGGGTATAATTGACAGCAATCAACTCAATCAGGTTAGTGTCAATTGCAACAACGCCACGTCGCTCTTCAGTCCATACATCACAATAGTCCATTTGAGAACTCACTGGATATCTATTAACATTCATTCATCGCATTTTAATGATTGACTGTGAAAGTCTGAGATCTTGTCATCCAGATAAGCACAGGCTTCTAGCTAGCAATTTTTTGTATGCACAATATCAAAAACACTATAAACGTTCGGTTCAAATCAAATTTCATTTGATGAACGACTCGATGAACACAACACATTCATTCTTTTTTCCGTTCATCTACTTATTCAATGGTGTATCGCAAAAGCCCGTGTCTTGGATTCATTTTCACTTGTAACATTATGCATCTCACATCTGTTACTCTATGAATCACTGAATCATCCGAACCTCGAATTCGTTTTATCAAGCTGTCAATAACAAGACAATTAATTTTCTAATAGTTAAAGCAATGTGATATAATTGAGCTATAATTTAAACTACCGCAGTTATTTTCATATTTTTATATTGCCTCATCAATTAAGGTTGGGTTTATATAGGGCATGAAATCAGGATGGTCCGGCATTATTGTTGCAGTGTGCTGGCTCAACATCAGTCATATGCAGCGCATCCACACTGAGCATGTCCCAAGTATTCTGACCCGGTACTTCCCTGAGTGTACACGACATAATTTATGCGTTTCAATCAATTATTTTGAATGGCGAAGACAAATAAGTAAATTTAATTGCGTTAACACACGCTGACCTTCGACAGGGGGGTTTTAACATTCAACTTGCTGTTAGGTCGTCCTAGTTTTGCTGCTAAGCTCGTATTGGCGTTGCTATTGGTAGGGTCATGCTATGAAACCTGAATCAGTCCCTATAGGGGTTTATAGTAACAGTATGTCCCGGTAATATCATTCCTCACCTACAAGGCCTACAATGCCCTGACGTAAATTAGAACGTTATAAGAGTTGCAAGTAAACATTATAGGCTTTGAAAACCATGAAATACGTAATCCTCGAACAATCTTGTGCATATGTTGCTGTTCGAATCCCGTTCTACACGTTCTAAATGATTTGCTCGTTCACTTCATAATATCTCAAAACAAAACTCCATATTTTCCTTACATTCCTAACATTAATGTATTCAATGCATCCGCCGCATCATGAATGACTAAAGTACATTTTCGATCCCGAAAAAAGTGGTTCGACGGTCCCCTATGTTTCTAGCAGCTGTCTAGTTAGCTAAATTACCGTACATGCTACCTAATGAAACTTGCTACATTGCTTTCCATATCACTTATTTTCTTTTCCATTTCGGATGATATATATATATATATACTCGAGCGAACCGAATAGCTACAAATATACCGTCTGGTAAATGTCACATGATTTACACTTCTAGACTCACTGTTAGATTTTATTTGGTCGCTTTGCGTTTTTGTGTTGATTTACACTTCTACAAGGGACAGCAACATATCGCCTAAACTCACTGTTTGATTGCAAACTGCACGTGGTCGCTTTGCATCTTTCACATATACTACATATACTACTCAAAGTGCCACTTTTTGAACCTTAATATACGGCGAAACATCCAATCAGTTTCACATTTCTTCTTGTATGCTTTTTACCAAAGTAAGAACGAAATAGGTTAAAGATAAATTCATTGTGTACTGAGCGTTATATAATTGTATGATATCAACAACTAAATATATAAACCTCAATAGGCGATTGTTCCCCTCCATCCAGCAGAAGTAACAGACAGGAACAGAAGGAACAGAAGGAACAGAAAGAAACAGAACGAAACAGAAAGAAACGGTATCACCGGGTCTGGACTGGAGCAACTAAGCAGTTTACTGGCGTCCTAAGAACAATAATCATTGTGCTGATGTTGTATTAGTGTTCCTGGTATTACATGATATAGATGACCAAGATTAGTACCTAGTCAATAGGGGTCAGTATTGTCGCCGTAATCAAGGCGCGCATGATGAAAGAAACCTACATCGATAGTACTCACATTTGGGCATAACAGATACAAGGGTAGCAGCATTGCAATTTGTTGGATAACATTTGATTCAGCGGTCTGAACAAAGCAGTTTGTGTGCCGCCAGCTGACCCTGTCAATAGTATAAGTACTATCTGTGCTGTCCGGAGTATTAGTACTATCTTCCAAATGACGAAAGCTCAATATTGCACGTTGGTGGAAAGCAAAATTTTGCGGCCTATTTACTATTTCGTAGTGCCGCCTACATATGGAGATTTCGTCCATTGCTTTCAAATGCATTATCACCCTTCATACACACATGGAAACTATAACGACGAACTTTTGCTCATGCACACGATTAATAAAGGTGTAAACGAATTGCACCTGTGTACATTCCTGTCTCAAAACCTTCACCAATACGTTCCAACACTTTGTTATTCACTGTCGTATCCTATATCAAGCTACTTGCAATTCTGTGAGGGCATTTGTAAACCTGGAAAAAATGTCTTTGCATCATAAATGATTTAAGATTAATGTCTATAACAGGCGAGAAAAGCAACATTTTAAGCAGTCGTTGTAAGGCCTGATTTAATCCCGAAAGAAGCTGTTGCTGAATAGCACAAAACGAATGTAATCAGGTCAGGGAAAACGAGCGCATTCAGCGTTCTAAATAATCAAACCAGCAAATTCAACATCCATTAAAGTATTTAATCTACAGGAGGCAGGCGTTCTATGGTCAACAGAGTAAATGTCGTTTTATTGTATAAAATAAAATCGTCAATGCCCGAATGTCATAAATTCATCAAGCACGTTTTCCACTCTGATGGAACTACTTGATAATAAAACGTACAACACTTTTCTTTGCAACATTAAGGACAAATATGTTTGCTGGTGATAGTTCTATTGATTAATAGCTTTGTGTGACTTGTATGCTCGATCTGTGATCCATTCCGCTGAAGTTATTCATCACAAATAAAACGGATTGTGGTGTTGATAGGCTGTTTTACTAAACCGATGTAACAGACTTTACGAAACTGCTGAGTCACAATAAGCGGAACAAAGCAAGTAGAGGTTTTGCTGGGAATCTATATTTTCTCTAATAACAATCATAAAGGCGGATATGATTGACTCTGCTGGATCAATTTAGCCTTGGTTGTTAAATATGATATTATTTATCGTCCTACAGTAAACACGCAGCACATTAAACTTATGTTACTACGGATTGTTGCAGCTGATGTCTTACAACGTATATCCCGTGACTTTCATTGTGCACATGGACATAACGACTATAATTGATAAGAACAGGTCATTCTTATTCACATATTTGCGGATTGGAAAAGTCCAGGGAGTATTTACTCAATGGATGATTACGTTTATCGCAGCAAATGCGATATAAGCATTTGATCTCGATGTACTTACCAAGTAAGGCCCGTTTATGGTCACTGATCACGATTGAATAATTGCGTGGGAACTGCGTGCCCCTGCGTTGTCTCTAAGGTAAGCTGTTCATCTATCATATGTATAATAGGATAATATCATCATCAAAACATAGAACGTCTCCGCAGCACTCTTTGGGTAGGCGTGGATAAAAGGTGAACAATACGTGGATAAGTCTCAATTCAATTAAGAGGATATTTGTCGCAGGTGGTCATTATTAGTCTATGTACAAGATTTAGGTAGCATGTAAATTGTGGTCCATTCTGAGTACACTGATTTAGCATCCTCATTATCCTTTGCAGTCATCATTGTCTATCAATATTCGACCTGCCGAAATCCGCTATCTACTGTTGATTGTGCTTCACTCTGCAGATCTGTCGACAATCTATCACAATTGGCCGCTACGTTTCCCTTGCATCCCAATCGAGCGGCCCTCTATATACATTATGGCGCAGTTATCCATTCGATTACGTCTATTACAGTGACCAAGCCATGAATATTGGCCTCTAAGGAGGAGGCGTATTATTTTTATGTATATTTCGATCACAAGGTATAGTTTACATATCAGTTTTGAAATGGTTAAAGACATAAATACGACATAAATGGCTCACCAAATGCACGGGCGATTTTGGATTTATTACAAATAACGCAGCTTCATAATGCACCAGGTACTGATAAGGACTATCAACATGCCATTATACACCACGTATACACGGTGCAATAATTTTGTTCTGGCCTTTGTGTGTCAGCTATGTAAGTTAACTGCATCTTAAAATTTCGTTGTTTGCCGTTGCCTTAGCACAAGAATGCTCGATTTGTTCATTTCATGGATATGAATTATTGATGCTATCAGATATTGATTTGCCGTTCATATAACGATGCATAAAAAACCGTCCAGACAGTAAGGTGTGTCTTCGTTATGATCTATGGAATATGCTAAATGTTAATATAACATTTTTATAGGCGTTGGGTTATTTCTTGCCGTATAAATTATGCAACAAATGTATGCTTAATGCTTACATATGGATTTTTAGAGTTTGTTATGGTAACAATAATGTTATTGTCAGCCGGATCTAGAATGTTTTGTAATCAAGTCCCTGTCATTACTCATAACATCAGTGTAAATGATCATCAACAAGGAAAAACAATTCTAACCGCCAATTAATAGCAATGCATAAAAGGTTTCCCCATTAAACGGCACTCATAAACCTTTTGACCTCGTGGTAGAATAGAATACTCAATTGCATTTATTGCTCCACTGAGTACGATTTTCCTCTGCAGAGCTATTTAAAAGACAGAGGCACCTCGCTGTGACATATATTGCTTACAGTGTGTTTTATCCCTCCATCGCAATAGTCCACTTCAGAGCTAACTGGATAGGAATGTATATGCATCCATCACATTATTCGTGTACGTCTATGAAAGTCTGAGATCTTGTCATGCACACATGGCCAACCTTCTAGTGAAAAAAAGCATCATACATAGCAAAAATATTATTAATATTCGTATCAAACCAACTGTCACTAGATTAACAACTATCTGCTTTGAATCCGTGAAAGTGGCGGATTCAGCACTTTTACAGTTCATCAACATATTCAAGTGTGTATTGCAATCGTCTTTGTCTAGCATTTATTTGCACTTCTAACAACTTATGTTTTACACATTTGTTGTATAATGTCAAATCTAACATGTACCTGGTGTATTTGATTCACTATTGCTAATATAAACTGATATACGTCTGCCGAACACAAACCATTAGTTAGGTCACTGTTAGGTCACTGAATCGTCCGTAGCTCTTTAGGCACTACAAGCATGGCAAACGATCCATTGGATGTGTATAAGGGCAATATGAGTCTGACGGCTTATATAGAGCCGCCGTATAGCAGTGTTGGCCCTATCAGTTTGGTCGTATAAATGACAGCTCAGACACAATATTTGAACGCATTGTAAATAGGATATAAAGATTCACGGAGGTGCTATATATGTGGATTACAATTGCAATTTCTGTCAATATGTCGCAACGCCCATGCGAAGCATAATTTTTGAAGCACAGACCAAGACTGTGACGAATTTACGATAAATATTGTGATTATATCGGACCAATTGGTAAGGAAGGTCAATTGCGACCAATTAGAAAAGAAGACATACAAATAGGGACAGCAGTGTATAAAAAAGGATTGATTCTGTCACTCAGGCATTTAGGTGCATGTGTAAGTATAATAGTTGATTTCTGCATGCATTCGTCGTCTTTTCAAAATACTTCAACAGGCTGACGACACACACGCCATGTGGATTTCTTTTTGACTGGGACATTTACGTATTACCTAGCTAACCTACAATCTCCTGTATTGAAATTTACTTAACATACCTGCTTATCTGTTGCAAAGCAGCGATTAGGCATTCAAAAGCAGCTTAACGCCGCGGAGACATTGTGGTCTCCTTAAAACCCATTAGTGTTCGGCAAACGTAATTTGCGGTGTCTCTCAAGGCTCAGTCGTTGGGTCCGTCCTAAATTGCCATCAAGGATACAGATCATGCTGTAGGCGTAATGGTAAGAGCATGGTGGATGATACTATATACAGATTCATCGCTTACGGGAAACATCTGACTAGATACAATTAGAACATCTTTGTAGCAACAGAAAGCTGGGTGTGCAAGATCACGGATTTATGTTATTGCTCAACGAATGTGATTATACTGAAAATACGAATGCTGCGTTTATATTGTCTTATAGTTCTTCAGCATTCTTTATCTCTTGGACCAAATGGACTTCATGACAAGCCCTCTGTCGCAAAACGTTCATAGATAACCGTCATTGATAAAGTAATGTTAATTACGTCACATATTAGATGTACTATGAATTCAGAAACTCGAAGTCTGATAAATAATCAAATAATGTCATGTCGTTGATATATCTCCATTACGATTTCGTCAAGACCAATAATTCATCTTTGATAGATAAATATATATCTTCGATATTAATTGAAGGCGTGTGTTTCACCGACGTACGGTTAAATGGATGGATGGTCAGCATGCTACATAAAAGTGCTGTCTGTTTGATAAAAATAGGGTAAATTTGGATAGCAAACTCAGAGGTCTTGCGGTGGAACTATTCATCGCTCGTGCGATATATTAGTATTACTACCTTGCATTATTAATATTTCAAGAGCAATTCCGAACATTAATTACTGTAGCATCATCAACGGTGATGGTGGTGACTGAAGCAAATCGGAACCATTTGCAGCATAAATAACGATGATTTCCCAAAGCACGCACTACGTGTATGTTAATATGCCGGGACATCACCAATATTTATCAAAGGATGTGAATTGTCAGTAAATGTTCAGTGAATTCATGTTTATGATGATTCCTAAACATAATACATCATGCGTTTGTTGTTGACATAAGGATTAATCCCGGTAATGTTGCAGAAAATAAGCAAACAAAGATATATTTCTTATACTAGTCAAAGCCTTTACATATGTACGGAATGCACACTAACTGAAAAGACATGTCAGTAGTTAACATTGTGCTAATATGGACTAATTCCAAGGTTTTTAGAACTCTCAAAGATCCAATGCCAGTGTGACCTACTCGATAGTAATTATCACCAATAACCAGGCTCATTGTGTTCATGTTTAATGCAGCTAGCGAGCGCCTCATCATTGTTCCATCAGATTAGGTAATGATAGAGGAAATAGGAGGCATCAGGAGTCATACAGTGTAGGTTTATTGTTTGATATCGACAAAAATGATTCCCTACTAATAATCTACTTTTAGATGCTTACCGCTTGTATTACTCATTTCGAAAATTAAACAGCAGCTGTTTTTAAATTGTCTAGAGTAAATACTTTTGCCCGTGCTTGCTAAGGTAAATAAGTCTTTCAGCTGAGCAGTCTGGTTAGCTACTTCGTTAACACATCGACTAAGGTAGCCTCACGTGACGACCACGTGGTTCCCCAACAACGACTGTTTCCAACGCAATAGACCAATCTTCAACAGAATACCTTGGACGTCTGAAACCAACAGAGTTTTTATGGTTTCATCGCATGTTTTGAAGACGAAGAACAATTCGCACCTATAATCACGAGTGATGTATTCAGCTGACATAGACAACCAATTCACATCTCGCAATGTGTACATTAACAACGAGGCGGTAGCAGCGCGCATGTGAAGTCGGACATAGGGCGGACTAAACATGTCTGCTTCGATCAACTGTAAGCGTGCATACATCGACATTTTCACCTCAAAAGCCTTGTCGACGCTTCTTAAAAACTAACTAGCTGTAAGCAGATTATTGAACTTTCAACGCCGGAAACAAAAATAACACAGCTCTTGTGTGATGGCATCTGGTGATGCCGAGGAGAGCCCAATTCATGAGCACCTACCTAACGGAGAGCAAACAAATAATCGCTATAAAGATGGTATATTAAGATGGTATTACCGAAAGTGATCGCGCAGTAAGCTTTTACTGTGCGCGGTCCCATGAACTTTCTTACAAGTTATCGATGTATGTAATTTCCTTGATGTTAAATCAAGTGGTTCCCTCAAAGTAAATTGAAAACGACCCCTTGCGTTATAATGAAATAAAACGTCCGCAAACGCCGCAGGTAATGCCTAGGTCACATGAGACTACGGGCTGTCTACGGGTTGTCTACAAGCACCTTATGAAAAAAATCCTGTGAGACCAGATAGGCCCGCATGGTGGTTGTGCTGACCCGTGAGGCGTACGTTTTCTTTTGTCGACTTTTGTAACTGTACGTGCCCCATACACCTGGTGGCCAAAAGCTGGGTATGCACTACTTACAGACATGGGCTCCTAAGGAGGCACAGAGACAGTCATGTCGGTATATTTCTGGGTCTTTGCCGGGCACTTGCAGAGCCTGCGTGGGGCCTGCGAGGTTTTTGTATGGGTGCTTTCAGGTTCCCCTCGACTCTAGCTGGCTACCACGAGCCCCTAGTTTTCGTCCGCGCCTCGGATATATACATATATATGTAAATATATATATATATATATATTATATATATAGATATAGAGAGATATATATATATATATATATAGATATATATATATATATATATATATATATACATATATATATATACATTTATATATATATGCTTATATATATATATATCTTTATAAATATATATAAATATATATATATATATATATTAATATACATATATGTTTTATGTATATATATATATTTTTATATTATGTATAAATATATATATGTATATATATCAATTCGAATACATAATTATATATATATATATAAATATATATATATATATATATACATATATGTATATATATATATATATGTGAGTGTGTGTGTGTGTGTTCGTGTGTTTTATATAAATATATATATGTATATATGTGTGTATTCGGTTCGGTTCTTGCACGCGGGAGTTGCATATCTAAGCTGTTGTCTGTTTCGATATTAAATTGTCGATAAACAGCCCTGGTTGCATGCTGAGAGGAGTGCGCTTATGCGCTTGGAGGCTGTATGAGGCATGCGAGCGTGGAACTTGACCTTTAGTATTAACATTTAAGTGTATTTTGCGTCTTTAACGTTTGCGCCATGTGAGTACATTTACGATATCCTTTCTTAACTTTTATTCAGGATACATTTGTAAGAGTAGTTTGTGTATATTACGTATGCTGTATCATGATGTGCATTGGATATGTTAGTCGTGTGGTGCAATGTCGTTGCAGGGAGACAGCTACTGGTGTACTTCTATAACATCAGTGAACTGTGAGGCCTGGAGCTTTGATGCTTCACTGTTCGAGAGGGAAACTCGTCGGGTGCGGAGACGCAATTCAAACATTACAGTTATTCGAAAATGCTATGGAATGACAATTACTCAACTGTGGCCATTTTTGACACCCGATTCTGAAACCTGCAATGCCAAGTAGCGTGTGCAGTTCTCCACCTGCTAATGTTAATAGACATTGCAGCTGGTCTTATCGTACCATGTGAGATACCTGCATACGCCAATCAGCGTTGCAGCTTTGAAATACCGGTGTGAAGTTGGCGCAAAATAGTAGAACCAAATAAGAGCCCAACGGACGAGATATTTCTGACACAACCGAGCGTCAAATAGCTTACGCCGAACTTTAGCATGTAATCACAGATCATATGATCGCTCGGCTGCAACATAATAAAGGATTTAAAGATTATTTAGACAGATTAATCCACTATAGGCAAGTATAATGTATTGTATTCAGTTCTTACATCGAAAATAAACTAAAATCAAGCATCTTTGGTCATCAGAAATCCCCTCAAGTGAGATTTTCCACAATATCACGTCAAGTTAAATTTTATCTAGAACCATTTAGTGGAAATTATGTATATTCAGTAAACTTAAGGCTTATAATAACATATTTTGGAGCAGAAACACAAGAGCTGGGAAGGAAACCCCATTCAGTATACCCCCATCGGCCAAATAACTACCCAGAACCACTTAGTCCATATTATGTACATTATGTACATTGCAATGTCGGGATATGAGAATTTCTCAATTTGGGCATTCCATAAGTCCAAAACTGGGAAGGAACCCACCCTAGGTCTTCTGATTCACTAATCTACAACCCTTGGCCTATACCTAGGTGCATTCAGTATACCCCCATCGGCCAAATAACTACCCAGAACCACTTAGTCCATATTGTGTACATTGCTGTGTCGGGATATGAGAATTTCTCAATTTGGGCATTCCATAAGTCCAAAACTGGGAAGGAACCCACCCTAGGTCTTCTGATTCACTAATCTACAACCCTTGGCCTATACCTAGGTGCATTCAGTATACCCCCATCGGCCAAATAACTACCCAGAACCACTTAGTCCATATTATGTACATTGCAGTGTTGGGATATAACAATTTCTCAATTTGGGCGTTCCATAAGTCCAAAACTGGGAAGGAACCCACCCTAGGTCTTCTGATTCACTAATCTACAACCCTTGGCCTATACCTAGGTGCATTCAGTATACCCCCATCGGCCAAATAACTACCCAGAACCACTTAGTCCATATTATGTACATTGCAATGTCGGGATATGAGAATTTCTCAATTTGGGCATTCCATAAGTCCAAAACTGGAAAGGAACCCACCCTAGGTCTTCTGATTCACTAATCTACAACCCTTGGCCTATACCTAGGTGCATTCAGGAAACCCCCATCGGCCAAATAACTACCCAGAACCACTTAGTCCATGTTATGTACATTACAATGTCGGGATATGAGAATTTCTCAATTTGGGCATTCCATAAGTCCAAAACTGGGAAGGAACCCACCCTAGGTCTTCTGATTCACTAATCTACAACCCTTGGCCTATACCAAGGTGCATTCAGTATACCCCCATCGGCCAAATAAAAGTTTGATCAAACCCAGGCTATGGTCTACTCAATGCCTCTATGAGATGCACCCACTGTAGGATATAGCTGTTTCCTGAATAAACAGTTGTAGTAGGGAAAATAGTCATTTCTGCAAATAGAATCATGATATTAGTGACAGAGCACATGACCCTTACACTAAGATAAGTGAATTGCTCACTCAAATCAACGACGAAGGGATAGTATGTAACTGAAACACAATTGAAACTATATTAAGTGCCATCTGGCTATCTACAGTTAACCTTTTTTTTAATTTTTTATTTTTAAAGGTGTCGGAAATTATTATTTGTACCATGGTCTCCCTGGATAATGCCAAACCCCTCCAGCATATCCACCAAATGTATGCAGTACTGTATAGTCGGTTCAATATATGGAAAAAAAGGGGTCAACCCCCAAAAAATTGCAAAAAAAACGTTTCTTGGTTGTTTTTGGTTCCTGAACTTCTGTAGATTAACATACTGAAAGTTTACAAAACTCGGATGACCGGAAAGTGGGTTAATTAGGCAATTTCCAAGATGGCCGCCAAAATTGTTGAAATGCTTGAATATTTTTGGCTGTCCATAACTCAGCCATTTTTCACCCAAAACTGATTATGTAAGTATGTTTTCTAATGTTTTGGAGGTCAACCTTTCACCTGAACCTGGTTTCTTTCATGTGTGACATCCCGATAGGGGGGAAATAGGAGCACCCCTACCCCAAAACTGGTATTTTGGGTACATATTAGGGAAATCTTGTATTTCCCAATTAATTAAGCAAGAGCTATATTTTATTGGTTTTTCATTGTTCTTTAATGTCTGAACATTAAGATAGCAAAGGTTCCCTAAAATTGGAGGGTAATTCTTGGTCAATTTCAGGATTTTTACCCCTGTTTGGTATTTGTTTGAAATGGCTCCTTGGTTCATGATTTGTTATTTCTCACACGAAAACGCTGTTGTAAGCATGCTTTTGGAGTTTTTTTTTCATTTCAGCTCAGTGTCATTGAGACAGAGTTCTGATGAAGGTGCCCTGTTCGTTAGGGGAAATCCTGGCTGACCCCCATCTCCTGGTTGACAGGTGTCTCAATCAGATCATTCTAGGTGGGCTCATCCAGGATAACCCAGAATTTCGCTCTACGATTGAAAGGATAGAGACTGTTTATTCTTCCATTGTGTCTGGTGAAATGTCCTACGAGTCGTTAAAATCATTAGAAGGAATCAAGCACATTGAACAGAAAATCCAGTCAGCAAAGGTTAGCATGGCAGCTTCATCCAAAACCAGTCAACTTTGGATCGGATATCAGGAGATGTTGGAAATAGCACGTGCACTGATCAGAGCTGATCGCTCAGGCGACTGGAGAATGCAATTCAGTGCAGTGTCTGTTTGCATTCCGATATTCGCAGCTGCTGGACATTTCAATTATGTTAAGTCTGCATACCTCTACCTACAGTGCATGAATGAACTAGGTCACAAGCATCCAGACATTGTTACAAAATTTGAAAACGGCCTACATGTTATTAGGAAGACAGACCAGTTCTGGGCAGGATTGGGATCGGATCTAACTATTGAACAGACTCTCATGCGTTCCCTCAAAAGTAGCGGTGGTTTAACCAGAGGAAGTGGCATGACAGAGGAACTAAGGACCATCTGGACACTGTCATCATCCGTGTCATCTGCATACAACCTTGCGATGCAAGAGTTCTCTAAACAATCATTTACCTCAAGTGAACAGCACAAAGACGCCACAGTGCCAAGGATGCAACGTGATCATGTAGACAGTACTAAACTGATGCAAAAATTAGTTGACTGCAATCCATTTGCTGAGGATTCTTCATTAAGAAATGTTGTGACTGGTGTGGTGGCCAACGCAGGTGTAAATGTACATGAATATGGAGCTGTCGGCAAGGCCATAGTACAAACAATGGTTGGGCAGCCAATATTCACTTATTCCTTTAAACGAAAGGACAAAGCCAAGACTCTTGGTGTCAGTGAAAGTGAATACCGAACAAATGATAAATTCTGAACTCCTGTTCCAGAGATTTCTTGTAGTTTCCCAAGCTGGCGACTTGACACTGCAAGATATCATGGACTACGAACTTAGTCCATATCCTCCTCCCCTATTCGCGGCAAAACATGTGTTCCAGAAGGCTAACAAGCCACAGTTGGCTGATGCTCTACGGAATTACGCAAATGAATCCTCCAGCTCCAGCAAGGCCGTTCTAACAGATTCGACGCCAGATTCCGAACATTTTGTGCTTGACGAAGGCTCCTTACTTCACCGTCTGTCTTGGAAAAAAGGAATGACCTACGGGGAAATTGCCGAGGAGTATGCCAATCTCACCCTTTCCAAGTATGGACAAGCCACAGTAGTTTTTGACGGATACAGTGAAGAGCCTGGCATCAAGGACAATGAACATCAAAGACGACAAACGAAATCACACCCGCTTATGTCTTTTGAAATGAATACCGTCTTTTCCTCTGGCAGAATGGAGGATTTCTTATCAAGGGACTCTAATAAACAGAAACTAATCCTCCTCATCAGTGACAAACTGAAACAGAGGGGTTGCGAAGTCATCAATGCGCATGGAGATGCAGATGTTCATATTGTGAAGGCAGCAGCACAACATCTGCAAAAGTTCGAGACACAACTTTGATTGGGGGAAGACACGGACCTTCTGATTCTGCTTCTACATTACACTGAGAGGGACAGCAGGAAACTCTACTTTCGTTCGGACAAAAAGAAAGCAAAACATGTATATGATATTGTCCGTCTGAAGGAACTCTTGGGAAATGACATATCTTCACAGCTGCTGTTTGTACATGCTTTTACAGGTTGTGATTGCACTTCCAGGATTTATGGTATTGGCAAGAAATCCCTTTTCCAAAAAGTGATGAAAAATGATTCTCAGATTAAAGCTTGTGCAAAGACCTTTACTACAGCTGGTCAGGATGTGGCAACAATAGTTGATTCAGGATGCAAAGGAAAAGCTGGCACATCTCTGGTAAAGCTTAGAAGTACATTGCTTGCTAAAAAGGTTTCATCTGCTAAATCATTTGTGAAGCCCGAGAAATTGCCCCCAACGGAATCTTCGGCAAAGTTCCACTCTCAACGTTCATTTTATCAGATCATGGTGTGGATGGGAAAGGATGAAAACATGGGCCCAAAGGACTGGGGTTGGAAGTGTGAAGACAACATTTTGTTACCTGTTATGACTGACCAGAAAGCGGCTCCAGAAAGGCTTCTCAAGGTTATCCATTGTAACTACAACAAGTTGTAGTAATACTCGGTGTAGTTGCAGGAAGTACGGTCTTCCATGTACTTCTGCTTGTGGACCCTGCCAAGCTGAGTCATGTTACAATCCGCATAATAGTGATTCTACCATAGACGGTTCCGTGGACGAAGATTGTGATGATAATAACCATGCTGTGTTTTGAACAATTATATTGTGTGAATGACACTTGAACTTGATAAGAAAATTCAGGTGTGTACTATGTGAATTATTTGGGACATTTTGGTAATTTATGATGTGTGACGTATGGCGTATGACCATGACGTAGATGGTTCAATAGCCCTTCCAAGTTGTGGTTCCTTGTGTATGTACATCTGATTGATTATCAAGAGCCGAAATGTTGGTTTTCAACCAGTTCTAGCGGTCTTGATCTATTCAGCAACCCACTACGTCATGATGATGCAATTCTACGTCATAGGGACATCCAGGTGAATTCATCATGACCTTATTTGAATCTAAGGTATCACATTTATATATGTTTGTAATACATTTATGGGGTCTAAAACCAACCATTAAAAAGTTTGGTGTACATTCATAATTCAATGGCGGCCATATTGATTATTATGTATTTTCACCACTTTCCGGTGGCTCAAATTTGGTAAACTTTTAGGATGCGCTTAAGTACAGCTAATTGAACACAAAAAGACAAAAAAAGCTTTTCTTGCAATTTTTTGGGGGTCAAACCTTACTTTGACTCGCCTAGTATATTTGGTACATGCAACCAGTGAGTAATTTAAACATCTGTGGTAAGTGGTTGGGGAGTGGGTAGACTGGTCGAAGCCTATGTTGCTGAGGTTAGTACTTTGGGTTCTCGAAGTGTTTCTAACACTTTCTTATTACCAAGTTTAACACAGTCCACGGTGAATGTTCTAGTCTACATTAACGTAAGATTGTACAATCTATTTAGGCATGGGCAGATTATGAGCACGATGTACATAGTGTTCGCCAATTGAGTCGCTTCTGTAATGTTGTTCTAAATAGAGCGCATTCAAACCAATATCTGCTAGAAATCTTGTAGCCAAAATCTCTGTCTGAACACTTTTCATATATGTTAAACTGCTGTAATAAACATGATATAATGTGTTGTTAATGACTGATATATTCCCTACTCTCTGTGTTGCTACAGTGATGTCCTTCATGACAAGATAGTAGAATAGAAGACTGAATCATCAACCCTATTTCGTTCAAAATATTGATCCAGAAGTCACAATGGAATAACTGCTTTAATGGTACCAAGGCCAATGGACTAATTCCTGAGTTCATAATGAATGTTCAAATTTCTTTAAGAGCAACAATCAATATTTTAAAAAAACTTTCGTTTGATAAAATGCTGAATTAGCTTTATAATTTTAGTAATGGTACTCAATCTGTCATATTCACTCGGATAGTAGAATACGGGCAAAATCATTCCGGAATGCAGTAATTACTTGCATGAACAATTGTTTGATATATGTTACTATTGTTTTAGTTTTGATAACCAAAACAACCTTGTTCACACTGTGATACAAAATTATAATGATCAACCTCCATATAGATTTAAAGGTTAATATAGACGTGTTTATACATTATTTATTAATAATTAGGTAACACCAATCTGGATGGGAGATGCAACGGTTAACTTTAACTTATGCGGACTATTTTCCTGTTTGTATTCGTGTTTGTGAAATAAAGCTTTGTTGATTATTGATTTTGTGATGATTCTATCGTGCCTTTGAAAGTGCCATTTTTATTCGATCAATTACATTAATGGTGTCTGGGTGAGTTGCGGTTGAAGCTACCCCTGGGACCTATTGGGCCTCTGATGGAGTGGTTGGAAGGCAAATTTATTAAACTTTCATAAGATTGAATGTATACAAATAGATAGCACAGGTATGTTTTTCCATGGAAAATTACACAGCCAACAATATATGACAGAAATCAAGAATGGTGGCCTGTCGTTGCAGCTACCCTTGATACCCATTGGGACCTGTTACGGATATGGGGCCAGCATATCGATTTTTTAATGAAATAAGATGTATGAAAAACATGGTTGGAAAACGAATGTTTATCCATGGGAAACTACACAGCCAACTGTATATGACAGATATCTGTCCCAGAAATCACTCCCACTTGTACACCGGCAATAAGTCACAAGATGTAGAATGTTAACGAACCCTCGAGTAAGGCTATTTAGGTTAAACATTGGCAATTTATTAAATGACAAATGTCCGAATTTCAGTATTAAACCGACAAATTGCAAGATGAGTTCACCGCGTATAAAAAGTAAATCCGATCATGATGATAAGGATCATTTAAAAGATTTATCCGGGGCCACAATTAAGTTTTGAAGTAAGACATGAATAAAGTTTTAAAATGTGGCAACTAAAATACCTGATTCCTTGCTTGCGTTTTCCATGATCGCAAAACGATTATCGAGATTAACGAGATGGAGATCACGAGTATCATTCGCTAGGTGGCGATACTCACGCTGCATCCAATCTCGCAGTTCACCGCTCGTGTCATGAGATCTCGTTCAACCTGCAACGCTGGTTGGCGAATGCAGGTATCTCACATGGTACGATAAGACCAGCTGCAATGTCTATTAGCATAAGCAGGTGGAGACCTGCACACGCTACTTGGCATTGCAGGTTTCAGAATCGGGTGTTTTTGAAGAAAGGCACAACTGTCAGCATTACAAAAAAATGGAATGCATATAGGAAACTTAAAAGAGTAGATCAACTACCCGTGGAACGCCCGCAGACCGACCCTAAAGCATGTGACCAAAAATCGTACGGGGGCTGATTTCTTACAAGGTCGCGGACTGACCGCAGAAGGAAGTACGTACCTCAAACAAAGTACGTACTTTGTTCCCAGTACGGCGCATCTCGATTGAGGTATTCATGACAGACTTGTCACCGCCCTCTGCTGTTTTGCCTTTGATGACATAATTTTCTGAAATGTGATTGGCTTTGAACGATTTAATTATGCAAATATATTATAGCCTACATTTTGAACCAAATCTGTTGTTGTGAGCGACACTTCCGTTATTCGACAGCGACTGCAAGTTTTCGACATTCATGGTTAAAATGTTGTACACACATCAACATGGCAGAGGTAAGGTCTATGTTTTCTCATTTACAAATATATCATGTTATTAAACATTATCTGTTATTCAAAATCCTATGGCATATTATTGAGCTATCGCTAAAATGTAACACCCCTGTTGAATGATTTTTCTGAATAAATGGCGTATTGATGCGGTCGTACTTAAATCGAAGCATGGTGTGCTTCCTTTTGAATAAGTGCCATATTGTGATAGTAGATCGTTAACAGATAAAAGAATGACACTTATGATTCATACGACAGAACTGCAGGACGAATGTAGCCTTTCTTGGTTGTGTTTTTACATAAGATAATTTGTTTTTAGAATTTTGAATCCACGCACTTATGAAGTGATATATTCACATAGCCCCAGTCTGACGGTAGTATACATATAAATCAACAAAACGTCGTGCACGGCTTCAAGTGACAATGTCAATAATTCCCACCGAAAATGTTTTAGTCTGTTAGTAGTATGTGATATAAAAAATCTCACAAGAATTGCTGGTTTGTGTTGTGTCCTTATACATTGATTATTATATTAAAGGTTATGTATTTGACTAGAAAATGTCTGAATTACTTAATGTTTTTCCACAATGGAACAGCTATTGGCCATGCCATTTACAAAACGGTGTGCTTCTGAAAGCTTTCATTCACAATGGGGATGTTTGGAAACTGGAAACCTGAAATCAATATTTTGAAGTGGCGTCCATTACACAAAAACTGCTCCTAAGCTCTGTCGATCATGCATTGATGAAGTGAATGAAATCTATCCAGACTTGAACATTCCTTCAGCGGTTAGTTATGAGTCCGTGCAGTCGCCTTCCAAGTTGCAGAAAGTTGGGTTCAACTCTTTCAATGAAGAAGCTACTCCTGCGAGAGGTGTACCAGTTCTCGCCTGAACAATAAACCAATCTTTTATTGTTTTCGTTTATATACTCAACCAGAATATTGCCCTCACACTGCTGATCCAGCTCATAGAATGTGTGCATAATATCCTCTTCCTCTTGTTTCTGCTCTTTTAGTAACATCAGATATGTATGCAATAGATATTTTACATGCGTGGTGTTTCCACTTCAGATCCCTGAAAGTTTCAATAATTGTTCTCAATATATTCCATTCAAAACAACAGAGACACAGAGAGAATATTTTATTCTGGATTCCCTTTTCATGAAAACATAGGTTGGTGGGTGGGGGGGGGGGGGGGCATGTTGTGCAGAGTCGAATTTGTAAATGTTATTGCATAAGTCCGCATCTATCCTCCTTGGAAGGAATGACGCTGCCCCAATTAAATCCCACAGGATAAGGTCAGATAACCAGCAGTTCTTTGTCTTTCAGAATAAGATTTCTACGACATTACATCTATTTGCTCTCTGTTCCAATCCCTCCCCTTCCCGTTTATAATGCCATACCGACTTTAGTACATTCTTTCTTCTAGTTTTGTCATTCAACATTTGCTGTTTTAATATGTATAGGTATATCAATTAATCCTATCTGTGTCATGACCAATTAAAGTAGCTTTATCCTGCGTTGTGTAACCCTTCCTATACATATCATATATATGTATCTCACTTATTTAAAGTGAAAACTTAGGGGGTTTTCACGATTTTACCCAACTAAATCTCAGTAAATGGCGTCATTATTTGCCAAACAGTTAAAAAAATTAATGGTTATGTATGCATACTTCAAACTAAGTGCGCCGTACTGGGAACGAAGTACGTACTTTGTTTGAGACACGTACTTCCTTCTGCGGTCGTCTTTGACCTGCTTACTGGTTTCCTATGGCTCTGAATGTTGTACGGGCCCCGTAAGCACTTGTAGGTCTCATGTGACATAGGCATAAGAAGCTTCGCTCCTTATCCGCTCGAGTCATCTGTCAGAGCCAGTTCGCGTCTAGGCGGCGAGATAGTTCTACGGGTCAGAACATTTACCTGAGACCAGATGGTGGACGGATTTCAGCGTACATATATCCGTCGTCAACAACGTGTTATCAACTTGTGCGGTTTTCGGCCAGACTAATCATAATACGATATGTGTATAAAAGTACGCACATGTACACGTGGCTTTAAGAAAAGTCAAAACACGCATTTTGGCCCATACAAATATAGCACGCCAACTAACATAGCCTTGCATACAGTAGCATATGAATAGGAGCACAAATAGTGTGTTTTATCGCCCCCTCCCCTCTTTTACCAAGTATCACTTATCACATACTTTATCGTAAGACTAGACTATGCAATAAACCGATAAGTACGCCGACACACTGACTAACACCACTAGAGTGCCGTTCAAAGGTACCCTCAACAACAACAAAAGCCGCACCAATATGGGTCAGCCACTCGCCCGGTGCGTAGTAGAGCGATTAGATATGACATTAATGGAAATAAATTCATGACTAGCGCGCATGTATCTTGTCCATCAAGTTGATTAAGGTAAGCAAATACTTATCATTCCATATTTACCAAGAATAACGAATACTTTTAAGGCAACAAAACAAGTGAGAACGATGTTCTATGGTTTGCTTCTCCGAAGATTGCACCTGACCTGTATTTCAGGATCAAACGCATAAACCAATACTAGAAATAAGTTTGAAGGGATGAACTATCCTACTGATAACTGCCGAAGTCAATTTGTGTAGGATAATATGTCGGTAATTGTCGAAATTGATGTTTGTTTTGTCTACACTGCTTGATCATAAAAAACCCAGTTGATTATTCTTTAAACACCTGTCTGGTCATTTAGTGCGCCTACCACCGTTTATGTACAAATTTGAAACATATGGCCCTGATATCAATTCATTGCAAACTGCAACTGATATGGATGGTCTAAAATTGCTAAACTTAATAGAAGACGAAGGAAAAGAATAAGAAGAAGACGAAGAAGGCGAATATATGGATGTCACATCAAAACGATCACACAGCCCATACTTGTTCTTTGTGTTGTATTACCCATAGAAGCCGAATACGAACAGTAAAGACCAACATGGCAAGCGAGCATATTATTGTGCTGTTGACTAAGGCAGAGGATATCTGAAGACACGAAGCACTGATGATCTGCTTCATTCTGATCCGACTATAGGAAAAACTCTGGAGTATACTTTTTTTATTAATAAGGTACTGGTGTCGTCAACTTGGAATATATACTGTATGATACAGACATTTAGTACATTGTTGCTTGCTGAAGGCATATGTGTTTGTGATAAATAAACACTAGAGCATAAGCTATCGATTTGTTGTATCGTCAAGGGACAAGTTGTCAGTCTCACTAACCGTGACCGCCGCGACACCCAGCATACAACGAATGACTAACTTCCACTCTCGTCGCTTTAGTGTTACTCGTCTGCACTTAAAACCCATGCTGTGGTCGGTCCAAATATTCATAAAACAATATGAGTTTAAACGAGTGATTTGTTGATATTTTCAACTCAACACATGCACACTATACGAAAAATCAAAAACCAACCTCTATGGACATCACAAATGTAAAATACCAACTAACATAGCCAAGCAAACAGTAGCTTAAGAGTAGATTATGACGAGCACGGAGAGTGTGTTTTGTCGTCCAACCCGCTATTTCGCCAAGTATAACTTAGCCATACGGTATTTTAGGACGAGACCAAGCCAAAAAAAGAGATATACGCTGACGCGCTGACTGACACCACTCACCCTGTAGTGCTATTCAAACCTACCCTTAACAAAAAAAAGCGTTGGCGTGGGCAATATCCGCTTCAATATGGGTCAGCAATTTGTCAGGTGCGTCGACGAGCGATAAACATTTATGGAAGTAGTGCGCATACATCGTGCCCATCAACGTGTTTACCAAGAATGACGAATACTTTAAGAAAAAAAAAAATTCCCAAGATAACTTTTCCGCAGATTGCACCTGTAGTATTGCATGATAAATGACGCATGAACCGATACCACAAATAACATTGAAGGGATGGAACATCCTATTGATAACTGCATAAAACAATATGTTGGATAATATATCGGTAACTGTCGGACATGTCTTTATTGCTCCTTCATAAAACAACCAAACTGAGTACTTTGTAAAGCCCTGTCTGGTCTTTAAGTGCGCTTGCGACCTTTAATGTTGAACTTCGAAACATGATGCCTGAAATCATGCTCGCCTTTTTATAGCAAACAGCAACTTATATGGATGGCCAAAAACTCCTTTACTCAGAAGAAAAGAAAGAGAAGTAGAAGAAAAAGAGGAATAATAAGAAGACGAGGAAGAAAGGAGAAGAAGAAGAAGACGAAGAGTCAGAAGGAGAAGGAGAAGAGGAAGAATACGACGAAGAAGAAGTAAAAGTAGAAGAAGAAGAAGACGAGGACGAATATATAGATGAACACAACAAAACGATAACACAACTTAAAATGATTTGTGTTCTATTAGTCAAAGTAGCCGGATGTGATACGAACAGTAAAGTCGCTCATGGCAAACGAGCATATCATTGAGCAGTTTACCTGATGACAGGGAGCATTGATAATCTGTGTGATTCTGATCCTCAAAAAGGTGATATTCATTCTCGATAATACATTATCATTTATAACGTACTCGTGACGTCAACTTCGAATATATCCTGCATTATATGTATACTCACCTATCTTGGAATGGTAATCCAATCAAAACGTGGGATTTCCGAAATAAGGCGTTTTGAAATTCTTAATGAAGAAAACATATATGACGTCTTGTGCAGCCCATATCCATGCTTGACGGAGCGTTGGTGCCGTTAAAGGACCGCCCTTGCTAAGCGACGAAGATCGCTTTGTCGAGGGCTCAGATATCAAGCTGTGGGTTGAACGATCGTGTATACGTGTTTCACTTCTACACGCTTGTATTATGACATACTTTTATGGACGAAACCACATGCTAGGGTAAGTCGGCTATAATGATAACCTTTGTAACCTCGCTATGGTCAGTTTGTCATTGTCATAACTATATATACAGCACTATGGTCAGCGAATGTTAATCTAATGATCTTTCATAGTGCGCTACGCTCATTCTAGTCATTTATGTCACTCGATACAGGCCTATAGACTTTGTCATCACTGGCGCTCAAGCAGGTCTTCCGGGTACTCCCAAATGAAAACAAAATACTTATTAATGAGTCGGATTCTTATCGATTGCTCTCGTTAAATAAGCAGAATTGTCCCTGCAAGGAACCTCTTCGGGATCAATCGCCGTATGAAAATCGATCAGCGTCGGCGGCATGCTTTATTTTCGAAACGATTAATCACAATACGTGGGTAGATTCCGGGCATCGAGTCGCTATTCTTATATAATAAGAATGTTGGAAAATAATTTATGTACCCTTACCTCTTCATAGTTTAATCACGGGCATGTCCGTCACAATGCGACCGAGACCTCGCCAGTCTACCGTTATTCAGTGTACAGATTATCTTTGGCAGTGATGCCTTTCGATTGGGTCGCTCACATAAGCCATAAAAGGGCGAGGTCTCCTAATTTGTTTGAACCCATATTATTCTACATGTTACTATCTGACTCTGGGTTTTAAGAGTAGAGGTATAGTTTTGCGGCTGGAACTAAATTATCGTGCTTAATGCCCCCAACTGCGTCAAAACTTTGCAGAACGTGGATCACGTTTGCATGCTGTTTTAAAAAGCCAATCAGCGCCAAGCACAGAAATGGGCCCGGTACAAGTTCAGCAAAGACTGGCTAGTAACTATGCGCTGTAACGGAATAGTTCGTAAATAAAGAACTAGCCGTTTGAAAGTCGATCATCAAAGGCAGAATGTCTAATTGTCGAAAAGATTACATTGAACATCAGAAACAATAATCGAAAGGTGAGATGTTCCGAGTGATGATTATAGATTTTGCGTGTGACTGAGTAAGGGGTCAGGCAGAAGTGCAGGTCATTTACATTCCTCCCTGTATATATATATATATATATATATATATATATATATATATATATATATATATATATATATATATATAGATATATATATATATATATAGATATATATAGAGATATATATCTATATATATATATATATATAATATATATATATATATATATACTAAATATATATATATATACATATATATATCTCTATATACTATCTATATATATATATATCTATATATATATATATATCTATATATATATATATATATATATCTATATATATATCTATATATATATATATATATATATATATATCTCTCTATATATATATATATATCTCCATGTATGACTTTGCCAGCCTCTCTCTTATCAGCTTCCACCCCCTACCCTTCTATAGTTAACCATCGCCAATAACCGCACCTCTTTTCATTAACTTATACCCCTATGCCCTTCTATAGATAACCATCGCCATTGCCCTCACCTCTGCCTATCAACTAACACCCCCTTGCCCTTCTACAAATGCCATTACCCTCACCTTTTCTTATCAACTAACATCTCCTTGTCCTTATTTAGTAAGCCATCGCCATTGCCCTCACCTCTTCTTATCAACTACACACCCCCTTGCCCTTCTACAATCGCCATTACCCTCACCTCTTTTAATCAACTAACATCCACTCGCTCCTATTTAGTAAACCATCGCCATTATCCTCACCTCTTCTCAGCCCCCATTACCCTCATCTCTTTTCACAACCTCCCCCCCCCCCCGTTTGCTAAGGAGATGGCGGCGTGGAATTCGCTAAACATGTAAAAAGCTGTCAAAGTTGTTACTTATTTCCTCTTGCAAGTGTGGTAAGTGGCCATTTAAAGCGATTTCCTAAACCTGGAAAGTTCAAAATGAGATAGGAAAAGAAACAACAACATCCTTGGTGTGACCTCTTTGTTTTTCGGCTCTTGCAGTATTGACAGGATTGGACATATCTAGTTATGATTTGGTGAAACATAGGGAAGTGGTAGGCTCCTTGGCGCGATCAATCGTATTCTGAATACCTCCGTGTCTCGCTAGCAGTGAGTCGTGGTACATTTTAACAACAGTCTGGATCATTACATCAGGAACAACCAGTTGATACTGTTCAAAATTCAGCTTCCTCTTACTACGAGCTAAATTGGAACCGGAAAGTTAACCCCTCTTTATGTAGCTGAAACTTGTCCTGTTCTAATGGGGATGATTCATTAGTTTCATGGGGAAACGGTGTTTATCATTGGCCATTACAGCAGCAGTAACAAATATCAGACAAGTAGGATGTCTCGCGAACTCGCCTTGCAAGGTAGGTCAAGCGGTAACTTTTGAGAAGCTCTTTCCCAAGCAACACTTTTAGAATTTGCAGATAAAAAGCCCAATGTCGTAGAATTCAGTAAGACTGACAAGTTCTTCGAATCGAGATTGACTCCCTTGGCAATCAGGAAAGTATATAAACGGATGAAAAGCTTCTTTCAAAACATACACAGTGATTTTGTGCTCTTGCAGTTTCTACAACAGTTACTTTATAACTATCAGGCACCAAAAGAATATCCTTGCTATCACCAAATGGAGATATCTTAATCAACGTTCTGATATCAGAGCAGCATTACTACGACTGGAACATCAACAGTTTTTTTGACAAAACAAGCCTGCATATATATACAATGACCAGGTTGGGCAGTACTAGTTTTTCTGGTTGCATCTCAATCTGTTGCACATTGGGGTGACGTTGCCTATCTACCAGCATATCTGATTGGTGATCGCCGGTGACTGGCGTCCAACTTGTCTGCAACTTTTCGGCAGCCATGTTCGCATGGCATGAGGGCTGATCGAACACATCAGCCTCCGTTGGCAGAGCTAGGTTATGATGACAGGTAAAAATATACTTTACCTTAACCGCTTCTATAATGGTTTCTTGTGTGAAACCGCACAATAGATGAAGACGGAATGCAGCCACGTTCCTTACGTTATCACCCCCCCCCCCCACTTCCCCCGCAGCTGATGTAGTGTGCATATCATCTTAACTTGCTCATACACGTGTCTTGTTGATCAGAAGGGTTCAGTTACATGTGTTTGCATGTGGCATTGTTGCAGATTATTGTGCCAGACCATCTACATAAACCTGAAGTATGGCAGATTATCATGCACAATCGGCCTCTGATAGAGATATAGACATAGTGGACAAACATGAATCAGAAGCGTTCGATAAGGATTCATTGACTGATCGCGCAGTCAAGCATGGAGAAGGGATGTCAAGAAAGACCCCACTGAAAAGGCCTGTTAGTGATATAGACAGCGAGGACAAAGATAAATCTGAAGCGATCCATTCGGACTCTATGAGGGGCCCAGTAACTATGAAGGAAATTCAATTTGAATTCGACCAGAACAAGACAGGTTATAAGAGCAAAGTGGTGGAACGTTCAGCTGACTCACATTTCGGCCTGAATACGAGAGATAAAATGGGTATGACACCAATGATGGTAGCTGCGTTAAACAACTATTGCGAGCTTGTAAATATACTGATAAAGTCTGGGTGTAATATACACTGCAAGGACGAAGATGGCAACGAAGCGATTCATTTAGCTTCTAATAATGGAAGCGTGGAAATAGTGAAGCTTTTGCTAGAATCACATGTCGACCCGAATGTGAGAAGTGCTGTGCTTACTTCGTTTGACGGTGAAATACTTACTGTCACATGCCGATTCTGCCCAGCTGATGACGAGCACGATAAGGTTCTGGAAGGCGATTGTTCAGTCAACATGAACGATTAACAGCAATTTACAGTTGATACAGATTATATACTATTATTTCTTACATTTACTTAGCAAATATAGGTATTACTTGCGTGATAGGTCATCAGTTAATTTGGTATAGATGTTTTCAGGGTGTCTACGCAAATTGTTTAATATCTTCAGAAAATTCACCGATTGATGTTAACATTACAGACACCGGCAAAGCGTGGAAGATACTATCGCCTCAAGATCAGGTTTGCCTCCTTTACATGTCTTATTAAACAGCGCAGCGATACATAAAACAATGCACAATTAACGCCAAACGCTTTTAAGCTTACAAGGTTATTCCATGGCATAATCAGTGTTATAGCAACACAGGGGTGATTCCTTTTTTTATTCTAGAATGTTAACCATGATTTGGTATGGAGGACCAACAGTTTTCCAGAGCTCAAATTTGTATTTGAAATGGGCGATCATCTGTCTCGTTTCGTGTGCAACATAGTTGCGCAACAAAAAAAAGGGCCAATCCACTTGTACAGTCACTTTACCTAAAGACTTGTTGGTGAGTATGTAATTTTTTCGTCAAATTGTCATGATCCGTTTTGTGATAAACAGAATTAGCGACAACCCGATGCATGTTCGTCATATGGCAGAACACTTCAGATGGTAGCGCTTATATCTAGGGAACAATGCATTCTGGGCTGTAGGGCAATAGACATGAGAAAGCGTCCGAGGCAAGTAACAGCTCAGTGGGTCCCAAAATGGTGGTCAGTAGGACGTCCGTTGTGGTAGAATCAATCAGTTATCAATAATGTATTAGTATATAGTATATAATACTAGTTGTCTTGTATCATATTTCACAAGATCATATGTAGTAATCGTTGCTTTTGTCATAATATGCATCATATTATACACCATATTTTATCATTATGAACAATTGTTGCGGGTCCCCAAAATTACATACATTCATTCGGTGAGTGTATTTAGTAGGCAGGAAGCGAATCGAAAACGAAACTATCATTGCCAAGAGAGTTTGAGCCTAATTATACGGTTGAAGAAGCAGCATAATCCGAGCTCAACTCAACAGACTGATTCCAGGTTTTGGTTATTTTTATTTACCCCATGCCTTGTGACAGTAAGCATCTCATTAAAAGTGATAGTTAGTGTTCCCTCACAAGACCATGTAGTTATATCTTCATTTATTTCATACACTTATAATTGAAGTAAGCATGCAACTATTGCACTCTGACCGTTATGATTTTTGTTGCTGTCAAAATATAAAAATGCGAGTGTCAGTTCTTACATTGGCTTGTTTGTTCTTATTGTCGAAATGATAAGCGTGTTTGACTGTTGGAACTTGTATTGTGACAACTTAATGTTGATATTCATGTTACAATTATTTCGGTAATAATAATGGCCTCGCGTGGATATTGTGCATTGTTTCATTAAATGATTACAGTGGCAGTGTAACATCGGACGAATTTCTATCAAAAATTATCATGAATATCTCAACATGTAATAGTAATCTTAAGCCCACCAAGCACGCAGCTGATTCAAGTTTAACTCCAACATAACATGCAGTTTTGTACATGATTATCCACCGATAAGTGATTATATATCTCCCTCTGATGTTAGGCAGGGTCAATGTTTAAGCCACATTTTTCGCTATCGTCCCGTCAGCTGATGCGTAATAACGAAGCATCAGTTCTCGGTCGCTTCACTATCTAGAAAGAGGTAAAAACACATACCTCAATATATTTGGCTGATGCTTTTCCAGATTCTTGCTACGCTCGCGTTAGATGCATTGTAAATGTGCTATATATAGTTTACTCACTATACCAAGAGATCCATTCTATATTTATCATGATTCCGGAAATTAATGCTCAGGATGCATTAATAAATTCTATCGGCTGTCATGACAGGCTGCTTTATGTAAATATTGGCCCTTCAATGCTAGCTGGAAATGCTTAAATCAATTAACATTTTTCATTTCAAACCCTCCGAACTATCATAACCAACTCCGTAAGGTACTTCACAACCATCCATGGCTCACATTCTTGATAGATAACTTACACATATACGGCTCGCATTCGTTTCTGTCACGATAACTAAATATGGCTTACATTCGTTCCAGTCACCATAGCCATACATGGTTTACTTTCGTTTCAGTCACCCTAACCATACATGGCTGACGTTCATTCCAGTCACCATAATCAAACATGGCTTACATTCGTTCCACTTACCATAACCAAACATAGCTTACATTCGTTCCGATCACCATAACCATACATGACTTATATTTGTTCCATTCACCAGAATCATGCATGGTTTAGATTTGTTCCAGTCACAATAATTATGAATGACTTTCATTTGTTCCGGTCACCATAACCATACATGGCTTAAATTCGTCGTAGTCGCTGTACCCATACATGGCTTCCATTCGATCCAATCACCGTGATTATACATGGCTTACATTCATTCCTGTCACCATGTTCATACATGGCTTACATTTGTGTCAGTCACCATAACCATACATGGCTTACATAAATTCCGGTCACCATAACTATACATGACTTATATTCGTTCCGGTCGCCATAACCCTACATAGCTTACATTCAATTCAGTCACCAGCATCATACATGGCTTACATTCGTTCCAGTCACACTAACTATACATGGCTTACATTCGTTCCAGTCACCATAATGATGCATGGCTTACTCACATTATCTAGAGTCGCCATAACCATACGCACCCTCCAGACTTTCGAATAGCTCTCTGTATATGGCTGGTTCATTTAAGCGAGTATTGCTTCATCTTCGTATACGTCATTGCTTCTACAGCGAACGAGATGATCTCTATCATATGAGCAATGGCTACCCTATGCACCTATTCAGAAATAAAAGGAGATCATAGTGTGGTAGTTTCAATCGATATCCACAAATATACATATTCTAACAGGCGTGAGAAACTTGTTTGGAACCGCTGCCTTGACCTTGGTAGCTAGAGAAATCATAGCTGCAATAATACAATGACCATCATCATAACACCCCAGCGGGGAGCACTTTCGGTATTGTTGAGCGATGCAAAGGTGGTTCCTGCAGGTATTCCTGCGTGCCACTGCAGCAGGGATAGTCTCCGCGGGACGCACCTGTAATCCCACCTGTTCCATAACCATCGTAAGAAGGTAATGTTAGAGCAGCGGCAGCCTGATTATCTTGCGTAACAGCTAAACGTGCATTAACATATCTGTATGTAGTCGGATTAGCCAAGCCTTGCGTGACGTTATGCTGTTTGACCTGGTAAATTGTTCCGATTTGCTGATAGTATATAATTGCTTCAATTCAGGATACGTAGATTAATAACATGTTCGTAAGTAGGTGGTGTATAAGATAGCACCCCGTCTCGTTGAGTGTTCAGCTATCTTGTTGGGAATGACCCGAAAACAGGTGTGGTGTTTGGATATTGTGTAGACGATGTCGGCATTTATGCCAACACTTCGGACATGGACGGGTGCGTGTCAACGGGAACTGTCCAGTCGAATAAAACATAGACATGCTTCATATAAGGACGGTAAGATATGATATTGAACTCGCAACTTCAAGATCAAATGTCTGCTTCAAACTCATTTGTAATCTAACACTAAGCAGCCTTAAAGACCAAACTTACTTACTAGCACAACTGACATTTTGTTCTCGTGTGGTACAATACTTATCAATAACTACAGCCACGATTGATCAATAGGCCCGTCATCTGGTTACTACATCGTCAAAATATAAATGATCATCAAACTGAGATCTTTATCGTCGAAGCATAGCTGGCTCGCATAAACGCTGTGGTGGACACTATTTGAGTGAGTGTGTGTGTGTGTGTGTGTGTGTGTGTGTGTGTGTGTGTGTGTGTGTGTGTGTATGTGTGTGTGCGCATGTGTGTGTGCGTGCGCGCATGTGTGTGTGTGCGTGTGGTGCGTCCGCGTACATGCGTGTAAAGCCTTACATGCGATGTGACCCATGAATATATATGCACATGAAGGGAATAAGAAAAGGTGACCGACAAGAAGCCTATGTGTGCCGCACAACCAGGAGTCGCTCACTTATCTATTGATGCATGAAATTGATCCTTCGCCATCTCATCGACCAATGCAAAGGTCCCAAGGACAACATGGCCTCATTGCAATATTCTCTGACCTTATTGAGTTATCCGCTGTCAGTTATACTCATCATAACTTTCGATATTACTGGCGTTATTTGTTTATTAAACACATCACAGCAGAACGAAAGAGGGGAACACTCGATTCACAAATTATCGTCTATTTCGCATTATATTGGAACCTGCTACGACGTTGTTTTCCATCAATATCCTTGTGTAATGCTACGACACCTAGCGGTTAGAAGCAACGAATTAGAGGTTATTGGGGCGAAGACGCCACAGAAAAACCTCTATGACTCAAACTTAGGAACAACAAAAACGGATATTATAACCGTTATCGGCAATCGTAAGAGTCTCACTTGAGTGACGGCAGTTTCTACGAGTCTGTGAAGATGTGTGTAATGGATGTTGTAAAATAACAGGGATAAAAATAATACTATATGCTCTATAAGCAGCCGGATGAGCATAAACTAATGCGAGTTGCTCTCAAAAGTGTTTTTATCTCACCACAAGACGGTAAAGAGTGTTGTACGATGCGTTTACAGATCGTTATTATTAGACAGTATGCGCATTGACGGGGCTTAGTTCGTCGGTCCTTCAAACCGCGATATATTCCTTTAATCACACTTTGCCTCATGATAAAGTTAATCATGTAATAATGGTTGACCTATAACAGAAATATAATAGCTTTCAAATGCTGCTTTTTAACCGGTTGTAAAAGGTGCATACAACTAATATCGTTAAGTTTCGAAACTTTGAATGACATGCTATTGAACATTACACGACCACGCTGTCAATGATGTTAACATTTACAAGGCGTTAATATATATATATATATATATATATATATATATATATATATATATATATATATATATATATATATATCTATATATATATATATATATATATATATATATATATATATATATATATATATATATATATATATATATATATATATATATATATATATATATATACAGATGGAACAAAGTACTTGGCGAGCTTGTATGGTATTCTCACCTAAATAACCTCTTTATATCCCCATGTTGTAGCCTCTTAGTAATCTCGCATGTGCGTGCAGTGAATCAAGTGGAAATATGAGGAGGCTTCATGCCCAACTGATTTGTTTGGGCTGTGTAGTAATTATCCGGGCACTTGATATAGTTGTGCAGCTGCTATTCGGTACCAGAGTCGTTAGTGGAATTATGTGTACATGCCTGTTAGATTATGCCTGCTCTGTCGAGTAATCTGACGCCTCAAAAAGTAGTCTGCTGCTATAGCAAAAAAACTCACGCAAAGTGCTTTGATTATAACGGAAAACTAATTTTTATTACAGTTAATACATTTGTGGGCTAAGATATATCACTGATTGACAGATGTTGGATTGTGCTTAAAATTAGTCACAACGGTGCATGTCCGAATTAACCAAAATTGATTATTCGTCCCGCATAAATCCCTCACCTATTTTGTGGGCAGTTAAGATAGCCGGTGTAATCTATACCAAACCTGGTATGGCCGGCATTGAAATAGCCTTTATTCTTTTTACACCATCTATGTGAATATATGTTTAGTACCAATGCCGGGTTCATGGTATGCGGTCTTTTCACACTTATATTTGGCGATCTGATTGTGAGGTAAGACGTTCATTAAAACGCACTCGGAGCCTAAAAAACACAAAGGAACTCACCTTGTTATTGAAACTTCAATAAGAAACAAAATAAGTGCATGAAGCTTACGTCAATATTTCATATGTTGCTCTCAAGCTTAGCCATTTAAAATTTGGTGCGATCAAATATTATACTGAGCCCGCAAAATATACCTGCGATTTGTCCTTGTTCTTAAATAACCTCCACCACAACACTGTCTAGAAAAATGTTAATAACTGGTTCCAGTATTTATTTATGCAATGGTGAATCCTAAATGTGAAAACATTTCACAGGTTATTACCACTTTTTTGATTGAAAAGTTTATATGAAAATAACTATTGAGTGAAAAGTCGGGAAATCTAAATAGTTGCCATTTATAGAATTTTCATGGAAAACATAATAATGTCTTCAATACAATTGCTTAAAATATTAACAGGAAACATATTATGTTTAACATGGGCATATAAGAGTATGTTTATGATCCCCCATGATATGTTCATACGACTTAAAGCACACATTCCGTGAGTGGTTGGTTTGTGTAGGACAGAATCGCTCCAACGTTGCGCGACGCTCTTTCTAAATGATCTCTGTCGATTATTTGCGAACCTTAGTCTCTCAGCTATTATATATATTCCCCAACATTGGCCGGCTCTTCAAATTACAATAGAGTTTGAATAGCATATTTGGGGTCGATTCCTTGACCATGGTAACAATTGGAATTAGAATGACTATATACATGACACTTCAGGGTGGGGGGGGGGGGGATTGAGGCGCTTGGACGGTGTTGAAACGCTGCATAGGTGGTGACTTGCAGGTTTTTGTTCGTCCCACGGTGGCAAGAAAAGCCTCCATGAAACACACCTGTCATCCTACCTGGGTCTTTAACTTCAAGAGAAGGTACTGTTAAAGCAACAGCAAACTCATGATCTTAGGTTAGTTCTAGAGGCGCATCGAAGCATCACGCTATAGTCTTATTTGAAAAACAAAAGCGTGTTGTTCGAGTAGAGCGTGAAGACAAATTGAGAATTCGTTGGGATCGATGATTACGGCCAATGCTGATAACGATAAACAACCAAAACCCGAATTTATATGTCATGCTAAAGTAATATTAAAATCAAATGATCGATGAGCTGATTGATAAACTTTGAAGAGCTACTAATTATGACGTTAGAATCAAACTCTGCCGTCGGAATATTCCCCTATTTCAATAAAATCAGGGTGGAGTATTATGTACGAGTGTAATACGGGAATGCAAAATAAATTCTACTGTCGAGTGCATGAGGGTTTGGCCTTTTCCACCTGGTGTTAAGTAAACTTTGTATGTATGTTCATTGTTGCAGATTCGTGTAATACATATTGGATTACCTTGAATAACATTATGGCCGACGAACCAGGCTCTGAGATATAGATATGTAGAAATTGTAAACAATGGTCTATAGCGGGGCAATGACAAAGCTCATGCGTGTTTGATGCCAAACAAATACCAACAGCCATGGTACATTGATGGACCTTCTGTCATGTTGATGATCAAAAGTCTTGTCAGATGATCATATTGGCGCCAAGATCTCGGTCCTTATAATAGGGTGTTCATAAAGGACATCATGTGAATATTTCTGAATTTATCATCCAAGTACTTATTAGTGATTGCTCTATACAACGGATAGCGAAGGTAAGTTGTCAGTTGCGTGTGAAATAGAGTACCAAAGGAATGCTTCCAAGATTGAGCTCATTGGAATATTAACGAGCTGCATACACTTGCGAGAATTTAGGATATGATCACTTCACGGCAATGTTTTCCAAATTAAGTTTATTCAAATAAAGTTCGGTTTAAAAGATTTTACGCTTATAAATATAAACAACATGGATGTAATCGTAATGGGCTTGGAAACTAAGCCAATTTTGCAAATATCAAACAAACAGCTGCGTTTATTTTATTGTTTGGGAATCACTGAGATAGTTCGTACAGTCAAGAAAGAGTCCATAGCTGCACAAATATCAAGAAAGACTCTCTACATTTTAGAACTCCCTCACGCTTGTGGCATAAGAGACACCATCATTTTTCCAAACCCTGATTGTCAATAATGACTGAGTAGATATTATTTCCTATGCCGAATTCTTCTAGTCGTAAAGCCTTTTCAAAATGGTCGGTCTTCATCGATACATGAACATGTGATTCGCATGATCAAACGACGCCTGACGGAGTATTGCTTTAGTGCGTTCGCCATTACAGCCCCCTGTTGCCTACATTTTTTTCGGTGCGCAGAAATATTCGGACACACATATAAGTACATTTATGCAAAACAATATGTACTATTGCCAGCAATTTAGTGTACTTGCTCTAACAAGCTTAACCATTCACCTTCAATTAAGCGGAAAAATTACACGTAATTGATCCAAAGTAAACTATGTGCTAAATATTCCCTTACAAACAAATTAGTAGATTCATGTTATATTTGTGCAAACGGTAGTTATCAACGTGATGTGCCCTCGATAGGTTGAACCATATAGAATTGCAAACGATTCCAGCTGCCTAAATGTGATGTACCATGTAGAATAGCATACCCTTCCATCTTCCTAAATGGGATGTACCGTGCAGAATTGCATACGACTCCAGCCGCCTGAATCGGATGAACCATGTATTATAGCATGCCCTTCCATCCATGTACCATGTAAAATGGTAAAACCTTCCAGTTGCCTAAATATCAGGTAAGATAAATCAGTGCTTGCCCATCCAGTGGTCTATATAGGGGGGCAACATGTAGCATGAATAACACTTTCAAGCTTCCAAATTCACTGGCTACTTGTATCATATTGAGGCGTTTATGAGCACATGACACATGACTCTTAATCTGGTGTGTGTCAACTTTCCTTGAAAAATACGAGTTTTTGTCGGAATTAATCCGATCAATGAACCATTTGACAAAAAATTTTTTGCAAACCATCATAAATGATTTTGTATCTTATTCGAAAGCATAGCAGGAAAACATTTGATACCACAAGCAGCAAAGTGAAAGTCTTTCAAGATGACCTACTTATGTTATTTTACATTTATATATGTCTTTGATAAATACAGTTGGGGTTTATAATAATACTTTTATTATTCCCACCTGATTAATCGTTCACATGATTGTAGATGGCTTATGACACAATGCAAATCAAGAGAAATTTCCACTCCATCAAATCGCCTACCGACGAACACTTTTACCAGATCCCTCATTCTACCAGCAGTTTAGGGGAATTTATTTCCCTGAAGCTACGTGGGCAAGTTATAGCTACTTTATTCACGTGCGCTTTCTAATGACGTGAGTCATGAACCTCTGCTGAAGAATCGTTCATGGTGACCTCGTTTCGCATCGTTTTACGTGCTTGGCGCTGCTGTCCTTGGCATGCAGACGCCCGATCTACAAGCTCGGCATCTACTATAATGTATTTGATGCCCAGTGTTAGATGGTATATGTTTCATTAGCATGTTAGGATTTATACTATTGGCGATGAGCGGTTTACGTCCGCATTGAAGCATGTTGTGATCAGTGACGTCACACTTTTTTGATTCGCAGGAACTTGTGTGATGCCATAAATTAACGATTGCATTAATTCAGCTCGTGAATCGTTGGACGGACCCTCAAACAATCTACGGGTCAGGACCAGATTTATCACGCGGAACATATCGTTAGCCGGGTTTTCTGCTCAACGTCACATACAGAGGACACAATGAGAATGACGCATAGGTAATTTTAGACACGCTGGCTGGAATGAAAACTGTGACGTTATTAGATGCAGCAATGGTCCACGAACTAAACTTTGATTAAGTACTGACTGTCGTTTTACCCATAGCTCATGCAGTAGTGCGTTAAAAGGCAGGAGAACCATTGCACTATTATCCCGTATGTATAGAAAGCGAAAATGACAAACTAATTTTGTAAACAACGTTTCTGAAAATTGTTAAATCAATTGGCCTTAAGGTTCAGACAGAAGTAGCGTCAACTATGCGAATAAGTACATGTCATTCGCATAATGTGAAAGAGGCTATTGCGGTTATCGTTGCAAATCAAGCGGACTTAAAATCCAGCACTAATATAATCAATGATATAATTAGTGACTGATGCTATTTACAAATATTCTCAACAAAACGTTGCAATGCTTTATACTCTATCGTACGTTTAACATTAACTTGTTGTTATATGTGTACGTCAATTATCGTCTTCTAAAAGGACAAGCGATTTCTTGCACCATGAATCAGCAATTATAGTAAAGATGATGGAACCTACAAGTATCCGTCTTTTTCCGTATGATCATAGAACTTTATCATTAATTTCTAAGATGCAATATCTTAAGTTTGCCCCAAAGTTGTGACATGCCAAACTATGACTGATTTAGTAAATCGCACCATTATACTATGGATTGCTGTATATGTTGTAGTCGTGGACATAAATTGTTGTGGAAAGATGTCGAATTTATTCAAACTACGCGAAAACACAAATATTTCGTTGGATATTACATAAAAAACCTATCATCAATTAGCGATGAAGTAAAGGGAATTTAGCTCGTTTGATAACCCTGGAGATAGCACATTGCCGAAAAGACGCCGCGGCAGCCATCGTATAACCACCTTTGTAGATCATTCATTGGTTGGCCATGATGAAGTAACTGTATATATAATCTAGTATTACGTTTTACAATGCGTGAAAGTGATATTACCCATAGCCAAATAAATGTTAGCAAGCGGTTATTATTCTTGATTTGGGGATTCTTAACACGGATTTTTAAGGAAAGCAAATTCTCAAGAACAATCTTTAGGCTGCTCCTAGATCACTATTAGTAGACAAAATACTTAAATAATTCTTATCTATCAGCCTTTCACAAAGAATTGTATTTAAGCTCTCATTTAACAGGGTGACTCGATTCAGACTTGACATTGTGAATTATTGAGAATTAAAGTACCGTCATTTTACTTAGATGCAGTGATAAACACAGCTCAGGGATGTTATCACAGTGATTATATAAGAGGGGCTAACCTCATACAGCCAATGATTGTATAAATCTTTACTTAATGTAAGTTGTTGTTGAAGGGAGAACATTGCTATTGAAGGTCTGTGCTCTTTGGTTGAATTCCAAGCTACTTGATCATTACATCTTGCGTTTTTGACCTCTATTTATGTGTACATAGTACACGACTTTCAAACACCTATCATGGTGGCACAGCATACAAGGGATATATTCTCAGGATGGATAAAACACCATGAAGCTGTTTTTGGTGTTTACAATAACACAAACGTGTTTTTTTCACGAATGAAAGTATTCCACTGCTTGCTCGGCCACGAACAAGCATTTTATGACATCGTTAATTTGATAGATACATTGAGACATAACCAAATATTCAACTGGGGATTTTTTCATTGAGTATCTTCCACCATAATGCATCAATGTTTGGTCTGCATTGCATTGATAAGCGTGCAAATTTACTGGCATTACGCCAGAAATAAATCTAGGAATTTAACAAGTTAGCTAATTGTAATAAGCCAACGACATCATAGAATCGGAACAGTGGCTTACTCATCATGCTTATTTATGAGTAATGTTCTTCCCTTCTTTTGACATTGATGGCTGAGTGATGTATGCGTGGCAGTTCAATTCCCCTTTCTTGATCAAGTCGACTATGCCTTATACGCATGTTAATGCTTTTGTCCTCAGATACCCTCATATGCTGCGTTATTGCTTTTTTAGTGCTTTGGCGTCAGATCTCTCGTATAATGCATGCGTTGAAGGGGTAGGTAAATGTCGTGGGGTGAATTACTTATTATCTTTATCGGAAGAAGTTAAGCCGATCCTAGCGTATATAAGAAAACACAAAACAGCGCACCAACACCCAAGCTCCACAGAAGTCCACAGACATCCATCGAAGTCACAGAAGGAAGACAGCCAGACTCCAAAAGAAACTGACTCTCGTCGTCTTTATATATATATATATATATATATATATATATATATATATATATATATATATATATATATATATATATAGATATATATATATATATATATATATATATATATATATATAAGTATATATATATATATATATATATATATATAATATAAATATATAATTATATATATCTATAAATATATCTATATATATATATATATATATGCATATATATATATATCTCCCTATATATATATATATATATATGTATATATATAACTATATATATATATAATGAGAGCGAGAGTGAGAGAGAGAGAGATAGAGAGAGATAGAGAGAGATAGAGAGATAGATAGAGAGAGAGAGAAATATATGAGTGTCCAGTAAATTTTCGAGACATCGAGGTATCGATCAACAGGCTTAGTTATAACCACATTGTTGGTTTTTTTCTAAAGCTTTACTAGATGGAGCGGAATATATAAGAAATCACTAAACTTAATCATTGAAAGCACGGCGCAGGATTATAAACTTTTTCAGTGCGCAGAATAGAAAAATTCGTCGTTATGATACGATACAGGTATACGTCTATATATCTGTATAACCTTGACCGTGTTAGTTACAACTTGTAATTATACCTTGTGTTCCGTATTGGCAGGACGTTGTCTTGGCGTTATGTGGCTTATCAACGATATGTGACGGTTATAAACCGATAGTTCATCAACGTAAGCTCGCTCTCGAGGAGATAAAAGTGACCAGATTCAGATAGCGCTCTTCACGGTCGGGTAGCTGGAAGAGGGACAGGTATTTTAATGCTGTGCGGCAAAACTAGCTGTATCACATGCACGATATTGTTTCTTTTGGTCCTTGTGTTTTTAACTAGGATAGTCAGTGTTAACGCGAGTCATGGAAGCTATCGATTTACTAACAAATATTGTTATAGCAGGCAAGCAAATATCGTAGGAGAAAAGCTACGAAAAATGAGACACGAATTGAGTTAACAGATGCGATGAATACAATTTACAATATCTACTCAACGACGAACCATGAAGTTTAATAAAGTGTCATTGATAATGATCTCCACCCCGTCCTCTCCAATTTAATCATATTAGTTATTCATTGTTGCTGCAATAAGTTAACCTTGGCTGTGTCTATGCTACACACTAGATTGGCTAGTAAAATGGATGATAAATCTTATGTTAGTCTTCAAATGCAGATAATGCATGAATTTTTGCCGTTGGATAGTATCGATGTTATGCAACTTGTGCTCGGTGCAATAAGCGTACCGCTATCAAGTTTACCCTGAATGTGATTAAGGTACCTTATAATGCGTCAGATGGAAGGTGCAATTGGTAGTGAATTACTGTAAATTAGTATTAGCTGTTCTATGTTATTTTAATTACTAAAGATGGAAACAATGGGTCACATAATAGTAATCTATCTCACAACGTGTTGCCAAATGTATTATTATGGCGCGCTAAGCAGCTGCTGACACATAGGTTTCCACTGATCAATGGTCGGATAAGGCACGTGACAGATATGCTTTATGTCAGCCGGGTAGCAAATGCCAATATAAGCATATAACCATTGCCGTTGTCGTTTCCGCAACATGTACGATACCATTAACAATACTTGAAGGGGATCAATATCAAGCCAAACAGCGATTGCTTCCCGGTAAATATCCTCGGGTGGTTAGATATAGTTTATGATATTGAGTCATGACCAAAGTACGATGTCCCCTCTGCAGGATAAGTCAGGCAATATGATTAATCGCAGATGTGGTAAATGTGAGGAAAGCACAAGTGGATAGAGAAGGTCGCCCTTATGGGAATAAGGTGAAGAAAATTGCATCATTTGTCAATGTTCGTTGAGGGACATTGTATGATTTGAATACACTGTGGGCGCTCACATATATTAGTGAATTTCCTCAGGCGAGCTAATTCAAGACGTTTACTGTGTACAACATAATGCTACATGGAATCACATAACTCAACGGCAGAATATAATTGCAGTATTGGACTACCTTTAACATTAAATTGCCTCTTCGATTATTCTATTTGAACCCCATGAATGAAATATAGATAAGTGTGGCATCATAACGCACCGTTAACAAGCCATGCACCTGGAGGGAATAACGGCCGAATAAGAGCCACAATGAGTCAAAGATAACGTGATGTGGCTGAACGAAATCCCACAGCCATTGCCTGCTATCAGCCGGATACCATGCTGTCTCTGAGGAAAACAAAGCCGGTGTTGCTTTCGCGTTATATATCGGTTGCAGTTGCTGCTTATACGAGCTCATTTGTTTGTGTTGTTGGTAATGTCCACAGCATCTGAACTACGTACCGTGAATTGGTAGTATGTCAATGTGTTCGAGAATGCTTCTGAACTGGACAGCATATGTGAGTAAAATACCTCTCGATTTACTACCCTCTAGTCTCTCCTTTAACCATTGAGCGATGGACATCATGATATTTGGTGTTCAATCCGGTAGATAGATGCGCCTATGGTAAGTTATGATTCCCTTGTGATGACGCCATCACACCAAAGACGAGTGCACTTAACATGAATAAATGATTCCGACATCTTTGCATGATGTCCTTGGTTTAAATGGTAAAATGTGATTAGGATGGCTATACTCTATGTACATCATACTTACTGTTATTTATAGCATGTGTTACACTATATATCAATTATTATCTGTTATCAAGACTCTAGTAGTAATCTCGCAGTTGGTTCTGGTTGGTGTAAACGGTGTATACTTGATTACTGAGCAGGACAACCATGCAGAAAATCTTTAACACGTTGCAACCGACAAGAACGTCATCATTCAAAGCATCCTGGTAATCGGAGTAGTGCAGACATGATGATAAGTTATTACCGGCTCCAAGACTGACACAACATTCATTCCCTTTCAACACAGAGTAATTTTGACAAAAGCATATCGAGCTAGTTACCTTTGAGGAGATAATATGTGGAATGATCACCTGCATGGACTGCTATGCTAACGACGTGATCTGGCAGATGTAGCTGACGAATTGTTATCAATGCTGTAAAAAGTTTGCAGAAATTCCAAGTGTAAACGCAATCTTCATTGAAACTCGTTAAACCGCTTTCAGCTGCCATCTGCCATGTACATATATACTGCTGCACTTTCACCAAGGGTAATGAGCAACTTTGAGACATAATCATCAATTGCCGTTCGTGACGTCACATCAAAGACACCCGTCGACGATAATTTTAGGCCGAGCTCATGTGCACTGTTGCATAAGTATTATTTCAGACCACTTGCAATAGTCAAGTAGCAATGTGCTCGTCGTTCTCTGAGATGATGAATCACATGCATTGCCACCAATCCAAATACAAAGCGATTAAATGTAGCAATGGCAAATATACATGGCAGTTGTGTATGCACCAACTTGTATATTCGCATGCGTCTTTCCCAATATTTAAGCATACGTCAATGAGCTTGGTCGGCGTATAGCAATATGACGGATGGATAATAGATACCTCGTTAAGAGGTTAAGGCATGTAACCATAGCAGGTCATAATATAACAGTAAATCATAACGTTAATAGGAAATTCAAATTGGATTTTTGAGAAAGTCTATTACTTCTATATAATGTCGTTTACCGCACGAATAAATCTTCTCTATACATAAATAGTCTTAATTCCATTGGGCTGATACATTGTTGCTTGGTTACAGCCACTGCAAAGCAATTAGTAGGTTAATGACATGTTATCAATTGCTACAAGGTGGAGTTGAACAGAGAGGACATTACGTATGATTCACCCAACAAGAAAAAGAAAGCAGTCAGATATCATGAATTTACATGCAGCAGAAATTTTTGTTGAGGAACGTTTGATGCTACATAATATTTATTATTCTCATGTAATGCCCGTTGACAAACGACATTCATACGAGAAAGCATTGCACGAACATAGAAATGTGGATATTAATCGAAAATAATACACTACCTCAAACCAGATACACTACCTCATAGCCAGATTTCATAACAGTATAATATTTTCAAAACTATCCCCTGTAGATTCAATATTTGCGTAAGAAATTATATACGTCATTAAATTAATGGAATGAGATATATATGACGTCATTGTTGTAGCCAAATTGAGTGGTCTATTAATAGCCCATAAGCATGTTTTAGAGTGATGTCATCATTTTAATTGTTTTAACATTTTGCACGTTACAGTCTAACGTCAGCCATTCTATTTTTTGCGTAATTTATCTTATCTTGTGGTGGTCTGATAATATAAGGTGATTATAGGTGCAGATAATCCTGTCATCTGTAAGTTGTAAAAATTATTAACCTTGTCAACATCAAGCTTGTTCATACCATGTGCAATACATCGTAATGATGATATCAATGTGCGACAATGCTGACTATTTAAGAAGTCAGTGTAGATTGACAACAGCTCAATTGATTAGTATTCGCTTATTGTATAGCAAATAATCAGCTCTGCTAATGGTCCACAAATGTGTGATTGTTCTTAAGAAATGCTTCCATTTACGTTGTACATGATGACGATTGTCTCCAGCGGAAGTCTAATGCTGTCCTAATAACGGTGAGCGATTTCAGCTACTGACACTTTAGGAGACAGCCACAACCCCCAAACTATAAGAGGGAATGGATCACTAAAGAATCCTATCAATTTAAAAGAGACCTTTCAAAGATATCATACTGCCTCCTCCAAGAATGTGCAATATATGTGACCTCGAAATCGCTTCATTTTATTGTAGCATACAATAAAATGTTCGTTCTTCGTTAAGAGAAAACTAAGATCGCCTTCCCTCATTTAGGTAATTAAGAAGTTCGAATGTGTTATTCGACCAAACCATGTCCGTATAAAACACATCCCATGCCACCTTCAATACATTAGTCAAGTTGTTTAATAAGTAGGATGCAGGAGCCAACCAAACTCTTTATCAGAGGCACCATGCTTACACTGTCTACGCTATCCGGGGCACCCCAGGCGTTCTCCGGCGTATGCCCACTACAACATGTGTTACTGACATCATGCTCTCAGGTTACCCGAAATTAATCCACAGGACCGACTTGTCCCCGGTCATCATAGCATAACTTCTATGTCACGCACCGATAAATTCAATGAATTTATGATCCATTCATTAAGCGTCTAATGTCGCGTATGGTTAAACTCTTTTCTATTTAGGCGATCCCCACGCCAACCACCCCCTTAACCCCATTGCATTTTATTTCGTCTCCTGGCCGTTGCTGGAGGCATATGCGGTTTTGATAAATAAACACTAGAGCATACACTATAGATTTGTTGTACGTCAAGGGACAAGTTGTCAGTCTCACTAACCATGACCGCCGCGACACCCAGCATACAACGAATGACTAACTTCCACGCTCGTCGCTTTAACGTTACTCCGTGCGGTGTTCGGTCCAATTTTTCATAATACCATATGAGTTTAAACAAGTGATTTGTTGATTTTTTTCAATCAAAACCCACCTGTATTGCCAGCACGTAGAGTATGTTTTGTCGCCCACACCGCTATTTCGCCAAGTATAACTTAGGCATAGGGTATTTTAGGACGAGACCACCAAGCAAAAAAACCGAAATCTACGCCGAAACGCTGACTGACACCGCACACTCCTGTAGTGCTATTCAAACCTACCCTTAACAAAAAAAGCGTTAGCGTGGGCAAAATCCGCTTCAATATGGGTCGGCAACTTTTCTGGTGCGTCGACGAGCGATGTAGATTTATAGTGCGCATATATCGTGACCATCAAGTTGATTATGGTAAGCGATAACTTGTTTATCAAGAATGCCGAATACTTTAAAGGAAAAAAAAAACAAGTGAACACGATTTTCCTAAGATAAATTTTTCCCGAAGATTGCCCCTGTTGTATTGCATGAAAAATTGCATGACAAATGACGCATGAACCGATACCACAATTAGGTTTGAATGGATGAAAAATCCTAATGATAACTGCAGAGGACAATTTCTGTGGGATAATATGTCAGTAAATGTCGGAAATAGATGTGTGGTTTGGCTGTAATACCGCAGAATAACAAAAACCAGGCTGAGTACTCTGTGAAGCCCTAACTGGTCATTAAGGGCGCTTGCGACCTTTAATATTGAACTTCGAAACATGAAGCCGGAAATCATGCTCGCCTTTTCATAGCAAAGAGCAACTGATATGGATGGCCAAAAACTGCTTAACTTAGAAGAGAACAAATAGAAGTAGAAGAAAAAGAGGAATAAAAAGACGAAGAGGAAGGAGGAGAAGAAGAAGCCAAAAAAGGAGACACCATTATTATAAGCTGCCAAGATGAACCACTACGAGGCTGCAAAACTACTAATTGAAGCTGGATGTGATATACACTGCAAGGATGAAGGTGGTAACCAAGCAATCCATCGGGCTGCTATGAATAATCAGGTCAAAATTATGAAACTTTTACTGGCATCACATGCCAACCTGAATGCGAAAAATAGTAGCGAAGAGAACCCAGTACTGTTAGCTGCCAAGATGAACCTCTATGAGGCTGCAAAGCTACTGATCGAAGCTGGTTGTGATATACACTGCAAGGATGAAGGTGGTAACCAAGCAATCCATCGGGCTGCTATGAATAATCAGGTCAAAATTATTAAATTTTAACGGCATCACATGCCAACCAGAATGCGAAAAATAGTAGCGAAGAGAACCCAGTACTGTTAGCTGCCAAGATGAACCTCTATGAGGCTGCAAAGCTACTGATCGAAGCTGGTTGTGACATACACTGCAAGGATGAAGGTGGTAACCAAGCAATCCATCGGGCTGCTATGAATAATCAGGTCAAAATTATGAAACTTTTACTGGCATCACATGCCAACCAGAATGCAAAAAATAGTAGCGAAGAGAACCCAGTACTGTTAGCTGCCAAGATGAACCTCTATGAGGCTGCAAAACTACTAATTGAAGCTGGGTGTAATATACACTGCAATGATGAAGATGCTAATCAAGCGATCAATTGGGCTGCTATGAATAGTCATGTCGAAATAGTGAAATTATTACTGGCATCACATGCCAAACATAATGCGACAAATCAAAATGGAGAGACACCAGTAATGTTAGCTGCCAGTATGAACCATTACGAGGCTACAAAAAACTTGCTGGTGAGTATGTAAGTAATGTGTCACAAATGTCATAATCCGATCACTGATAAATTTGATTAAAGTCAACCCGATGCATGTTCGTCACATGGCTAAAAACTTGACAGCGATAGTACTGCTTTTATCTAGGAAGCAATCCATTCTGCGCTGCGTTTTGTAGGGCTATTGACCAGAGAAAGCGTCAGAGGTAAGTTACAGCGAATTGGGTCACGAAATGGTGGTTAGTAGGTCATTCTTTGTGGTCAAATCAAATAATTAGATAAATATATTTAGTATATATTAAATAATGATAGTCGTCTTTTATCATATTGGCACACTAAGATATATAGGAATCGTTGCTTGTGTGTATCATATCATACCGAATGTAAATGGCTGCCTCTTTGTATCTGTAGGAACCTAATCTAGATAGCTTCTTTGAACAGGCAGCTTGTGATTCAAACCGTTCTTCATATGATGAAACTATTGCAGTAAGTTATAGTTCATCCACTGGCTAGGTCATGCCGTGAAACATGAAGACGCACTGAATGTTTTTATAAGATTATTTTGCGTTCAATCGTCAATGTTTGTGTTGATATAACATACTAAAATATTAAAAAGAATATTACAAGCGAACGCTATATATAGAAAATGTTAACACCATACTAAATTATTATAAAAAAAAGTTGCTGGTCTTCAAAATTACGTCCATTTATTCGGAGAGTGTATTTTGTAGACAGGATGTGAATCGACAACGGAATTATCATTGCCTAGTGAGTTTCGGTCTTATCATAGGAATGAACAATACAGCAGAATCCGAGCTCAACTCAACAGACCAATTCCAGGTTTTGTTACTTTTGATTTGACATTTGTGTCAGTAAGCGTCTTATATCTGTTATAGTCATATTTTCCCCGCATGGCTTTTACATGTTAATATGATTGTAAAATCACCTCAACTAATCACGTGCCTTCATCGATAAAAAGCGTATTTTCCGACATCACAACGTTTTTTAAAAAATCCTTATAATGTGCAATTGGTCACGCGATTCATGTTATTTAAACGGTATATGTTGACTTGATGTATATAACTTAATTATAGCTCTGCAGAAACGATACTCAGAATTTTGAATAAAAATCTCGACGAGTTGTCAAAACTCATAGACACAGGGATGGAACTCTTGATTCAACTGAAAAGCAAAGGAGTATTTACAGCAGAACAAATAGAAAAAAATTAAGGTAATATCATTAATTGAATTTTATGATATATAGGTATAGAATTCTGCTACAACATAATGCATCGAGTGTTACATTAAACTACACGCCATAAATTCTTGCAACTGCTGTAATATTTTTGTGTGCTGAAACGACTTCATTAAGCAGAATTCACTGTAGTCAACATCAGTACTAAGCGGTGATTATTGTACAAACACACGTCGGATACATTAAGCGTTAATTATCGAAGACAACAACTGTGATATTTTATTCATAATTCTATGTTTTTACCCCATAAAATATACCTTTGCCAACACATTACATTCTAACAAAACTGCATTGAGATTTAATCTCGATTTACATTTTAAAAACAAAGGTCTGTTTATTGCGTATATAAATGTTTATATATAATGTCGCAACATTACGTTATTGAGCTCGGAATTCAATTATCGGTTGCAGTTAAAAGACGGACGGACAGAACAAGCCTATCTTGCACTAGAAACACTTCCTAGAATAAGCTATTATCGGTATCTTATGTTTCGTGATTGCTTAGCTGCAACGAATCAGGAACATGTTTGCGTTTATTTGCCAAGCCGTGATGGGAGTGTCAGCGAGTGAAACTGATCAATAACTCGAGCAAACATTTGTTTATTAATAATGATGTAATATGAGTTTCATAGTTTTAAAACTCACTAGGTATGCAATTATTTGACTCGGACTGGGAGGATTACTTTTTTATTGCTGTCAAAAAAAAAAGTTTGTCAATTATCGGTTATAACATTTGCTGGCTTGTTCTAATCGCAGATATGATGTCTGTATTTACTCTAGGGAATTATATTGTGTTGCATTTTATAATAAAAAAGAGCCTTATCCGAGCCATATGCGCTTTTAATGCACACTAACAAATAATGCAAAGATCGGTTGGATCGTCAAGAAACAAGTTGTCTCTCTCTTTTTCCATGTCCTCCTTGAAACCCTGATCAAAGTGTCGCTTTATCTTTACCCCTCCTGCTCTAGAATATCGCCCTATTAATCATAATACCATTCGCGTATAAACAAGTGATTTGCTAATCTGATCCTGTCTGCACACGAACACGTGGCTATAAAAGAAGTCAAGTCAATACAAACTGTCTTGAACATCACCAATTAAATACACCGACAAATTAGTCGCTGCATACAATAGCCTACGAATAGATAATGTGGAGTACAGCGTGTGTGTGTGTGTTGCTGCCTGCTACCAAATTTCGCCAATAATCACTTAGACATTCGGTATATAATGTCCGAGAAAGCGATGGACAAAAATCAACCGAAATTCAATTCCCGCTTATATGAAGTTCAGTCACTTGTCTGGTGCGTCAACGAGAGATTACAAAAACAATATTTGCAGGAGCAAATTCATGAATAGTGCGCACATATCTTATATATCAAGTTGATTGTTGTCAAACTGGTTTCGGATCGCCCATATAATAAGTGTGTCTTACTGTTGGATGGTTTAATGTGTTGCATTTCATATTCATTGTGTGTATCTTGCCCAACAATTGCATGTTCTTATTGATGTTCCGATTATTTCAGTTATACTAATGACCTCGTGTATTGCTTTATCAAATGATGACACCTCCCAAAACTGTCGCTACTTATATATTGGTAATATATCGACCTGCACAATAGCAGTGAATAACACATAAACCATAACAGTGATTGCCCAAGGAAAGTTACTATGAGTATATTTACATTTGTTGTTGATCTTGAGTGATCCAAGTACAAGCTTGTGTGACACTTGCTGACAAGCTTTTCTAGGCGTTCCACTCGCTCTATAAGATCGTCGTTTTTAACTTCCGGATTTCTCACCATGTCAATTCATCGTCATTGTTATCACTCAACACGTTCTCGACATCTATTTCATCGACTTTCAGATAATCTGAATTTAACCTAATCTCCTTAATCTCGGGGTTCGTTTCAATACCTTATGTCTTCGTAGATTGAAAAGATCAGGCTATGCGGTGTACAGATGTCTAAACTACCACCAGCAAACAATTTACTGCTCACTCGCAGCATTAGCTAACACCTATACCCAACCAACAATTCCTACTAACCTTCCAATCACAATTTTGGCTCATACCTTTACCACCACAATGTTGGCATACACCTCTACCACCGCAGCATTAGTTAACACCTCTACCACAACAACATTATCTTATATTCTGCCCACCACAACAGTTGCTTATACATCCAGCACACAAATATTACCTTTCAGCTCTACCAACACAACATTAGCAAATATCTCTGCCACAGTGATATTAGCTTATACCTCTACCACCACAATATTCGCTCATACCTCTACCACCACAACATTATCTTATACCTCTGCCAACATAGCAATCGCTCATTTCTCTAGATTACAGCACAGGCTAATACCTCTACCAAACCAACAATTGCAAATACCGCTAAAACCACAATATTAGCTTATATCTCTAACACTTCAACATTAGCTTAAATCTCCTACACCATAGTAATAGCTTAAACTTTTACCACAACAACATTAGCTTACATCTCTACCAATACAACATTAGGTTATACCTCTACCATCACAACATCAGCTTATACCTCTACTAAAAAACAATTGCGACTACGGCAAACACCACAGCTTATACCTATACCACTTCGGCATTACCTTATATCTCTCCCCCCCCCCCCCCCCCCCCCCCCTCCCCCTAAGTTCGCTTATACCTCTACCACCAAAATATTAGATACGACCATTACCACAACAACATAGACTTAAACCTCTACCACCAGAGCATTAGCGTATACGGCTACTGCCACAACATAAACTTTTATCTCTACTAGCATTTATGTAATCCTCCACCATCACAGCATTTCATGTACCTCTACCACAACAAAATTTTACACATCTACCACCACGACATTTGTTTATCTCTGCCGAATCAACATAAATTTACTCCTCTACACAAAACATTAGCTTATTCATCTACAACCACACCATTAGCACATCTACCACCACAAGATTAGCTTATACCTCTACCACCACAAGATTAGCTTATACCTCTACCACCATCAACATAGATTACAGCACAGGCTAATACCTCTACCAAACCAACAATTGCAAATACCGCTAAAACCACAATATTAGCTTATATCTCTAACACTTCAACATTAGCTTAAATCTTACACCATAGTAATAGCTTAAACTTTTACCACAACAACATTAGCTTACATCATCTACCACAACATTAGGATTCACAACATCAGCTTATACTCTCTACCACCACAGCTTATACCTATACCACTTCGGCATTAGCTTATACTCTCCCCCCCCCCCCCCCCCCCCCCCCCTCCCCAAGTTCGCTTATACCTCTACCACCAAAATATTAGAGCTTACCACAACAACATAGACTTAAACCTCTACCACCAGAGCATTAGCGTATACGGCTACTGCCACAACATAAACTTTTATCTCTACTAGCATTTATGTAATCCTCCACCATCACAGCATTTCATGTACCTCTACCACAACAAAATTAGTTTACACATCTACCACCACGACATTTGTTTATATCTCTGCCGAATCAACATAAATTTACTCCTCTACAAAAACATTAGCTTATTCATCTACAACCACACCATTAGCTTATACATCTACCACCACAAGATTAGCTTATACCTCTACCACCACAAGATTAGCTTATACCTATACCACCACAAGATTAGCTTATACCTATACCACGCAAGATTAGCTTATACATCTACCACCACAAGATTAGCTTATACCTCTACCAACACAAGATTCGCTTATACCTCTCCCACCCCAAGATTAGCTTATACCACCACATATCAAGTTAATATCTCTGCCAAAACCACATTAGTTTACACCTCTACAACAAAATTAGCTTATACCTCTACCAACATAGCATTAGTTTATACCTCTAACACAAAAACAATATTTTTTACCATCTACCACCACAACATTGGCTTCTACCTCTACCATAACAACATACGCTACTACCTCCACCACTACAGAAGAGGTTTCTTCAATCAACACTGCTTTAGCCTACTGGGGTCTATACATTTACCACTTTCACATCTGTTGTTACCACAGCTACCACCAAACCCCTAGTGTTAGTGCAGCCATAATTACTGTTATCTTTACAACCTCCTTAAGTCGGTCTATTGGCTTATCTTTGAACTAGATCATGCATAATTCAAGTCGACCTGCCGGGCTGAGTCTAATCGCACAGCTTGAGTCCCATCTTTCATTGAGAAGCCGCTTGTCCGACCATTCATAGTAGCCTATGTTTTACCTACATACGACTTATTCAGCGAATGATGATCCTGCAGTAGACAGTTATGTTATAAACCTTCGAGGTGTGCTTTATTTAAATAACAGACAAGAAATGTTGCGGGATCATTGACCGAAATGCACCTTATTCTATAAAAAGATGGAATGCAACATTTGGGTTTCAAGTCACTGCGAGGTGATTTCACTACAGAGAGGCTTGTCGGTGTGATGTAATCTCCCTCTGATGTTACGGACATGTTAGGTAGGTACAGCGAACAAGCCCCATCTGTCGCTATCACCCCGTCAACTGATGTGTAATAATGAAGGATCATTTTTCGGTTGCTGCACTAGCCAGAAAGAGGTAAAACATCACTATTATTAGCTGATGATGCTCCAGGTACTTGCTACGTTCATGTTAGATGCGTTGTAAATGTGCTATATAAAGTTTACCCAATATAACCGGCGTCGCTTGCTTTATTCATCGTGATTCCGTAAATTAATTCTCAGATGCATTTATTGATTGAATCGGCTGTCATTAGAAGCTGCTTTACGTAAATATTGACCCTTCAATGTAAGCGGGAAATGCTTTAATCAATAATCATTTTGCATAGCAAGCCCTCCGAACTCGGGAGCTATATCATCACCAACACAATTAAGTCCTTCATAGCAATTCATAGCTCGTATTCTCGATTGGTATCACACACATACGTGGCTCAAATTCGTTCGTGTCATCATACCCATACATATCTTATATTCATGCAAGTCACCATTACAATATATGGCTTACATTCGTTTTCAGCCACCATAACTGTTCATGGCTTATATTCATTACAGTCACCATTACGATATATGGCTTACATTCGTTTCAGTCACCATTAACAGGGTCGTCATTTTAATAATCGGTAAAACATATTTCCAAATCGTAGTACCCGTAGGTCAATATAATACTTGTAAGTCCTAGATGATGTTACATGAATAGCTTCTACATGATTTATATATCAATCCATCCAATTGTTGAGTATGCAATTTTTTTAAGGACAATCAAACTGCCTACGACCAGCATGCTGTGAACAACGGTGCTGACTACACAATCAGGCAACATGTGATCAGGAAGTTAAAAAATGATTGAGATAGAGCATTGAAGAATAGGAAAAGAAAGTGACGCATGAGAAGCAGCTTTATTTCGGCTTTTTGAGCTACAATTGCTGATTAACATCATATGCAGGCATCACTATTAAGCTGTCGCGACGTTCAGGCGAACACTGTCTATCCTCGGCTTTGATTCGCTGCCTTAGCAAACTTATAATGCAAGCGAACCAATCATGGCAAGGAGAAACCATTACGTAGTCTTTTGAATACGACAAGTTTTAAACCCACTTAGGTTGGATGCTATTCAAAATGTATCGAAGCAGCAGAAAGAATGGCTCACACATTAAACTGGCGAGTAAAGCTCACAATTACGGAAACATCAGATGAAATAAGAGTAGATGATGAAACCAGCTGTCAAAAGTTAATCATGATCCGTGTGTCTAGAACATACAAATAAAACATTAAAGTTTAAACTATAATACCATGGCGAGCAAATAACCACGCGGCATGACAGTTAGCTGTCTGTCAGTAACGCTTTGTAGAACACCATATGTGACACATAACAATCGGTGCCAACAAAGCAGCACATTTATTTGGTCGCAATTTTTTTTTTAATTGATAGATGCAGTCGTACTACCGCTGTGATGTTGTTCAACATACCAATAGCGTGAGTAATGTTGTTAATACTTTGTTATGCCATAACGCAATAAAACTGATGTAACGTTAAGTCATGTAGCCCTGTTGAAGCTTTTGTGTTGGTTCACGCATGGTGTGATTAGCTATTTCAAGTCTCACTTACCTTGTGGATTAGTTATTGCTTCGTTCGATGGTTTCTATGATAGAACTCGTGCTCCATAACCGAAAGTATGCCTCATGAAACAATGCATATACGGACATCTGAATTCACGGCTATTTTGATTTGGAAACTTGGTACGTTCAGGAAGCAAAGAGTAATTTGCAATCTCAGAGTATGCATATGCGACATGTTGCCGACTCTCTGAGAAAGGCAAATTACGTAGCAATGACCGAGAGCTATTCGAAAGTCTGAAGGGTGCGTATAAACTGACGAAGAACTGATAGTATGGGATGCTTTGGCTTTAAACGGAGTATGCAACGTTATGAGTACAGCTCAAACTACACACGTGTTTATTGACTGGTACATCTCATGTCGTCGCTTAAATGCTGCGGTGATGGCTAACGGAACAACCTTATGCCAACGTAGGCAGAGTTGAAATAGGCTATCGAGATCCACAAGTTAGCTGGCTCTCATGGTTTCACCATCTGTTGCCACTTAGCTTCTCACATAGAGCATCGGGTTTAAGTGGGACGTATAACAAAGGCAATCTACAGTTAAGAAAATACTTCATCGCACAGATTTCTTATTTGGCATTTGGGTAAATAACTGTCAACACGCACCAAATAAAAAACGCCCTCACCCCCCCCCCCCCCCAAATGGCTTGAAATACAATACCTGAACTCCTCACCTTCAACCAAGAGTGGCTGGTTCATTTAATCGAGTATTGCTTCATCTTCGTTTGCGTCATTGTATCTACAGCGAGCGATATGATTTTTATCATATGAAGAAAGGCTACTCAGTGCACCTATTCAGAAATAAAAGGAGATCATTGTGTCGTAGTTGGTATATATATCCAAAAATATACATACAAAAAAAGCCTTGAAAAACTCATTTGGAACCGCTGCATTGACCTTGGTAGCTATAGAAATCATAGCTGCAATAAGACAATGGCCATTATCATAACATTGCAGTGGGGAGCACATTAGCTATTGTGGAGCGATACACAGGTGGTGACCTGCAGGTATTGGTGCGTGCCACTGCGGCATGGATAGTCTCCGTGGGACGCACCTATAATCCCACCTTTTCCATTACCATCGTAAGAAGGTAGTGTTAGAAAAACGGCAGTCTGATTATCTAGCGTAGCAGCTAAACGTGCATTAACATGTGTGACAAGCCAAAGCGCGTATTTTGAATCGAACGTGGGATAATATTGAACATTGGCTGTGACTTATGATGACCGCCAATGCTAATGACGATTAAAAGTAATAAACAACCACAACACGAATTGGAAGACCGCATTGGTGCATCAAGCACGTGTTGACTGTTGCTTACGCCATTGCTACGAATTTGTACAAGCTGAAGCGATAATGAAATCGCATTGTTGATGAGTTGAACGTTTGTCGCTTTAAATTACACCGGAAGGCCTGATTTGTTTCACGTTTTGTCAAGAGCCAAGCTTTGTCATTCCAATCAATTCACTTGTCTAGATAAACCCCAAACGAAGTGAGACTCGATTCATTTGTATGGATTGAGTCATAATTACCTGCACATATATCATGACACCTAACTTTCCGTCGCTGCCAAAATATTGAAGAAGCAAATAACTAGCTATATTAGGAAAAGATCATTAGCTAACATTAACTAGATTATCAGGTTATTCAGAAACGATTACTTCAGAATAATACCGGGGCGTTGCAGGTGCTTTGTTTACAAGAAGTCCCAACGCTTGTTTGTCACGAGGACCAAAACCTGTACACAGCCCTAATTGCCGATACCGATCAAATTGATAGTATTGAGTTTGGTTTGAGATGCAATTACTGCTCGAAAGGCCCTAGCAGCACGCGGCAATTAGCTTGACGACTTGACACATGAAACCAGCAAGCAGCAATGCGCCAGTCTATTTGACACATATAAGCAGCGCGAGCGGATTAGATATAAGTGTGCCTCCTTAGTCAAGGTGACCATATTTTCATAGTAATTAGCTAATAACTGATTTCATAAAGTTAAATCTTATGTGTCTGAGCGTTCAGGAAATAAAGACGGTGCGATGGCCCAGGGATCGAATAAGTCAGGCGTACGATATGATGTATTGCTAGCCCAAAGAGATGCTTCTCCTGGGATTGGCTTACAACAACAGTAACCTTCCAACACTTTGATTGCACTATTTACATTCACCAGACAGAAACCAGACAGCAGTTATACAAGCAGACATATGCATATAACCAGCATTAAAAGCTTACGAAACCGCTTTGGGTGACGAGTCATACAAAGCAACACTCAATACTTTAAGGAAGTATTGGCAAAATTAATTTCACCCTTTATTAAACTTTGTGTACCTCCCAGTACACAAAGGCCCCAAAGACAACAGTTATTTGTTTATTGAACGCATCACACTAGATTAATAATTTGACAAATTATCGTCTATTTCTCATTATATTGGGACCTGCTACGAAGCGGTTTTCCCTCAATATCTTTTTGTTATGCTACGCCACCAAGCGGCTATAAGCAACGAATTAAAGGTTATTTGGCTGAAGACGCTTCAGAAAACCTGTATAGCTCAAACAAACAACAAAAAACTACTATTATAACCGTTATCGGCAATCTAACCTGAGTGACGGCAGCTTCTACCTGTCTGTAAGGATGCGTGTAATGAATGTTGTAAAATACAAGGAATAAACATAATGTATTCTCTATGAACAGCCGGAGGAGCATATGCGAATGCCAGCTGCTCTAGAAAGTGTTTTTACGTTTACAGATCGTTATTATTAGACAGTATGCGCATTGACTGGGTTTAGTTTGTCGGTCCTTCGTCGGTTCTTTTAATCACACTTTGCCTCAAAATAAAGTAAATAAAGTATTAATGGTTGGCCTATATCCGAGATATAATAGCTTTTAAAAGCAGCATTTAAACAGGTTTTAATATGTATTTACAGCCCACATCGTACAGTTTCAAAACTTTGAATGACATATTATTGAACATTGCATGATACGACGGACGAAAATTGGTATGATGCAGATAAAACAATAGTATACGTTTATCAGCGAGTCATTCATCCATAGGTTATCAACATAGAAATGCCCGTCCACTTTGTTGCGTCTGGTAAAGATTGCCAATCGACACATGATGTGGAGATGGAACAAAGTACAAGGCACATTTGTGTGGTATTCTCTCCGTGATAACTTCCTTATATCCCCATGTTGTAGCCTCTTAGTCACTAATGCATCTCGCATGTGTATGCAGTGAATCAAGAGGAAATATTAAGAGGTTTCATGACGAACTGATTTGTTTGGGGTGCGTAGACATGACATGGTTGTGCAGCTGCTATTCAGTACCAGAGCCATTAGGTAAGTTATTTGTACATGCCTGTTAGATTATGCCGGCTCTGTCGAGTAATCCGACGCTTCCAAAAGCAGTCTCCAGCTTTGGCAAGAAACTCACGCAAAGTCAAGGAGAGTAATGATAGTAAGTGCTTTGGTTATAACTGCTAAATTAGGTCATTACATTTGTGGGCTTAGAGATATCACTGATTGACACTAAAACCGGCTGACGACTGCCTAACATATCTCCTACTCATTGATTAAAGGCTTGTGCTTGAAATTAGTCCCAACGGTGCATGTCTAATGCATCATATCGTCCCCGACGATTAGCATGGAATGCAGGCATCGACATAGAGAGGTAATGATCATAACACCATAGAAGCTAGAATTATAATCAAAGCTGTGGTTTTGGGTAGATTCTATCAACATCTGGGACTGCGATTCTTACCTACCAGTGTCGACAACGGATACATGGTATTGATACAACATAACGTGTCATAATTGCGCAATAATATATTATTTAGAGTACCATACATCTAAGTTAGAACCTTATACGCTATGTCTAATGTGTCATCCTGCCCGGTTTCAGACATCGTATTTAAGTATGAGCGAACATTATTGGATATGTTTGAATCAATTCAAGGACATTAAATATGTAAGTCAATAAAACAAAATGATTAAATTATCTTACATTAGGTACATATTATCCCGCTTACGATATATAAATATGTCCCAATACTCAGCCATCCAAGATAACACGTTCATTATGTTCTCAGATCACAGGTACAACGCAATTAATGTGTGATTCAATGACAGTTTACTGTACGCGTAAGCGGTATCCATGCCAGCTTTTGCCCTTCCATGGCCCCCATCATTTGTCTTGGTATGAAGCCGCGATTGCTCCAGCACAAGCAGATTAAATAGGGATGGCAAACAACAACGACGTTTAGGGTTACATTACACGCCCCGACATACAACCTGGCGTGATGAATCCGGATGCCTTTAGCAATAGGATTGATCCACATCCAACGCGCTTGTTTGGGCTATCGAGGAAAAAAACCGAGTTGATTCTTGGCCTTTTATAAATCTCTTACCTATCCTGTTGGCAGTTCAGAGAGACAGTTTAATCTATGTCAAACCTGGTATGGCCGGCATTTAAAATGCCTTTATTCTTTTTACGCCATATACGCGGATAAATGTTTACTACCAATACCTCTTTATTAACACGCTAGTTATAATGTGTCACAGTTAATGCGTTGTGTAAAAATATAGTAGATGAAACCAACGTCAATCTTTCATATGTTGCGCTGAAGTTGAGCCATTTTCATAAATCTGATGTGAATGACCGGCGCCCGAGTAATATCATCAGCTTTGGCATACGTCTCCTATAGCAAACCCTCGTTAGCCATGCAAACATATTTCTGCTTTAATAGGTTGTGCAGTTGTTAGGTCGATCTCTTGAAGCCTTTAGAAATATGCTAATATGACCCCTCTGTCGTTAAGGGATACAGTCATATGCATTATCAAGTCTATGCAACAATGGATGTGGAAAGTTGGGAAATTGTATCAGGAAACATACTCTGTTTAAAACCTCTGCCTCTCATGTTTGTTGAGGACGTGCTGCTTGAATCTCAGTGAGACATTCTGAGTGCAAACGAATTCTGGTTAAGTGTTAACGTAAGCTTGACTAGGATGAAGTTAAACTGGAATGTTTTATAAAAGTAGCATTATCTTTGATAAATCAGGCTCTGCGATATAAACATGAAGCGATTGATCATAATTGTTTATGCGTGAAAGATGCCAAACCATTACTACCAGCACTGATACATTAATGAACCGTTTGTCATGTTGATGTTGCCAAGATCTTGGCCCTTATCACAGGGTTTTCATAAAGGACCTCATGATACTCATGGGACGTTTCTGAATTTACAATCCAAGTACTGATTAGCGATTGCTCTATCCCACACATAACGAAGGCAAGTTGTAAGTTGTGTGTGAAATATAGTACCAGAGGTATACATCCCCGATAACGTTAATGAGCTTCATACACTTGCGAAAATTAAGGATATGATCCCTTTACCTCAAATAAAGTTAATTTATAAGATTTTAATCTTATATAGAAAAAAAGTTGGATGTAATCCTAATTGCCTTATCATCTTAGCCACATTTTTGTATACTTGATAATACAAGTACAGAGGTTCATAAACTTTTCTTGGTATGTAAATATGAGAGTTGGAAACTGTAGTATACGCAACAAAGAGCCATTTAGATAAGTATGACTGTATTTATCCATGTACGTAATTAGAACATTCATGTTGTATTTGTGCGAACGGTGGCTATCAACGTGCTGTGTCCTCAATAGGTTGTAGCATAAAGAATAGAAAACGATTCCAGCTTCCTAAATGGATTGAATGTACCATGTAGAATAGCATATGCCTTCAGCTGCCTAAATAGGATACACCATGTAGAATAGCACAGCCTTCCATCCAAAATGGGATGTACCATGTAGAATGGTCAAACCTTGCTGCTGCCAAAATATGACTTAAGATATATCAGTGCGTGCCCATCCAGCGGCCTATATAGGGGGCCGAATATAGCATGGATTACCTTTCTAGCTTCCACATTCAAAGGCTACTTGTAGCATATTGGGGTGTTTATAGCGCACATGACTCTCAATCTGATGTATTCCCTCTTCCTTTGAGCAATACGGGTTTTTGTCGGAACAAATCCAATCAATGAACCATTTGCTAAAACCATCAAATCGCCTAACTGCGAACGCTTTTACCAAATCATTCATTCTACCAGCAGTTTAGGGGGATTTATGTTCCTGAAGCTACGTAAGCAAGTCACAGCTACTAATGCTACACGTGCGCTACCTAATGACGTGAATCACGAACCTCTACTGATTAATCGCTCATGGTGACCTTGTTGCGCATCATTTTACAAGCTTGGTGCTGCTGTCCTTGGCATGCAGACGCGCGAGATATAAGCTCGGCAACTGCAATTATGTATTTGTGTCCAGTGTTAGATAGTATGTTAGGCAATATACTATTTGCGATGAGCGTTTAACGTCGGCATTGAAGCCTGTTGTGATCAGTGACGTCACACCTTTTTTGTTCGCAGGAACAGTGTGATGCCATGAATAAACGATTGCATAAACTCAGCTCGTGAATCGTTGAACGGACCCTCAAACAATCAATTGTTTAGGGCCAGATTTATCACGCGGAAAATATCGTTAGCCGGGTTTTCTGCTAAACCTCACATACACAGGACACAATAAGAATGACGCATTGACAATTTCAGACACGCTGGCTAGAATCTAAACAGTGACGTTGCTAGATGCAGCAATGGTCCACGGACAAAACTTTGATAAAGTACCGACTGTCGTATTACCCTATAGCTCATGCAGTAGTGCGTTAAACGGCAGGGGTACCATTGTACTATTATTGTATGTAAATAAAATGAAATTGACAAATTACTCACCGCCAAAAACATGCAAATGCAGCTTAGTTTGGTAATCCACGTTTTTGCATATGGTCAAATCATTTGGCTTCAAGATTCAGACAGAAAGAGCATTAACTGCACGAATATGTACATGTCATTAGCATAATGTGAAGTTAGTGTGACCGAATGTAACTCTGTCTTTCCATTTTCTAATCGACCAATGTCATTATTGCAATAAACAAATCAAGAGAACTTAAAATCCAGCACAAGCATAATCAATGACACATTCAGTGACTGCACGGTATTTACAAATAGTCTCAACATAACGTTGCAATGCTTTATACACATTCGTACGTTTTACAATAATTTTCTGTGATTTATACACGTTAATTATTGTCTTCTAAAAAGACAATATGTACACCAAGCGATTCCTTGCAACATGAATACCGATGATGGCAACTTCAAGTATCCGTCTTTATCTGTATGATCATAAAACTTTATCATTAATTTCTAAGATGCAACGACTTACAACAGTGTTAAAGTCCATATAAGAATGGTGTATAGCTTAATGTGGTGTACGCAAACTGTGTGCGTGACCAGCAATGAATGATTTGTGGTAGGTCTACAGAGTGTAGCATACTTAACGGTAGATGAAAAACGTCGCCTTAAATGTGATATTGATGGAAACGAAGATTGCATGATTTGTCAATATAACTTAAATCAAATTGCTTACCATAGAGACAGCGCTGCGTGCATGTCAATAAAGTGATAGTTTACTCCGCATAGCGTCCATATACAAGGTGAATGCTGTCAATAGCGTTGATTCAATGACTTTGCACCGAACAGACAACATTATATAGTATTGTTAGCTTCTCACAGATAATCACGGATTTGGAATGATAACATGAATCACCATCTGTTACAACCAGTTCAGACAGATAATTCATTGTCACAGTATAATATATCCTTATTTAAAAAACTCTTTGCCATTATCTTACCTAAGGACGTCTCCAAGGCCGAACGCAATCGATCGCTTAACTTAGCAATTAATATGTGTTGGGATGAAGGACTGCCAATCAACTGTAACCATCATCACATTCTACCAGTGTGCGAGTATTTGCGTCCTCAAAATCGAGCACAGCATATCTGCCTATGGAAATATTTCTATAATCATATTTATAGAATAAATAATCGGGTCGGAGTCATTGGTGCTGCAATAAGTTATCTTTGGTTGTCCAAGCAACGGGCTACATATTGCACCTACAGTAAATTACCAACTAACAATTGATAATAAATGGCATATTAAGATTTAAATACAGTCAGTTCATGAATTGGTGTCATTGGATTGTATCTATTTTATGCAGCTTGTGTTCAGTGCAATAAACGTACCGCTATCAAGTTTACCGTGTTTCTGATTAAGCAAACAAGCCGTTTCTAGAGCAGATCAATTATCAAGGTCATGTGAGCAGCATCGGACATACGGATTAGATCCACAAATGATAAGTGCCCATCGTTGGTAATTGATTGATTACAGGATGATATAAGTTTCACGAACTTAAGATGATTATTTCGATTCCAACATTTCGTTGATGTCTACTTATTTTTGTCAAATAAGACCATCACTATTGAATTAGTCTTGTATAGAAACCTTTACATGTCAAACTGGCAATTATATTTTAGCAATAGGGTTATCCATGGTTGTTGCCATTTCACGTTTTAAGTACATCTTCTATTGTACCCATTAGAATATTTGGTCTTTTCATCGGTTGCTTGTCTGCAAATGAGACAAACAAGAAAAAAACGCCGGCAAATGTAAACATGCATGCTGATTTGTCGATTTCTGATGTTCTAAAACCTAAAATTAGGATCGGTAAATTGAACAACTACACGGTTTTGAGCACATTACCATAAACTAGATATCCTGTACATCACGAAACTGGAAGAACTTAATCGAGTTTATTGAGCCAGTAATCCATACAAAGCTAGCCATTTATTTGTATGGTCATTTCTGAGGACGGGCTGAGTTTAAACACCAGCGACAATTGAATGTATCACAAATAAGCTTAAGGGGTATATGTGCATATAACGTCAGTGTGCGCCCCCCTATATTACCTGCCGTCAACTTTGTAGTCATACACGTCAAACGTGTCACGTAGGTTTCAACTGCCTTATTCGTTAAAAACGCAATTAAAAGCGATACTTGTTCTCCTTTAACTACAAAGCTTAAAGACAATGGATGAATAAACAAATATGAAGTCAGGTGAAATTTGAATGTTTCAATATCCGGCCCCATGTCAAGCTCTAAATACAAACCCGATGCCCGTCTTCTCGGGATTTAATGTAGATTCTTCGTTTACATTGTTTTTTTTTTTCATTTACCTCCAGCAACAATATATTGATTGTCCATATTGAGATTACAAATGTCCTCCCCGATTGAAATTATTGGTTTGAACTACTTGGTTTGTTTCACAAGGCTGCCAGGTGGACGAAGACAGATTTGCCACAAGCTTTTAATAATCCAACTGAAATGCTCTACAGTTTCGTTAACACGCTTGTCGTAGCCATTATCCCCGCATAGAGTATCTCGTTGACCACAGGTGACAATTACCGCGTACGTTAGAGCGCGATAAATCGCCCCTAGTGACCAAGAATTATTATTTCAGCTAACGGCTTTGTCCTGCTCGGGAGTAGGTTTAGACGTGTCTAGATTTCAAACCAAGTAAGCATGACTGGTTGTGTGAATAGCTCCCACGCAGCGCGAGCGGGTAAGGTATAAGTGTGCCACTTTAGCCAATGTGACGATATTTTCATAGTAATTAGCTAGTTACTGATTCCCACAAAATTGAATCTTATGTATATGAGCACATGGGAACGATAGACGGTGATGCCCAGGGATTGAATTCGTTAGGCGTACTATCTGAAGTATATAGATGCACAGGAAGGGGATATGAAAAGGTAACCCACCAGAAATGTATGTGAGTAGCACAACCATTGGGCCAGAGCTGTCCTCTAGCAGATACACAGAGAGAAAGAGAGAGAAAGAAGAGAGAGAGAGAACGAGAGAGAGAGAGAGTGAGAGGGTGAGAGAGAGGGGCATTCAGATATCTACTGATGCACGAAATTAATCCTTCGCCATCTCATTGGCCGATATAAAGGCCCCAAGGAAAACATGACCTTATTGCAATATTCAATGACCTTATTGAGTTGTCCGCTGTCAATAATACTCATCAAGTAACTAGCAATTTTACTGGCGTTCTTTGTTCGTTGAACACATCACCCCGGAACGAAGGAGGGGAATACTCGATTAATACTTTGACAATTTTTTTCCATTTCCCATTATATTGGGACCAGTTACCATATATTGGGACCAATATTCTTCAATATTGTTTAGTTATCCTGTGACACCGTATATATATGTATGTATATATACATATATATATATATATATATATAGAGATATATATATATATATATATATATAGAGATATATATATAGAGAGAGAGAGAGAGAGAGATAGAGAGAAATAGATATATAGATAAAATAGATCTCTAGATATCTCTAAATATCTCTCTATCTGATAGATGATAGATCTCTCTATAGATCTATATATATAGAGAGAAGAGAGATAATAAGATATATAAAGAGATAAATATAGATAAATATATATAGATATATATAAATCTAATATATATATATGATATCCTCTCTCTATCTGTATATATATCTATATATATATATATATATATGTATAGATATATATCTAGATATCTATATCGATATATATATATCTATATATATATATCTCTATATATGTCTCTCTGTATATCTATATCTGTATATATGTCTATATATGTATATATATATATCTAGATATATATAGATATGATATATCTCTATATATATATATATATATATATATATATCTCTATATCTATATATATATATCTCTCTATATCTCTCTCTATATATATATATACTCTATATATTTATATATATATATGCCGGCCTGGACACGGTTGTGTAGCTGCTATTCAGTACCAGAGTTATTAGTGGAATTATTTGTACATGCTTGTTATATTATGCCGGCTCTGTCGAGTAATATGACGCCTCAAAGAGTAGTCTTCAACTATAGCAATAAACTCACGCAAAGTCAAGGAGAGCAAAGATAAAAGTGCTTTGATTATAGATGTAAACTTACTTCATTACAGTTAATACATTTGTGGGCTTAGATATATCACTGATTGACAGTCAAACCAGCTGACGACTACTGTACTTATCTCTTACGCATTGATGTATGCTTGTGATTAAAAGTATGCCCAACGGTGCAAGTCTAATGCGTCATATCGTCCCCGACGATTAGCATGGAATGCAGGCATCGACATAGAGAGGTAATGATCATAACACCATAGAAGCTAGAATTATAATCAAAGCTGTGGTTTTGGGTAGATTCTATCAACATCTGGGACTGCGATTCTTACCTTTCAGTATCGACACAAGATAAAGTTATTGATACAACATAACATGTCATAATTGCGCATTAATATAATATTTAGAGTACCGGACATCGATGTTAGAACCTTATACGCTATGCCTCATGTGTGAGCCGAAGCGGTTTCAGACATCATATTTAAAGATGAGATAATATTATTGGATATGTTTGAATCAATTCAAGGACAAGAACATTAAATAGGTTAGTCAATAAAACAAAATGATTAAATTATCTTACTTTAAGTACAGATTATCACCCTTACGACCAATAAATATGTCACAAAACTCAGCCATCCAAGATAACACGTCCATTATGTTCTCAGATCACAGGTAGAACGCAATGAAGGTGTGATTCAATGGCTGCTTACCGTGCGCGTAAGCCGTATACATACCAGCTTCCACCCTGCCATTGCACCATCATTTGTCTTGGTATCAAGCTGCGATTGCTCCAGCACAGCAGCAGATTAAATACAACAGCGACAATTAAGGATATGATC
>CM067344.1:7658064-7800564 GCA_034190875.2 Urechis unicinctus
TTTCGCCACGGCTGCCGTGACATCACTTACTGAAATATAATGATCAGATTCGCATTTGCCTGAATTACATCTTTGCTCAACTTGGTCATTCAGAACCACTCTTAATCGCTCATATTCATCAACATTATATGACACACTATTAAACAAATCTTTGTATTTGGTAGAGAATAATTCACGAATACCAGTCTCACCTCTCACATTATCTACAACTGCTGACACAACACGTGACTTACCACTTCTTTTCTTAACCTCAGACCAGAAATCACGGCTTCTATCGGTTGTTAAAGCTTCCGCCATGCGTTCTACTGACAATTTGTCCTGATTCCTGACAACCCATCTCGAAATTCTTTTATATACGCGTTTGGTCTTAATCATTATCTCCTTCACCCAGCCCACAATTGGCCTTCCGCTATCGACCCATAAATGATGCCAAAATATTGACTGCTCCTTATAAGGATTGACTAGGGTTTTCCAGCCTGTCTTTGACTTTCGTCTTACAGAAGGAATAGCCTTTTGTGCCGCTAATATACATGCATTAAGGATTGCTTTGTGATAATAAATAATTGCGTCGGTATGGTCAGTACAGTGCGCGTCATTACATTGCAGTGCTTCGTATGGCAGCTATATAACAGCAAGTAAATCATTGAGTTGACCTTTGAACGCCTTAATGTTAGATGCATTAGCACATTTCCAAGAAGGCAAAGTATGCAATACTTTGCCCTGCATGGGCACAAATTCAACAGGTTATGACCTTCATGTAAGCAATGATAATCGGTAATGCAGTGGAACATATTATCCGAAGCAATAAAGTGGTCAATACAAGACGTAACAAACGAAAATGAATTTTCATAAGTATAATTCACCGTTGAACATGAGCTCAATAATCCAAATTTCATACTTTCGACCTCACAAAATGTCTTAAGCAGCGTAGTGTGTCTTGGGTTATCTCTGCTTAGGTCAGTATTAAAATCATCACCAATGACAACATATTCAACATCATTATTAAGCGCAATTAACGACCTTATCTCGTTCAACACATCTCGATACAATTCTACATTAATTGTACAGTTTGAGTCGCACGGCATGTATACAGTGATAAGAAGCATTTTTGCGTGGTTAGGTACTGTTATCACGCAAGCACTAAGTCTTTTACAATCAGACGTCAGTGGCTCTATTGCACAACCAAGCGACTTTTTAAAAGCAATGGCACAACCACCATATGGTCGCCCGATTAGTAATTGTCCCTCATTGACCCCTGATACGCCAATCACAGTTACATCATCCAATTGATTTTCTAATAAGCAAAGGTTTTCTTGTAAACACCAGTGTTCTTGCAGTAACAATATATTACAATTTCGCAGCAATGAATTGATATAAGGTATACGATCGCTAGCATGTCCTTTACAATTGAAAGACGCCAGCGTTAATTTGTTATTGGTAGCCATTTATGTATGAATAAAAAAATAACAAAATGTGATCAAGAACATCAACGCGAACTTTTGTCTTCGTTGCTTACTTGCTTAGACTTGAAAAATCTCCGGACACAAACACCTTCGGGCCAGTAATCTGCTGATAGTACAGTATCTAGCTGAGATGCTTTAATTTCAGCCTTGAAACTGTCGAATTTAGACTCAGTACTGGAGATCTTGTCGATTGATCTGACAGTGACTTGATTCTCCTCGATGAAATCCTTGATGTGATTTATATCAGTTCCCTTGGCGACTCGGTATATAAATATGTCGCGACTAGGTTCTGGAGCACCTTTAAAAAGTTCTGACTTGCCTCGTGTTGTGCCTGTGATTGTCAGTCGACTTGCAAGACGCCTCCTCGTTTTCTTCATCTCTGAGGATGGATACTGGTAACCTTCATCATCATGACTACTTTGTTTCTTTGTTGCTGATGTGTTGTCATTGCTTTTCTTCTGTCCAGTCTTGGGCTGATGTACCTCGCGTTGTGATTTCACAGGTTGTTGTGCCAGAACAGCTGTGGCATTTGGAGATACCGCTGCTGCCGCCGCATAGCTTTGTGGAGAACTAACAGGGTTATTCTCTATCTGATCCAACCTTTGTTCTACGTCATTCATAGCGTTCAGTCTCAATTCCAATTTATTCAACCTTTCGCATACACTTATTGGGTGCACCTCAGAGGGTGATGCCTTTGGGATGCGACCCAGTGTTATTGAGTCGACCGCAAACAAGGGAAGTTTTTTTCGCGGAATCGAGCTTCATGATTCCCGACACTATCTTGAATAACCTTGACGATTTCATTCGAGTTACCAGTGTCTCTGCGTCTAATAAGAGCGGGCAGAACCTGTTCATCGCCCACTCTCCACAACAGTTCCTTTGCTTTTACAACCTCGTCCAAGGAGTAAAACTCACGGCATGCATTTACAATGCTTTCCCCCAGGTGAGTTGTTCACCGAATGGGCCACGTAGGTCAAAACTGGATCTAAGACAACCTTTGAGAAGAACTCGCTCCCGTCCGGCATGGCTGGTTCTACGCGGTTGATTACAGTCTTTAAGACAATTAAGTCAATGACACAGTGTTGAGTTGGTCCAAACTGACACTGCAATGAATTCAATGTTCAGAGAGAAAAAAGAAAGAAAGAGAAACAACACTGAACTAAATAGAAAAAGTTCCACAACGCAAACTCCACACGACAAATCACATTTTCTCCTATACTATCCCATGCGCAGTGTAATTGTCCGTCCAAAGCACCAAATTTCATAAAAATCAACGGACGAAACCCGGCATGATAATCCTTAATGTCCGAGCTCACTCGAGGCTTGCTTCCTTCGATTAGGCTATACGTCTAGGTCTATATATAGCAGGACTCTAGTATGCAACATTGAGGCTAAAGCTATAGTTTGATATGACCTCCTCTCCTTTATTTTACTTTACTGTACCTATATGGTTCCTTAATTATAAATAGGAACTCAACTACATATGTCGTCAGAGAGTTAATCATTTCCTCACAGGTGATTGTTTTACATTATAGACCATTATTGGGAATGCCTGATCTTAAAAGTGCAATAGACGCATCTAGAATATTATATCACTTAACAATATTAGTACAGAGATTAATAAACTTTTCTTGGTAGGTAAATACTGTATCGGCAGCAAAGAGCTATTTAAATAGGTATGGCTATGTTTATCCATGTCATTCTGATCCAGTTGGTTAACTTTAATCAAATGCAGACATGACATAAGGCTATGAAACAGGTGCATATGTAAAAGTGACAGAATAAAGACGAGCTAGGGATATTGATCCGATTAATCAGCATATCGTCAACAGAGCTAAACATTCACCAGTGCAAAACACAATAAATATTGACATATAGATTTTTAAGAGACCGATAAACTATGTACTTGCTTGAAATGGTAAAGATTGTAGGTTGTATTAACTGCAATTTCTTATTTTGTCTCGCCGTCTTATATCCCGTTTCGTTGGAAAGACTGCTAATTCAGTGCGTAATGTACTTGCCGGAACAAGCTGAACCACCCACCTCAAATCATGTGAAAAAATAACACGTAAGTGATCCCAAGTAAGCTATATGCTGAATATTCCCTTAATTGAATTAGTAGATGCATGTCGTATTTGTGCCGACGGTGGCTATCAACATGATGTGTTCTCAATAGGTTGTACCATATAGAATAGAAAACGATTCCAGCTTCATAAATGGAATGTACCATGTAGAATAGCATACGCCTCCAGATGCCTAATTAGGCTATACCATGTAGAATAGCATACCCTTCCATCTGCCTAAATGGGATGTGCCATGCATAATGCCATTCGAGTGTTGACACATATGTATTCATAATGCAAATCAACAGAAATTTCTATCCCATCAAATCGCCAACCAGCGAACGCTTAGGGTAATTTATTTCCCTGAAGCTACGTATGCCAGTTATAGCTACTTTGTTCACGTGCGCTACCTAATGACGTGAGTCATGAACCTCTGCTGAGTTATAGTTCATGGTGACCTGGTTGCGCATCATTTTACAAGCTAAGACATGTATATGGCGCTGCTGACCTTGGCATGCAGACGCGCGATGTATAAGCTCGGTTCCTGCTATTATTTATTTGATGTCCAGTGTTAAAATTGTATATGTTTCATTGGCGTGTTGGGATTTATACTATTGGCGATGAACGGACCCCCTAACAATCAATCGGTTAGGACCAGATTTAACACGCGGAACATATCGTTAGCTGGGTTTTCTGCTAAACATCACATACAAAGAACACAATGGGAATGACGCATTGGCAATTTCAGCCACGCTGGCTGGAATCGAAACAGTAACGTTGTTAGATGCAGCAAATGTCCACGAACAAAACTTTGATAAAGTAACGGGTGTCGCATTATCCCAGAGCTCATGCAGTGGTGCGTTAAAAGGCAGGGGTTCCAATGTACTATTATCTAGTATGTATAGAAAACGGAATTGACGAATTAATCACTGCCAAAAACATGCTAGGGGTTCGTAAGCCACGTTTTGTGCATATTGTTGAATCAATTGGCTTCAAGGCTCAGACTGAAATAACGTTAACTGTGCGAATATTAACATGTAATTAGCAACACAAGGTGAAAGAAGTTATTGTGGCCGAATGAAACTCTTACATGTCATTTGAGGACCAATCGACCAATGTAATTATTACAATAAACAAATCAAGAGGACTAAAAATCCAGCATATATATAATTAATGACACATTCAGTGGCAGTGATTTTTTCACATCAATTATTGACTTCTAAAACGACAATATTCACGCCCAGCTATTTCTTGCACCATGAATAAGCTATAATAGTAACGATGATGGAATCTTTACGCATCCGTCTTTATCTGTACGAGCATAGAACTTTATCCTTGGCTGTGTATGCCACGCGTTACTTATTATAACTAGAATGAATAAGCATTAACAATGCGGTACGTGACAGATAAGCTTTGTGTTAGCCGGGTGTAAAAATGCCAATATGAGCATCTAACCATTGCCGTCGTCTTTTCCGCAATACGTACGATACCATTAACAATGCTCAAAGGGGATCAATATCAAGCCAAACAGCGACTGCTTCCCAGTCAATGTCCTCGGGTGGTTAGATATAGTTCAATATATTTAATCTAGACCAGAGCGCGCTGTCCCCTCAGCAGGGTATGTCAGGCAATATGATTAATCGCATATGTGGTAAGTCAGAGGAGAGCACGAGTGGATAGAGGAGGTCGCTCTCATCGGAATAGGGTTAAGAAAATTGCATCATTTGTCAATGTACGTTGAGGGGCAGTGTATGAATTGAATATACTGTAGGCGCTCAAATATATCAGTGAATTGCCTCAGTTGAGCTAATACAAGTCGTTTCTTACTTACCTGCCGTCAAGTTTCAATTACCATATTAGTTATATACGCAATTGAACAGTATTTATCAACCGTTATACGGAGTAAAAAAATGTGCAATTCCGAGCGATACATGTTCTTCTTTAACTACAAAGCTTAAAGACAAAGGATAAATAAACGACTATGTAGTCACGTGGAATTAGGATATCTCGGTCTCATGTCAAGCTCTAAAAACATACCCGATGCTCTTCTTCTCGGGATTTTGTGTAGATGCTTCATTCACATTGGGTGTATCCATTTACCAATATTGAGATTACGAATGACCTCCCCGGTCGAATTATAGGTTGGAACACCTGGGTTTGTATCACAAGGTGGCCAGGTGGACCAACGAAGATTTGGCCACAAGCTTTTTTATAAACCAAACTTAAATGCTCTACAGTTTCGCTAACATACTTGTCTCGACCATTATCTTTGAATAGAGTATCTACTAGACCAGACCACGGATGACAATTATCGCATACGTCAGAGCTCGATAAATCGCCCCTAGTCACCATGATCTATTAATTCAGCCAACGGCGTTTTCTTGCTCAAGTTTAGACGTGTCTAGAGTTCAGACCAAGCCAGCATGAATGGCTGTGTGAATAGCTCCCACGAGTAGTGTCGACCAAGAACCGTAGTTGAGCGATTGGCATGCTCTACGCTGTTGCTGTCAATATAAATGTGCTTTATAATTCCAACCCAAGTATTATAAATATGCTTGTGTCCACTCATAGCAGAGACCGCAGCGAGAATATTTTTTTCCACTGAACAACAGACACTGAATCGGCACTGGTGGTTTTTCAGTTCATAATAGCGGATAAGTTATAAATACATGTATATAAATAAATTTATATATAACTTATCTAATACTGCGTAGAGTACAAATTGCTACGGTCAGATAATTGCATTCAGCATTCGTTTCAATCAAACTAGTATGAAAAATCTCCCTTGCAGGAATAATAGGTGCCTGCTTGTTTACTGCGCATCCATTCAGGGGCCTTTTCATTCATTCACTCATTCTTCTCTCGCCTTAAAAACAAACAGATGCTCTATTGGGAATGAAAAAATCATTTAATCATGGCCATAGCAGTATAGAATCTACAGGCTGCAGGTGTATCTTTGTCAACAGAGTGAATGAGGTTATTCTTATCGAACGGAACCAACGATGTGCGCAAACCAAGTGTAATCAAGTAAAACACATTGTTTTGCTCGAATGGTAACACTGACGATATTTTTCCAATTGCAAAATGCAATGTTAACTCGCGTTGACTCTTTTATTCAGCCAGTAATATATTCCGTTTGAGTAATTCATCTCAAAGAAAACTGAACGCAATGCGAGGTGTTGATTGTGTGTTTTACTGTACCAGTATAACAGATATTACTCCACTGATGAGTCATAATATGCTGAGGTCAGCAAATAAATCTTTGTTCTAGAAATTAATGGCGAAATATTAATATTCTCAATTCACAATTGTAAAGACGGATATGATAAACTCTGTTGAAAGAGGTTGGAATCGGTTGTTAAATGTGATTCTTTTGCTCGGCGTGCTAGGACCCGTGTCACTTTTAAATCCACAGTAATTCTCACGTAGCTGTATACTTGCCTGTACAATAATATACACCTTGAGGAAGTATACGCTTAAAACATTGGTAATGCCGGATTAAAGCTTGTGCAATCATATATTATAAATTGGCAAACCTTGCCGTGAGTTAAAAGCACCCCAAAATTTATTTCCAAAGATAAACGATGGTACAGTGTCAACCCCTTAACCGGCTACGAATTTATAGTTCGTGGCTTGGAATTAGGTCAAATCGTCCGACCTTGCACCGAATCGGAGCTACTGTCAAAACGAATCTGTTGTTGTGCCTTATTAATCGAGTCCAGGGTATTTGCTCAGGCAACGAATAGCTCTTTAATCTACATTCGATTAGTTAAACAATTATTGGCTTGCTCTATGGGACGTATGCTAATGTGTCGGTGACGAACACTTCAAAGCGCATTTGAATGGACACCAAGGGATCAGCAAGAATTGCTTGACCATAGAATTGACTGACTATTACATTGCCATCATAAAAAGAACGGCATAGGATTGTGACCGTAGCAACCGTCACCACGTGTCCTATTTCCCTTGATATCTTGAACCACTGGTATATAACTGTGACTATAAAGCCATTACTTCGCATATTCCGACAAAACCGGAATGGTGTGGCATTCATACATTTAACTACTAATCTAACAGTCTGTAATAATAGAAAAAATATATTTGAAGGGTGCTTGGCATCTTAGTTGATTTGTCCTCGACGATCACATCTCTTTCCGAGGTTTATCTTTCTGCAATATGTACCAATAAAAGCAAAGCCACCTCGTCGTGTAGGGTGTAACAACGATACATCAGTGAGTCTATAAACGCTACAGGCGCCGCATGAGGTCGCATTGGCAATTAGTAGAAACCAGTACGCTTGTTTTGCCATTGATAACACCCTATCATTACAAGAGATCGACTTGTGTCTTTGGTGGTGGTTGGGCTATAAATATATTTTATGGCATTCTGAGATGGGCTGTACTGGAAACAATAGAAATAGAACTAGCAATATAACATTTATAATATCCTTAAAACGGATTGAGATAAACAGAGCTCAGGTAACACATGTTAATAGTTATCCTTACTTAACCTGAAATAGATTCTGCTACCTGAGCCCTGATTGTGTAAGCACAGAACAATGGATCCAGTGAGATGATGGTAAGGCAGGCCCCCTAATTCCTAAAGGTGACCCTTTGCAATACATCGTATCTCCCTTGATGGCACCGTTTAACTATTTGAGGCGTCATGTAATTGTTTTGCTGTTGTTCGCGATCTCAATTACTTCGGGTATTGTTGCATTCGAACAGTAGCACACGAGTTGTACCACAATCCGTCTAAGCATGACATACAGGTCATTACATTTGGCAGCTGCATCGATGTGCTATCATCTATGTTTATCTCTAGATCCTCTGTACTTTGCCATATTTGACGATACATTTTGATATGGTGGCAACTTTCTGAATTAAATGATATACAGAGGAACAATAATTGGCTGACAAGACGTGTATCGAACCAGAGCTAAGTATACATCTCCAGAATATATATCGACCTATCCTGGCGCTCAACTATCAAAGACAGAATAAGTTTATAATTAAAAACCGGCACTGCTTCTGGAGCTTTCGACAGATGTAATCCACCTTTCCATTCACACCGTGGGATATGCAGCCGAATAAACCGCTTATTCATGCCTTTAAGCTGCGCCAGGTCTAGTTACCCTTTTACACCTATTCAGGATTGCAGATCTCACTCTCGTTCAATAGGTTCAACTAAAATCATTTAGAGACATGCATTTGTCATAATCACCTCGTCTACTGATGCTTAATAGCGATGTGCTACATTCTAGTCGCTGTACTTGATGGAAAGAGATTCAACAATGTATATCTAATGCTATAGTTGATTCTCGCGTGGACAGTCAATATGTTATATTCAGTTGCTGTCAGATTCCCTGAGGCGTGTTCGGTTTGGATTGTGGTTCCTTTAAAGAATTGTGAGCAATCATTGATCGATTGCCGCGTATATTATTGGATGTTTTATGTTACATTTGGTGATTCACTGAGTGAGTGCAAAATTAACTAAACATTTTTCATTGCTGCACTACAAAATCGTTGTATCGATGAAAAGTATTATAAACCAGTCAATGATTTGTTCAATTTGTGTAATAAATCAAATCTTCATTACCGATCGCATATTGTACGATATTCCGAGAATCATTTACTGCTCCGTCGATAAGCCACGTTTTAAACCACTTGGTGAACACTGCGGATATATCATTGTTGTCAGTCGTTTAAGGTATGCTCAGATTCTATATTCATTGCATTCTTGTAATGTACATATACATCGACTAGATCATCGGTCTTATGTTCACGAAAAGATCGAATCACATATGAACGGTCTGTCAGGGCGAGCGATTTTGTTAAAATGTCCATTATATGAATATCGGTCCCTCACATTTAAGTAGAAATATGGAACCTTCAGAGATGTTTAGCTGTTAATGAAGGTTTAAACAAAGGCGCTCACAGTAATTGTTGTAAGAAGTAGTTCAACTCACGAAAGCAAAATTGTCATTTTGGTTGGACCCTGTTTAAAAAAAACCGAGCGTACAGAATGAGATATCGGTGCTACTTCCTTGCATAACAACCCACACGTCAAATTCACAATGTCAATTAAAATGAAATATACGTAGACACCCATTGTAAACTAATGTTGTTCAGTTTTGGACGGCATGGTTTTGTGTACCTCGGTTGCGTTGTACATATTATGTGGCACTGTCTTTCAGGCCAACACACGACAGCATATATTCGTATGATCACAATCACAGGTGTATATCTGTATTAAAAAGCGATCTATTAAAATTGATCTACATCTTGATTTAGTCACAATGTTTTCAATAGATTGATGCAGTCGCAGGCAAACGCGATAACCTTAATATTCTGAGGTTCTGGCCTTCATGGTCTTCTACGCCACTGTGAATAGTTTTTACCAAAGAAAAAAGGGTTATTAATGCTGCCCGCACTTCCGTACGTCATGTCACAAAAATACTGAAGGGAAGTGCTGCCCAAGATGATGTGTTGGTTCAGCGAACATTGCATTTGTTATTGTACGCCCCAACACGTTTGTGAATCATTTATTGCTTTGGTCTCGTGAGATGCCAAATTAGGTACAACCCAGGGCGTAATTCCCTACGAAATATGCGTGTTGGGAATAGTGTGGTGCATAAAAGACCATGGTAACAAATGCAATTTGCTAACTGCCTGTACGATATTATGCAGTCCGTCCGAGAGTGTCAATCATGTAGCATTTTTGAGAAGCATTATATATTTGATTTGCTGTAGGGTATATAAAATCCAAAGAGGAAAGGGAAATAAGCGAATGTCTGACATGTAAGGCCGCTATTTAATATTTATTAGCTACGTTCCTTTCACATTTCTCAGTGGACAATGGAATCACATCCAAATATGAATATGGTCAACCTTATGCGTCTTGAAGGTTTGAAGGTATTGACTGTATTTTCAATCATTGCTGGGGAGAGAACAAACTGATGTCTGTCTGTAGCCTATCACATGTGAACCATATATATCGTTTTTTCAATGATAGGCAGTGGCTAAAAACTATGAGCCGGTAACAACAATAATTATTAATCCATCAAACCTATTAACCAAAACATTAATCGCAAGTTCTAATCAATCAATGCTGCTGAGCAGAATGGCCGCAGGCTCTTATAATTAACCGATGACTCACAGCATGAGACAGAACGAGGGACTCAACGGTAAGTTAATCCAGGCCGAAACCTTACAACTATAGCTGTACTCATATCACCAGCGGAAACTGGGTAGTTACCCCACACCATACCCAAGCCAACCAGGTAGGGAAAACGAAATAAATCAGAGAATCAAAAAAAGAAGCTTGAGTTGTATCACAACAAGGATTCTCAACATTCAACTTATACAATCTGCCCGACAGGCAACTATTGTTACAGGAATGAGGACGACAAGTGTAGCCATGATATTACCAGGATTCACATGAAAGCATCTGGACTGCTTTACACGATCGCATTTTTCTCCCAAATAAATTCCTGGTTTGCTTAGGCTCAATGGCTCATCCTCCAACAAATGCCTTCAATACAGGATGATAAATTCATTTAGGAAATCCATTGAGAGAATACCCCAGTAAGTTGTTTTGTAGTACTGGGGGCCTTATAGAAAATGTCCAAGCTTCATACACTTGCACAAATTGAATATGCTACACTTTTACTAGGGATCAAAGCTCTAATAGGCGTCAAAATAAGATTGCTTTAATTATAATTTGGCTTACTTATGTACATATCAATCCTGATAATAATTACAATGATATCATTCTCAAATTAAACCAACAATATTGTATCTCTTTTTTTCCGTATTTTTTGCAGCATTTGCTTAACCTCACCGAACATTATAATGTAATAATAATGTTATTGATTCGGAGCTTTGAGACATATGTTAAGATGCAAATCCAAAGATGATATCTTGCATTCCCATAGCATTTCCATTGCCAGATGTGAGACTTACCTACAAAACCAGCTTCAAGATCAGAAATGCCAAAAGCTGCTGGCCGGAAATTAAGATTTGCGGCGTGTCTTGCATTGTAAAGTTGTAGAGGGCTACTCAGTGGGGATAGAGGGCTGCCCATTGGTGACAGAGAGCTTCTGAGTTACACAAGGGTGCTGCTCAGAAGAAAAAGAGAGCTGCTTAGTGGAGATGAACGGCAGCTAAGTGGGGAAAGGGAGCTGCTTAATGGGGTCAGAGGGCTGCTCAGTCGGGATAGAGGGCTGCTCAGTGGAGATAGAGATCTGATTAATGGGGACTGGTGTCACATGTTCTATGAGTGATAAATCGGAATACGCTTATGCTTAGAAAGGCACAACACAGGCGCTGCTGCCATTATATTCACCCAAAACTCGGACTCCTATAAGCTATTCGCTACTGCCAAAGCTAAGACTGTTCTACTATATATGATGAAATAACATTTTGCAACAGTTGAGACTTGACTTGATCCTACCAGCTTTGACCGCCAAATGTAAACATAAATTTTTCAATGGGAGTTAAAAATGTTCAATCTGTATCCGGATTGTGTTTTCACCGAGCAATGCGTTCATTGCCCTTGCTGTCGGAAACGATTGACGACGAAATAGCTCATTGTAAGACATCAAGACAGTTTGATTATTCGTTTTTGGGAGATGGATGGTTTTAAGCTGTAGAAAGACGAATTAACTGCTAGTATATATTACTCGCCCGCAGAGCTATAATGCACAAATCTGCATTATAGAATAAAGCCAAGCTTCAACGATCATATCAGGGTCTTAATAATTGGCTCCTTCTTCGTTCGAATTCAATTTGCGTGTTTTTACGAGAAGCAGTGGTAATACTAAACATGACTGATTGCAAATATCTGGTAATTTTTTCCTGTGTTTTTTACATTACCATATGCAGCGATTATTGATGCGATGATAAAGCTTAATACTATCTGCATGAAAATTTTGGCGGCCAAATGAAATCACATTCTTTAAACGTTCGATGCTTTTGATTGTTAACTTCGTACAATATCGATTGGCATGACATCTGCAATGCACAAATACAAAATATATATATATATATATATATATATATATATATATATATATATATATATATATATATATATATATATATATATATATATATATATATATGTACATATAGATATGCATCTAACTTCCTTGTATAAGGGTTTATTTCGCTGTTAATTGTCTGATCCATCGATCAAAAAACTGTCGACTTTACTTTCGTAATTGTTATCTTTTAATATCTTTTTTTTATATGAAAATATCCGTCATGGTTCGACTGCAATGCGTATGCTCAAGTTGATTGTATCTTGTGACACGAACAGACTCTAGTGAGACACTCTGATGCTCCGATGTTAAATGTGTGATTGGACATTATATCATTTCCTTTGCTATACTATACTTGTCGTTAGGGAGGTGGGATTGGGTTTTTCTTTACGCCAAAGTATACTGGCATAACATATTATATATTGTACCAATGAACGTTACTACAGAGACACTGACCTAAGTAAATAACTCCATTAAATTTCTGATTGCGTTGAGCTTTATTTCCTCAGCGGTGATTTATGACATAATCGACCCTTTGCTTTTTCGCAACATCCCAAAACATATTGTATCACGTGATTTAAGTTATCCAGAACATAAATCAAGTTTACCTAGTGAAAAAAACCCATTAGATTTGGTTTATGGGAATGTGCGTTGATAGCAACAGAGCGCTCTTTGTATAAGCAAAGCTGTATATCTCCAGGTCCTTAGCCTCTTGAAAGGATAATGGGATGAACAAGGCAAAACTGTTGCCGCGAATCCATGCCTCTAAGCCATCAGGTCGGATTGCTACCCACATGCTACATAAGATGGATGTTACTCATTGTTGACCACGCTTATTGTGTGTACCTGAAGCCATTATGTTAAAGTGTGATGCGGAGCAAGTGACAACAGAGAACGCTATTAAATTTTAAGGTACCGCACTACATAGAATTATACTATTATTAAGTTAAAAGGCTATAAAACAGGTTAATATGTGGAATGACAAAAACAATTATAAGCTCCGGATATTACCCTGCTGTAACAGAATTTCATCAGAAGAGCCCTTTAAGCACAAATGTACAAGGACTGTTGGATATTGATTAATTCAATTTGAAAGAGGATATTGTGTATTTGTTTGGAATAGCTTGTTGTAGGTTGAATACTTAACGATGTGATATTGTCTGTGACTAACATCCCGTTGCTTTCAACAGGACAGCCGCTGGTTCAGTGCTTAAAATACGAGACGGACTATGATTAACCATGTACATCAAATCATGCTGCGACAATTAGGTGCAAGTGAACTCAGCTGTGAGATGATAATTCTCTAACATTATTTAATTAGTTAATGACAAATAAGTGCAAATTAGTCGTTACCCAGCATATATATATATATGCAACTTAGGCAGAGTTTACTTTATGTTTTAAGGTTCTGGCAGGAAAAAGACTACAGTATGCAAATAGTGTGATTGGAGTACATGTCATTATATCAATGTAAAGGAAGTGATCGTGGCGGACATTATTTATCTATTTGCGAGTCAATCGTATAATAGTCATCAATGCAATAAACGAATGTATTTAATGACATCTTTATTGCCTGTATGCTCATTATTCTAAAGGGAAAATACTCCCACTAATCGACTTATTACAACATGAAAAAGCAATTCTTATGAAGTTTGTACTCTGACGTTTGCAATCAACTTAATAACTTTACCCTAACAAATTGTTCTGAAATGCCATTACGACGTGCTTGGCGATAATGCAATTGCAGCCCAAGTACAACCTCCAAATTATTGTTATTCGTTCACTATAGGCTGGGCTTGTTCTCTTACACTTGTCGACGAATAACAACCGTGTTAAAGGCCATATATGGTTGAGGGTTGCCAACAGTGGTGTGATTTAAGTTTGACAGCGTGATAGTGTGCTTGACCAGTTGTTAAGGATTTGTTGCAGGTCTATAATGTGTAGCACATTCAGCAGTCGGTATTAAATGACGCTTAAATTGGATATTGATTGAGGCGAAGATGCACTATTTGCCATTTGTAAGTTAAGGCGCATTGTTTGCGATGCAGACATCGCTGGAATCATCTGGATATCATCAGAGAGCCAGTCGGACAGTTTTAGTCTCGGCCTGCTCTAGATGGCACAATCGCTCATACCTTCAGACGCGAGCAATGTCTGCTCCCATTATCTTATTCTGCATATACACTGCGAACACAATTTGTATAAATTGAATAATAAATGACGAAGAAACCAGAGCATCAGGTGCGTAAACTAGGGAACCCAAAAAGGATGATGAATCAGCCTATATTAGGTTTTAAAGGCAGACGTTGCAAGAATTGTATGCAGTGTTTGTGGTTTAGGTACCGTCTAAGACCTGAGGGAAATGCGAAATAAGTAATGCTATTTTGTAAAATAGTATCAGCTGTTCAATGTGAACAGAAGGGTAGGTTACTTAAGTGCGCCAATAAAAGTATCTGTGTATTAATGGAAACAATACAACATTTGTTAATAATCCAGCTCTCACCTTGTGCCCAATACATCAATGTGGCGATTAACGGTCAAATAAGGCGCGTTACAGATATGCTGGGTGTTAGGCGAGTAGCATAAGGCGATCATAATGTAAGCGTCTAACCATAGCCGTCGTTATCGTAGGAGTGGTCAGTATTCGGAAAGCACAATTAGATAGCGTAGGTAACTCAAATAGGAATCTGTTAAAGAAAATTGCATCATTTGTCAAAGTACGTTGAGGGACATGGTATTAATCTCAGACAGTGTAGGGTGCTGTAGGTATGAATCTATCACCTGAGGTGAGTTAAGGCGTACCTCATTGGCAATGGTTCATATAGTATCAGTGTTAAGAGTTAAGTTAGAGTTTGTGTATTAGGCCGACTCAAAACGTATGAGGCGGTTAGCAATACCTGATATTCGTCAGTCGCCATACAATGAGTATTGTAGGTCATTGATATCCACCAGCAAATGTCCTCCTGTGCACAACTAAACGTTTCTTAGAATCACTCATCCAAACGGCCGAATATTAGTCTGATATTGGACAGTCTTTACTTAAGATTGCCTCCTCTATCATTTATTTGATACCAATAGTAGAACAATGGATAAGTATGGTATCATAACGCGCTGTGATCAAGCCCTACACCTGGTCGAAATAACTACTGATGTTGGACATCTGTGAGTGACGTGGAGCAATGCACATCCATAGGCAAAGCCTGCTATTGGCAGGATACCCCGCTGTCTCAAAAGGAAAACAAAGCCGGTCTTGTTTGCTAGTGATATGTCGGTCGTCATTGATGCTATAACGTGCAAGTTTGGTCATGTTGATGATGAGCGTTACAGAAGCGTAAATATGTAGCGTGGATTGGTTGACTGTTTCCGCTTTCAGGATTGCTTATTAACAGGAAAGCATTATCTGAGTAAAGTGCCCCTCAATGAAAACACTCTTGAGTCTCTCCTTACATCGTTGCATGATGCTTTAAGTTCAAATCCCCAATTATAATGGAAATGTTATAAGTCCATATAAAAGCGTCTTGAATTATATGCACGTCATACACAATGTTCATCACAAGATATTTTTCGCTACATATCCATGAGTATCTGGGATCAATTATCTGGCGGTATTCTACCAGTTGGCGATGGCTGGCACAAAGGATTTATGAAAGCACGGTGCATAGTTGACAAAGGATCCAGACAACCGTGCAGAGAATCTTGAAAACTAAGCAACCAACGAACGCAACACCCAAAGCACCCTGTAAATCGAGGTGAAGTGCGCACATGATTCAAAGTAATTACCCTTTCCAAAACTGTAACTATTCATTCATTCCCTCCCCTCTATCACAGTTGCCATTAAGTAATCGACAGCTTATATGCATCGACAGCATTGCTTATGAGGAGATGTGGCTGATGCAGTTGCTGAATTGGTGGGCTAGCGGAGAGCAGTATCTAATTTGTAACAAACATAAAGCATCCGACGGTGTTTACGCAATTTCTATTTGAGCTTGAAAACCTCTTTCTATTTCCATCTGCAGATTGGCAATGTTTACAAGAGCTGTTGCCTAAGGATCGATTATGTCTACATGCGACACTTAAGCAGTAATGGACTCGTCGCTCAATGAAATGACGAATCACAATCAGTGCCATCAATTCAAGTGCATAGCAATTTAATGCAGCCGGCCTAGTGCAATTGTAAATACACCTAGTTGTTATACATGCACCGACTTGTAGATGTGCATGCGCCTGTGCCGTTATCGCGGGTAATCCATCATGTATCATTAAATAGATCAATGGCCATCTTCTACCACAGACTAAGAGTGAATGTATCAATGTAAAAATATCATTTATCGTTATTCACAATTTGCGCACATGACAACGACAGGTAACGTCACACGACTAATGGTCAATGTAGGGATCAGTAAACGAGCACATAACAACACCCTTGTTGGTGCCAAATATGGGTGGTAAATTTCTGGCCGATAACCATGTTTAAGAGAGATGATATAATTGCTGTTTTGCTAAACCCTCTGCATTATTTAGTTCTATGTAAGCAATTATATTGTGTGTCTATAATCTACTAGTGCTTTGATCATGTGTCAGAATTACCATGCCTGTTGATATCACGCTTGTAATACGTCTTTATTATGTTATCAATTTGTAACTTTGATGACTAACTCAGCAGCCATAATAGATTGACATCCTCTGTCTTGATTGTTATTCTTTCATGAACAGGTCATGGATAACGAATGAAACTCACGGGCTGAGACCGATCTGCGTCAATCTAAACTAAATAATCAGCTATATTTGTTGTCAAAATAGTTTCTGTTAGGATGTATGTGAAGACGACAATGTCAAGCGGAAGTCTATTTTTCACCCTATAATGGAGATGGATTTAAGCTACTTATGCTTTTGGATACAATCACAACGCCCACGCATTCAGAGGTAATGGATCACTAACTAATCCTTTCAATGAAAACCCGTTCATAGATATCGCCGAGAATGTACTAAATATTTGACATCGAAGTCGCATCATTTCATATTAGTATAACAATGACAATTGACACATTGGCCTCACATGTGCTTAGTGTGTAAGGATCTGAAGAGTAAGGGTAAGTCATTAGTCTGAGTGATCAATGACCTGACGGACGAAACGCTTGTATCAATGTGAATCTCACTGTTATGCTGGAACGATATAAACCAACTAGTTCAAACCCAAAGCAAGCTTACAAACAAGGGTTTTCGTTTGTTAGTAGCATTTGTAAGGTAAGTTACAGCTTGCTCCCTATTGCCTTTTGGTCTTGAAGAAGGAGAAGTGTTGCGCATAGCACTCATCACATCATGATGGATTTGTCAAATTAAAAGGGATGAACAAAACAGCCAATTGACAACCGTTTGTTGGACAGACTTGGTATTAGATTTAGCGGAAAATATATTCTAGTAAGTGCTGTAAACCTGAGTTCGTATGAGTTTACAAGATTATTAAAACAATCGTCAGTGACATGAAGTAGCCTCATATCGCGAGCAATAAAGCCTCATATCGTCATTGCTATCGCTTCATACTCGCGCCTGTGCTGTCCTATCAAAGGCTTCGATCGAATAGGTAATCGTGGCGCAGTTGATTTGCTTCAGGCCTCGATGTTGCCACTACCAGAGACGCTTTCATTTTTTTCCGAGACAGGTTCATTTGCCTCAAAGCAACTGTCATGTTTACGTTTGGAGTGAGTCGAAATTTTAGATGTGTTTCCGGTCTTATAGCTCACGTCTGTGTACTGACTGATATATTATCAATTTTTGCACCAATGTAAAAACGTCGTTCAAAGCTGGTGTCTATTAATCCCATACGGTACCAGTATTACAGGGCATCGCTCTGTCCGAACGTTTTTTACACAAACACTGCGTCGCCACATCAGTCGTAAAGAAAACCTATGAAACCGATAAATCGACAAGCACTTAATGGGTTGTGTTTTTATTAAGATATAGTGCAATACGTGTCTCAGATATTCTATTATTCCTTTTTTTAACATCTTCCAGTGAATCAAATAGCTATGACTACCACGTCTGACAGCAGCTACTTTATTTATTCTTCACAAAGATACCTCATTTTAAAGCACGGACTGACAGAAAGCAAATTGCATTTGGTTACATTGCTTCTTTTACGTACCACATCATTCCTTGCTTGCACTGTTCGTAAATCATTACGCCATAGAATTTAACGCGTAAGAGACAACAGGCATAATGCGGCCAGGCATAATGCGGCCATATCAATCCTGATTATACTGACCGAGCACAGCAGGTTCAGATTCTTCCGAGAATGCCAACACTGAGTATTTTTAGATAATTAAAAGTAGAGAAATTTATTATACATCCACAACAATTTAACCACATGACAGGATCTGTCACCTTGAACAGAACAATATCCCATTGGATTATATACAGCTTCCAAGGTTGTTGGATGCCGCTTGTAAATTTGTTATCTTACTGGATAAATCATAGGTTTCAAAGTGGGTGACTGAAGTTGGTAATTGGATGATGGCCTTTATTTATAATTGTGGAAGAACCAATCGATTTCGATAGTATGTTGCGGTGACTCTTCTTCCAATAGAGTTGTACAATTTTAAACAGGCATTTGGAATGGCGGTAGTTGCAAAAAATTCGTTATCGTATAAGCGTCTGCAAGCCGACTTGATTTACAATTCGAAGTCACAGGTTTTAAAACCTGCCTTTTATTTGACGAATATTCTGTAACTCAAGCGCTTGGTATAAGTCGACCAAATTTATATTTGTTGCATGCTACAGAAATAAATATAAATGTAAGTATATATATTGTATATATATATATATATATATGTATATATATATATATATATATATATATATATATATATATATATATATTGATATATAGAGGGAGAAAGCTTGTTATATTTGAGGATATGCATATATTTTCATCAATATATGTAATAATAATTATATATGTGTATATATATATATATATATATATATATATATATGTATGTATGTATGTATGTATGTATGTATGTATGTATGTATGTATGTATGTATGTATGTATGTATGTATGTATGTATGTATGTATGTATGTATGTATGTATGTATGTATGTATGTTGTGTTTGTGTATGTATGTATGTATGTATGTATGTATGTATGTATGTATGTATGTATGTATGTATGTATGTATGTATGTATGTATGTATGTATCTGTATGTATGTATGTATGTATGTATGTATGTATGTATGTATGTATGTATGTATGTATGTATTTATGTATGTAAGTATATATATATATGACCGGGTTGGTCATGTAGGGAAGGAAGATGACAGCACACATCTCGTTTCGGCAAGGCAAACAGGGAAGGTTCTAAGAATTATGTGTTTGACATGTTGTTAGACAAGGAACCGATCACTATCTTTGGGGATATAATATTGTGAAATCTCTTGAACATCAGATCAGCTAATCGTAGTTATGTTTCAAATAAATTCTGTTGCTACCTTGGAAAATGCTAGTTTGACGAATGAGAAGCAATGATAGTAGTTAAGATAACATAACGCTTGTTCTATTAAGAGGTAATCGAGGTTTCCGAGCAACTAATTAGCTTTGGCATATACCCTAGGCTCGATTACATTTTTCCCGAAAATAGATTCGTTCGGATCGAAACCCCGGTTCTGTGCAGTTTCTGATGATAAATCACCATGCTTGTTCGATGATCACAGCGGAAAAGTCAGTCCTTCAGTTGCATTATATATTTTAGGAGGATTTGCTATGCCAGATGATATAGGATATTGCGTGGAAGCGGAGAAGCTATTGGCATAGTGCTTTCACTCGCAATAGCCCTGATGCAACATTACTCAGACGGTATGTGCACGTGACTTATAATGTGCACTACGCTATTGTATATATTGCGCGCCAACTGCAACTAACAAGCACGTCAGCATTTGATTGGATCAATATTTTTAGGACCAGCCACAGCATTTGCTATTCTAACCCAAGTATTATTTGCACTCGAGAAGCGACAATCTAAATACATTGCAATATGAAGCATATTATTTCCTTTTTTTAGCAATTTAATTAAGCAAAATGGGAGTTCAAAGGTTTATCAGCTATACGGGGTCTTAATAAGAAAACCAACTGCTGGCAACGGAAATATTTATGCTCAAGCTACATATATGTCTTGGTATATTAACTACGAATAGCAATTTAGTCATAGGACATACTGTGAAATCAGCTTAAATAATTATTACATTCATGTAATTTGCATAAACATCGACCAAATCATCGGTGTTATGTTCATAAAAGATCCTATCATATATGAACGGTCTGATACAATTTGATATAATATCATTGATATGAGTTTCGGTGCCAAATATACAAGCAGAAGTATTTAACTGACAAAGATGTTTCACCGTATGATCCTGAAAGAGCTACTTAAAGTAATATGTGTAAAATACAGCGAAGCCCACTTAAAACGCATGAACACATTTGCCCGCTTTATTTCCCAATCCACACTTTAGTATCTGAATACATTGAATATACGCATCACATTTCAGCTCCTCTGCTCGGTGGTAACACTGCGGATTTTCTAATCGACTTCGCAGCCATAGCATCAAATGATACAAGCCCACAATGCGTACGCACCACATTGTCCTGCTTGCGACTACGACGAGTTGATGAATGGTACTGTCGTCGTAATTGGAAACTGCTTAAAAAAAGGGAGTTACAAACGGGAGCAAGACGCATCATATCATAGTTCACAATCACAGCAAAGAAAGAAAATCTACTTTGGAACCCATTATAAACGAATCTAGTTATGTCTGAGTCGTACGTTCAGTTTGCACAGTAGTACTTAATCTGCAGACCAACACACGACAGGAGATATAAGTACGACCGAAATAACAGGTATGCCTCAGTAGAAAATAACGATTCATCTCAAAGTGTTGAGGTGCATAGCGGCATTCTTCGTCGGAAATACCGCTGTGAATAGATTACCAACAATCTCAGGTTATTAATATCGCCCGCACCTTGATACGCCATATCACAAAGATGCTAGTCCAATGTGCTGACATGCAACGCAATCCAAGCTTTTGTGTTGGTGTGCCAACACCTCATTGGATATTCGATGCCCTAGTAAGTCTGTGGATCATTTATATTTGGTTATTTGGTCTCTTAAGATGACACTTGCGGTTTATTTTGGTGGGTAATGATTAACGGAAAGTGCACGTGAAGAATGAGGCGGAAATGCTATTTGCTATTTGTAAGCCTGTGCAGTATTTCATTCTGATGTCTCTCCGAGAGGGATAAATAAAGTAGCCATTGCCAGACATTCTTATTACAATTATTCGTTATTATACGTTATGCAGCGTTTTCGTACTCATTTTATTCCTTTAACTCATCATTTATTTTTACCCTGCCCGTGAAAGTTGATCACCTGACTTTTTCTTGTTTGTTATGCAGACGGTATCTAATCATTAATTCGCTTTATCTATTGCCTTCAATTCAACCCACCTATGTTCATGCTTTTACATGCATCGCAACGTCGAATATCGAATCACAGCTTAAACAAGTCAGCAATATATACATCGTTAGTAATCGTTTAATTTGCAAGTACCATCGGTATCCAAAGGTTTTTCACCGACAATGGCCATTCCCACAACTTGTCCACATACGTTACGTTAGAGGCTATTTGTATCCTGTCAATATCCCCCCGAAAGCCTCTTCGATGGAATTAAGTTATAAAACATCCTCTGAAGTCAATCCTTGATCACAGCCGTTGAATTAATCATGCTGATTAAAACTATCTAGAAGATTATTATGCCAAGACCGTCTCGAAGAGCTCCTTAAGGTAATGGAGAGAGGGGATTGTATCTGTGTTGAATAGGTTCGATGCGTACATGTTAACAGAAAGCCAGCATAAAAAAAAAGTTTCTTTCGGCGACTTGGGACCTCACACGATTTACATACCTAGGAATATGAGCCGACTGTAGCGTTCAACAGAGATATTCGCCTGAAGCAACCAAACATAAAAAAAACGAACAATAATCACTGACGGGCACAAAATCATCAATGAGTCATGATAATGTCCGCTGGGATAACACGGCTTATAAATTGTGCCGCATTTATGTTGAAATACTTAGCTGCTTTATTTTTTTCAGAAAACCTTAATGGTGAATTTCAGGTTGCTGCAATAAACGCACATATTAAAAGCTTCGGTACTATGCTGTATAATTCAGTAGCCGGGGCCACATTGCAATAAACGAAATGTGCTTTTTTTTTCGTAGCTTCATTTGTCAAAGATTAGGTCAACCTGTTTAAATGTCGTAATTAAAATATTCATTTGCGATCACGTGATACTTGAAAACATATCATTTTCTAAATACATATGTCACCATATCGACCGTGACAGCGTAGAAAAAGACTAGAAAATAATAAGTGCTATATTCCAATCTCTGACTCGCAAAAGATATAAGCCCTTGCCGAAACAAACTCTGATCATAGCAGTTAATAACGATCGAGGCAATCTATTTAAGCAATAATCGCCATTAAGTCGGCTTTATTTGGCCCTGTTCATAACAGCCACTACCGGTGGCGGAGTGCTGCTCCTTATTCAGTCTATGACGTCCGTCTGACGATCGTGTCATTATGTATCACATAATACCCTGTAATCATCGTAAATGCTACTGGGCTTTGTTTATATCCAATTTGATTGTAATCTGTGATGAACACAGAATAAGAGTGGAAGATTGCACCTTTATCAGCGACGTTATTGCAATCTCAACAAAGTTTTCTCTCTCTTAATATTGATCATTATAGATTAAGGCAATGGTATTTAAAAGATCAACACTATGACCCAGTTATGGGCTAACACATAGTGTACCCAAATAAACGGGTTGTTGATGATCTACACAATAACTGATCAACCTCAGTACAAACATTCGAATGATGCTTGTGCCCATTTTATGTCTTACGATACAACCAAATGGCAACACATTAGTGACTGATGGCAAGCATTTCATCAACGCTGCCGAACCAAATATATTTTCCCTCACGTGAAACGGGCGATCTAGTTTAGGATCCGCTGTGCATTTGTTTATTACCGCCAATTTTTAGAATTTAGAATGTGATAAGTAGAACGTGTAAATAAGCCACGGAACCACATACGACGATATGTCTATGATCAATTACCTTTAGTGTCCAAGTCTACTTACCATTTGATGTACCGCACGATGAGGTCTCCTACTTACGTTCGCATCCTTTTAGCTTTCAGCATATTATCAATATTGTGGACAATGGCGATTAAGTATAGCAAAAGGAAAACCTCATCTTACGCGTATTTTACTTACTCGCTCGAACGTTTAAATTTGATATAAAAGAAAGAATGCACATAGATGTTGGACTGTTTTCTTCCAGTTATGTTCTTCAATTATGCAGAAGACTTACCTCTACCTTATCGGGTGAATGCAATCGTTTAACTATCACCTGTCTACTTGGGAAATATAGTCGAGAGCAGAACAGCTGCGAGGCACGTGCCACTTGTCGTAGCAATACAATAGTAATATAGTTGGAGATGGTCGCTGCTTTCCATTCCATATTTTGTTATCTTCATATGCAGAGATAACATCCTTTGTGCCTTCTTCAATAGTTATGCAATATCCTTTGTCCGTTAGAAAGGGTATTAAATCACGCCTATTGTGTCCATGTTATGTTTTCGCAGTTGATAGAAGACCGTACAAAACAATCCGTATATCGTAATTTCTACTTTGTTCGGAAGTAGGCTTACATTCACATTGCTAGCGGCCCACTTTATTGTAGCTTTTCTCTCTCCTTTTTTGTAGGTGCGTCTTAGTTACCATTCATCTCATAATGCACCAGCACAACGATGACTTCTAACATTGTCACTCCAAAACCATTCAAACGCAATTCAAGATCTGACTTACGGAGTTGTTCGCAATGTATAGATCAAATAAAGAGTTAATTGCTGTCCGTGTGATGATCTCGCTGCGGTTGGTGATCTGCAATCGACCAAATCGGATACTGTTACTTACTTGAGCCCATCTGTATTGGAACAATGTCAATATTCGTGTAGATGTTATCAGTGTGAATGATATATTAGAAGGTACATAAACAAAACAGTGAGACGTAACCTACTTCTAAATATAAACATGATTGTTTATCACATTGGACAATATTTAGACAGATGACGTGGCAGTCAATCTCTGGCACGAAGCATATAAAAACTGGTAATCCAGTAGCGTCGTAATGCAAAGAGCGCGACACCAATAAGCTGCCTGTGTACCTTTAATCTCTTCGGATAATTTCACAGGGGTAATCTCATCTGGAGAGATACGCAAAATCGAATGATTATTGTAAAGGAAAACTGTATATCTATTATGTTAAGGTTTAAACTGCATAAGCATTGCATTCACGTGTATCCAGTCATATCAACAGCAGTCAGAAATGTGCCATTTTTAGAATTTTTATTTTGTGGTGGGGCATACAATAATGTAAACTGGGGATTAGTGAATATTAGTAAATTGGTATTGTCACGATCCGCCGAATCATATTTCTGTACATTAAAGTCAATAACAAAGTGACAATCATAAATGCCGCACATTGAGGTAATCACTACCATGTGTCATAATGCGATGCTTTAGGAACATCTTATCTCAGCCAAATGCAGAGAAGGAAATCATCCCATTAACTAGTTTTACGCAGTGGATAAAGCGAACACGCAATATGTATGATAGGTGTGTACTAAAAGCTATGCAATATGTTTCATGTAATATGCTATACTTAGTGTGGTCAATGTTCCTTAATTCATCATCGAATCTTTGATCAACAGTTTATACAATTAGATTGCATTCATTAACATTAAAAACTATTTTTGCGACTAATGATGCCCTGTTCAGCTGAGTTGGGTTTATGTGTTCGTCATAAAGTTGGTGGAGCTCTCCAAACAATATTCCGCAGCGTCTGCAACGTAATAAGCCTACTTTATTGCGCTGATAGTTTTTCACAGATGTCAAACGATCATGTGCGTGCATTTAGCTCAAACGACGACTTTGTTAGTGCAAATGCTTATAGAATATTTGCAATATTCCAAGAATATATGAAATGTGAAAATATCAGCCGGTTCCGCTTTAGCCGTAGATCTGTTCGCAATCATACACACAGACACGCCCGCTTTGCTCGCTCTTGTGGCTTAATCCTTTTATCTATTGTAATTACTTCTGACTTCTTCTTTTCACCTTTGGTTCGACAGCGTTTTCTGCCGTGCACAGCGTCACTCGGATAATGATTCGGCAAACCGCTTCAGTCTATGAAAACTAGGCTTGCTCTGTATCGGACTCGTTTTATACGCTGGCATCATGCTATTCATTGTGGTTATCATGTTAGGTGTATGTTTCCTCCTTACCAAATCTAACTCGCATATTAATTAGTGTTTTATATGATACGAATGGTCGTTAGTTACATATGCGCTATATAGACCGGCCCAAAGTGACAGCACAGTGAATACAATCGGCAGAGATGTACGTGACCACTCATTTGTGGGAAGTTGCATGAATGTATTTAATATCCCCTTTAATGAAACCAATATTGCTAAAAATACCTACATGCTGTGGCTGGCTACCTAACTCGGCACAGCTTAATTGGTCGATATTTTACATTGCAGTTGCAATAACTGCCACTTTTTAATAGGGTATTTTTCTATATTGCTCGCATTTATGGTATATCTTGATTGTTTTGTTTGCTGAATGAGTGCATATTTCGTACATAGGGTAATCCGCAGCAGCAAATATCCGATATAATAAGATATTTTGCTCATTCTGACCAAGCCAAGAGGAAACCTCTATTAATTCAAGCGTCAATTATTTTGATTGTAAATGATAAGTCATGAGAGAAATTAAAGAACATATACACGCCTTAAATACATCGCTTGTATTTACTAGGTTTTTTAGCCGATGAAGACAGGGACATCGTCTTTATTACGTTGATACACGAAAAGGTCGTCAAAAGCAGTGTTAATATCATATGTGTGAACCATTAGAAATTGGCTCGCATATTGATGAGTTTGAGGACGCACCCCAGTAGCACCTACACCCGCGCTTGTCTGGCAAACGGTTGTCTTCGGCCAGTTTCTGCATACTACTGTATAATATGAGCAACAGTAGAAATGCTGAGCCGTTACCAAATCTGATTTAGTAGCGTTGGTTTTTAAATTAGGACGCTATGACCTATTGATAAGATGTAAAACACCATCGCTGGCCAGACATTGCCCTTGCCTTACACGTCTTCTATCAGCAATCTTCTATTTAGATGATGGGGTTAACGAGGTGCTATTCATGCTACAAATGCATCATGACATATGGCGAAACCCATCATCAGCATTCATAAGCAACACATGTATTGTGACTAATGGTATATCCTACCATCAGCATATATTACATTTAACAGGAATTGTGGTTAATGGCGTAAGCCACCATCGACATTATTGGTTAATTGACGAATAATAGTTCTGACGTAATTGTTTAGTCATATGCATGTGTATTTGCTCACGACCGACTCAGGCGTTATAATATGACATAACATAACGGCAATGGGGGAGAGGAGATATATATATATATATAGAGAGAGATATATAGAGAGAGATATATAGATATAGAGAGATAGAGAGAGAGATAGCAATATAGAGAGAGAAAGAGATATAAAATAGAGATATACATATAGATATAGAGAGATCAAGATAGAGATAAAGATATATATATATCAATATACAGAGAGATAGATAGAGATTATAGAGATATATATAGATATATATAGCAATCAATATATATATATATAAATATATATAAATAATATATATATATATATATAAATTAATGTCCTCGTGCCGGTTGGTAGTAGATAAATGAGCACCGGAGATTGACGACGCCCCAAACATAGGATGAAAAGAGTAACGCACCACTTAGCTGCAACATGGCCTATTGATCATCCTAAAGAGATGCATATTTATACCTTGTTTTTTGCAAACCCTCTCGTATATCCTGAACTAAAGCCGCTTGAATGCCTTTGTCGTGGTTAAGCCAGTCATGCTTTAAAATTGATTCAATTTTCGTTTGTGATGATCAAAACCTACAAGCATATTATTACTAATAAAATTGTAGAGAAAAACAAGCATACCTTTCTAATTGTCTTAATATATGAAGAACGTCTACACCACTTGCCGCGACTGCACACGCATACTGTTAGCTGTTATTTGTGAATGCCTGAGTAAAACTGCTCTAGTAATACGACTCAGAAGAAAGGAAGGGTTGTTTTGGGGAATCCTTAATCCCCATTTTATTGAAATTCATTAAAGTAGTTTTTCCTCTGCGATGATTTGTGGCGGCAATTTCAATCGAATTAGCTCGGATGTTTTCAGCTAAATCAATGCAATCAATATTTGCTGTCAGCTGCATCTATCTTGGTGAATGCTAGTACGGGATAACATCAGTGTTGAATGATGATAGATCTATGCCTGTGACAAGCCAGTGCATTAAAGCTAAGGCTTACATCTCAATGAAAATGTGTTTCCACTGGTAGTCACTCGTTGCCGCGAAATTCCTGTTGCAGATATCGAATGCAATCTGTCAATTTTGACAAAACAATAGTAGTATCGGTGCAGTAAATTGACATCGTACGTGGCTAAATTGTTATTATTATTGGTTGCCAATCTATCAACATTAGCACGATCTTTGCACCGCACGTGATGACGTATAATTTGGCGTCAACGCGATAGAATTTAGGAAAAAATGAAAACTATCAGTGTGAAATCATAAATGATGTTGCGACAGCAGCAATGTTCTGACACATTTGTAGCTTCTCATACTATGGCATTGTATAAGAACCATATTGTAGCGCTAAAACTTTAGGTTTTACTTAAGGTTTATTCACAGCAGCGGATGCAATCTGAAAATATGGCATGTTTTCATTAATATCTCGATGTACGACAATAGTATGTCACGACTCAAATAGGTGAAAATATAATAATATGACATTTTACATGTTCAATAATTATATCGTGCTGTTGATATCGAGTAATTGTTTTCATCTTGTTAATTGGTATATGCTTCACGTTTCTGTAGTCATTGCAATTATAGTAAACCCATCCGCGTTGTGTCTTATATGGTACAGACGTATCATCGACATTTTATATGCGATCAAATAAGTAACTTGACTTAGGATAAACTTAGTTCATAGCAGTATTGTTAATGAACAACTTACAAATTAGTTTACATATTTTTGTAGTACGACAATAAAATTATTTGCTGAGCCTTCTATATGGTAAGGTATGTTCGATTAAGTGACCAGCCAGCGTTAAATCTATTGCTGCTGACACTATTTACGTAAAGGCTCTCAATAACCACTCAAGCACATTTGCTAAAGTACCAATTATCTATTTTATAAACCCCTGCGCAAGACAAAATATATTTAAGGGTAATTTATGAACGCATTCAAGGAAATCATACCGACCACACTTCCATGTTAGTCCATGCATAAGGCTATCTATAAAATCAATAATGTGTCTTCTTAGATTTAAGCTCCATATACGAGCATCAATTTGCTCAGACCTGCGTTTATCTGATTCAGAATTCACTTTATGGTGTAATATAATTGGCAGTTACTCCATGGTAAGGGTTCTACAACGACGTATTATAAACGGGGTAGCCGGACGTGAATATCGATGAATAAATCTAGATAATAAGCTAAAGTTCATAAATAATTTGAACTTTGATTAGCAAACTACTGTGTTCTGGTATGCAATTAGAGAATCAAACTCTAGAAAACAGTAATCAAAGTAGTATAATAGACGACTCACGACCCGCTGAGTGATCGCCAATGCATATTTCATACACATTTCACACATTACCAGCGTTTACCGGTTTCTACTGAGGCATGTGCAGACGTCATCCTGTATTGTAGCAAGATTATGGATATTAATAAAGATGGAAAAGTTTATTTAACCATGGGTCGGTGGTGTTATATCATTGCCTTATGCATGCATTCACTACATTTGTCATGATACATGCTTACATGCGGTAATTAATATTGCATTGATATATTATTCTCTCCCAAACCGCGAACTATTTTCAAACTTAACGGCTGCATGCATGCATGTATAAAATTCCTTCACATCCAGTTCTCTTTATGTGATTGCAGTGATAACCTGCTTTTCACGCCATCGTTCTCTGCGTTGAAATTATCCTACTAGTCTATATTAGTAGGTAACGCTCAACGAAGCGATATGTTTGCAACTGGTATGAATCTATTGTGGCAAAAACAAACTAGTATATATTTCACTCTGTGCAAACTGACAAGGAAAAGCGAAATGGCGCAACATGTCGACGCTGTGTGATATTATCACATTAACATGTAAGTATATGTTTATATATTCTGTCTGTGAGATAATATTTTTCCATGTCACCAAAAAACCCTGTATAAGTATGACCGAAGTAGTCGGCAACACAAATGGAGTTTTTGATCCATCAGATGAAACAAATTATAAATCGTTGTTATCTGTGATTATAAAGGACGGCGATTCCCCACGTAGCCATTTCAATATGATTGATGACTTGATGATAATCTTCCAAAAGCTGATATGTTAAACGACTTCAGTTAGGTAAATTTAATATTCCATTAGTTATGCTGTTTTATATAGAAACGATCAGTGTTATAAAGTAATATTGATTACAGCTACATCGCTGCTTACAGAAACAGCATATTAAGTGTGTTGAGAAACAATAGACAAAAGGAGTTATGTGAATTTGGTATCGTTATGATAATGATATAATGGACAGTACAACGTTTTAACTGTAAGATGATGTCATTTACTGTAACATTGGAACAAAAGTGATATACAAACATCATCTAAAATTGAATCAGATTAATTTTTAGCTGGTACATGACGCTGCAAAGTGTCGACATTTTAACACTTATATAAGTTGGCATAATATACAAATCTCATTTAAGGCGTAAGTGAGTTATGTGCTATACAATGTGTTCATCCACGATTGTGACGTCTCAAACAGAGCCGGCTGACTCACTTCTGCCAAACTTACCATCTGATGCTGTCCAGATGACGCTACTTGGTCTGGCAATCATCAATAATGTGCCTTATTTAACATTGACAAATCATACAATCGTCGTATCTGTCGAAAATCCCAGTTGCATGTGCTACACTCTCCAGACCAGCCACAAATCATTTACAATTGGCCAAGCACACTATTGCACTGTCTTCACACCATACTTGGCAACCTTCCATCTCCATTTGGCTTTAGAAATTTTCATAAGACTATTAGTGAGTTAAAACGACGTCAAGCATATAACAAGCTAGTGAAGGTTCTATGTGAAGCTTTACAGTGTCACAGTATGTCAATAGGAATATACTAAATGACAAATTTACAAGCAGCATGCGTTAGAAATAAGACATTGATCCAGTGGTGCAAATACAACTATTGCGGACTGTTGCGACCGGTTTTCTGGACGTTGTTTCTTAATCAGCGTGGACATATCAAAGCACATCACTTCCTGTATCCATTCCCCAAAGCTGCGTTATATGATACGTTCAATTTGTGTATATTGACAAACTCGACTTCTTACTACATTAAAAGTAATATACCTGCCGAATAAGAAAGAATTAAATTTATTTGGATTATTATTAAAATGACTCGTTATTATACGTTATGGCTCGTTTTAGCGCTTAATTTATTCCCTTTACTCATCACTTCTAATAAGCCGCCCCGAGAAATTTGATTTCTTATATATATACTTTCAAGGCTTCATAATATGCGCGGCTTGTGCTATATGCATACCTTATCTAATCTTTTCTTCTTATCTATCTATAGCCGCTCTGTCAACACACATATGTACATGCTTTCGCACGCACCACAAAGTCAATTATCGCATCACAGCAATAAGCACATCAGCAGTATATACGTCATTAGAAGTCATTTCATTGGCTAGACATGAGTATTATCGGTATCCAAACGCTTGTGACCGGAAATGGCCTACCCCATTGCTTGTCCACATACCTCCCTTTTGAGGCTATTTGTATCCTGTCAATATCCCCTCGAGAGCCCCTTAGATGGAATTAAGCTATGAAACATCCTCACATGTTAATCTTTGAAAACCCTTGATCAGACTAATAACATTAATCATACTTATTAAAAACTACCTAGGCGATTGTTGTTGTGCTGAGACCATCTTTATGATTTCCTCTTCAGCTAATGACGATCGGGGATTCGACAAGTTCCTTTTTCTGTCATGATTTATACTGATTTATATGACAGTTTCGCATAAATTATGCAAGCATTAGTTTGAACAACTATCATTTACATACATTTCATCCTTCTGACATTCGACATGTATTTCATTAATGCAGTTACCAGTTTTTTCGGCACCATAAAACCGCACCTCATGGCCAATATTTCATCCCGAGCACTTACCCCTAGAGAATGCGTCACAGAATGAACCTCCACACTTAGTGATTGAATGAGCTTCTCACAGGATAAAGGCTAGGGATATATCATGCGTAAAGCTAGTTCCACTTTAAGTGGATCTAAATGCCAAACACCGAACATATACATCTAACAATCGTGCAATATAGAAAACACAACATGCTTCGACCAGCTCCTCACGTCTAGACAATGAAATTAGGCGCCCTTGGTGTGAATACATTACCAGAAGTACGACGCTCCACAATATAATTGGCAAAAAGTTCCCTTGCTCTGGCAGCAAGTATGAAGTGGCTGTAAGATGTTCATTAAATTGGATTGCATCGCCGACATCGCCTTGCGACCGCCCCTCTTCACCTCATTAACAGGAGCACCATGCAGACAGCTCTACTATTTCATATTTATAAATGCAACATTATGACAGAAGAATCACGCAACCATCGAATGGCAACGTCGGCCTATCTGTATCAGAACGATACCAACCTTCGATGCTACTTTTTACGCATCTTGCTAGATACCATGGGCGCATCAATTTGGTCACACTAGTTTACGGTGGCTAGCTGGTTGTGGTTTGCCCTAATTGTCATTGAATACTCTAAGGATGCAATCTAGGGTGTACCAATAAAATACAAGTGACATCCTTTCGGCCCTAATGCAGTATTCTTTGTTGGTTATCTTATTTATGGATTCAGTTTGTCGGTCCGTCCTTACCTTATGTCATAAGCACAGAAATAATGTTGGCGTACAATATTGTATTAATAAAAGCAAGTTACGTCATCTTTATTTATTAGATTATTTAATAAGTTATTGCAATTGCGATGTACCTTTTAAAGTTACTCCTGATGATTATATAAAGACCCTGATCAACACACTGAAGCGTGAGTTGCAAAGTGTTGTTGACTGAAATAGATGAAATATGACGCAAGTACACTATCAACAGTGACGAGATATATGGGTGATTTTCGAGGCGATAAAGCGAGGGAATAATACATTATCTGTCTATACAGCGTATGTTAAGCTGAGATTATGCTGATCATATCAAATCCATAATTGATGGGTCTATATAGTATTAATGCATTTTATATCTACCGTTATTGACTTAAGCATGCCATGTTGAATCTGTCACGGGTCAATTTAGAACAATTGAACATCCTACCAGCAACTACATCTGATACATATCAGCCTGCACTGATTAAGTTCAACTGAGTCAGTAAAAATCCTCTATATTGACTCATCCTTATCAACCGTACACTGCTTCATACCATTGTGTCAGCCAGTTGAATGGATCCGGATGAGCAGATGCTAATGTTTCAATCCTTCCTTGCTACTCAAGAGGTAATCATTTGCATCAGATTATATATTTGCAATTTTCATTTATGACAACATTTTACCACATCAATATCACAAAAGGTAGTGTGACGATCCTTTTTTGATTTGCTAATGTGATTTGTATTTTGATTGGTAATTTATGTATTTATTTTTGAACGGCGTTTTGACAAAGATGGGTGCTGGTTAGGAAAGTAATGTTATGACGAGATTGGTGGGTAGTATTAAGCGTGATGCTGTTATGATATGTGGGTCTATTGATATCTGCACAGCATTCTTGTTGCTTACTCATCATGGTTACCAAGGTTTTGCATACCATCGGAATGTGCTGGATGAGGAGGTAGCACTGGGATGGTCGATTAATCCTTCCTTATATGGAGACGGTAAAGCCAATTCTAGGGTATATAAGATCCACGAAACACGCACTCACTACAGAGACCGACAGACTTCACAAAAGACTGACTCACGTCGACTCCTAGACAAACTCCAAAAGAGACTCACTTCGACTCCAAGAAGCCACTTCTACCTTGTTTTCTGTGCGTGGATCACACTGGAAATACACCCTCATTGGTTCAAGACGGAGTCCTTCACTTACCTGTGCACTTATTAACCGTGTTGGTAATTATAAGTAGAAGGGAACACGCAATAGAAGAACAAAAATAATATCTAAGCCTTACCTTAAGTCGCGATTGGTAGGAGCATAACAAGTCACGTTGAAAGAATCTAAAAGTCATGTCGATTGTATCCTTAACTTATCATTTATAACAGACATGTATCGCTAAGGAGTTATGTTAGCAATGCTTAGAATAATGTGAAATACCCATTGCACGTGATTTAGCTAAGATTTATTCGGTTCGTAGTCAAGCAACTGCCTCAGATACATATAAGCTTTAACAAGTGTTGGGCTATCGGGTCTGTCAAAGTTCAAGGGCGGCTGCAGTGTGAGCAGATAAAGTAGATTAACTGATTAGTCAATATTGGAACGTACTAGGAACATGATTTACGGTTAGGTCAAGAATATCATAGAAGCTGTTACACCGGACGGCGCTATTTGCATCACCAGCAAAATCTTTACTTTAGGTAAATAGTAGTATGGAAAAAAGCGTTTCTGGTTAACTTCACTTAATTAAACTAACGGGGGCCAGTTCCGCTTACTCATGCTTTTCAATGTTTGCTCCCTGTCACTTTTGTTGCTTTGTGAGGTGACCCCCAGCAGGGCTACACGGCTCATAAATAATTACAAGGCTGTAAGTCAGGTCGGATCCGACCCACAACAGGCCAGACTGGTAAATTAAAGAGACCATAGACAAAGGTGTCTGCACCGTTGATGGCTATCCATTGTCTTGAGTCCAACAGGGAGAGTGACACCATGTTGACGTGTAGCCCATATATCTCGAGCCATGATTCCTTAAGCTCGTAGTCTGTATCTCACTCCAACTTACAAGCTCTTCTTTATGCTTTACTCGTTCCATAAGGTAATCACAATATCTCCCAATATCTTCTATTCTACCTGATAATCTACTTCTTTCTTTCATGCGTTTACACAACTTTCAAGCGCGCAATGCATTCGCCGTTTTTATTCTGGAGTCAGTTTATTATATAACAAATTTGTTTTCTCTTCAAAATGACGTCGTCCCTGTTCGAGTCGGTGGTGTTATATCATAGCCTTATGCATGCATTCACTACATTCGTCATGATACATGCTTACATGCGGTAATTAATATTGCATTGATATATTATTTCTCTCCCAAACCGCGAACTATTTTCAAACTTAACGGCTGCATTCATGCATGTATAAAATTCCTTCACATCCAGTTCTCTTTATGTGATTGCAGTGATAACCTGCTTTTTCACGCCATCGTTCTCTGCGTTGAAATTATCCTACTAGTCTATATTAGTAGGTAACGCTCAACGAAGCGATATGTTTGCAACTGGTATGAATCTATTGTGGCAAAAACAAACTAGTATATATTTCACTCTGTGCAAACTGACAAGGAAAAGCGAAATGGCGCAACATGTCGACGCTGTGTGATATTATCACATTAACATGTAAGTATATGTTTATATATTCTGTCTGTGAGATAATATTTTTCCATGTCACCAAAAAACCCTGTATAAGTATGACCGAAGTAGTCGGCAACACAAATACTGTAACATTGGAACAAAAGTGATATACAAACATCATTTAAAATTGAATCAGATTAATTTTTAGCTGGTACATGACGCTGCAAAGTGTCGACATTTTAACACTAATATAAGTTGGCCTAATATACATATTTCATTTAAGGCGTGAGTTATGGGCTATACAATGTGTTCATCAACGATTGTGACGTCTCAAACAGAGCCGGCTTACTCACTTCTGCCAAACTGACCATCTGATACTGTCCAGATGACGCTACTTGGTCTGTCAATCATCAATAATTTGCCTTAGTTAACATTGAGAAATCATACAATCGTCGTATCTGTCGAAAATCCCAGTTGCATGTGCTACACTCTCCAGACCAGCCACAAATCATTTACAATTGACCAAATGCACTGTCATCACACCATACTTGGCAACCTTTCATCTCCATTTGGCTTTGGAAATTTTCATAAGACTAGAATGGGAGTTAAAACGACGTCAAGCATATAACAAGCTAATGAAGATTCTATGTGAAGCTTTACAGTGTCACAGTATGTCAAAAGGAATATACTATATGACAAATTGACAAGCAGCATGCGTTAGAAATAAGATATTGATCCAGTGGTGCAAATACAACTATTGCGGACTGTTGCGACCGGTTTTCTGGACGTTGTTTCTTAACCAGCGTGGACATATCGAAGCACATCACTTGCTGCATCCATTCCCTCAAGCTGCGTCATATGATACGTTCAATTTGTGTATATTGACAAACGCGACTTCTTACTTCATTCAAATTAATATACCTGCCGAAAAAAGAAAGAATTAAATTTATTTGGATTATTATTAAAATGACTCGTTATTATACGTTATGGCTCGTTTTAGCGCTTAATTTATTCCCTTTACTCATCACTTCTAATAAGCCGCCCCGAGAAATTTGATTTCTTATATATTTACTTTCAAGGCTTCATAATATGCGTGGCTTGAGCTATATGCATACCTAATCTAATCTTTTCTTCTTATCTATCTATAGCCGCTCTGTCAACACACTTATGTACATGCTTTCGCACGCACCACAAAGTCAATTATCGCATCACAGCAATAAGCACATCAGCAGTATATACGTCATTAGAAGTCATTTCATTGGCTAGACACGAGTATATCATACTTATTAAAAACTACCTACGCGATTGTTGTTGTGCTGAGACCATCTTTATGATTTCCTCTTCAGCTAATGACGATCGGGGATTTCCTTTTTCTGTCATGAGTTATACTGATTTATTGACAGTTTCGCATAAATTATGCAAGCATTAGTTCGAACAACTATCATTTACATACATTTCATCCTTCTGACATTCGACATGTATTTCGTAAATGCAGTTACCAGTTATTCGGCACCATAAAACCGCACCTCATGGCCAATATTTCATCCCGAGCCTTTACCCCTAGAGAATGCGTCACAGAATGAACCTCCACGTTTAGTGATTGAATGAGCTTCTCACAGGATAAAGGCTAGGGATTTATCATGCGTAAAGCGACCCCACTTTAAGTGGATCTAAATGCCAACACAGAACATATACATCTAACAATCGTGCAATATAGAAAACACAACATGCTTCGACCAGCTCCTCACGTCTAGACAATGAAATTAGGCGCCCTTGGTGTGAATACATTACCAGAAGTACGACGCTCCACAATATAATTGGCAAAAAGTTCCCTTGCTCTGGCAGCAAGTATGAAGTGACTGTAAGATGTTCATTAAATTGGATTGCATCGCCGACATCGCCCTGCGACCCGCCCCTCTTCACCTCATTAACAGGAGCACCATGCAGACAGCTCTACTATTTCATAGTTATAAATGCAACATTATGACAGAAGAATCACGCAACCATCGAATGGCAACGTCGGCCTATCTGTATCAGAACGATACCAACCTTCGATGCTACTTTTTACGCATCTTGCTAGATACCATGGGCGCATCAATTTGGTCACACTAGTTTTACGGTGGCTAGCTGGTTGTGGTTTGCCCTAATTGTCATTGAATACTCTAAGGATGCAATCTAGGGTGTACCAATAAAATACAAGTGACATCCTTTCGGCCCTAATGCAGTATTCGTTGTTGGTTATCTTATTTATGGATTCAGTTTGTCGGTCCGTCCTTACCTTATGTCATAAGCACAGAAATAATGTTGGCGTACAATATTGTATTAATAAAAGCAAGTTACGTCATCTTTATTTATTAGATTATTTAATAAGTTATTGCAATTGCGATGTACCTTTTAAAGTTACTCCTGATGATTATATAAAGACCCTGATCAACACACTGACGCGTGAGTTGCAAAGTGTTGTTGACTGAAATAGATGAAATATGACGCAAGTACACTATCAACAATGACGAGATATATGGGTGATTTTCGGGGCGATAAAGCGAGGGAATAATACATTATCTGTCTATACAGCGTATGTTAAGCTGAGATTATGCTGATCATATCAAAGCCATAATTAATGGGTCTAAATAGTTTTAATGCATTTTATATCTACCGTTATTGACTTAAGCATGCCATGTTGAATCTGTCACGGGTCAATTTAGAACAATTGAACATCCTACCAGCAACTTCATCTGATACATATCAGCCTGCACTGATTAAGTTCAAATGAGTCAGTAAAAATCCTCTATATTGACTCATCCTTATCAACCGTACACTGCTTCATACCATTGTGTCAGCCAGTTGAATGGATCCGGATGAGCAGATGCTAATGTTTCAATCCTTCCTTGCTACTCAAGAGGGAATCATTTGCATCAGATTATATATTTGCAATTTTCATTTATGACAACATCTTACCACATCAATATCACAAAAGGTAGTGTGACGATCCTTTTTTGATTTGCTAATGTGATTTGTATTTTGATTGGTAATTTATATATTTATTTATGAAGGGCGTTTTGACAAAGATGGGTGCTGGTTAGGAAAGTAATGTTATGACGAGATTGGTGGGTAGTATTAAGCGTGATGCTGTTATGATATGTTGGTCTATTAATATCTGCAATGCATTCTTGTTGCTTACTCATTATGGTTACCAAGGTTTTGCATACCATCGGAATGTGTTGGATGAGGAGGTAGCACTGGGATGGTCGATTAATCCTTCCTTATATGGAGACGGTAAAGCCAATTCTAGGGTATATAAGATCCACGAAACACGCACTCACTTAGAGACCGACAGACTTCACAAAAGACTGACTCACGTCGACTCCAAGAAAACTCCAAAAGAGACTCACTCACTTCGACTCCAAGAAGCCACTTCTACCTTGTTTTCTTGGATCACCCCGGAAATACACCAACATTGGTTCATGACGGAGCCCTTCACTTACCTGTGCACTTATTAACCGTGTTGGTAATTAGAAGTAGAACGAAACACGCAATAGAAGAACAAAAACAATATCTAAGCCTTACCTTAAGTCGCGATAGGTAGGAGCATAACAAGTCACGTTGTATCCTTAACTTATCATTTATAACAGACATATATCGCTAAGGAGTTATGTTTGCAATGCTTAGAATAATGTGAAATACCCATTGCACGTGATTTAGCTAAGATTTATTCGGTTCGTAGTCAAGCAACTGCCTCAGATACATATAAGCTTTAACAAGTGTTGGGCTATCGGGTCTGTCAAAGTTCAAGGGCGGCTGCAGTGTGAGCAGATAAAGTAGATTAACTGATTAGTCAATATTGGAATGTACTAGGAACATGATTTACGGTTAGGTCAAGAATATCATAGAAGCTGTTACACCGGACGGCGCTATTTGCATCACCAGCAAAATCTTTACTTTAGGTAAATAGTAGTATGGAAAAAAAGCGTTCTGGTTAATTTCACTTAATTAAACTAACGGGGGCCAGTTCCGCTTACACATGCTTTTCGATGTTTGCTCCCTGTAACTTTTGTTGCTTTCTGAGGTGACCCCCAACGCGGCTACACGGCTCATAAATAATTACAAGGCTGTAAGTCAGGTCGGATCCAACCCACAACAGGCCAGACTGGTAAATTAAAGGGACCATAGACAAAGGCGTATGCACCATTGAGTCCAACAGGGAGAGTGACACCATGTTGACGTGTAGCCCATATATCCCGAGCCATGATTCCTTAAGCTCGTAGTCTGCATCTCACTCCAACTGACAAGCTCTTCTATATGCTTTACTCGTTCCATAAGGTAATCACAATATCTCCCAATATCTTCTATTCTACTTGATGATCTGCTTCTTTCTTTCAAGCGTTTACACAACTTTCAAGCGCTGCAATGCATTCGCCGTTTTATTCTGGGAGTCAGTTTATTATATAACAAATTTGTTTTCTCTTCAAAATGACGTCGTCCCTGTTCGATGTACTCGGGTTGTCAAGGAACATAACAACGAGTCATATTAAATTATTGGCAACTTACTTGACCATTTGATTTCAACCAATAATGAATTAATATTGGAACAACCCCAGTACATAGTAGAAAAACCAACAGGATTGGTCATTCTTTACAACCTATTCAGCCTTATTAGTTATAGCGATGATATTGTAAATCCACAACCACAAGTGGCATTACCTAGTGAAACAATTTCTATGACTGGAAACTCTGCACATCACCTTCATGCATCTATTATATTGCGACTGACGTTTTTGTTGTCTATGTTATAAGCCATGCACATAGCAAGCACGATTGGAGGTGGGTTAACTTAGAATCAACACGGAATGATGATTAAACATGTTAAACGTTTGCTACGTTAGAGTACGATTTAGACGCGAATTAGGTGATATACAGGCATCCAATATGAGTGTTATGTGTACTGAGGCTAGCTGGGGTGTCTGTTTACGACGTTTGCACTCGTGTCGCATATATAATAACTGCATTTGGTCAGCGACCTAAGTTGACGTTGTAAGATTATGTTTGTATTGTCCGCGTAGTAGTAGCTAGACCAACCTTACCCCGAGAATATGAATTGTCACTGAATTTGTGCAAACTGCGCCTTTCGCGTTAATGAACCAAACGCGGATTTACGCCGATACGTCCTGACAAGGTCAAACACGGATGCAAAGTCGGTGGACATCAACAGTGTACAACGTCGGTTGTCGTAAACAGCACGCAACGTCGGTTGTCTTAAACAGCATGCAGCGTCGGCTGGAATCCAGATTTACGCAATGAATCAAGTTAACCAGTCGACAAATCATCTGAAACTGGGTTTATGCTTGAGCAGGAAACGCACTCTTGGGAGACTCAAAGTTTTTTTTTAAAGATTTGGGTTCACATTTAAATTATCATTGAATTGCTGCTTGCAAAAGAATATATCCCTACTCGATGTGATCGTTGAGTTTTCTTTTATAGACAATCATTTGAGCTATGTTGCTAGTGGCATCCATGCCGGAATTCATTACTGTCAGAGGAGCAAAATATAGAATATATACATACGTAATGCGGCGTGTATCTGGCGGTGATTAATTCAAAAGATCCTCTCACGTCTTGGCGAATGCCAACGAATGTGCCAGGAGCTTTAATTTGGCAGACAAGATCCGTAAACAACCCTAGAAGTGATATTAACGAGTACTGGAAGCTTTTAGACTCTGTATGAAAGAGAATATTAGTGTAAGGACAGTGAACTAGCTAGAATACAAGCTGACTTGGTATGTTGTATTATTGGCGATATTTAACTGCCATTAACGAAAACTTTAGTCCTACAAAGACATAATGGGTTTTGTTGTCACTGAACTAGGTTGATAGATGATCAGTAAGTACACTGCACACATATGTTATGGACAGCTTCGTGCGTTCTGATGTTCAGGATTTGAATATGAAATGCATAACCAGCATCAGAATTGCACGTTTGAAAACATTGTTTTTGATGAGATTCATAGACGCAATTGTACGGACTCCTTACAATTCGGTGTCGTGGCCTATATGTTCATTCAACTGTTAGCAATAATGATGCAAAATTGCACGGATGGATGTCATTTTATTGATGACTAACTATCCCTAACTTACAATTGTAACAAGAAGCTTATCTGCGTCGGTGACGTCCGAATTCTCGAACATTGTGTCTGCAGTCATGCACATATTTGTTCCTAAACACACATCCCTAGCGCTGCCATGTGCTGCAGATTGGCACCCACATTAACAGTTTGCAAAACAGCCCGTGGACATCATTATTTTGAATCGCCATAAAACAATCGCATAAAGCAGATGTTTCAGCAATCGAACTAACAAGGTGGTCACTATGCACATTATATTAATCGTTGACATGTGCAGTTCTATGTGTGAACGATTAGTTAATGTCAATTATTGCAGCTTGCGTTCATTCCACGTCAATCCTAAAGGGCATTGACCTTCAGGTGTTGGGAGGTTACACAGGGCACTATCGGTGCACCAGCTGAGGGTAATCTCTGTATGTAGGTTCAGTATATGCTCACTGAATACGTGTAGACCCACACCATTCGCCTGCTTTATTACCTACAAGTACTTGCATGGCAACCAGCTCTAGATGCAAAATATCTGAAAAAACTTACAAATATTTGATGAGCATGTGGTAATCGTAAATCGCATATTATTGCAACTTTTAGCGTACCATAAACCTGCTTGATATAAACGTAATACCAAAGCTGTTGACTTAAAACTACAACTCACGAATATTATATACACGAGGCAAGCCGTTTGGCACAGAACGCGCGTTGAGTAAGCGTTAGATAGAGCTCTAAACCCGGTCAATGATGCTGGTTCAAAGCATGGAAGGAACTGTTTGTTATTATCTGCGTAATCTACTATCCTTGTATAAACGTCAATTCCATTGATTTATATTCGTAACTTGACGCCCCACTACTGGCCGTGGTACAGTGCTCAAAAGTTACCATTAGCCCACCGGAAGTGAACACTTGACTGTGAAAGATCACTATACAACAGAATCGTTTCGCCTGATGAGCCTCATGTGAAACATGTTTCTACGGAATAAGCTTTAGATTCTCCTTCAGTCGCTGTATATATTTGATATATTATTTCACTGTTGATTGATTAAGTGATTTTTGCCCTATGTTGGTTTGATTTATGATTGATCAAGTGGTTGTTGTTCTTTCTTGTTTTGGTCAATGTTTGATCAGGTGATTGTTGTTCTTTATTGTTTTGGTCAATGATTGATTGTTGTTCTTTATTGTTCATGGAATCGTAATGCCCTTCGTTTTTGTGAATCGAGTTTATAATGATGCCATATATTGACAATATCACTGACTCGCATGCCTTCATTGCTAAACAAAACGTACAATAAAAATGCCATATGCGGTCAATATGATTGACAGTTTCCGCTTAGTATCATATGCTGGTGCATCGCTGGTCACATTTCTATAATCTAATAGATAGCCTCTACAAGCCGACCAAATTTATACTTGCAAGCTAGATCATGCTATATTAATTATCATAATACATGCAAAATCAACCTGCCATGTGCGTTATTCAACTTTCCTTCAAAAGTAAACCATATATCAAATCAACAATGAACATGGTACGCTAATCTATATAGGTTTGATCCCCAACTCCTAAATTCATAATATTCGATCTAATGTAGACTCGATCTTTTTCGAACATAATGGGTGAAGTCATCGAGGATACGAATTATATCATATGTAATATTCAATGGCATAATAAATGAAGCAGTGCATATTGCGCTTGCATAGGATACCATAATGGAAGATCGACAATTGTCCACTAGATGATGAACTGAGGTTATTGCGTTGAATAATACCATAATAGTCTATTTTCTATGCTGATGCTCTTTGACATAATGCTTCCCTGGAACGGAGAAATATACTGAACGGGTTGACGCTATGCTGCCTGTTTAAAGTCCATGAGTTGTTTTCTCGCAAGATGATATTGATGGAATGGCGTTCGAAGTAAGATTTCCGAATAGCTAGGTTTTTTCTCACTACTCTATTATTACTAGGAAAGCTGCTCACATTATGGACATCTTAACTCATCAGTCTACATAATTGCTGTTGCGGATGCCGCAAACTACCTCTCGGTGTTCAATCAATCCTCGGTAAGTGCAAAAGCGCCCTCCAATTTTAGTGTAAGATTTAGTAATCAAAGGTGAGTGTAAAAGAATGCGTCTCAGGAATGCTGCAGGTATGTAATGATCGACACAATACGTGTTTTCTCCCTCAGAGATTTGATAATTAAATTTAAGTAGTCTATTTAAGAACACAGCGGTTATTTAATTTACAAAGCTCCCTTATTTAATCTAACTAACAAATATATATGAGTTTCGTTTCGGGTGTATTATATTATAACACGACAATTGCATGACTCGTCTGCACTCGCATATAGATGTTTATGTATATGCTGTTGCTATTCCTGTAGCCTACATTGGGTTAGAATTGTGGTGGGGGGAGAAAAGTTACTCTGGCAAAGATAATTTGTGCTTTATCAGCTAAAACGCCTTGAATGGCAAAATAATTTTTGCAAAATCATTGCAGCAAAAGGTTATTCATATGACGATATGAAAAATGCGTAATTGATGATGCCTTTAGTCCGTAATTACAAGAATTTTGATAATATGAATAGGCTATATTGTTCAAGCAATGACTGAAATACTCATTGCCAACTACATTGCCACAGCGATGTTTCATGATATTATGGCTATGTTGCCGCGATCAAAAATATGTAATAACTGGTGTAACCGCCTACATGAACAGATAGGTCAGCATGATGTCAATATTCATCTTAACAACCAGGACCATTCAATTTCGTTTTCATCCTGCTCAAGAACGCAGCAATACATAGACTCTTCGACATAACCGCCTGTAGCAGCTGACAGAGGAATTAATTGGCTCAATCAGGCATAATATGTTGCTCGGTCATGAGCATTTCAAATAAGCCAGATCCATGCTTTAGCTTCCTACACGAACGTATGGGTCAGCCCGATGTCAATGCTGAACAACCATAATCCTGGTTGTTCTAGAATTGAATATTCATAAAATCATTCCTGGTCTGTTTAGCCTGCTTATTTGCCCGTAACTGGCACACAACAATGCCCGAGTATGAATGGAGTAAACCGAGAGTAAGTTCTGTTTGAGATGATTTTTTTTATGCGACAGCCATATTAAGCTTATAGTGCGTCTAGTCTGTTTTGGCCAGCGCATCACATACTTACGGTTAATGGCAGAAAACAAAAGTCGCTAAAAGCCCCTAATATTACCTCACATTTTGCACCAATGAACGCTCTGCAGTGGTCCAAATATAACATACTGACCACTAACTTCTTGACACCAACTGTTTATTAAAATCCCTGGGTTCCATTGATCCTTTTGTTTGCTTGTTGTCAGGGCCTGGTTCACACAGTCCGGTATGCTTGAGCTGGGATTTTACATGGGAAGGTGTGGCGCTCATTCTTACACTAATAGCTATGGCAAACTAGATTTGGTTCAAGCGCCTACGGCATGTCTTCCAACGGCAAGCCTGGACGACCAGCAATACGGTATCAACAATTGAAATGACCCTTTAGCAGATGTTCTGACATGACTCCTTAGCCAAGTCAATGCAAAGCGAGAGAAGCGATGATTGCCTCTGGTCGATTACGCAAAGTTTGGCCTACTTAGACATGACCTGCAGACGGCCTTCTTAGCTGACGCAGTAGAAAACTTTCAAACTAAACGTCCTTTTTACTGTTTTTGCTACTGTGAATGCTTAAAATACTGTTATAATCATTATCACGAGGCCAAGTTCTAAATACTGACAAACTTTCATGTGCGTAAATAAAGCCGTTTCAGATATATCAGCGAGGTGCAATAGGTGCTCTAAAACACATGTCATTGTACAAATTGCAAAAGGTGAAAACAAGTATTTTTTCCACCTATTCCATGCTACGATAATTGCTCGTTACAATCATGTAATTCATATTTTGTTACTGCAATAGTTATGGAGGAGATAGTTATAGAAAATTGGGAAAAAAATCGACGAAAAATCGATCTTATAAGCCTCCAACACTGCGCATGCGCGTCAAATTTGATCGGTAGCTGATCTATCATTCCCCGAAATTTCATGTTGATATGACCAACCGTTCTGAAGAAAAGCCCGAAATATTATGAGGCGCTGTAGATAAGTAAGTGGGTGTAATTTTTTTGTTAGGGTCAGATTAATCTTTGCAGAATTGTATATCACATATATTTGTATTCTAGTGGCCAGCTGCATTGTAGTTCCGAAAATGTTGTTGATTTTCTTCTCTATAAATATACTGCGTGCCAATGAGTGGTGAAATGAGTGCAACTTTAAAGACAATTTTAAAAGTTTGCTTTTGTCGGATCGAAATTTGACTTTAAAGATGAGTCTGGCGTATCGAAACGACGTGCTCATGAATAATTAATCGCTTCTGCGTGACATCAGCTGCGGCATTGTTTTCGTTGCGATTAGCGCAAAAGGGCTGCTGGTAATTTCGCTATTTCCTCATTTCAGGAGAGCGACGAGGAGACATGGGATGGCACAGATCATTAGCAGGTTAATAGTAGATGGATCGATATAAATAGTGGCTTATACTAGATTAAAAACCATTAACAGCGTCAAGGTGAAACCACAATTATGTTTTAAACATTTGTTAAAATTCGGTGGCAATCTTGTAAACTTATCAAACCTGAATGGTTGCATCATCCAAAATAACTCGTTGACCCGTGCGGGTCACTCGCTGCTATTCTCTCCACCCGGCTGTCGTACTATACTGAATGTGCCGATTGAGGCTGTATGTCGATGAATAAAAACAGACCGGAGTTGCGCTCATGATTGGGGAAATTGTATAAAGTTGGGTGGCAACATGCGGAGCTACATCTAAATGGATATTGGGATGTTAGACAATGGGAGGGTGTGACTCTGCAGCCGTTTATAGCTCGGATGCCAGATATCGGAAACCGAGCGCAGATTGGGTTACATATTTGAGTTACTTTTGAGCTGGGAACAAAATACTAAGGGCTTCATAAGGCTTTCAAATGCAGGGGATTTTCAACCACTTCACGATATCAATGGCCAGTAATGAGTAGTGGTTTCTCAATATCAGTGCAAAGCAGGGTTGTATATTGACATTTCAAATGACAGATCGGAAACTATCCTCCGTGCCGTATATTGTCGTTTCTCGGCATTTTACGCACAGTCAACTACTACCAATAGTTCTGAATACTGTGGTTATTTGGAGGTTGGGCGTCGTCTTAATTCTCAAGAGTGTAAAGCTATTTATCTCTCTAGGGCGCTACATGTAGTGACTGTATATGAGGAGTAAAGTTGCAAGTTTCAGCCAAAATATTGGACGCTGGCTGGTTTTGCTGGGTGGCTGAAAATGACGGGGACAATTGCACTCAACACTTGTTCTATGGGCGATCTCATCAAATGGATACAGTTTCTAAGTAAACATTAACTTAGTCAGATGGTGATTTCAATCTAGGTGTGGGACTTAATCCCTTTTTTTAAATTCCAAGGCGTGTTAGATCAAGCCATGAATAAACTGTCCGATTAGAACGCCTGACAACGTTCTCGGGGGAGCATCAAATGCATTTATCTCCGACCTCCCCGATGTCTCTTTTGAATTTTGTAGACTTTTGAGCTTTTTTTCAACAACAGTTTACGAGCTGATTGGTGCTTAAAAGCGAATATGGACTTAAGTGGTTTAGCATTGCGAAATGAAGACATTTGCACATTCACAACACTTCCTTTCCGTTACAGTTGCAACATTTGCAGATACTTGACCCGTACCGAGTAAATGTTAGAAAGCAAAAGACTGATTGCATCTGGTTTAATAGTATGTCCATATTACAAGGTAGACAGTCATGTCCAGGTTAAAGGTAGCTAAATGGCAGAGACGATTTGTCACGTTCATTGTCGGACGACGATGTGTGATGATCTTCAAGTTGATGGCGCAATATATCAAAAGTTAAAAGAGGAGAGAATCGGCACGAGACTGATCTACTTTGAGTAAACTACTTCTATGTTTACCTTTACAATTATCACGTCTGGCCTGACGGAGTTAATAGGTTTGCTATTACTATTTGAACATAAAAGCATTTGTAGCAGGAGCTCTAACAGCTGCTGAAAGATTTTGGTCAAGTCTTCATCTACTGTAATTACAGCAGTAATAAAGATAGTTTGAAAATATTTACAGCTTAAATATGGTATAAACATCCGCATTGAGTGATATGCACCCAGGGAATATCTGACTTATATATGTGTATCTTTCGGATGAATCCTGGCTCTGTTAGATCGATATAGTTATTGATGCATCTACATCACCAAGTTCCTTCTAGAATGTTTTCGTTATCCGTAATGATATACAAATAAGGCAGTTATGCATCTTCATCGGCTGTTAGCCAAATTTGTACTCCACATAACGTTAAAGGTTGATTGCTAGGTGCTGGTACACCTTAAATCAACACACTTTTTGCCATTTACAATCGAATTGTCAAGCAATTTCCTTGCATCAGGCCTTCATTATATTGGTTTGCATCTCCACTATTGCTTTGCAACCACCACCCCCATCCCCACCTTCACGCTATCAGCAGAGCCCCATTCAGACAGCTCTACTATTCCATAATTACGACTGCTATGTTGTGATTAAAGCATCACGCAACACTCTGCATGGCAACGTCAGCCTATCTGTAGCAAACCGCCTATTGTCGTTGTTACTTAGATAGGCTGCTATCGAGAGACAGGTGCCTCTGGCTAGCTACTATGAGCGCTTGGTTATACGACTTGTTTGATATTAATATAATCACATTAGTTTACTATAGCTGGCTGGCTGTGGTTTGCCCCAAGTGCTCTCAGGACAGGAATGATTAACATAGCTTTTCATTTGGCATTACATCTTCTTAAACTGCGTTGTCTTGCAACCCACTGGTTGTAGGTTCCACCCCAAGGTTAGAAAACCTGAACTGTTACTAGTAACTCAGATAATCATACTTAATGTCGCTGCCGTCTCCGAAATGAGATGCACCCGACCCGCTAGCTCAATGGTATCGTGTTGGACATTCGTCGCAGTTAAGTTGTGCAAAGTGGACATTCATACTTGAGGGGAGCTGTCCAGTCATCACAATTATCCCCATCCATCACCATCGCAATATCATCTCGGTGTTGAAAGTGACTGAGTAGCTAAATATTGCATCGGGACCAAACAGCTCAGGCGGTTTATGTGTTTAATTTATCACTATTGCCTCATTCTGCTCATAAACGCTGGCCTTTTATACTTGTACTTCTCACAACTATCAGTCCTAGCCTCCAAGCCCTACTAGCAATGTAGGCATTATAGACGATCCTTGTTAAAAGTTAAGAAAACCTGGACAAATGATAATCCGATGTCGTCATTATCATCCTGTGGGGCAGGTAAACACGATAGAGGCAAAACATGTCGCACTCAATCGTTCACATTATGAAATCATATTGTTTGTACAAATTATTCATCGCTTTCCACATAGCTTGCGTTGACAAGCACTCTGTTATAAAGCTGCTACACTTTCCACGGTATTTATTTTCAACAACTGATAAAGGCAACATTTAAAATGTGATGAGCGCTTGGTTACGAACAATTAGCGTGCAACAACTAACTATGAAGTGCTACGTGGGAGAGATCCTGATTCGTATATAAGCCTAAAATGATGCATTTCAAAATGTTTTGCTATCTTTAGCACTGATTTGGAGTGCAGGTTGTGAGTTGTGATTCAAACGACATCATCTAGGCATAGCCTACTTTAGCACACGAAGCAGCTCTCTCAGCATGGCAAGTCATACCTGGTCAACAATCTTATTGATGCTAAGCTTGGGAATGGAAATATCTTTAATTTTAAGTTATTGTAATGCACCTTCATTCATCACTGGCACGAGATTTTTCTATCACACAAGAGTCTTTAATGCTACTGTAGCCTGTGATACTGAGAGTGATATATTGAGCCATCAGGTGACAATATATAAGCAATATTCCGAGAGTTGACGGCTTTTTGTAGCGATGTTTCGAGATAGGCGGTAGACTGCAGTGACGACTTGTGCTGAAGCTTGTATAATGGGGAAACATGAGAGGAGTGGTGTAGAAGAGAGTCGAGTTTGCGCACGAGTAGAAGTCTTTACCATTCCCTTATCGAACCAACAAGCGTAAGGTAGAGCGCCATCTGCTGAATTATGGGAAAGGAGTTAAATTGGGTTAGAACACAACTGTGGGCAGACAAATGGTTACTTTAGTCGGGATTTGGTAAAGACTGTAACGACGCGTGCAACGCTCATGACGCCTACCTGGTGCAAAGGCTTATATTGCTTATCACGATATCTATAGGACAAAGAGCATTCATAAACTGACGCTTTTCTCATTCCCTGTGGTAAACATTGGTGTTTCAATAGTAGGTCATTGCAAATGACCAATTGTCAACATGCATCTCAGGGGATGCAGCTCTTATATTACAGATACAGATACCAAATATTCCATTATTACATGATCGGTTGAAAAACCAAAAGACATTGGTGGAATTGGTTCAGCTCATATCTATCACATTGTCTTGTTTAATTCGCAAAGCAGTTGCAGCAAACAAACGAGCAATTAACTATGTTTTGTTCACTACCCCGAGAGGGGATCTTACGATTTGTCGGATTTGCCCCTGAACTGCAAAGGTGCATAAGTTGCAAGGTATATACTTTGCCTGGCGTAAGTTATACATGCGTGACAACGTGTATGAATGATAGGGTTATAAGAGTTGGCAGGGTTACTTATCTTAACCCGCTGATGTAAATAGGCGGATTGTATATTGCAACGGCAAAAATGCGATAAGATAATCTATTCATCTTCAATTATTCTTACCCCATCTTAACTGATCGAGGAATTCTGTTGTGAAATCAAATCATGAAAACTTCTTTCAAGAAGGTTTTTTTTTTCCCCTGATTATTTCCTTGCCGATGCCATTTGCATGACCGAATGTGAATTTAGGACCCGTAGAGAGATTACATTATCGCCCGCTGGATACGAGCATACGACAACATTTCGATTGTAAAACAAATAAGGTTGAGGTCTCAATCAGCATTTAAAACAAAATGAGGTGATGTTTATTTAAGAAGAAGAGGCGATTTGTCTGTTTAATCTGGGCCACCAAGTTCAGCACATTGATTTTAGAATATCACACCTGCCGTGTAAGCAAAAACAAAGTCTCAAACAGGCTTCATTGCAATTATACTGGTGGTCATACTAAGCAACATTTATATGGTACCGCTTTTTTCATAGACAGTTCCACGAACTCTTCTGAAGCAATATTGTACACATCGTTGCAGTTTGCAAGGTCAATGTAATTCCTAATGGAGCGGCTAGAGAACGTGAGCATCATTGTATTGCATACTTCTTGCAGTTCTTGCATCGTTATTGGTCAAGTAGTTGTAATCGGCATAAATACATACCGCCTCAAATGTTAGCGCGAAATAGTTACTTGCTGCAACAATGTGGCTGTCCGTTAAACTTATAGAAACGCAACAGTATCTGTTAAGAAGGGCAACCGTAGCTGTAGCTTTTTTCAACTTGGATATGCCCATCATATAACAGTTAATGAAGTTGTTAATCCTTCTCTGATGTTATATCCACCTTCTCCCAAAAGTAACATAATTTCTTGGGTTGACGTTTATGGAATATTAGGGTAATGGCCTATTTTGCAAATGGATCCAATGTTAAAAGGCCATAATAGTCACAAGAAAATTAGACATTATTTTATGTTATATATATCAAACTTATGCAGATTGTTATAAACGACAATAATGCAAAATGGTATTCCATAAATAATGTCGTGTTCTCTTTGTTATAGAGGAAGTAATCTTAAATGTACGGTAACCTATGTAACGACAAACCTAATGCGAAAACATACGTGACGCTTTGCACTAATCATCTACACAACGAAACCTTTAAGAAAGTTTTGTGGAGACAACATAATAGCGTTGTTAATTTCAAGCAACCTAAGGACATATAATTATATGCCCTTGGGTTTAATTCGATCGTACAAACGAAAACAATGGTGGGTTGCAAGTGGACATAATGATACTGCCACATATTTATGGTACCTTCAAAGTTATTCGGGTGTAAACGCAAACCCTACTTACAGATAATTGTATGAATAACACCAATCTGTTATAATACCAATACTAAAGAATTATCGCGAATAGTGGTATTTGTCTTAAGTGCTATCCATTATCTGCTACTCTGTTCTACGAAAATACAATGAGCTCATATGTGACTTGACTGGAAATATAAGTTTACTTTGAACTTGATGTTCATTCATATATATATATATATATATATATTTGATTGGTCAAATGTAATATGATATTTTAAGTTTACATATATGTATATATATATATATATATATATATATATATATATATATAGATATATATATATATATATATATATATATATATATATATATATATATATATATATATATATATATATATATATATATATATATATATATATATATATATATATATATATATATATATTCATAAATATATATTACCGGTATATTTTAAGATACGGGTCATTTGTCTCACTGTGCACTCGTTCTTGCAAAGGCTTTCGTCCGTAGTTACTAGCCTCTTTGTGTTGAGATAAATAGTCTGACGTGAACTAGTGCATATCGCCTAGGTCCTGACGAAAAAACAATTACATTATTTATCAATGTATATTTAGATATATTATACATATTGCAGACAATGACAGCGTACCCTGGATCATATAAAATAGTCAGTGGCTCAGGTGAATCAATATTTGCTATAGTCATCGCAATGATGAATAATTCGCTAGCATTGCGAGAGGTGAGATAGAGCAATAATCAATATATAATGGCAATATATATCATTGCTACATCGTACGCAAATACCCGGATTTGGTTGCAGTATTAAGATAATTGTTATTTACGATTGAGAGGAAGCAGGTGCACCACATTATCTCCATTGCTGCAGTAAACAATATGATCTACAGTTCAACCTATGTAATATAACGAACGTTAGTACCATTAATATTCCAGACCCGTAATCTTGGTATTATCTATTCTGCTAAATAACTTTTCGCAATTCGTTTGTTGCCCCGTCAATGAAATGAAGGTTTCTGGAGCAAATTACCTTCGGTGTAACGTGGAGTTCCCCTGCACCTGTTCTAAATGATGACGTTATGTTAATTGAGCATACTATTCAATAAATAAGCAAATTCAGCAATTAAGTGTCAAACATAATCAAATGTAGTCTGACGAAAGCACACCAACAAACCCTGCTATCAGCTTAGTGCCATGCTCCCAACGGAACACCAGCCCGGTGGACTCAGCTAGGGATTGGGCTGTGACAATTGATGCCATTGCGTGCTCGTTTGGCTCCCGCAGTAAGCCTAATGCTAACTGCCACGAGATGCTGGCGGAGACGTTTTCAACAGCAGCATTTAATTACATAGATTGATTGAATGTTCTCTTTGACTGGATGTTTATGGCGGGTAGCGGTCATAAAGGCTCAATATTTGCAGTAATGCTTCCCATATTGTGTAAATGCAGTACAGTTGACCCGCTGCTTTAGACCGTCTTTCATCGATCCTATGCCAAGCTCTCAAGCGGACTCTGCTTGATATAGCTTCTGGTAGCTGTGAGGTTATTGTGGGTTTTAGTTTCTAACTTGTCAATATATTTTCGCCGCCTTATGGTTCTAAAGTGTCGGTTTTGCTTCGGCCCTTTCTTTGCATTGTGTACCTCGGTTATAGATTCGTTTTATGAGTGAGTTGTCATGTAGTTGCAAATACAATGTTCTTATTAACTGATATAATCTGCCGATATGAACACCCTTTTGGTTGCTCTCGTGATAAACATGACTGACTAAGTATCCCCATAGTAACAAATTATAGTACGGAAAGTAATTGTGCCACATACAAATGTCTGTATTGCCCATTGCTTGCGTTACTCATTAAAGCATCCTGTTTTTCTTGAGCGTCAATCAATATCACCAGTTGATTGTAAAGCCACACACACACACAAACACACACACACACACATCACATACATATATATATATATATATATATATATATATATATATATATATATATATATAGAGATATATATATATATATATATATATATATATATATATATATATATATATATGTGTATTTATATGTATATATATATATATATATATATCTATATATATATATATATCTCTATATATATAGATATATATATATATATATATATATAGTATATATTATCTCTATATCTCTATCTCTATATATATCTATATATATCTCTATATATATATATCTATCTCTCTATCTCTATATATCTCTCTATATATATATATATATATATATATATATATATATATATATATCCATACATATAAGAAACTGCAGAGCATGACAAGGTCTTCACACGTTAGGAATTATGTTCATTCTCCTAGAATAAACCTAAGATCTATTTAAAAACAAACAAATGGAACAAAGTGTTGATTTGGTTGTACAACCGAACCGTGGAGTTCGTGTTCTATATTCAGGTACCTCGTGTGAAAATCACGTCATCATACATCTCGACATCCGGTTCTCCCAGCATCAAAATGTTACGCCGCTCCGAAGCTATCCTAAAAGAGGCCTTTTAAAACGTCACCGCCTCTTCCTAAATAAGTAATCACAATATCTCCCAATATCTTCTATTCTACCTGATAATCTACTTCTTTCTTTCATGCGTTTACACAACTTTCAAGCGCTGCGTTTTTATTCTTGGAGTCAGTTTATTATATAACAAATTTGTTTTCTCTTCAAAATGACGTCGTCCCTGTTCGATGTACTCGTTTGTCAAGGAACATAACAACGAGGTCAGATTAAATTATTGGCAACTTACTTGACCATTTGATTTCAAGCAATAATGAATTAATATTGGAACAACCCCAGTACATAGTGGAAAAACCAACAGGATTGGTCATTCTTTACAACCTATTCAGCCTTATTAGTTATAACGATGATATTGTCAAACCACAACAAAAGTGGCATTACCTAGTGAAACGATTTCAATGACTGGAAACTCTGCACATCACCTTAATGCATCTATTATATTGCGACTGACGTTTTTGTTGTCTGTGTTATAAGCCATGCACATAGCATGCACGATTGGAGGTGGGTAAACTTAGAATCAACAAGGAATAATGATTAAATATGTTAAACGTTTCCTACGTTAGAGTACGATTTAGACGCGAATTAGGTGATATACAGGCATCCAATATGAGTGTTATGTGTACTGAGGCTAGCTGGGGTGTCTGCTTACGACGTTTGCACTCGTGTCGCATATATAATAACTACATTTGGTCAGCGACCTAAGTTGACGTTGCAAGGTTATGTTTGTATTGTCCGCGTAGTAGTAGCTAGACCAACCTTACCCCGAGAATGCCAACGAATGTGCCAGGAGCTTGAATTTGGCAGACAGGATCCGTAAACAACCATAGAAGTGAAATTAACGAGTACTGGAAGCTTTTAGACTCGGTATGAAAGAGAACATTAGTGTAAGGACAGTGAACTAGGTAGAATACAAACTGACTTGGTATGTTGTATTACTGACGATATTTAACTGCCATTAACGAGAACTTTAGTCCTACAAAGACATAATGGGTTTTGTTGACACTGAACTACGTTGATAGATGATCAGTAAGTACACTGCACACATATGTTATGGACAGCTTCGTGCTTTCTGATGTTCAGGATTTGAATATGAAATGGATAACCAGCATCAGAATTGCACGTTTGAAAACATTGTTTTTGATGAAAATCATAGACGCAATTGTACGTACTCCTTACAATTCGGTGTCGTGGCCTATATGTTCATTCAACTGTTAGCAATAATGATGCAAAATTGCACGGATGGATGTCATTTTATTGATGACTAACTATCTCTAACTTACAATTGTAACAAGAAGCTTATCAGCATCGGTGACGTCCGAATTCTCGAACATTGTGTCTGCAGTCATGCACATATTTGTTCTCAAACGCACATCCCTAGCGCTGCCATGTGCTGCAGATTGGCACCCACATTAACAGTATGCAAAACAGCCCGTGGACATCATTATTTTGAATCGCCATAAAACAATCGCATAAAGCAGATGTTTCAGCAATCGAACTAACAAGGTGGTCACTATACACATTTTATGAATCGCTGACATGTGCAGTTCTATGTGTGAACGATTAGTTAATGTCAATAACTGCAGCTTGTGTTCATTCCACGTAAATCCTAAAGGTGTTGGGAGGTTACACAGGGCACTATCGGTGCACCAGCTCAGGGTAATCTCTCTATGCAGGTTCAGTATATGCTCACTGAATACTTGTAGACCCACACCATTACCTACAAGTACTTGCATGGCAACCAGCTCTGGATGCAAAATATCTGAAAAAACTTACAAATATTTGATGAGCATGTGGTAATCGTAAATCGCATATTACTGCAACTTTTAGCGTACCATGAACCTGCACAAACGTTTGCTTGATATAAACGTAAAACCAAAGCTGTTGACTTAAAAATGCCCAAACTACAACTCACGAATATTATATACACGAGGCAAGCCGTTTGGCACAGAACGCGCGTTGAGTAAGCGTTAGATAGAGCTCAAAACCCGGTCAATGATGCTGGATCAAAGCATGGAAGGAACTGTTTGGTATTAGCTGCGTAATCTACTATCCTTGTATAAACGTCAATTCCATTGATTTATATTCGTAACTTGACGCCCCATTACTGGCCGCGGTACAGTGCTCAAAGGTTACCACTAGCCCACCGGAAGTGAACACTTGACTGTGAATGATCACTATACAAGAGAATCGTTCCGCCTGATGAGCCTTATAAGAAACATGTTTCTACGGAATAAGCTTTAGATTCTCCTTCAGTCGCTGTACAAGCATGATATATTTTCCACTATTGATTGATTAAGTGATTTTTGCCCTATGTTGGTTTGATTTATGATTGATCAAGTGGTTGTTGTTTTTTCTTGTTTTGATCAATGATTGATCAGGTGATTGTTGTTCTTTATTGTTTTTATCAATGATTGTTCATGGAACCGTAATGCCCTTCGTTTTTGTGAATCGAGTTTATAATGATGCCATATATTGACAATATCAGTAACTGACATGCCTTCATTGCTAAACAAAACGTACAATAAAAATGCCATATGCGGTCAATATGATTGACTGTTTCCGCTTAGTATCATATGCTGGTGCATCGCTGGTCACATTTCTATAATCTAATAGATAGCCTCTACAAGCCGAGCAAATTTATACTAACAAGCTAGATCACGCTATATTAATTATCATAATACATACAACATCAACCTGCCATGTGCGTTATTCAACTTTCCTTCTAAAGTAAACCATATATCATATCAACAAAGAACATGGTACCCTAATCTATATGGGTTTGATCCCCAACTGCTAAATTCATAATATTCGATCTAATGTAGACTCGATCTCTTTCGAACATAATGGGTGAAGTCATCGAGGATACGAATTATCTGTATATATCATAGTAATATTCAATGGCATAATACATGAAGCAGTGCATATTGCGCTTGCATAGGAAACCATAATGGAAGATCGACAATTGTGTGAGTCCACTAGATGATGAACTGAGGTTATTGCGTTGAATAATACCATAATAGTCTATTTTCTATGCTGATGCTCTTTGACATAATGCTTCCCTGGAACGGAGAAATATACTGAACGGGCTGACGCTATGCTGCCTGTTTAAAGTCCATGAGTTGTTCTCTCGCAAGATGATATTGATGGAATGGCGTTCGAAGTAAGATTTCCGAATAACCAGGTTTTTTCTCACTACTCTATTATTGGTAGGAAAGCTGCTCACATTATGGGCATCTTAACTCATCAGTCTACATAATTGCTGCTGCGGATGCTGCAAACTGCCTCTCGGTGTTCAATCAATCCTCAGTAAGTGCAAAAGCGCCCTCCAATTTTAGTGTAAGATTTAGTAATCAAGGGTGAGTGTAACAGAATGCGTCTCAGGAATGCTGCAGGTATGTATTGATCGACACAATGTGTGTTTTCTCCCTAAGAGATTTGATAATTAAATGAAAGTAGTCTTTTTAAGAACACAGAGGTTATATGATTTACAAAGCTCCCTTCTTTAATCTAACTGACAAATATTTGTTTCGGGTGTATTATATTATAACACGACAATTGCATGACTCGTCTGCACTCGCATATAGATGTTGATGTATATGCTGTTGCTATTCTTGTAGCCTACATTGGGTTAGAAATGTGGTGGGGGGAGAAAAGTTACTCTGGCAAAGATAATTTGTGCTTTATCAGCAAAAGCGCCTTGAATGGCAAAATAATGTTTTGCAAAATCATTGCAGCAAAAGTTTATTCATATGACGATATGAAAAATGCGTAATTGATGATGCCTTTAGTCCGTAATTACAAGAATTTTGATAATATGAATAGGCTATATTGTTCAAGCAATGACTGAAATACTCATTGCCAACTACATTGCCACAGCGATGTTTCATGATATTATGGCTATGTTGCCGCGATCGAAAATATGTAATAACTGGTGTAACCGCCTACCTGAACAGATAGGTCAGCATGGTGTCAATGTTCATCTTAACAACCAGGACCATTCGATTTCGTTTTCATCCTGCTCAAGAACGCAGCAATACATAGACTCTTCGACATAACCGCCTTTAGCAGCTGATACCGAATTAATTGGCTCAATCAATATGTTGCTCGGTCATGAGCATTTCAAATAAGCCAGATCCATGCTTTAGCTTCCTACACGAACATATGGGTCAGCCCGATGTCAATGCTGAACAACCATAATCCTGGTTGTTCTAGAATTGAATATTCATCAAATCATTCCTGGTCTGTTAAACCTGCTTATTTGCCCGTAACTTGCACATAACAATGCCCGAGTATGAATGGAGTAAACCGAGAGTAAGTTCTGTTTGAGATGAATTTATTTTTGTGCGACAGCCATATTAAGCTTATAGTGCGTCTAGTCTGTTTTGGCCAGCGCATCACATACTTAATGTTAATGGCAGAAAACAAAAGTCGCTAAAAGCCCCTAATATTACCTCACATTTTGCACCAATGAACGCTCTGTAGTTGTCCAAATATAACATACTGACCACTAATTTCTTGACACCAACTGTTTATTAAAATCCCTGGGTTCCATTGATCCTTTTGTTTGCTTGTTGTCGGGGCCTGGTTCACACAGTCCGGTGTACTTGAGCTGGGATTTTACATGGGAAGGTGTGGCGCTCATTCTTACACTAATATCTATGGCAAACTAGATTTGGCTCAAACGCCTACGGCATGTCTTCCAACTGCAAGCCTGGACGACCAGCAATGCGGTATCAACAATTGAAATGACCCTTTAGCAGATGTTCTGACATGACTCCTTAGCCAAGTCAATGCAAAGCGAGAGAAGCGATGATTGCCTCTGGTCGATTACGTAAGGTTTAGCCTACTTAGACATGACCTGCAGACAGCCTGCTTAGCTGACGCAGTAGAAAACTTTCAAACTAAACGTCCTTTTTACTGTTTTTGCTACTGTGAATGCTTAAAATACTGTTTCAATCATTATCACGAGGCCAAGTTCTAAATACTGACAAAATTTAATGTGCGTAAATAAAGTCGTTTCAGAGATATCAGCGAGGAGAGAACTCGCAGCAAAAACGCAATAGGTGCTCTAAAACACATGTCATTATACAAATTGCAAAAGGTGAAAACAGATATTCCATGCTACGATAATTACTTGTTACAACCATGTAATTCATATTTTCGTTACTGTAATAGTTATGGAGGAGATAGTTATAGAAAATTGGGAAAAAAATCGACGAAAAATCGATCTTATAAGCCTCCAACACTGCGCATGCGCGTCAAATTTGATCGGTAGCTGATCTATCATTCCCCGAAATTTCATGTTGATATTACCAACCGTTCTGAAGAAAAGCCCGAAATACTATGGCTAGAGAAGAAGAAAAAAATAATAACAATTATCCTTCAAATTATGAGGCGCTGTAGATAAGTAAGTGGGTGTAATTTTTTTGTTAGGGTCAGATTAATCTTTGCAGAATTGTATATCACATATATTTGTATTCTAGTGGCCACCTGCGTTGTAGCTCCGAAAATGTTGTTGATTTTCTTCTCTATAAATATACTGCGTGCCAATGAGTGGTGAAATGAGTGCAACTTTAAAGACAAGTTTGCTTTTGTCTAGATATTGCCTTATTTATTGCCATTAGTCGTTGATGTGTGTCATTTGGAAACATTAACAGAAATCGCCCACTCATAAACCCCTGGACGATTTGTCACGTTCCTGATCTTCAATCATGTGGTGGTGTGTGCTGTGTGAAAAGTTGCCTAGCGTCCAAGAATGTGTCATTTTACAATATGTGAGGTATTTGTGTATATTTTCACGGCTAGAAATGCGTCCAGCTTAAAGTGCCTATCGCACGAAAAATCATGCCATTTTTTTCGCCAGATTACGGAAATATAACCCAGAAGTACCTATTTGTCTATGTATCAGTCGTCAAAGTGCGCGCTTTCGGATCAAAATTTGACTTTAAAGATGAGTCTGGCGTATCGAAACGACGACCTCATGAATAATTAATCGCTTCTGCGTGACGTCAGCTCCGCATTGTTTTCGTTGCGAGGCGCTATCTGCGCTACGATAAGCGCAAAAGGGCTGCTGGTAATTTCGCTATTTCATCACTTCAGGAGAGCGACGAGGAGACATGGTATGGCACAGATCATTAGCAGACATTGGTTGTTTCGGCAGAGCAAATTTCTAACCAGAAATGAGCTATTCAGACGTCTCTGATGAAAAAAAAAGACCCCGGTGATGTCATTGCTGCGCCTGGGACAACGGGGAACTCCCTGCGTCTCTGAGAACGGGCCTACTTTAATGACGTTACATTTTGGGTCTGACCTTGATAATGGCTGCCGCAGCGTTCTGTCTGACATCTTATCAAATTTGTACCTTAACTGATCAGATGCGACGGTTATTGGACCGGTTTGACTTTATTAATTACATTATGAATTGATATCAGCGAAGTACCTGTAATTGTGCGATAGGCACTTTAATTGCTGTTTAATGGCTAAGAGATACTCTTAGATGCTAGTGAATATTGGTTAATGGTAGATGGATCGATATAAATACTTTGTGGCATATACTAGATTAAAAACCATTAACAGCGTCAAGGTGAAACCACAATTATGTTTTAAACATTTGTTAAAATTCGGTGGCAATCTTGTAAACTTATCATCCCTGAATGGTTGCATCATCCAAAATAACTCGTGCGGGTCACTCGCTTCTAGTCTCTCCACCCGGCTGTCGTACTATACTGAATGTGCTGATTGAGGCTGTCTGTCAATGAATAAAAACAGACCGGAGTCGCGCTCATGATGGGGGAAATTGTATAAATTTGGGCGGAGCTACATATAAATTGATATTGGGATATTAGATTATGGGAGGGTTTGACTCCGCAGCCGCTTATAGCGCTGATGCCAGATATCGGAAACCGAGCGCAGATTGGGTTATATATTCGAGTTACTTTTGAGCTGGGAACAAAATACTAAGGGCTTCATAAGGCTTTCAAATGCAGGGGATTTTCAACCACTTCACGATATCAATGGCCAGTAAAGAGTAATGGTTTCTCAATATCAGTGCAAAGCAGGGTTGTATATTGACATTTCAAATGACAGATCGGAAACTATCCAACCTGCCGTATAGTGTCGTTTCTCGGCATTTTACGCACAGTCAACTACTACCAATGGTTCTGAATACTGTGGTTATTTGGAGGTTGGGCGTCGTCTTAATTCTCAAGAGTGTAAAGCTATTTATCTCTCTAGGGCGCTACATGTAGTGACTGTATATGAGGAGTAAAGTTGCAAGTTTCAGCCAAAATATTGGACGCTGGCTGGTTATGCTGGGTGGCTGGAAATGACGAGGACAATTGCACTCAACACTTGTTCTATGGGCGATCTCATCAAATGGATACAGTATCTAAGTAAACATTAACTTAGTCAGATGGCGATTTCAATCTAGGTGTGGGACTTAATCCCTTTTTTTAAATTCCAAGGCGTGTTAGATCAAGCCATGAATAAACTGTCCGATTAGAACGCCTGACAACGTTCTCGGGGGAGCATCAAATGCATTTATCTCCGACTTCCCTGATGTCTCTTTTGCATTTTGTAGACTTTTTAGCTTTTTTCAACAACAGTTTACGAGCTGATTTGTGCTTAAAAGCGAATATGGACTTAAGTGGTTTAGCATTGCGAAATGAAGACATTTGTACATTCACAACACTTACTTTTCGTTACAGTTGCAACACTTGCAGATACTTGACCCGTACCGAGTAAATGTTAGAAAGCAAAAGACTGATTGCATCTGGTTTAATAATATGTCCATATTACCAGGTAGACAGTCATGTCCAGATTAAGAGGTAGCTAAATGGCAGAGACGATTTGTCACGTTCATTGTCGGACGACGATGTGTGATGATCTTCAAGTTGATGGCGCAATATATCAAAAGTTAAAAGAGGAGAGAATCGGCACGGGACTGATCTACTTTGAGTAAAATACTTTTATGTTTACCTTTACAATTAGCACGTCTGGCCTGACGGAGTTAATAGGTTTGCTATTACTATTTGAACATAAAAGCATTTGTAGCAGGAGCTCTAACAGCTGCTGAAAGATTTTGGCCAAGTCTTCATCTACTGTAATTACAGAAGCAATAAAGATAGTTTGAAATTATTTACAGCTTAAATATGGTATAAACATCCGCATTAAGTGATACGCACCCAGGGAATATTTGCTGTGACAATCTGATTGTCGATTATAATGCATTGACCGCGGAAAAAAATACCACATATATTCATCTGATTTATATATGTGTATCATTTCGGATGAATCCTGGCTCTGTTAGATCGATATAGTTATTGATGCATCTACATCACCAAGTTCCTTCTAGAATGTTTTCGTTATCCGTAATGATATACAAATAAGGCAGTTATGCATCTTCATCGGCTGTTAGCCAAATTTGTACTCCACATAACTTTAAAGGTCGATTGCTAGGTGCTGGTACACCTTAAATTAACACACTTTGTGCCGTTTACAATCGAGTTTTCAAACATGTTCCTTGCATCAGGCCTTCATTATATTGGTTTGCATTTTACAGGGGATGCATATTGCATGTCATAGGTCACCTCAAGGCAACAGTCTTCATCTAATGCCCTGAGGGTCCCGGGTATACAAGGCAATACCCGGGCATACGTCCGTGTCGTCCGCCCGTTTGGCGCTATCTTTGGCCACTCTCTCTTATTTACTAGCCAGGTGTTGTCGGATTATCCCTGCGCTAGCGAGAACCGCTGTGCGCTGGATGTTTCCAACCAACCGTTTCTTGTCTCTTACCAGAGGAAATCCTTCCAGCTCCTTCTCTAGACTGTCTACATTGCCTAGGTTCCCAACCACTATGGGCACGACTTGCGTGTTATAGCCAGACGTCCTGGCCATATCTGCTGCGAGCTCGAAGTACCGTGCTCGCTTCTCTGCAGTTCGGTCATGCACCAGGTGATCGAGCGCCACAGCAATTTCAACGATGTAGATCCGGCGCTCTTTCTTGTCCCAGAGCAGTAAATCGGGTCGTCGGTGCTCCATCCGCTTTGTGGTTGTCAGACATATGTCCCAGACTAGTTTGTACTCTTCATTTTCTACTACATCTGGTACTTCTGTCCAACTCCCTTTGGCGGGGGCTCCTACTAACCCTGTCTCTGTTGCGAGCTGGTACTGGACCTGTCTACATACTGAGTCATGCTTCTCTTTGTAGGTCGAGAAGTTATGGGAAGGGCATTTTGCCAAGATGTGGTCGAGGGTTTCTTGTCCCTCTTTGCACACCCTGCACGTTGTTGAGCCTTGGTACACCCCTATTTTCTTGCAGTGTACTCTTGTTCGAGTCACGTGGTCCTGTGCCGCCAAGATGTAGGCTGCTGACCTAGCGTCGACTCTCCCCTCCTTCAACCATCTGTACGTGTCGTCCGAGAGGCATGTTTTCCTGAACTCACCGTGCTGTTTGTTCTCTCGGAACTCCAGCCATTCTGTCTTTTGACCTTCTCTGAGCTGTTTGGTTGTTGGAATCTCTTCCAGGTTTGCATCTCCTCAATTGCTTTGCAACCACCACCCCCATCCCCACCTTCACGCTATCAGCAGAGCCCCATTCAGACAGCTCTTCTATTCCATAATTATAACTGCTATGTTGTGATTAAAGAATCACGCAACTCTCGGCATGGCAACGTCAGCTTATCAGTAGCAAAACGACGCCTTTTGTCGTTGTTACTTAGATAGGTTGCTATCGAGAGACAGGTGCCTCTTGCTAGCTACTATGAGCGCTTGGTTATACGACTTGTTTGATATTAATATAATCACATTAGTTTACTATAGCTGGCTGGCTGTGGTTTGCCCCGAGTGCTCTCAGGACAGGAATTGTTAACATAGCTTTTCATTTGGCATTGCATCTAGCTAAACTGCGTTGTCTTGCAACCCACTGGTTGTAGGTTCCACCCCAATGTTAGAAAACCTGAAATGTTACTGGTAACTCGGATAATCATACTTAATGTCGCTGCCGTCTCCGAAATGAGATGCACCCGACCCGCTAGCTCAATGGTATCGTGCTGGACATTCGTCGCAATGAAGTTGTGCAAAGTGGCCATTTACACTTGAGGGGAGCTGTCCAATCATCACAATTATCCTCATCCATCACCATCGCAATATCACCTCGGTGTTGAAAGTGACTGAATAGCTAAATATTGCATCGGGACCAGACATCTCAGGCGGTTTATGTGTTTCATTTATCACTATCATTATCATTCTGCTCATAAACGCTGGCCTTTTATACTTGTACTTCTCACAAATATCAGTCCTAGCCTCCCATCCCTACTAGCAATGATCCTTGTTAAAAGTTAAGAAAACCTGGTCAAATGATATTCCGATGTCGTCATTATCATCCTGTGGGGCAGGTAAACATGATAGAGGCAAAATATGTCGCACTCAATCGTTCACATTATGAAATCATATTGGTTGTACAAATTATTCAGCGCTTTCCACGTAGCTTGTGTGGACAAGCACTCTGTTATATAGCTGCCACACTTTCCACGGTATTTATTTTCAACAACTGATAAAGGCAACATTTAAAATGTGATGAGTGCTTGGTTACGAACAATTAGCGTGCAACAGCTACTGGGAGAGATCCTGATTCGTATATTAGCCTAAAATGATGCATTTCAAAATGTTTTGCTATCTTTAGCACTGATTTGGAGTGCAGGTTGTGAGTTGTGATTCAAACGACATCATCTAAGCATAGCCTACTTTAGCTCACGAAGCATCTCTCTCAGCATGGCAAGTCATACCTGGTCACAATCTTATTGATGCTAAGCTTGGGAACGGGAATATCTTTAATTTTAAGTTATTGTAATGCACCTTCATTCATCACTGGCACGAGATTTTTCTATCACACAAGAGTCTTTAACGCTACTGTAGCCTGTGATACTGAGAGTGATATATTGAGCCATCAGGTGACAATATATGAGCAATATTCCTAGAGTTGACGGCTTTTTGTAGCGATGTTTCGAGATAGGCGGTAGACTGCAGTGACGACTTGTGCTGAAGCTTGTATAATGGGGAAGCATGAGGGGAGTGGTGTAGGATAGAGTCTAGTTTGCGCACGAGTAGAAGTCTTTACCATTCCCTTATCGAACCAACAAGCGTAAGGTAGAGCGCCATCTGCTGAATTATGGTAAAGGAGTTAAATTGGGTTAGAACACAACTGTGGGCAGACAAATGGTTACTTTAGTCGGGATTTGGTAAAGACTGTAACGACGCGTGCAACGCTCATGACGCCTACCTGATGCGGGGGCTTATATTGCTTATCACGATATCTATAGGACAAAGAGCATTCATGAAATGACGCTTTTCTCATTCCCTGTGGTAAACATTGGTGTTTCAATAGTAGGTCATTGCAAATGACCGATTGTCAACTTGTATCTCAGGGGATGCCTCTCTTATATTACAGATACAGATACAAAATATTCCATTATTACATTGTCTTGTTTAATTCGCAAAGCAGTTGCAGCAAACAAACGAGCAATTAACTATGTTTTGTTCACTACCCCGCGAGGGGATCTTACGATTTGTCGGATTTGCCCCTGAACTGCAAAGGTGCATAAGTTGCAAGGTATATACTTTGCCTGGCGTAAGTTATACATGCGTGACAACGTGTATGAATGATAGGGTTATAAGAGTTGGCAGGGTTACTTATCTTAACCCGCTGATGTAAATAGGCGGATTGTATATTGCATCGGCAAAAATCCGATAAGATAATCTATTCATCTTCAATTATTCTTACCCCATCTTAACTGATCGAGGAATTCTGTTGTGAAATCAAATCATGAAAACTTCTTTCAAGAAGGTTTTTTCCCCTGATTATTTCCTTGCCGATGCCATTTGCATGACCGAATGTGAATTTAGGACCCGTAGAGAGATTACATTATCGCCCGCTGGATACGAGCATACGACAACATTTCGATTGTAAAACAAATAAGGTTGAGGTCTCAATCAGCATTTAAAACAAAATGAGGTGATGTTTATTTAAGAAGAAGAGGCGATTTGTCTGTTTAATCTGGGCCACCAAGTTCAGCACATTGATTTTAGAATATCACACCTGCCGTGTAAGCAAAAACAAAGTCTCAAACAGGCTTCAACATTGCAATTATATAGGTGGTCATACTAAGCAACATTTACATGGTACCGCTTTTTTCATAGACAGTTCCACGAACTCTTCTGAAGCAATATTGTACACATCGTCATTTTAAGCAGGTTGCAAGGTGAATGTAATTCCTAATGGAGCGGCTAGAGAATGTGTGCGTCATTGTATTGCATACTTCTTGCAGTTCTTGCATCGTTATTGGTCAAGTAGTTGTAATCGGCATTAATACATACCCCCTCAAATGTTAGCGCGAAATAGTTACTTGCTGCAACAATGTGGCTGTCCGTTAAACTTATAGAAACGCAACAGTATCTGTTAAGAAGGGCAACCGTAGCTGTAGCTTTTTTCAACTTGGATATGCCCATCATATAACAGTTAATGAAGTTGTTAATCCTTCTCAGATTTTACTTCTCCCAAAAGTAAAGTAATTTCTTGGGTTGACGTTTATGGAATATTGGGGTAATGGCCTATTTTGCAAATGGATCCAATGTTAAAAGGCCATAATAGTCACAAGAAAATTAGACATTATTTTATGTTATATATATCAAACGTATGCAGGATACGTTTCCACAGATTGTTATAAACGAAAATAATGCAAAATGGTATTCCATAAATAATGTCGTGTTCTCTTTGTTATAGAGGAAGCAACCTTAAATGTACGTTACCTATGTAACGACAAACCTAATGTGAAAACATGCGTGACGCTTTGCACTATTCATCTACACAACGAAACCTTTAAGAAAATTTTGTGGAGACAAAATAATAGCGTTGTTAATTTCAAGTAACATAATAATAATAATACAATTATATGACCTTAGGTTTAATTCGATCGTACAAACGAAAACAATGGTGGGTTGCAAGTGGACATAATGATACTGCCACATATTTATGGTACCTTTAAAGTTATTCGGGTGTAAACGCAAACCCTACTTACAGATAATTGTATGAATAACACCAATCTGTTATAATATAAATACTAAAGAATTATCGCGAATAGTGGTATTTTGTCTTAAGTGCTATCCATTATCGCTACTCTGTTCTACGAAAATACAATGGGCTCATATGTGACTTGACTGGAAATATAAGTTAACTTTGAACTTGATGTTCATTCAATATATATATATATATATATATATATATATATATATATATATATATATATATATATATATATATATATATATATATATATATATATATATATATATATTTGATTGGTCAAAATGTAATATGAGGTGGTAAGTTTATATATATATATATATATAGAGAGAGATATAGATAGAGAGATATAGATATATATATATATATATATATATATATATATATATATATATAGATATATATATATATATATATATATCTATATATGATGTTGTAGTATATATATATATATATATATATATATATATATATATATATATATATATATCTATATATATATATATATATATATATATATATATATATATATATATATATATATATATATACCGGTAATATATCTTTTATAGATTATTTCACACCTTCGTATATTTTAAGATACGGGTCACTTGCCTCACTGTGCACTCGTTCTTGCAAAGGCTTTCGTCCGTAGTTCCTAGCTTCTCTGTGTTTAGATAAATAGTCTGACGTGAGCTAGTGCATATCGCCTAGGTCATCACGAAAAAATAATTACAGTATTTATCAATGTATATTTAGATATATTATACATATTGCAGACAATGACAGCGTACCCTGGATCATATAAAATAGTCAGTGGCTCAGGTGAATCAATATTTGCTATAGTCATCGCAATGATGAATAATTCGCTAGCAATGCGAGTGGTGAGATAGAGCAAGAATCAATATGTAATGGCAATATATATCATTGCTACATCGTACGCAAATACCCGGATGTGGTGGCAGTATTAAGATAATTGTTATTAACGATCGAGAGGAAGCAGGTGCGCCACATCATCTCCATTGCTGTAGTAAACAATATGATCTACAGTTCAACCTATGTAATATAGCGAACGTTAATACCATTAATATTCCAGACCCGTAATCGTGGTATTATCTACGCTGCTAAATAACTTTTCGCAATTCGTTTGTTGCCCCGTCAATGAAATGAAGGTTTCTGGAGCAAATTACCTTCGGTGTAACGTGGAGTTCCCCTGCACCTGCTCTAAATGATGACGTTATGTTAATTAAGCATACTATTCAATCAAATAAGTTCAGCAAATTCAGCAATTTTGGTCAAACATAATCAAATGTAGTCTGACGAAAGCACACCAACAAACCCTGCTATCAGCTTAGTGCCATGCTCCCTACAGAACACCAGCCCGGTGGACTCATCTAGGGATTGGGCTGTGACAATTGATGCCATTGCGTGCTCGTTTGGCTCCCGCAGTAAGCCTAATGCTAACTGCCACGAGATGCTGGCGGAGACGTTTTCAACAGCAGCATTTAATTACACAAATTGATTGAATGTTCTCTTTGACTGGATGTTTATGGCGGGTAGCGGTCATAAAGGCTCAACAGTTGTTTCACGTAATCATCTATGTTTAAGTACCTATGGTATTATCTGGAGCTATGAATTATCGTTCTTTGCAGTAATGCAAATTTATCATGTCCTTTATCAGCATATTCCAACGTTACATCCTTCCCATATTATGTAAATGCAGTAGAGTTGACCCGCTGCTTTAGACCGTCTTTCATCGATCCTAAGCTCTCAAGCGGTCTCTGCTTGATATAGCTTCTGGTAGCTGTGAGGTTATTGTGGGGTTTTTTTCTAACTTGTTAATATATTTTCGCCGCCTTGTGGTTCTAAAGTGTCGGTTTTGCTTCGGCCCTTTCTTTGCATTGTGTACCTCGGTTATAGATTCGTTTTATGAGTGAGTTGTCATGAAGTTGCAAATACAATGTTCTTATTAACTGATATAATCTGCCGATATGAACACCCTTTTGGTTGCTCTCGTGATAAACATGACTGACTAAGTATCCCCATAGTAACAAATTATAGTACGGCAAGTAATTGTGCCACATACAAATGTCTGTATTGCCCATTGCTTGCGTTAATCATTAAAGCATCCTGTTTTTCTTGAGCGTCAATCAATATCACCAGTTGATTGTAAAGCCACACACACACACACACACACACACACACACACACACATATATATATATATATATATATATATATATATATATATATATATATATATATATATATATATATATATATATATATATATGTGTGTGTGTGTGTGTTGTATGTATATATATATACACATATATATATACACACACACATATATATATATATATATATATATATATATATATTATATATATATATATATATATATATATATATATATATATATATATTATATATATATATCTATATAATATATATATCTATATATATATCTATATCTCTATATATATATATATATATATATATATATATATATATATCTATATATATATATATATATATATATCCATATAAAGAAACGGCAGAGCATGGCAAGGTCTTCACACGTTAGGAATTATGTTCACTCTCCTAGATTAAACCTAAGATCTATTTAAAAACTAACAAATGGAACAAAGTGTTGATTTGGTAGTACAACCGAACCGTGGAGTTCGTGTTCCATATTCAGGTACCTCGTGTGAGTATCACGTCATCATACATCTCGACATCCGGTTCTCCCAGCATCAAAATGTTACGCCGCTCCGAAGCTATCCTAAAACTATCTTACTGTGATCTGTCCAAGCATTGCAATCATCTTTCATATCTCCAACTTGTGGATAGCGAAAGATTGCAGTAGACTATTATTTATAGTAAAATTGGCTACTGAAGCAGGAGGCACAGCGATAATAGGCGTGAAGAGATCGCTGAACTCCGTATGCAAAGTAAGCATGGAAATCCACATCATCTGATCATGTACTGCACACTTTATTTGGAGGGGTTTCTACCGACTGATGTGATGTGATTTAACTTACAATATTTATTTGGGTCCTCGAAGACAATTAACATTAATGCAGTGGTTCGAGCCTTGCGTTCAATGCCATACTAGGACATCATTTCACTAGAACATTATCAGTGCTGGCCGATTTATCATGCTTCTTCTAGAGGTAGACCGTTGACCCCAATGGAGTCGTTCGAGCACTGGAGATGCATTGATGCCATGCAAAGACGTTCTCTAACCAAACATTTAACACAAGGTGATGAAGGATAACTGCGGCGCTGCTACTGTGATGTCAATTTCGTCCATGGAATAGATAATCACCTTTGCGTCATGTATTGCACTATGTCAGCAGAAAGCCTCACCGACATATTGATTTTGTGATTTTCAGGACTATATGGATTAATTAGCGCCAGAGGTGGTCGAAGTTTTAACATCGGGTGCCAAGGTTAATACACCACTTCGGCTTTAACATGGCCCGTCCATCAAGGTTTAACAGATGAATGGTGATTCCAGTCTTGGCAACAGGTGAATGTTAATACCTGTGTTTGCAAACCCCTTCTTACATCTTCGCTGAAGCCGCTTCAATGCCTTTGTAATAAATAAGCCACTCATGCTTTATAATTTGTTTAATTTTAATTTGTGATAATTAAAACCTACTTGCATTTGCATTAATAATGATATAAATTTAGAGAAAATCGAGCATACATTTCTAATTGTCTTAATATATGATCAACGCCTCCACCAATTTCCGCGACTACATGATCATACTAGAATCTTTTATTTGTAATTACCCGAGTAAAGCTGCTCGGGTGATAAAGTTGGGCTTTGATTCAATATAGATCCACTCGGCTGTAAAGAAGAGTCGTTTCAGAGAACTCGCTTATGTTGTCCACGGCGCGATGGCAATTATTCTTTAATCCGCATTTTTTCGGAAATTTCATAAACGTAGCTTTTCCCCTACGATGATTTGTGACGGCAATTTTTCTTCAGGCATATAATTGAATGAGCTCGGATGTTTTCAGCTAGTCCCACCCAGTGGCAAAATTATATTTGCTATATATCTTGGTGAATGCAAGTAAGAGAAAAAAATCAATGATAAATGATGATAGATCTATGCCTGTGACAAACCAGTGTATTAAACGTTAAGACTTTCATTCCATTGACAATGGGTTTCCATGGATGGTCACTTATCGCCAAAAATCCTTCTTGCAGATATTACAAGCCATCTCTCTTTTTTAAACATACGGTTAAGGAAACAATAATATTGGTGCAGTTAATTTATATTGTAAGTAGCTAAAATCTGATTATCTATTGGTTGCCCATCTATCCATTTTGCAACACAGGATCAATTGAACATGTAGTGAATTATCCAAATTTTCTACCATACGTGATGACGTATATCTTAGCGTCAACGCGTTGAAATTAAAAGACACAAACACAATTGCACTATGGTTGGCAGCTCACCTCCAGGATGAACACAGCTATCGATGTGTGCTTGGATTGAACTTTCAGAATTAATGTTAAACGGAAATTATGTTATTCGAAACAACTTTCATTGCTAACATTGTTGCTAAACTAATGTTCAAAACGTGCGAAACGGCCCTAAACGTCCAACTGTTAGTTGTTAAAGACAACCCCACGTTTAAAGGTAGGCTGTGGGAAAATAGCAAGGATTAGACAAGTTGGGTAAGGGGCGGTCAGTCTAAACCGAACAGCAATGTGTGAAATACTAAATGATATTGCGTCAGCAGCAATATTCTGACACATTTGTAGCTTCTTATACTATGGCATTGTACAAGAACCATATTTAGGCGTAACATCTTCAAGTTATACCTAAATTAATTGGCAGCAGCGGATGCTATCCGACAATTTTCTTTGCCATGACTCAAATAGGTGTTGAAACCATATTTTGACATTTTGCATGTTTAATAAGCATATCGTGCGGTTGATATCGAATACTTGTTATTATATTGTATCGTGATATATGCTGCACCTTTCTAAAGACATTGCAGGTATAGTAAACCCATCCACTTTGTGTCTTCTATGGTACAATCGTATCATATACTTTCCATATGCAATCACACATGTAATTTGATTTAGGGATTAAAAAGTTTCATAGTAGTATTGCTAATGAACAATTTTTTTTCCTATAAGTTATAATTTTTGAGTAGTACAATAATGAAATCCGTTGTTGAGCCTGGGTAAGTATTGCTAATGAACAATTTACTTTTCTATCCATTGTTGAGCATGCTATGTGGTTAGGTTCTGCTTCATTTAATGACCACCGTTAAATATTTTTTGGCCAACATAATTTACTTTAAGGCTCTCAATAGCCGCTCAAGCACACTTGCAAACGCACCAATTATCAATCGTATTAACACTACTCAGGACAACATATTTTAATGGGTACAACATTATTTACGAACGCACGGAAGGCTATGATAACGACCACAATTCGATGATAGGCCATGTATATAGCTAACTATAAAATCAATCACGTGTCTGCTTACATTTGAGTTCTACATCGGGGCTTATTCTAAAATCGATTAGCTCAGCCCTGCATTCACATGATCAATTATTCACCCGATGGTGGAATATAATTGGCCATGCTAAGGTGTATACATACGACCTATTTGATAGGGGACGCGAATAGCCTGACATGAATGTCAGTGAATAGAACGAAGCGCTATGTCTAGATAATAAGCTATGTCTAGATAATAAGCTTAAGTACATGAATTATATTAAGTTTGATTCGCAAAGCACAGTTTCCCGGTATGCAATTAGAGAATCTTGCTGTCTTCAAATCATGCTAATGACATATAGGCAAGAAGTTAATGGGCTTTGTTCAGGATTAGCTATGCTCATTTTATATATCTCACAATAAACATCGACGGTATTAATCTATTTATTACCGAAGTCGCTCAACTGGATAACTACATCTGCGATGATAAACACGCCTGGGTCTTTTTAATTGCTAGTAACCCACATGCTTGTGTGAAAAGTATGCTTATTATTCAACAACCCAGCATGCATCAATATTCCATCAAGCATAATTTGAAGCACAGAAATTGCTTCCCTGCAAGACGCATTATATGTTTGAGCTATAATGATCATCGGAAGGCGTCCTCATTATAATTGACACATTTCCTGTCAACTCCTTTTTATACACGCTCATGGTCGTCAGAGCTCGTATTTCAACTCGATGGGCACATTTTACTTCCAACTATTCGGCTGTTTCTTCCTGGCTATGGTGGTCATTTGTAACTCAACTTGTTAAATCATTTGCGTATGCTATCGTATTTTCCATCCCTCAAAACATGGTCAATTTGTTGTACGCGACTGTACATGTCAGCAGATAGAAGACGAAATGACAACACAAAGAGCTAAAAATGGCTCCTCATATCTCGCAAAAGTTACCAATCGGTTATTATAGACCTATTGGCAAACATTTTCAGATCACGAACTATCCTCGTTTTATTATTCAATTATTGCAGTCCCAGAGGGGAGTGCTACTGATGATGGTCAGATGGTTCATCACCAAGACAAGGCAAGGGGTCGGTATGTTCACTTTGAGTGGACACTTTGTCAGAATTAGCCCCTACTAGACCTAAACGTCACGCGATCCAAGTCAAGCAGAATTACTCACACTCTCGCAGCAATTGTCGCTTGTGTAAATTTGAGGGAACCCAATAATTATTGGCAACGGTTAATTTTAATGGGAAGGTAAAAATAATGATTCCATAAAATACATGCCACTTTGCTGCTTAACCTACAATAACCTTAACACAATGAAGGAATAGATAGATATGAAAATATATATATATATATATATATATATATATATATATATATATATATATATATATATATATATATATATATATATATATATATATATATATATATATATATATATATATATATATATATATATATATATATATATATATATATATATATATATATATATATATATATATATATATATATATATTTATATTTAGGTAGCACCCACTTTATGACGTGGAACTAGTATTCAATGTAGAAAAAACCTGTTGCGTTTGGCATTCATCATGCTTATTAAACGTTGCCGTGGGGCAGGTTTTGGGCGCCATTTTGCTGTTTATCTGATAAATTTCCAAAGCAGACACAAAAGTCGTTTTTCCAATTTGAGAGTAGGAATAAACAACATGCATGAGTTTGCTGTGAGATGCGATTCTCTTAGGATATGAGTGCAGCATTCACCCTCTGTTGTAAAAACATATTCCAGCATGAAATGATTACGAAGGAGACGGAATTCGATACTGGGCTGAAACAGCTATCTGGGAAGACCACCTGCCACAATAGAATAGCAACTATTTGGGTAGTGAATGGTTCTCTGTGTTTGCAACGTATGACTACATATAACTTCTTCTTTGTGTTCTGGGTATGTGTAATCATCGTTCGCTGTTTGCTTTATGGCTTATTTATCCACTTGTAGTCTCGTGTACTATGGCCGATCGAATGTAACATTTAGAAGAGGAACCATAGCGGTCTAGTATGCAAGTTCGTTAGTGAAAATATAAGTTGTTTTGATAAAACCAGCTTGTTACATTGCCAGTAGTGTCCTTGTTCAATGTTTCTCCGGATGATTAGTAAGTATTATGTATTTCAATAGCCAGTTATCGTGCATGGCGGGCAGTAAGTCATTAACAGGTGTACTTTACGGCAGAGTAGCGACGAAAGTCAGCTATTGTGAATCATGGGCATGACACAGTATATAATATACGTTTAAAACTTATCAAACAAATCCTTTAGGCAAAGAATTAATCTAGCAATCATGCTGTGCCCTGATAGCAACAAAACACCACGCGCCCAGTAAACAGAACAGCCATACCTCGTCAGGAGTAAACAGAACGGACATACCTCGTCAGCAGTAAACAGAACAGCCATACCTCGTCAGCAGTAAACAGAACGGACATACCTCGTCAGCAGTAAACAGAACAGCCATACCTCGTCAACAGTAAACAGAGCAGTCACACCTCGTCAGCAGTAAACATACCATTGTCAATTAGCTGCAGCAGTATTTCTGTTGTTTCAGTTAACCATCGACAACTCCATCACGTTGTCGTCTTAGCTGGTAAGGTGACTATGTTGCATGTTGGTGGCATTTCCATTCAATGCTAAAGAACGCAGTTTATGGAAGGTTCTAACAGGTTCTAACGGGGAATCGGATTGAATATTTCGGAATGTAAAAATGTGTTTTGGTTACTGTAGCTTTGCTGCTATTATTTTAAAGGACATTTCAATGCCTCTCACAGCTAGCATAAATACAACTAATGTGTAACAATTAGGATATCCGCGCTATTGATGGAAGTTATGGAAACATCCATCATACAGCAAACACGACGGACATCCACCGGAGGTTTATTTTATCGACCAAACTTAGTTTTAAATTAATAGTTTCTAAGTGATTATTAAGTCGAGACCATCTCTGATAGTCCACCATTAAGTTACGACGCTGGGTGATATTCTCGGATGGTCAGTTGGTACGTTTATCGGTGAGACGTTCCACTGAAGCTGTTTAGCAGATCACGTGAATGTTCATGTACTGGGCTATCGTTCTACTATTGTACACAGCGAGTCAGCGTACATGAAGGTGGCAACGTTCCGTACAGTCATTTTGAACCATACTGATTCATATTATCATGGATATATGAGACGCTTATTATTGAATTACTGCAAACATCTGATCATAAGTTGTTCAGCAGCACATATTTCCGGGTAAATTTGATGTCAGCGGCAAGGTTGAGTCAACGTGAATGCTACCGAACCCCACAAATGTTATAAAGTACCCGCATATTGATCAAAGTTCATAAGCATATGTGGATTACAGAATATTTGTGTTCACTTAGGATGTGTGACAAGGTCCACTTAGAAATTACCTGGAAACTCGTCAATATGGTTTGCTATTGTTACTGTTAGTAACTGGGGACCTCACATGATTAACACACCTGGGAATGTGTCCGAATTGTAACGATCAAAACATATACTCGCCTCAAGCAACCAACCACAAAGAACCAAGAAATAGTCACAGACGGGCACAAAATCCTCAATGAGTCATGACAATTTCCGCTGGAATACCTCAGCTAACAATGAATGCCACAAGCCAAGCTTTGAAACACTTTTTTTGCCGAAAATCTAAATGGTGAACAAAAGGCTGCTCTGTAAAACGCACTGTTCATTAGATGCTTCGTTATATTGCTGTAGAATAAAGAACTTGACACGCGGTCTGAAGTGTGCATACTTCACCTTTAGCATTAGATCATAACCAACATCGGAACAATGTCCAAATGCTGAATTCACGCCGTACCTATCTCAGAACGTCAGTAATCAATCCCACAGGTAAGACTAGAAAATGACGTGTAGATAAACTAACAATGACAAAGCGCGTCATCAGCTGTAATGAATGGTACAACTTTTGATGATACGTATGCAATATTTTAGCATAATACCCGACACAAGTAAAATCATTTTTCATGCATATATTTCGATGTCGATAAGACACAATGATGATGTTATATCTATCTTCATTGTTCGTGATATTTCAAGGTAACGCGCGTAATAAGTTGGTAACCCACAGAATTAATGCCACTGGCAAGACAGAAATACTCTGCTGAAATCCCATTAACTTGCAACAATAAGTGTACGAAAGATTTCATACACATATCCATGACGAGTTAAACCAATGTTTTCTAATAGGCTGCTTTTGGCACACAATACTGCCACCAAGGTATGTCCTAATGCGAGTGGGTACATACTTACAATGACCACGTCCACCTTCCATTGCAACGCTTCACTATTATCCTGACGCAGCTGACATTCACGGAGTGATCCTCTCACCCTTTTTACTGATTTGGCATTGGCCATTCAAAATACGACCTATCAATGTTATGTAGTGTAACAAATCGGGTATACATTGAAGCAAAATAATTCCAAAAACAATAATACGTGAAGCCCATCAGGCGTTATATAACCATCATTGATACCCTCTCTTTCACTCGGATTGCTTGATTCCGGATGTCGATTATCGTGGTATACTTTTAGCCTTAATGCTTTTTAGGCACCAATTAGCTCTTGTCATACATCTAACTAAGCGCAGTTTTGCATCAGATGACCCCCTGAGACAAACACTTTTACTGTTGCAGTATGTTCGCGGAACAAATACCGGACATATATGACACATATCATGGAAATTAGGATTAAGATCCTGTGCAAGGTATATTCACAAAAATATTTATAATCACCGCGTTATAAATAGGATGTGACAGTAAAGAGTGTAACTCCTTTGCTTCCGAATTATCTCTATGCAAATGAACACGATATATCTCAACCTTGAACATTAAGTAGAAACTACTACACACCTGCCTGCTTAAGAGATATAATCGGGGACAAGAGAACAACAGATTTAAACCGGATATATTGACACTTTCTTGGAAAGGTTCAGCCACTTTTTGCTGCCATAAAATGGTTATATAGAGGATAATGGCCGATGCTTATTTGTTATTTATAGGTCCGGAAATGACATCATTTGTGACTTCTTCAATAGATAGGGACCATCCTTTTTCCGCTTGATAGTTTTCATACCTACTTAAAAGCCTATTTTTGTGGCTAAGTTTCGTTCATAATGGTGAGAGGAGTAGCCACAAAACTAAATACCGAAGTAGATGAAAGGGCAAGAGTAACTCGACAATTCAATAATGTTCACGTTACTGGCTGACCAAATGACTGTAATGTTTCCCCTTATTACTTTTCATCACAGACGGTTTAGCGTTGCACCGATTTATCATGATTCATATCGGTGTTTGATTCCTTCCCGCTCATTCCGGAAACGAGTGAGCCTTATAACCCATCTAATTTCGGTCATTGTCATTGTGATAAGTGTCTTTCCATGCCACTTACGAAACACGACGGCGATATATTGATTAGTGTTTCGTGGAACATAGTGCAGAAAGATTAATGGTGCGATGGTTTCCGCAGCAAAACACGTGAGTTGATTGCACATTTTATCGAAATAATCATTAAGCCTGGGTATGAAGATGAACAATTATAATCGTTCAAGATGCTTCCCGTTATTCAGGAAATGTCACAGTTCATATGTTGTTTGTGTGTATATCTGACTAACTGTTAACAATCGGGCTACGTCTAGCAAATAACCAGCAACACTGGTTCACCAAATCTGCAATAATGACATTTTGAATGAAGAAGAAAGTTTGTGTCCCGTGCTGGCTACAACACTGCAAGTCCCTTGCTGCCTTGTGCGTGTTTTGGGCTGCTTCGTGTGGGCCAGTACATTGTTTTGAATATGTTGGACTCTCACGGGTTCTCTATGGGCCTGTCTAGTGCACGTATTTGTTAATTCGACCTGTGGTCCCATCCCCGTAAAGCACCCGCAGGCCACCCGTAAAGCATGTGAACCATATTTCAACCAGCGATGAAGTTGAATGATAACGACATATATTATGAGCGCGCTCTTTAACCCTCCACCACAGGCAAGATTGTCCCTTTCTTGCGATGCGTATCAGGCACATTATCTGTTCAACGTGACATAAGCCTCTTCATATCCATCTTGGTGTCCGTTGACATTAATACAAATTGGTGTAAATGACAGTGTTTGTTAGTATCAATGTACAACATTATTGGAGGTACATGATTTTGAGGGAATTTGAGCATGTTAGTCTAGACAACTCAGGGAAACAATATCATATATCAGCATTATGAAACTGTGATTAGCTCATCGTCAATGTCATTGTCGTGTTCTTAGTAAAACGCGTCCTTTGGCCGACTTTGTTGATGATTATCAAATGTAACAGATGTCTTCAACTGACTTTGTGTCAAGCTTTTTATCAAGATATCAATAGATAAAGTGACAAAATGCCATTGGTCGAGGAATGTTGAGTAAGATGAAAAAGTACTTATCAGAGAAAAACTCGGTTAAAAAGATCACAGACTATCCGAATAGTTATAATGAAGGATGATACTGAGGCAGAGGCTTTTCTCATGACTAACTTCATAAGATGCAAACCACGATATATCACCATGGAGATCCATTTGTAATCACATATGACAGCTCCTTAAGGTCAAAAACTGAAGGTATTCACATGCAGCAGCAAGAAAAAAGGGGCTTTTAATGCATCTACCAGAATAATTGCTGCAATGGTGTGTTATAGAAAACTCGGCATTTAATTCACACTTGCAGGGCCCAACGATGTGGCTGATTGCTTGTTCTGGCTAAAAAATAATGCATGTTATGTTTATGGTTGCTATTACAAAGGCATTAGTTAAGGAAGTTGACAAATTGTCCGATACTTGAAACAATATGATATAATCAAAAGCACCCTTGGGACAATTGAAAGTTGCTTAAACTGTATGAATGGTCAAGCCTGCCATGAGCAACAGATGTAATATATGGAAGAAGTGAAAGCTATGGGCTTGCTTTCAAGTGCTGCATGGGACATTCAATTTGCAAACGGAAGCTGTGACGCAGATAAATTACTCAAATTGAATCATAAAAACACATAACTAATGGAACAGCTAAAGCAGTCACATGCCTAAGCAGACAGAGGAAAATGTCGAATATAAACTAAATAAATGCGTTACATTAATTTAGGTGTCTAACAACCACTTGATACGTAGGTGCCGGTGCAATCTTTTTCTACTTGAAGGCTGAAGTATGACTGTGATGGTACTATGACATCTAGAATAATTCACTTAATCTTGCGAAATGGGATAATACTGATCCATGGCATAGATGACGAATTCTCAAAGTGTCTCAAATTTACTACAATGCAGTAACTTTCCTTTCCTTTATTTCAGCACACGTGCCGGTTGGCTTTTATTAACACCCAGCATGTTAATGCAAAATTCATATAACCAGTGTGTAAGGTGTAATCAGCTGATTCAGCATTCTCTGAAGGATCTCTTGAGAAGAAGTGACTTCATTAAATCATTCCCGGATCTTTATCTGCCGCGGTAGGACAAGCTGTGATAAAGTATAACTATAACAATCGAATGTTGCATTAACTTTCATGGTATCAATGTCGAGTAAATGTTGACTTACTGAAACTTAAAGGGGCACACAAGCAATTAAATGTGTTGTACCTGTTTAAAATAAACCGGTATTTGAAGCAAATATATATCGACGTAAATTTAATTTAATTTAGTTTGGATTTAGAATAAACTCAAGGGGTGTGAAACAACACTTTCGAGACAAAATTAGGAGCAATGATAAAAGAGTAAACCTTGCTGGCTGTTCGCTGTGAAAATGAATAAAACTTGTCTTGGTAAAAAAGTGCAGCTACAGCAAACTCTCAACGAAAGCGCTGGATGGGACGGGGAAAGAACATGAATATGTGTCGCATCATATGAAGCGTATTCATGCTCTCCACATAAGTTTAATGTTGCTTTCTCGCATGATCCACTAAATTGACTTAGTTTTCCTGGTCCAACTAAATTGACTGTTCCTTGTCAACTAAGTTGATTGTTCCTTTTTCATGGACGTACAATTCAATGTTTTTTGCCCGATGGGCGGCCGGTTGCAGATTTCATCGACAGCTATTGAACACGTATAGTTTGACTACATAACCAGGTAAACCATGGTGGAAAGTCACGCTAGGTGCTGGGATTCAAATCCTTGAATACACACATTGTTAGCAAATAAATCGGATTAAGTATGAATGGATCAAACATGATGGGTCCATACAGAAACATGACCGGCAGACGAGTTACGAATACAACAGAATAGTTGAGCATTTGAGTATTGGATGAATTATGTGTCTATTTCGCGACGCCATCAATACGGTAACTTAATCACGTAGTAGGCTTGCCTGATTGAGTCAATTTATGCTGGAGACTGATCGGACTCCATAACTTTGCAATTCCATGGACTGATGAAGTATTTACAGACCTAGAATAGCCTTACAATCATTCCACACCGACAACTAGCCATTTGCATGCTCGTCGGAAAACGACCGCCTGATGACTGCCTTTCCGTTATTGTCGCGTCATTTGCTGCTGAATCAGACATTCCTAGAGAATGACATTGAACCTCGGCAATATATTGCATCAGCAATATGTTCATCATTTAACTCCGATGATCCACTGCAATAAACGGGAGATCCCCACCAACCTTCACGTCTGACAAATGGTTCATCTCAGCGCCACGCCTCTGATCACCAATATACATCACTACTTCTCCTTCTGGTAGCTGCGACTTCACGAATATTCCTCCCTGTGGGAACGTGATAGAGCAATCTGATACATATCAATCGAATATGCTTTGTCTCGATATGGACGAGGTTCTGCACAGGCTAAATTACGTAGCTAAAAAAACTATTTACAATTAAACTTCCATATATTATCGACGAAGTCGAGCTTCAGAGATCCTTGCTTTATCCAAATCGTACGAATCCTTCAAAAGACGATGGAAATCACAAAGTGTCATCGGCTTCAGACGAACGCCATATTAGGCAAAGGCAATTATAATTCATATCAATCATAGACTGTCCGACCAGATTATCAAAATAACTGAAACCCCTTTGGTAGTGAGTAGGTGAGTTTACATGGTATTTCCATATGACGCCTAAGGTATTCGTGCATTCTTGTCCAATCTATATATGTAGAGGGTCAAACATTCGTTCCTATGTCGGTTCTATAATAACCCGTCCTATATTCTGTTAGTGATGTTGATGTGATGAGAAGTTCACCGATTCACACGCTGTGCATTAATCAGTCAATGTAACCATCGTCCTCAGGATGCAGTAGATGTATGGTATCAATTACACCATCTCCCTCAGGATACAGCTACATAATGTCATCAATGACACAATATCCATCACGATGCAGCCGCAGTATGCCATCAATGACACCATCTTCCTCAGGATGATGCTGCAGTATGCCATCAATGACACCATCTTCCTCAGGATAATGCTGCAGTATGCCATCAATGACACCAACTCCCTCAGGATGATGCCGAAGTACGTTATATATGACACCACCTCCCTCAGGATGATGCCGAAGTACGTTATATATGACACCACCTCCCTCAGGATAATTCCACAGTATGCCATCAATGTCACCACCTCCCTCAGGATGATGCCGCAGTATGCCATCAATGACACCACCTCCCTCAGGATGATGCCGCAGCATGCCATCAATGACACCAACTCCCTCAGGATAATTCCGCAGCATGCCATCAATGACACCAACTCCCTCAGGATAATTCCGCAGTATGCCATCAATGACACCACCTCCCTCAGGATGATGCCGCAGTATGCCATCAATGACACCACCTCCCTCAGGATAATGCCGCAGTATGCCATCAATGACACCACCTCCCTCAGGATGATGCCGCAGTATGCCATCAATGACACCACCTCCCTCAGGATGATGCCGCAGCATGCCATCAATGACACCGCCTCCCTCAGGATAATGCCGCAGTACGTCATCTATGACACCATCTCCCTTAGAATGCAGTGGCAGAAGTATGGTATAATGTCACCAGCTCCCTCTTGGCCGCAGCAGAAGTACGTAATCACGTAGTTGTTGCAGATATATCACGGACCTAGTTCAAGGCGGCTGCTGCTAAAATGTTCGCTAAAATATCAATGCCCTCATCAAACTGATAGGCGACTACAAAACGACCCCTTATGTGATACCTCTGTAATTATAATCCTTTCCATCTTTGATAGTACTAATTGGTTGATCAACCAAATAACTAATGACCATGCGCTTTGCTGTATCACACAATCATCAACTGTCAATATTATATAATAATACGGGCACACATATTAAATGCTAGTTATCATTGTAGAAATGTAGCCGTTACCTTCTGCGTCTGATACATATATACTACAGTGTAATAATAAATTGAATATGAATTTGCTGTGTAAAGCAAATGATGTGTCGATAGAAATCTTTTCAACGGAATTGCGGACAAGAGGCAACGTCTGGGGTTCTGATTATTGTATGAAGCTTGGTCATATTGACGAGAGGTCAATCTGACCATTATTTTCTTTTACAAAATTAACGATGCGATTCACTGGCATACTTTATCCGTCTATATGGTGTATGCATAATTCCCACTTCATATTCAACGCATACAGTACCACCATTTATCATTAAAAGATGCTAAGCTTAATAACACGAGGCTATTGATCGTTTAGCCAGTTTGAATGTCAAGGTCACCGAGATAATTGGACCATTTGACCAGCTGCTTTCTTCCTAACGATACAATGGAATATATAATTTTTTAATGGAAATCTAAATTCAACACTAAACGATGATTTGATTATTCTTTGTGGCTTATAAATTGTCAAACATCCTGCAATCAAGTGGCATTTTTACCAGTTGTTTTAAACACATAAATACAAGCCCTCATAATATGGAGGTCACATAACTACATACATAATGGCAAGGTATTTCGTGACTTATTTATTAAGACGCCTGAGAAAATACAAAATGGACTGAGACACATCATAAATCGACGATGCGCCAACGGGGGAGAAAACACATCGGCAGCTCGTGAACTCCAGGGCAAAATATATCACTGAATACAAACAGTTACTGGCCCGAGAATAGATGGCTTTGAAATTTAAAGTGCGCTGTTTATATTTCTGTGGTTTTCATTTGTTCTGAAATCACAAAACATCGATTCTCAGTATGTTGTAAAGCGCAATTCAGATACACACAACGCATAACAAGACTAGTGATAACGAATTTTCACAGCGGCATAATAAGTAATTGGGATATTACACATCTGATTTGTTAACGTATTTGTATATCACCCTTGTGCGGTTATAATGCTAAAAAAACAAAGACATGCAATGGAAATAAGAATGTTGAAGCATCAGCAACGCAATACGAAATATCAGGTCACTCTATAACTACATTTCGATAAATAAGGTGGCATAATTACAAATCATTCATCACAGTTGGGCATTCAAAAGCTCCATATAGCGCTATGCAAGGCGCATTGTTGGACTGTTGTAAGAGAACATCAGCCTGTTTATACAGACCATGCGTTGATGAATGCGTCCATGCGGTTGTCCCCAGAAAGGACCATGACTAATAAGACGGCATTATCATGAATAGGCAGGAGAGGTAGGGTATGTCCCAGCGGCCAGTCGTGTGTGGTTGCAATATTTGTTTAACAAGTCGTTTCAGTCTAGTAAGAATTAAAATATCCCTGCAAGTCAATTTATGCGAAATGCAATAGTTATTCATAAGTGGTAGCTTCTTGAAACATATGTTGCGGAATGCAGATCCACATCCATTTAAGTAAATGTTGCAATGAAGCTAAGCATTACCAATCGAGCTGCGAGGTAGCATAATACCAGCACGCCACAGATACTGACCTCTAAAAGCATTCTTGATATCAGGGATACCACATTGTAACAAATCAAATGCATAGTCTTGCTAGATTACTTGGTTACATTAATTGGTGTCATGTTACTCCAAGGAGACCACAAGTCTCTGGCATGGGTCCTGTTAAGCTTCAAAAGACGTAACATCTACCATAGCGAGCACTTTGTGTTGACGGACGACGTGTGGTTGATGCGCTAATGCCATTTTGTTCATCGATTTGTATGCTGCTGTTGCAGCGAGGAAGTAAGTATGGTCCGTTGTGGCTCTCTTGCTGGACTCCTCGGACGTGAATAAAGTGCATGCCTCCTGGTTTTGCTCAATGTTGTCGTTGTGTCATTCTTCAACAACAACCCACGTTCTCACATCTACAAGCAATATACATGTGTGTCGTTGTTATGGCAACTGCAATGAAAACAGTCGTATTGTCCTTAGATACCGTAACCATGGCATAGATAACGTTGAATCGTTCAGTTTATGTGAAAATATAATGAAAATCAAACGCTGCAATGAATTGCATTCCGCAAGCAAGTATGCGAATGATAAGATTATTCCAAACTGATTCGTCAGCTTATTCAAATCCGATGAAAGAAAAATGCCATATCCTGAGGTGAAGGAAAGTTATGTTATTTTATCATGTTATCACTTTTTGTTTTTTTCATAACATTCAACATGCTTTTTAAGACTGCAAATAATTGATAGGCTATTGTTGGGAATACATTTCCATCCTGGCAATGATTTTTATAAGCCCATGTGTTACCTGGTGGGCGTAACATCTGACTGTTGAAAGCCGTGCGGACCCCAAGTAATTATGTTTGTTGAGCTTAGAGTCTAGTTTTCCGTTTCCAACCATACTCGAACTCGCATACGTGCTGGGTGATTGAGGTCATTAACTGTAGAGGCTTTGTTATCTTACGCACTAATATTTGTAACATAAATTCAGTGCTAAAGAGGCAGAGGAAAACGAGTCAAGCGGTCATGATTTCAATTTGGTCTGTCGCTCCAGGAGTCTTTTGCATGTGTCCTAGCTAGTGATAGCCATCTGTGTGTAATATGGCGCTTGTGGTGTATGGGATGTAATGTGTTCTACTGGACACCTCATTATAGCTGCTTCTTTTCAAGTAGCAACAAGTGGAAGGTCAATGTGTTCCATTAAAGGCGATTTACTCGATACTGAAAGAAACGTTAGGAGTGTAAAACCGTTATTGGGTTGTTGTCGCCCGAATAACCGCCGTTAGTTTTCACCTGAGCTTTCATATTGACTGACACAGAATCAATCACTGTCACGATAATACAGGTGTGATGAATGTTTCTTGTATATACAAAATAACATGTATTGATAACTATCTCTATATCACATTGCTGTCAAAATACCAGCGGAATATTGCCTCAGAGCAATCAGCAAGTCAACAATACATACGTCACAAAGAACGTTTCATTGGCGTGACACGAGCATCATTGGGATCTGAACGTTTGTGGTCTGACCTGGCCATCCCCACTACCCTCTGACACAATTCCCCAACGAGCGAAATTCATCTGCAATCTAATGTATCTTTTATATCCAGTCGAAACCCATTATTGAAACATGAGGATCATGCTGACAAAACCCAGCAGCATCAAAAGGTCCAGACATTTAACTACAAGAAGCCAAAAAAGTATAGGGGCTCTCATTATATTGTATTGCCTGAAGAAAGTCCATTAGCTGGATATATGACCACATCTATCAAGTTTTAGATATTTGAACTGCGACATATGTATGAGTATACTCATTGTACTATTTAGCAATACGTGAAGCTGATTTCTGGATACACTTAATTGCACACTTTGATAATATTATACGTCAACGCATAGGCTTTGGTACATAAATATTGATACGATTTGTGTTGTTTTTATAAAAGGCTCTAAACTATAGTCGAGCATCTAGGGCCCTAAACATTTAAAACTTGAAGCGCATAATGTCTGGGCGCAACGGATCACTGTAATAAGATAGAAATTCAATTAATTGAGAGATGGGTAGCTTGGCAGCAGGCTCTTCTCCTGTGACCAACATCAATTACATTCGTGTTCGTCTAAGTCCCACGGACAACCCATGGAGACATAGTCATGTATCCTATAAGTCACTCTGAGGGTCATAACAAATAGCTACCGTTTCAAGCTATCATTGGTATGTACGTCCCTATGGAGATAATGAATTCATAGCCGTTAACATATCGACCAATGCATCGTTCACATTTTGTCCAATGACTTCTCCGTTGAGCAGAAACACCCAGCTAACGACATGTATCATCCTCACTAAAAGAGTTATGCAGTAACACAATTAGGAAAAGATAGACGTCAGTTTATAAAGGGTAACAAATAACTAGCTGAGGGATCTTTTGACTTTTGCTATCCTCTCTTCCATATCATTTAGCGGCAATATTTTGCATTTTATTTTAAACTGTGAAAAACATGATTGACACTCGGTGGTGTTCCAATTTTCAATATAACACAATTAATAGCATCAGATTTAGTGTACATGGGAGCTTTTCAACGGGTCTCTAAGAATGATAGGTTGATGGCAGTCATCAATCAGAGAGACGTCACGGGCGATTGACCAGAAGTTGTTGCCCACAGAGCAGAACAAGTGATAAGTCAAATTGGAGTAGTTTGTCAAACAAGTTATCGTTTTTATAAAGCGTCTTCGTCGATGTCTCGTATGCAGGCCGCTCGCTAAGCGCGGGTGCTGACGAATACGACTGATACTGTTAAAGCGGAGCACATAGAGCTAGTGTCGGACGTGGTTCTTTAGGAGTATACTTCAGTGAACAACCCTATCACCAAGCTGCAAAGGGAACTGAACTCACTTGCTAAATAACCTTCATAATGCGCTAATATGCTTGCCACACGTTCTAAGATGTCACGACCAGATATTTTAAAAATTGTCTACCATTTAATAAATCACCTCGGAGGGATTGACCAACACAGCAACGAGATATTAAAATCGAGTTTCCATGTTCCATGGGGAGCCGTATATTGGCGCCAGCGTCTTTCTGGTGACCTGTATGAATTATATTCCAAAACTTTAATATTGATATTCAGGCCTAGGAATACATATTCACGTCTCCCTTAAGACCTAAGATACGATAATGGAAATTATATACTTACAATAATACATTTAACAAACGGTGCTATTGCTATCACTGAAGTCTGGTAATGTCAGTGGATTATTTAGAAGGCAGTGAGTTTAAGATACATCATTTAACCAAAAATATCAGGCAAGGCATTAATCGGGCAATCATGCTGTGTCCTGATAGCAACAGAACAGTCGGAACACGGTAAACAAAACATCAGTTCTTCACTGAATCATCATATCGCAGGGAGTCAGTTAATTGATTTTAAGTGGAACAGGAAACATGCAACGGGCACACAAGGGAGAAATATCACAACATGTGTAGAGATCGGGGCTACGTTATTTTGAAGAATCATCTGACATCGTTGTGCCTTTACTATCACATGAGCAGTTACTGACGTTGGTTTAGGGATAAGGCGACACGTTCTGCATAATCGGTTTACCAGGTCACGTACATGCTACACGCACCGACCCATTGTTCTACCATCGTACACTGCAAGTCAGCATTGTCAGTTTTTACCATGCGTGATTAATATTAACATGGATCTATCACACACTTATTACTTACAGCAATAAATGTGAGGATGTACTCTTATGTACATTAGTTGTTCTGCAGCACATATAACCATGTAAATATGATGTCAACTGCATATACCAGACTACGTAAAAGCTAATTAATCATGTTCAGAAGTACCTGAACGTAGATCAATGTCCATTATCATTTTTAGATATCCAGGATTTCTGGGCTTCACAGCTCCATTAAACAACCTTCCTAAACACATGTATGTCTCCATTGTTATGTCTCCATTGTGTTTAGTTGTCGGGATTAGGGCAACCTGATTTATTTCCTTTTAAAACATTTATTTTTCATCACGTGGTACTAGGACGGTCAATGCTGGCCCTTGTAAGGTGGAACACACAGCATAACATTATAAACGAAACAGTAAATGCTGAACCATATCAAATTTTATAGAAATGTTCAGCTCTGGTAAAAGGTAGATGAATATCTTGTGGGAACATCAAACATACATTGAAATTTAGAATATCTTGTTATATGGGCTCCCACATTTTCCATTTTTAGTAGAATTAGTGTTGATCGATGTATCCATCAATAAATAAGGATGCATGAAATGTTAACCTCGCTTTTAACATAGACCAATTGAACTTACAATGTACGTTTCGTGTGGAAGGCGGGGTATATACCATCAAACTGTAGTTATGAATAATACTGAGCGCGGGATCTCTATTCCATCAGGGATGCAATTGGCATCTGCGACCCCGATCTGTGTGGATTTAATCATAATGGTATACAAATATAGCGGAGTGTTGCCTGCATTTTGCAGAAATATCCGTTGCTCAGTTTATAAATATCAACCCCTAACTGTTACGCTGACAGCTGCATCATCAACCATTAAGTGCGATATTCATCATGTTTATGTTTCGAGAACAAGTGGTCAGCGAGCTGGCCAAGCCGGGGACCCCAACATACCACCATATCGGCAATATCGTTTATCCGATCGATAAATTGAAACCAATACCTAACAGGTGAACCAAGCCGTTAGACAGCTTAAAACGTATCATGTTTATGATAAGATACATTACCAAGTCGAATGGTAAATGCACTGATTAGTTCGCATATCACAAACATGACGCTTCAATGACTCCATTCGATTTTATCTGTGATAACAGCTTGCAGCAATAGTGGTAATCTAGTCAGTTTATGTAAGCAATTTATTTACATTAAGTCGGCCGTTTTCTTCGTAACCACATTCTCCGATGGTTTACAGAAGATCATAGAACGTCTTTAGCAACACCAGCTCCGAGTTATCGACTAACATATAGCGCACCTTAATGGACGGGTCGTTGATGATCATACAATAACTGATCAACCTCAGTACAAACATTTGATTGATGCTTGTGAACATTTAAAATCAAATGAAAACAATAAATCTTAAGGCACAACGGACCGGCGAACCATTAGCGACTGACGGTTAATCATGATATGATGGCTGCGTGACCAAATATGCTCTTATCTTATTTTGCAGCCGCCGTGCGTTAGTTGATTGCCTAAAATTATTAGATATGGGACAGTGAAATGAGATAAAGTGGAACATATAAACAAGCCACGGAACCACCTCTGACGATAAATCTACGATCAATCAATTTAACTGCGCATTGTCTCCTAACCAGAGGGGTACCGCGCGATGACATCTCTTGTTGTGGCCAACGTTCACATACTGTTAGCTTCCTGCATATTATAAGCATTGTAGCCAATGACGATTAAGGTAATAGAAAAACCTCATCTCACCCGCAATTTATTTACTCGCTCGAACACTTAAATTTGATTTCAAAGAAACATGCACAAATATATTGGACTGTATCCTTTATTTATGTTCATGAATTGTCCAGAATACTTTCCTTTACCTTTTGTGTGTGAATGCAATCATTTAACTATCACCTGCCTACTTGGAAAATATAATCGGGGACAAAAAAAGCTGCGCGGTCCGGCCTACTTGTCGTGGCTATAAAGTGGTAATATAGTGGGATATTGTCGCTGCCTTCCATTCCATTATTTGTCATCTTCATGTGCAAAGATAATTTCTTTTGTGTCTTCTTCAATGGTTATGCAATATCCTTTGTCCGCTAGTAGATAACTTTAGCACAACCATTGTGTTCATGTAATGTTTGCGATGTTGCGAGGAGACCCGACAAAACAATCCGTGTTTCGTAATTTGTACTTCGTTCGGAAATAGCCTAACATTCGCATAGCGGTCTACATTATTGCAGCGTTTCCTATCCATTGTATTGGTGCGCCTAATCTCGTCCTCATTACCATTCATCTCATATTGAACCTGCCCCACGATGACTCAGAACCATAGAGCTGCCGGCCGGTCTTCTTAAATTATCACCCCAACTAGGCATATGACAAAACCATTGAAACGCAGTTTAAGATCAAATTTACAGTCGTTCGCTATGTAAATATCCAATATGGTATAGATTGCTGTCGGTGGAATGAGCGCGATGCGGTTGGTGATAAGTTCTGCAACCGACCCAGTCGGATACTATTACTTGCTAGAACCCATCCGTATTATAACGAGTAGATGTTATCACTGTGGACGATTAATTATAAGGTAGATAAACAGAATAGTTCGACGTTACATATTTTTAATTATAAATAGGATTGTTTATTAAATATGGGAAAATCTGGCACAAAGCATATAAAAACTGGTCTCGTGTTAAACAGGCAACATTCTATATTGTGCAATAAATAATTATGGAGATTCCATTTGCGTCGTAATATAAAGAGCGCGACACAAATAAGTTGTCTGTGTACCTTTAACCTATGTGGATAACTTCGCAGGGGTAATCTAATCTGGAGAGATATGCAATGGTTGTTATAAAGGATAAATATATATTTATAATTGTAAGGTTTAAACTGCATAAGCAATGCATTCAAGTATATCCAGTCATATCAACAGTAGTAATACCGTTTAAATGAACTACTTTTAAACTGTATGTTTCGTGGTGGGGCTAACAATAATGTAAACAGTGGGCTAGTGAATGTCTAAACCAGATAAATTGGTATGGTGACGATCCGCCGAAATATAATTCTGTACTTCAAAGCATATCACAAAATTGAAAATGATAAATGCCACACATCACGGAAAACAATCCCATGTATAATAAGACGAAGCATTAACTTCAATGTCCTAAACAAACCAGATAAAGCATTGAATGTTGATTAACGCTGACGATGGTATTGTTCTTTGTCATCGTTCTTATAAACAGATATGGCATTTAATAGAATACACTCCCGCACATAGCACCGCGTATGTCTACGACATCTGAGATGATCGCTGCTACATGAGGTGCGGTGTTTTACGGCAAATAGGAACCTCATGTCTCAGCAAAAACAGAGACGGAAATCATTCTATTGACTAGTATTAAGCAGTGGATAGAGCGAACACGCAATATTTATGATAGTTGTGTACTACACGCTTTGAAATATGCTTCATGTAAGATGCTTTAGCTAAGTGTGGTCAATGTTCAATGATTCGTCGTCGAATCTTTGATCAACAGTTTTAACAAATAGATTGCATTAATTAACAATAAAAGTTTTCTTTGTGACTAACGATGCCCTGTTCAGCTGAGCTGGGTTTATTTGTTCATAATAAAGTTTGTGAAGCTCTCCAAACAATTTGCTGCAGCGTCTGCAACGTAATAAGCTTTAACTAAACATGTTATATCATCTTTTTCTCCTTCAATGTCCGATCATTCACAATTTACCGAGCACGCTATCGCATTCCTAACACATCTCCATTGAGAAGCGTTCTATTTCTTCTTGACTTCCAACCCAGTTGTCATTTGTCATCACACGTCTATGATCGTCGGCAGGCGATCCAAGCAGCCAGGACGCTGAGGAGGGAAAGTGATGCATCTCTGAGTTATTAAAAAGCGTAAATGGATATAAACTAATGTCAAATGCGTCGTTCCAGACAAACCAAGGCAAGGACTTATACATTGAGGGTAGTAGCGTGCTTATAATTATGTTTCTCACTGGAGTCTGTCTGAATAGTAATTAATCGCTATATGCAACTGATTTTAAAAAGAGGCTCAGATTGTTTGATAAAACTTATCGATTATACCCCATTGAACGCCATACAAAACAGGCGTACCTTATGATACTCAATGCATGCTGGCACATTCATCTTCATCGGTTTTATACTTGTTGTTAATTTGTCGCGCATGCACGTGAACTTGCTGTGGCATCTTATCATAGCAATAAGCAATACGCTACGGGAAGTAGTTCCCCTCCACGTGCCATGTATATGAGACACTTATATCTTTACCGAGGATCATCTATGACTGGGGGCTATTGGTATATTATCGCCACTACAGATAACTCACCTGCAAAATGATGCAATACCAATGCCACCCTATCCTCCCGAAAGTCTAGTTAGATAAATAAAAGCCTCCTCAGATGTGAAGTATTTGGCAATTCGTGATCGGGTACATATAGCCCAGAGGATATCCCGTCTGATGTGCGCGTCTTTTCATCCCAGGTAAGCACACACGTGAGACTGTTAGCCATGACGAATATGACATGATATATCTCCCACTGGACAGACATCGGATGCTGCTGTAGCAGCTGTTGCTTGATAACAATACATTGTTGAAAGACATATCAAGGGCTAATCCAATTATTTCCATTAGACAAGCGTATGTACCTGTATAGCACCTAGTAGCAATAAGGGATCTGATCACCTTAATGTATATACGTACCAAATGGGAAAATATCAGCCGGTCCCGCGGCAGCCGTGCATAGGTTGGCACGCATACACACAGGCACGTCCGTTTTGCTCGCTCTTGTAGCTTATTCCTTTTATCTATCTTCTTTACTTCTGACTTCTTCTTTTCACGATTGGTGAAAACAACCTCACCCGGATAATGATTCATTCAACCCACATTTCATTTTATGAAAACCAGGTTTGGTCTGTATCTGACTCGTTGAATAAGCTAGCATCATGCTAATTATTGTGCTTGTCATGTAAGGTCTGTGTCTAACGCGCACATTAATTTGTGTTTTATATGATACGAATGGTCGTTATTTACATATGTATTATATAGACCGGCCCCATGTGACCGCACGGTGAGTATAATCGGCAGCGATGAACATGACCACACATTTGCGGGAAGTTGAATTTATTGAATGTCCACTTTTATGAAACCAATATTGCTCAAAATACCTACACACTGTCGCTGGCTACTTATCTCAGCACAGCTTTATTGGTCGATATTTTACTTGGCAGTTGCAATACCTGCCACTTTTGAATAGGGTATGTTGCTATAAAGCACACGTTTACGGTATATCGAGATTGTTTTGTTTGTTGAATGAGGGCATATTTCTAACATAGGGTAATCCTCTGCTGAAAATATCTGATATACGAAAGTCTTCTGTCGTTCATTCTGACAACGCCAAGAGGTAAACTTAATCACTTAATGTGTCAATCATTTTGAATGTTAATGATATGTGATGATAGAAATCACAATATGCGCACATATAAACGGCAGTAAATACATCGCATGTATTTCCTAACATTTGTAGCCTGTGAAGACCAGAACGTGGCCTTGTTTTAGTAAAAGGTCGTCAATAGCAGAGCAAATATGGTACGTGTAAACCAGTTGAAGCTTCGTCGTACATTGATGAGTTTGATGATGCATCCAAGTAGCATATACAACTGCACTTGTCTGGCTGCTGGTTGACTTCGGTCAATTTTGCAAACTGCTGTTTAATATGAGCAACAGTGCAAATGCTTCGCCGATACCAAATCTTAATAAACAACCGTAATATTAAAATAAAGACGCCATGACCTGTCAATCAAATTAAATACACCATCGCAGGCCAGACATTGCCATAACCGTACACTTTGGTTATCAGCAATCTGCTATTCCTAGCGACTTCTTATTCATACAGCAACAATTGTATTATGACTTATTCTGTAACCCATCATCAGCATTCATACTGCTACACATGCATTGTGACTAATGGTATAACCCACCATCAAAGTTAAAGGTTTATTGACGACTACCAGTGTGACATATTTGTTCAGTCATATGCATGTGTATTTGTTGACGACCGACACAGGCGTGATAACCTAATATATAACAATGGTTATAAGTCAACGGCAACAAGTGAACAAGCTTTCCATGAACAAAGTCTTATATTGCTTTGTTACGGTAATGACCTTGCCATATGTGTTGTAGTAATATAAACATTTATATATATATATATAGAGATATATAAATGCAATAAATATAGATATATATATATAAGGGATATAGACATATAGATATAGACATAGATAGAGATAGACATATACATATAGATATATAGATATAGATATACATAGATATATATATATAGATATATAGAGATATATATATATATATATATATATATATATATATATATATATATATATATATATATATATATATATATATATATATATATATATATATATATATATATATATATATCTATATCTATATATATATATCTCTACATATATATATATATATATATATGGATTATATACAACTAAAGTCTTGCTTGGATCAAGTATGAAATGTATCATGGCCTTCATTTCGCCAAACGCTTTACCTGACTCTCTCTCTAATGTAGACTGCGTCCGTATGCGATACTTATTGTGGGTGAGTATAAGTTGTTAATCATACGTCATTACCAGACAGTATCTAGACTAAAGTTAAACCCAGATGTCATAATTGATCAAAAACAACCTGTCCTTCCGGACCATTCGTTGTAAGGATTATGCTGTCTCAAGCAATACGCCTATCACTGGAACTGGATATCTCTGTGTACAGCTTGAAATTCAGTATCCCCTACCGTATTACCTAAATTTACCTCAGTTACTCCTAATAACAAGAAGCAATATATTCTTTTAACTCGAGTGTTTATCTATTCAAGATAATCAATAGGAAATGTTAATGTATATCGTAACAGTTTGCAGTATATATTGGTCATACCATAGAGATATACTGTCCAATTTTCCTTTTTATGGGCTCTATTCATAGCATGATTGGCAATATAAAAACACAAATCTTTACAATACCGTAACGGGCAATTTATTTATTTTCCTTATGACCCTTATTTACTTACATTGTTGGCTAGACAAAGCATTTGAAACGCAATTCAGGCATTGTGCTTCTGCCAGATTTATCACGACGAAGATGTCACTCATCAAATAACTGTGTTAACACTTGCCAAATCCTCAAGCCAAATGCTCTGAACAAATAGCCTAGGAAAGTATAAAACCAGTGTTCTTTTATCAACTCTGTACAAATATGCTTTAACAGTAGGGAATATTCACATTTAGTTTGTAATGGCTACCTCACAACAGGAAGGATTTCTTCTGCTGCTGGCATCTCTGCTGGTGTTGAGATATGAATAGAGTGTCTGGCGGATAGAACGCAAATCCTACGACGTCACAAGGATATGCAGATCGCTAGCAATTTGCTTTAGTGACATACTGATTTACTAACAACTAACTTTGAAAAAATTAAAATTAATTTGAATAATTAAACAACAAATCAATGATTAAGAATGTTGGTTAGGCATTTTGGTCGTTTTGGTTAAAACATAAGTGATCTTTGAGTTAATAAAACTGACGTATACTATCAATTACCTGAAAGTAAGAAGCTAAATAAAACAAAGAAAATCACCATTGAGAGGTGTTTAAACCGTAATATATGGATAAGCCCGAACAATTGATTCATCGCAAAGTGTTGTCTTGTACATAACAGCACCAAATGGAAACATCAAATCAGATGGCAATCTCAAACGCAATCATAAAAACAGATATTTAATGGAAAATAAAATCGGATACACGACAAGGCAGGTACATGAAAATCAGGAAAAGCAATTGACAAATGCCATAATAAAGGATGCCAGAGGAATATAAAATAAGTAAATTGGCCACATTAATTAGATGTCCATTGACTTGTTAGTATTCTGCATTGACACTGTGTGTCTGACTGTCACTGGCTACTATCGAGCCAAAGTATTAGTTTGTTACTTGACGGCTGAATTCGTGGTTATGATGCGACAGTGACATCTGACCTAATATTCCGCTCTAGCAGAAGGCTTAATTGCTGATGTGTCTTGAATTGATTCCATTGCTGTATCTTAAAGTTCCATTATCTTAGCGCACGTGCCGGTCACTGTTCAGCTTTTATTAATAAACCCAGAAAAACGTAAACGTTCATAAAGCCGCAAGCAATATCGTGCAGTGATACACGCATGGAAAGGTTGTAGCGTGCAAAATGATTTCATTTAACATTAAGATTATGTTAGAAGAGCCGTATATCCATTATCATGAAATATTATATGTAATGTGTAATACTTCGGTCATCCCAACACCCTGACTTGAATAATCATGTGGTGCTTCAATCTAATTGATTAGCTTAACTTCGTGCATACAAATAGCTTTGATTTGCCAAGCACACTTAAGTGATATTTAGTGAAGGCATACAAATCTAACAAGCGACAATCGAACTCATTGTTATTTATGATTGCGATAATTACAAATCCTCTCAAATATGTCAACAAAGTTCTTTCTAACCGAACCAAGTGCCTCGACCGCGAGGTTATTGTAGTGTAATTGTAATAACAAAGGTAACACTTACTGGCGGAGAGGAAAATAAGTAATTAGGCATAAATATCTACAATATATCGTCTGCTTATGACGCAAAAGCTATTTTGAATATCGTCTATTTCATAGACTGTATTTAAGCATTAATGAACTATGTGTTGTACGTCTGGCAAATGTGTCATAGCTCTGTAGCGGATTACAACATCGTTATTATGTCGATCAGCGGTCGAGGCACTTGGTTCGGATAGGAATAGCGATCATCAGGTGGCCGATAATGCGTTAAAGGTCAGGTTTATAGATTATCAAGCGGTCCTTCTATAGAGGTGGCTCAGAGACAGGATGAAAGCCGATATTTGATACCGTTACAGTCGATAGGCGACATTAACCGGAGGTTATCCCATCACCGACAGGTTTGAAGTACTCCTAGTTAAAGTCGTTGCCCGGTTATTCGTTTGAGTTACTTTATAGACGCGAAAAACCAATGGAGGGACGTTCATAATTCCAACGAAGCAATTTGCATGCTAGCTATGGCGTTCTCACCGTCCAATAGCTGTGGTGTATCTTATACTCAAAGCAACAGACATTATTCTCTGAAAATTATTGTTTAAGTTGCGCAGGGTAGGCATCAGCTGCTCTTACAGGGTTGGCAGGTTTTTTTAAACAGTCGATTAATGCATACACTGTCCTGTATGCTTGAGCTGATATATTTCTACATAGGACAACGTGGTGCCATTTCTCTAGTTAGACGCTGTATATGCACATGCAGGCCATTTTTCCCCGTCGGCAATCCCCTTGGCAATGCATGGGAAAAACGCCATAAGCCATTGACGTGTGTCATTTAGAGACATTTACGGATGCAGCTCACTCAGTAAACCCCGAGGCGATTTGTCACGTTCCTGATCTTTAATCATGTGGTGATGTGTGCTGTTCAAAACGTTGCCTAACGACCATATTAAATCTGATATGTCAATAAACTGCAAATGCCTTTTATATTATCACGTCTGGCACGGAGCATTTGCAGACCATCGTTACTTCGGTATGGCAAACTTTATAATGTCTTATTTGGCATTGATTCTGTGGTTGTTCGCTTGAGTGACGAGAAGTGTTAAACTTTGTAGTTTACTAAAGCACATTATCCAACAACGACCCGTCAAGTTTGAGCATGGTAATAATGCCTTTTTGCTTACTGAAGCTTTTACTTTAACAAATTAAAAGAAAACGGATCGGAATGTAAAATTCATAAACGAACATCTCTCGTTATAATCAAACACATATAAAATGAACTGGTGCATAAACACGATCCGACATAGCTTACCAAGCTTTGTTTTAGATGACCCATGTTAGTAAGACCCCCAGACTCAGCAGTGGCATCGCCGGCGTCTTTATTTGCTTCATCAGGGACATCTGAATCGCACATTTCTGGTTCGAATCTATCCGAAAAGGTTTGCCATGCCGAAGTAACGATGGTCTGAAAATGCTACGTGCACGTCTCCTAGCCGCTCTCTAGATGTAACGAAATAGTGTAACTACCAGCAGCTATATAGCAAGAATCGTAACGCAGATCACGCCTTGCAGTCAAAACATTGCCGGATCTGACGTCACACAAAGGCGATTATTTATTCATGAGCTTGTCTTTTCGATGTGCCGGACTCATTTTGAAGGTGAAATTTTTATCCGCAAATGTGCTTACACATTGACAGAGCAGGTACTGTCGGATTATATTTCCATAATCTGGCGATGAAAATGAAATTATTTTTCGTGCGATAGGCACTTTATAGGTAATGCACTATAAATCTATGTAGGTAACAGTGCCCTGATTAGACTGACGCTTTTCAATAGTTTCAAGGGTTTGACGGCGCTATGTAATGATCTTCAAATGGATGGTGCTATATGTCAAAAGTTAAATGAGGCTTGTCTTGGCATGGGACATACATCGCCTTATGATTCACAATTTACACCTCGTAATGGTTTTTGTTGTTCACACAATGCGGCCGGCTGATTTGGCTCACTTCCATACTACTTCACCATCCTTGCCTAAATTAGAAATGTCTTTAAAGAAAGAAACTCACTACAGTCTAACAAATAGGCCCATGGGACATGGGGGAACTCGGCGAACTAAATCAGGAAAATGCAGAATCGGCCAATAATTGACCAAGTTATCATAGATTTTACATTTTCTGCGAAATTCAACAAATGTTCACGACCATCGCATGTATGATGATTTTATGAACAATCAAACTCATTAAAGATATCCTGCTGTCCAGGGCCATGACATTTGATGATGGGTTGGCTGAATCAAGGAAAGCTTACTTTAGCACCGCGTGCCATGAGGCGAGCAGAGAGACGATGCTGCATTTGTTCAGAGCGATAACTCGGTTGTTGTTAACAAATCCATGAAGAGCCAGCAGAAGTGATACCCAATGTACTTCAAACTTACTTTGTGAGAAAACTGCAGGGTTTTTAGAGCAAGAAATTGTAGTCTGTTTTTCATCGTTGAATGGGCTTCGTTCGTGTGTAATCAAATTCACTGAGCTAATTTTTTTACTATTGAACTGATTTTATTAGCAATCAAAAATTTGACGAAAATTGATTAGAAGAAATTTGCCTTGTAAACTCAACGTGCTTTGAAAACGACCAATGTTAGGATACTTTCGACCTGCTGCATTTTTTTTAACTATGCTTTATTTACAATTAAGAATATACACTTTCAGAATATGAGAACTGTTTTAAAATGGAATTCTAAAGCATGGACGTATTGGGCATTGAGATTGTGTCATTTCTTGAAATTTGTTTGCTTTCGTGACCGGAAGTGACGTCATCGACATACATGCAATCTAGGGATCCGTGACCCAATTTGTAACATTATCGGACATGTATTGACGGTTTTATAAGCGCTCAAAATATTCCTGAAACTTATGCTGTCATTCGGACCGATACAACGATTTTTCGACCTAGTAAATATATGTATATATGCAGGCATATATATGCATGCATAGACATGCATGCATGCACATATGCATGCATATACATATATATATATATATATATATATATATATATATATATATATATATATATATATATATATATATATATATATATATATATATATATATAAAATAGGATTGTTAATTTAACTCTACGCGTTAACTGAATTGCTGCATCTTCAATGGAACATCTAACATTTGATGTTCATCTGAAGCCTTTTAAATCGCCTCGTTGTAGATATGGAAGAAAATGACACCGTTTTATTTGATATCCTATATGGTATCTCTAAATGTAGACGGCCTTATATCGATTGAAATCAACATCATGCACTGTGCAATATATATTCCACTGTGAGTGTCGGAAATTATGTCTTTGATTAAAGTAAGTTGTTGAAATATCCGCGCAATCACACTCTCATCTGTTGAATGAATCAGAGTGAACCCCGTTAGACGACAAATCGTATCCAGCCGGAATAACCAATGTCCTATTCCCGTATTTGTTCAGGTTCTATTCCATTAAGTCACATAGCATAAAGCACAAAGGTGTTTAAGACTACATGCAGTATTTACAAAGGCTGCAGTGCCTAGCTCGTACAATTTGTATAAGTATGAATGGTGAAAATGTGCCCATCGTTCACACAACGACAGTTAAAATTGAAAATAAGTTGACTTAGCCGCAATAATTTGAATAGGATGTTGATAGTCGTTGCAGGGACTTTTAATTCTCATATGTGAGCCAATGTCAATTCCTATTCACCGCTGTATTTTCTCGGTGCGATTTACGGTTTTTTCATCGTGAGCCCAATATACGTATACTGTATGCACTACATGGCAATACACATTTGTCCCAAGATAAAAAATATAACGACGCGTCTGATTGACTGATTGTCCTGAAGGTGTGTTACGGCTGATCGATTCGTGAAAAAAACTCCAGCATCTTATAGGTCTCCAGGTTGGGAATACTTCGGATTGAGGACGACAGAGTCAAACAGGGTACCGGTAAACAATAAATCAGTCAGCGCACAAATATGAGTTATAAAGCCGGCAGTACGTCAAACATGGCGACTCACTTAAAACGTACTCAAGACGTTTGCTTAGAGGTAAATGCACCTGTCACGGATAAATTGAAAGTATCCCTAGCAGTGGCAACACTTGAAGTAACTCATTTGCGCCTTGATGACCAATGTGATCGAAGCCGGAGATTGGACAGCACAAGCGCCAGGTATAAAGCAATAACAACAGCGATATGAGGCTTTATTGCTTGTGATATAAGACTACTTCATGTCACTGAAGTGGTTTTAAAAAACTTGTAAAGGTATTGGTACTCACGTAAAGAGTAACTAGTAGAAGCTATTTTTTATCGCAAAATTTAACACCAGTTCGGTACAACAAAGGGTTAGACGTTTAGGGCAACTGAGAGTTATGTAACTGTAACTGCTCACTGAAACTATTTATTTCATTTTGTTCAAGATTTACAGTAACAGTCTGATTCTTACTGATGCATGTGTTTCGTCTGTCGTGTCATTGATGAACCTTACTTTTCCGAGCCTTACAAACTAAGCAGCCGGGAAGGCATTATTTCAATTTTCTTTTTATAATGCTACAATGAAATAAAGAGGTTTCTATGTCAGATATATTGCACATGCTTTGAGAAAACGATAAGATATCTATATAAGGCACCAATTTAAATTGATATGATTGTTTAGGGATCCATTTCCTCAGACAGCATGGGCGTTGTGGTTGTCTCTCAAAGTGTCAGTAATTAAAAGCCTTTTCTACATCTGGCTAATTCCGTTATTACAAGACCAATAGACCTCCGCTAGACACAACTTTCATCATATACAGCGTAAAAGCATGTATGCGGGAAAGTCAGACCTTATTGCACAAATAACAGGACTGATTATTTGGTTTAGATCGACGCAGCACAGGTGATCAGTTTGAACCCATGTGTGTATTTCGCTATTCCTCACCTTTAATGGGAGAATAACAATCAAGGTTATCAATCTATTGCTACTGCTGATCGTGTCATCTTAAGTACACCTTGATGTCATCGTGCAGATGTATTGCATCTCTTTGGGATGAGTTAGCGTGATGTTTACAAGCAATGGGATTTTTAAAGCTGACACATAATCTGATTATCTGTATTGATAATCCCCTAACGAAATCAGAGCAATAGATCCGAGAAAGAACGTACACAAGAGTAAGACTGACATAAAACTATATGATTCATTGAGTTTACCACGGAAAAAATAACTTCATCTCCCTAGAACATGTTTATGGGGCAGGAATTGACCACCGTAATATGGCACCAACAATGACGTCATATATTTGATTCACTTGATTCAGTGACACACAATTTCTAGGAGACCCGAATACCAATATTGAATCTACAGGAGTAGTATTTGATTAACTATTTGTTAGAAATCTGGCTCTGCTCCTGTTTATAGCGGCCTACTACGGTGGACAAGTGGTTGAGGTAGCATGTTATGTTCTAGTGATATCCCCATTATATGTTGATGTATAGCTTTCTCATATAGACATCTTCTGTCGATGGGTATTCTAGAAGAATCCTGAATACCATGTAGCATCAAACGTCTCTCAACATAAGTTTCTGCTGGCGCTACATTACTTTCACATGCACATTTGTAAATATGGTATCGGGTCAGTTCGCCCCCGGGTCAGTTCGTCCCCGCTGGGACAGTTCGCCCTCGGGGCAGTTCGCCCTCGCTGGGACAGTTCGCCCCCGGGTCAGTTCGCCCCCGCAATGCTACGCCCATGTTTTACAGAAAGGAATATATTGAATGCTACATATTTCATTTAATAAAGAAACAGTATTAATGAATTTATTATCTTGATATGAAATAAATTTAAAGCATTATGTCTACCGTCCATCGTCCCCGAATAGAGTGCTGTAAGGGCGTTTTGCCCCTTGAAAAATACGCGTACAGATACTGAAACCGAGCACCAGAAGAATGTGTGGTATATTTTATTTATGGCAGTAGCATGTTATAATTGATCACTTATAAAAATCAGTAAATAAAACAAGAATATGAAGTAAATAGAGGAATACGAACTTAAAGCGCACACAAAAAATACATATAACTCAATACGAACGGGCTCTTTATTCAACATTCATAAAACATGAATCAAAACAAATCAGTGAAATAAAACAAGAATACGAAATAAATAGAGAATATTAACTAAAAACGCACACATGCATACACAACTCAGGCTCTTTATTCAACATTAATAAAACATACATGACCAGAATATAAGAATAGAGGAATATGAACTAAAGGCGCACACATGCATACACAACTCAGGCTCTTTATTCAACATTAATAAAACATACATGACCAGAATATAAGAATAGAGGAATATGAACTAAAAGCGCACACATGCATACATATAACTCAATAAACCTGGGCTCTTTATTCAACATTCATAAAACATACATGACAAGAATTCAAGAATACGAAGTGAACAGAGGAAATGGAGGAATATGAACTAAAAGCGCATCATACATACATTTAACTCAATACAACTCTAGATCTTTATTCAACATTCATAAATCATACATGACAAGAATACAAGAATACGCAGTAAATAGTGGTATATGAACTAAAAGCATACATAATACTATACAGGAGGGTGAACTGACCCGGGAACGAGACGTCCCGGGGGCGCACTGACCCCCAACCGTAAATATTTCTGATGTAACTTCACATCAACGTGAAATTCGTGTAATTTACCTTCTTTTTCTTTCTAGGTGCTTTTTGTTCCAAGAGAGTACCACCTGCTCAACCCGGTATCGATTAATATAACGTCATTAACCAAGTAGCAATGCATCTGTCCAGTGCTTTTATTGCATCAGCTTAATTACGTATAGAAGAGCGTAACGTAGTACAGTAGTCGACCGCATATTCAAGTAATGAACTTTCCCAAAGGTCAAATTGATATTTCTCATTTACGTTATGATTTACGGTTATATACTGACCTGCAGTAATTAAATGCTTTGTTCCCATTACAAGGTCTCTATTGTGCGTCCAGTATAGTGTTATGTGCCGACCAAGTGACGAGCTGGCGGCTGACGAGAAGCTAGCTCATAATAATCGTGAACCTAAGATAAACACTCTGTCTCATTAACTGCCCTTGGTATGCTCAAATATTTCTCTCTCTGAATTGTCGCTTAGACTGGCAAAGGCTTTTTTACTACTCCTTACGCTGGATATTTTTTATGTTGCTTACCAATGTCGTGTATCAAGCGGCGAATGCTGATAGTTGATATCTAAGATACAGACATGTACTCCTAGACAGAGATAGAGGGTGGCTCTCTAATTAATTTTCAATCAAACAGTGCCAATGTGGTAGGCCTATATTATCGTCGACCAATATCTCTTACGTGACGTCACGCACAACAACTGATGATTAAGTAATGATCTCTACACCTGATGCACTGGAAGTTCAATTACTTGCCAAAAAAGACTTGACTAACGACTTTTTGTTTTGGTAACCGCCCCCAAAGCTAGTTAGCATAAAACACAACTTTCCACTTTACTGAAATTGCGATCTCTTAACATCAGGAGCGACATAAAACATTGCCAATGATGTGCGCCTTAACTCACCTCAGGCGATAGATTGATCTAGACGGCTCCCCACACTGTCCGCGATTCATACAATGTCCCTCGACAAATGATCCAATTTATTTTAGCCGATTTCCATCTGGGTAACCTCCGCTATCCACTTGTGCTTTCCGCATACTTATTACTCCTTCGATTAATCATCTGTAATAACTGCCTGAGATATCCAGCAATGGGGACAGTGTGCTTTGGTGCAGGCTTAATGTCATAAACTATAACTAACAACCGGAGGGTATAAACTAGGAAGAGATGACTTGATTCTGCTCTCGTTTGAGCAGCGTTAATGGTATCGGCGATGACGACGGCTATGGTTAGAAGCCCAAATTGTAACCGGCATTCGCTATTCGCCAAGCATAAAACATAACTGTCACGCGTCTTATCCGACCATTGATCAGTGAAAAAAACAAAAAACTCGCCAGTAAACAATGCGATGACGGTACTAGTCGATTGACTGTTCTACATTTAAACACGAATTCATTGCTTAGTTAAACGCTCGGTTGTTTTTGTAGGTGTCTTTAGGTAGAGCAATGACGCAAATGTTAATTTAATGAGGATCTGGCATATTATGGCAATCATTTTTCCGGCTGAACAGATTGTATTTTATGTTATCTCTCCAAATACGTGATGATCGCTAGTTTATGTTAATTCAACACCAGAATACTCGGTATCAAAATGTCTCAGGTTTCAATTCCTTATCTCATTTAGTAAGTGCCTCGACTTCAACATTCAGTTAATTATGAAGTGAATGCGTACGAATTGCTAAATCTATACTTGAGGTATAACTGTTTGTGTTCCCTTGCCTTCACCGTTCCAAAAGCAGCCTCAAGGTTGTTGTCTCCTTTAAGATAAAACCATATTCATGCTGCCAATTTCACCCGCAAACTTTTACGAGTGGTCAGGTGCTCGAAATTGCAAGGATCTCTAGACAACTGCTTCTATACTAGTACAAACACAGAGTTAATATTATGAATAGAACAATTAAAATAACAACTGTATTGTTTGCATTCACTGCGGTCAATCTTAAATGTCTGACGCAAAGCAACAAAAATGCAGCACCCCAAAGTTATAAAGAGTTTTAGTAGCACATATGTGAAAATTGATGCAGGAGTTATGGCTTCTTATGATGTCTTATTAACAATTTGCCGTCGACGCCAAATAACTAGGTACACTGCAAAACAATCAATTGGGGGAAATATTGCTGTAATATCTGAGAGAAGCCAACAATACTATATAATGGTGTCTGTTCGTTCCAATATAATTCAACAAGAATATCGACGTTCACCATGTGCAAGCTACGCTTTACAGCATAAACTATCGCTTTATTGACGTTCGCGTCTGAAGTTATAAACGATTGGTCCATGCAGAGCATGCTGAAACTAATAACTGTCCGACTGACCCTCTGATGATATCCAGCGCTCTCTACATCGTAAACAATGTGCCTGAACCGACATTGACACATCGTGCAATTTTCGCCTCCATATCCCACTTGACCGACTTTTCGTGCCTACAGTTGAGTGTGCTACACTCTGCAGACCTGTGACAAATAAATCACACCATCATACTTTACTCGCACGACATATGTTACCCTCCATCTCTATATGAATTCTTTGTTATTCGTCGTTAAGCGTACGAGAGAAGCAGTATACAAACAACAAATAACAACAATGTGGAGGCTGTGCTGAGGCTTCAATGCCATTAATGCTGAGCATTTCAGAATGTCACCTCAATACCGTTGCATCAATTTCTAAGAAGCCATGATAAATACATAGACGATGAGTGGCGATGAGTGACAATTCATTATAAATTGCAATTGCTACAGCATATATCATAATCAGTCACGGCAAACATTTATCGGAGAAATGAATCTGAATTAAACGTGAGACGATCGGATTCGTTGCTATCATAATTAATGAAACTTTATTAAAATTCTGGTAGATATTATATGTTTTAATCTTCTTTTCTGTTAAACCATCCCATGAAACGAGTTTCACATACATTTAGAGATTATTCATGGTTTCACTTCTACGCTAAGTGCATACCTGATACTATGTTTTCTTCTATATCTGATTGCTTCCAAGACACGCACTCACACCGAGCCGCGATGCCACTATACGGTAAACGATGGAGGACCATATGTAAGTGCCATATTAATATAGATGTATATAGACGTTAAACTATATTGTACCCTCGCAGGAATAAAGAATGGGGTGGCGAATTCGTCTCATGTAATCACTAAGAGCTTGTTTGGTTTCAAAAGTGAATCTTTCAATCATTAAGGTGAACTCGTATATCTTCGATCCGTTGTTTATATATAAATATATATATATATATATATATATATATATATATATATATATATATATATATATATATATATATATATATATATATATATATATATATATATATATATATATGTGATATAGAACGTTATATACATATAGTGTATGTGGTATATATATATAGTATCGTGGCTATATATATATAGTATCGCCATATATATGTCTATGTCATGTATGGATATATATATATGATATATATCTTCACCTTATATATATATACAATATATATATATATATATATATCTATATATATATATATATATATATATATATATATATATATATATATATATATCTATATATATATATATATATATATATATATATATATATATATATATATATATATATATATATATAATATATATATATATATATATATATATATATATATATATATATCTATATATGATCTATACATATATCTATATAGTCTGCCTGTAGACGTAGCTGCCTGTAGACTGCTGGTATATCCAGATTGACTTTATCCAAATGCATTACATTTGTAAGCATTAATGTTATCAGAAAGTGACGCATTATACTGCCGCTATATATTTGACGGATGCCTCCTGGCCTTCTGTTTTTTCAGCCATCAACTATTATATACTGCCTAGTTTTTTTCTAAATACTGCGTAGGATCAAAGCCTCCGCTATTAGTTTTTCATTGCATAAGTGCAATTGATGCGACAAGTGTTAGGACCGGTTGTATGCGGCAAAAAAAAACCCTTCCCCAGCAAAACACACCGTTGACACCCGTTGATTCAGTGCCGCAATAACGGTTCCCCATTAGAGTTGCTGCACAACACCTGGTCTATCATCAGTTCCTTTATTCAGCCTTCCTATTCCCCCCATGCAGGGCCAGCATTTATCACAGCCAGAATCCTAAATAGATTAGAACGGTTTCGATGGCATTGATATATTACAATCAGCTAATACACGGGGAACGGCGATTCCTAGATTTAGTTTTTTTGGCGTATTGTAATACGTTGCTGTTGATTGCCACACTGATAATACCTTTAGCTTTATACCCGACTGAGAGGCTTTATTGCGGAAGATGATCAGTGGATGTATCACTGATTTAATTACTGGTTGCACTTATTTCATAATGCATCTATCCAACCAACGATTTTGAGAAATAAAACTGCTTGTTAGGGGCTGAGTAGTGGCATACGTGCATTCTACAATCTAAACAATATTTATTTATTTCAGGTCCCAAATCGGCTTCACTGTACTATATAGAGTTTAAGACACCATGTATATTGTGTATCCATGTTAGATGTATTATAGTCGTGTTATTAAAGTGGGCCCCCACAAGCTACTGGTTAGCATTCCAGCGCAATAGCTTATTTACCCACTACCAAACACATCCATTACTTTGCGATATGGAAAGGACAATAATGATTTAATGTTGACTAGGCGCAAAAATCTCAGCTGATGTCTAATTCGGCGGTTATAGGACATCACTACAGAGGTGCTTAATCTTTCTATATCTTCTGATGATCAGGACAACAAGTTTTTTATTCACCTAGATATGCATCAAATTTTGTCTAAGTTTCCTGGAATAACGAATTATCAAGCAACTATATTACCCTTTGGCAGCAGCCGTATTGATTTAATGACTCTTGTATCATTTAATTGGATAAACATCACATTTTATGTGAGTTTAATGAATTGCGTAGTGTTAAGCAACCATACTACCGTTGGATGCAGTCGAGAGCCTAAATCGGTGATCAAGACTATCTTACAATTTATTCGAATTATTTATTTATTTTCTATTTTAGTCTAATTTCCATGAAAGACGGAAAAGCGACCATATTACCTTAATAAGTTGAATAGAAACCAGATAGGTATCGCAAGTGTCATCTAAAGATAATGACAGAAAACTCTCCTTATATGTGATATGATTGCCTAAAGTTTGCACAAAGCCGCAATTGCACGTGTGATGTCGCTGTTTGGTGTTGGCGGATATGTAGAACAATGCCGCTGTCTCATACAGTTTTTTAAAAGCACGTAGGCAATAAATTAGCATGCATGCATATATATATATATATATATATATATATATATATATATATATATATATATATATATATATATATATATATATATATATATATATATATATATATATATATATATATATGCATATATATATATATATATATATATATATATATATATATATATATATATATATATATATATATATATATATATATATATATATATATATATAAAATGCATCCTCCTTATTATCCAATTTTATTCAGTATGTATGGCGGAATGTTTATGTGTTTACTGAGCGTTTAAAGCATATCTAATACTTCAGAAGTTTGGTAGTATCTTGCCTGACTTCATCCTTCTTTGTCGTAAAACGTTACCGTTGTTGGCATTCATGTTTACAGAAAAAGACCCAGTTTATTAAGAGCTTACATTGTTCGGGAGAAGCAGATAGATAAGATGGATGTTTGTTTTTAAGGTCTAGTAGAGCTTATATAGAGGCAGCAGAAGGACGATAATTCCTTGCTTACATCGCATCCATTTGTCTTATGGTCATAACACTCGCATGCTTTATAAACATCATACCAGATCTGACAGATAGAAGTAATTCCATTATGGCCAACCGATACAACATCTTTTCTTTGAATGTGGGTAATGCGTTGGTTACAGTAGTTCTCTTTATGGCGACGTGGTATTCCCGGTGTAATTCCGCAGGACAATATCGCCTCACCGAAAGACTAACTGATGATATTGTTCTCTCTAAGACTAGCGCCAATGTATGTTCCCTTTATTTGTAACATTGTAGCTCTTCAATCGCTTCGCTCTATGCTCGACCAACGGTCAATCCAGTAGAAATAATTATAACCAAATGCAACTTAAAAAAAACATAAAATAATGGTGGATTGTACTTAACCAATTCTAGAGGCATTGACGGCTGATTCTCAGTTTGGGACGACCGATATATCATGCCTCTGAGAATATATAGAGAATGCTAAAGCTCTATGATCGTACAGATAAAGACTGATAAGCTTAGTTTCCATCACCCAGTTGTATATTGCGACTCTGACTGCAAACTCACAACACAAAGGTTACATTAGAATTGCGTTCTTTGTCTTGTTAAACCCCAAATTCTGATAAATGGGCTTCCAGTACAAAAATTGCTGAATCAGCTTAATCAACGAGGCGTAACAATCTCATACTATATAGATAGTATGATCCAACATTGAATCACCCGTGCGTAATGCAGTACGGCGCAAAGAAATAGGTATTTAAATTACGTGACTGTCAGGATAACTGCCAGCTGACAATTCCGATGTTGTTACTTAGCGTTCTAGGTGTTTTATCACTTTAACTGGGTCGTTTACTTTGCGTTTTTGGTTCTTGAGAGCTACTGGGTAATATAATGAAGGTGTATTTACCCCATGTGCCAACAAGGTACATTCTGAATTCAACGGTCTATCAGACGGTTGTAGATATATATTCTGGTTATTGAAAGGCTCTGGGAATGTATGACGTGCTCGATGGATTCATAACATCGGTCTCAAAACTGTGAATGAATGGCAACATTATAGCATTACAATCTACTCATGATCTTCGAGGTCAACAAAAAAGCTACAAATGATTAAACGACCCACGGAACTCAGGGATGTAATATCATTACCAATATTTAGAGATGAAAACATTGTCAATATTGTGTGCATTTAATTGTACACATGAAAGACTTTAAGCAAATGATAAATGCTAAGATAGGGGCTTTTGATGTGGCCAAATTATGATGCATTGCCACTATATTCAAAGCAATCTTATTAAGATTCCTATTCAATATGAAGGGGTATTACATTGGATTTTTGTCAAGTGTATGAAGCTTGGATAATGTCTAAAATGATCTAACAGAGAATTATTCCCTCAGCACTTCATTCGTAATGCATCTTACTCGGGTGACCTGCTATTGGTTAACCTATATATATATATTTCACACTGTAATGCTGATCGGCATATTGCAGTCTCTTATCAATACCATACTGCAGGTGCCATGGATGTCTTTTGACCGTTTTGCAATTACGCTTCATTACTCGTCAAGGTCATGGAGTTATTAGATCATCCGACCAGCTGTTTGTGTCAGTATCATGATAAAAAGTCAATTTATGAGACAAAACTTTTTGTAATGGTCTGGTATTGTGCACGTATGTGGGTTTATATTTCCAGGGTTAAAGCTTATACATCAAGAAACTTAGGTTTAGCATGACTTAGGGCGTCCTGTCTAGTATGCTATATTATATAAGGTAATCCCATTCCTTACAGATGCGGCAATGGAAATAGATACAGAGATGAATGATCAGTTGTCTAGAAACCATTTTGCACTCGACGCGCCAATCTGTTTCTTCGTCCAGCCGCCCGAGGGTGACATGGTTAATGTCAGGTAGCAACAAGCACAGTCAATTAGCTGTTAGTGTTCGTGGCTGCATCTAATAGCCAAAAATGTTATTTATGCGTATGAAGAGTTTAGTAAACGTGTCGCAATATATTGTGTGTAGAATCGCTGAAGAAGGGAGAACAGCCCATTTGCCGCATTAATTCCAAACATGAGTTAATACATGTCATTGAAAGAGTTTATATGGTATATGAGGCAAACACTCTATCCATCGGATCATACGTGTCTCATGGGGAATAGCGCTTCTTTGTAAACATTTGTAACTGAAAACAAGAAATATGTGTGATTTGCAGTCTCTTTAACTGTGTTGCAATGTCCATACGCTCAATTAAAAACTAATAATAGAAATATCATATTATATAGCAATATAATAGGCTTAAATTTGTTGGAACTGTTATGAGTTTATCAGACTTGGCCAGAACCTACACAATTAGGTCGCTTGACTACACTTCAAATAATTTTTGTAAGATATGGCCAGGGAACATTACAACCTTTATTTGTTATCTGAATAACTGACAATTAATGTAGAATTGTATCGAGATGTGTTGAACGAGATAAGGTCGTTAATTGCGCTAAATAATGATGTTGAATATGTTGTCATTGGTGGTGATTTTAATACTGACCTAAGCAGAGATAACTCAAGACACACTACGCCGCTGCTTAAGACATTTTGTGAGGTCGAAAGTATGAAATTTGGATTATTGAGCTCATGTTCAACTGTGAATTATACTTATGAAAATTCATTTTCGTTTGTTACGTCTTGTATTGACCACTTTATTGTTTCGGATAATATGTTCCACTGCATTACCGATTATCATTGCTTACATGAAGGTCATAACCTGTCAGACCACAGTCCAGTAATTTTAGAGCTTGACATTCCTGTTGAATTTGTGCCCATGCAGGGCAAAGTATTGCATACTTTGCCTTCTTGGAAATGTGCTAATGCATCTAACATTGAGGCGTTCAAAGGTCAACTCAATGATTTACTTGCTGATATAGAGTTGCCATACGAAGCACTGCTATGTAATGACGCGCACTGTACTGACCATACCGACGCAATTATTTATTATCACGAAGCAATCCTTAATGCATGTATATTAGCGGCACAAAAGGCTATTCCTTCTGTAAGACGAAAGTCAGAGACAGGCTGGAAAACCCTAGTCAATCCTTATAAGGAGCAGTCAATATTTTGGCATCATTTATGGATTGATAGCGGAAGGCCAAGTGTGGGCTGGGTGAAGGAGATAATGATTAAGACCAAACGCGAATATAAAAGAATTTCGAGATGGGTTGTCAGGAATCAGGACAAGTTGTCGGTAGAACGCATGGCGGAAGTTTTAACAACCGATAGAAGCCGTGATTTCTGGTCTTAGGTTAAGAAAAGAAGTGGTAAGTCACGTGTTGTGCCAGCAGTTGTAGATAATGTGAGAGGTGAGACTGAGACTGGTATACGTGAATTATTCTCTACCAAATACAAAGAATTGTTTAATAGTGTGTCATATAATGTTGATGAATATGAGCGATTAAGAGTGGTTCTGAATGACCAAGTTGAGCAAAGATGTAATTCAGGCAAATGCGAATCTGATCATTATATTTCAGTCAGTGATGTCACGGCAGCCGTGGAGAAAATTAAGGCCCATAAGGCTGACATTAATGAAAATGTAAATTCGGACCATATTATAAATGGCACTCGTGAATTGTTCACACATTTATCTCTGTTGTTCAATTCAATGATTGTTCATTCATTCACTCCAGTTGAAATGACAAGGTCGGTGATTGTTCCGTTATTGAAAAACAAAAAGAAATCGGCAAGCGACAGCAATAACTATCGATCGATAGCGCTGAGTAGTGTTGTAGGCAAGGTTTTAGATAACGTTATTTTGTCAAAGTATTCAAATGTTTTAAGCACCAGTCACCTCCAGTTTGGTTTTAATCAGACCATTCCACTTCTCAGTGTACCTATGTAGTTCAAGAAGTTATAGATTTTTATGTCAATCAAAAATCGCCATGTTATGTTGTGATGCTAGACGCATCGAATGCATTTGATAGGGTTAATTATATTAAATTGTTTCAATTATTGATACGTAGAGGTTTGTGTCCTACTATTGTAAAGTTGCTCCTTTATATGTATTTCAACCAATCGTTGTTAGTTAAATAGGGCTCTAATGTGTCTGAGGCATTCCAATGCAGTAATGGCATAAAGCAGGGGCGTGTGTTATCGCCGATTCTTTTCTGTATTTATATCGATGAGCTGCTTAATCGTCTTGAACGTAGTAATGTTGGTTGTCATGTCGGTCATCAGTTTATGGGTGCATTTGGATATACTGACGACTTAACATTCCTTGCTCCCTCAGTCACTGCTGCCGAGCTTATGATTTCAATATGCGAAGAATACGCACAAGAATACGATGTAATGTTCAATAGTGAAAAAAGTATGCTGCTGTGCTACAATATTCCACAATGTAATACCAATCTCGAATTACGGCTGAATGGAGCTATTTTACAAAAGTACTCTAAGGTTGTTCATCTAGGCAGTTATATTGGTTATGAAAACAACGATGCGAATATCGAAAAAGCTGTAGGAGAATTGTTTTATCGTACTAACATTTTGATGTCCAGATTCGGCTTTTGCCGCACCGACGTTCGCACTAGGCTTTTTGATACCTTTTGTACAAGCTTCTATGGTAGTCCTTTATGGAAATTGGATTTAAAGTCACTTGAAAAAATAAGTGTTGCTTGGCGAAAGTGTGTAAGGAGAGTTCTTAAGCTTAATAGAAGAACGAGGTCTCGTTTTTTACCGCTGCTTGAATACGCACTCATTCTAGCACCGTTAGTCAAAAGTTCGACTTGCTACTATGCTCACCAATTTTATCTGTCGTATCGAATAATGGATCATGTGTACTAAATTTAGACACCAGCAACTTGTTAAAAATTGACGAATTGCATGAAGTAGACAGGGCGTTATCGCATGCTACAGATACATATATCTTAGAGTGTCAGTTACTTGTTTTTGTTGTCGTATGTACAAACATACATGTATTTTTTATTTTTTATCTATCCTCATGATATATAAAAATGATTTTATGGGATGTACCTCAAGGACTTTAAAATGATGTGCCTAAAGATGCGAGATAACATTCGAAGTCGTTGAAATAACTTGGTAAATGATGAAAGAGGTATACTAGATGGCAGTGAATGTTGTGTATATTGTACAAAAGCGCCCTCTGTACTTCATATTAGTTGAAGTACATCAGGATGGAATACTCAGAATAGGCTCGAACTTTATGCGCTACCCGTGATGCATACTGTCTCCCATGTAATCGCCATGATTTGAAGCCATGTACAACCGATCATATCAGAACGTACGTACGTTCACAGCTACCCCCGCCATTCACTGTCATATACATTCTGCCATCGTATAAAATGTGGATTTGTGAGGGTCGTATCGTATCAAATAAATATAAAAATACATATTTATTTATATATATAAATATATATATATATACATATATATATATATATATATATATATATATATATATATATATATATATATATATATATATATATATATATATATATAAATATACATAAATATATTTCAATTTAATTACATATGTATGCATCTTAACAACATGTAAATATATATATCTAGATATGTATATATGTTTATTTATATATATAGATAAATAGAAATGTAATAATAATAATTAAAATTTATTTTATGTTGCGTAAATCCCCGAATAAGTGCTCTGAAATGAGTGCAAGGTGCAAACATTAGCCGTATAGTATTCGGCGAAAAGAAATGTTTTTAATCGTGACTTAAAGACATCTACATTGTCTATATGTCTCAAGGAGCTTGGAAGGTTATTTCCACAATAATGGGCCAGCAACACCGAAATCGGCTGCTGACAACGTAAAAGGAACTTGCAATAAGCATTGGTTAGCCGATCTCAACTCTTTTCCTCGAATATGGGTAGCAATACGATCTTCGAGGTAAGTTGGTGCCATCTTATATTCCGATTTATAGCACGTACCAGAACCTTAAATTTGATTCGCTGCATCACTGGCAACCAATGAAGCGAGTAAAAAACCGGAGTGATGTGATCACACTTTGCGTGCCCAGTAATTAGTCTTGCTGCGATGTTTTGCTTTTTTTTTTTTGCAGTCGATGTACGAGGGATGCAGGAACAGCATTGAGAAGCGCATTGCAGAAATCTTTTTTTGATGTAATAAATGCATGCTCCAGTTAAGATCGGTCAAGAAAAAAGAATAAAGCAGCTTAGTATTTAAAAATGTAGCTTGCGGTACAAATTATTATCGGAGTTATCTATTGTCAAGACTCATTGATGTTTTTGTGCCCGTCAGTGATTATTTCTCGGTTCTTTTTTATTGGTTGCTTTGAGCGAGTAACTGTTCTGAGCGTAACAGTCTGCTCTTAGTCCCACGTATGCAAATCGCGGAGGTCCTCAGACGATGAAAGTTATTAGCACGTGTATCAAACCTCATTAGCGAGTTTCCAGGTAATTTCAACGCGGACCATGTTATAAATGCAAGGAACATCTACATATGTTAATGAACATTTATCAGAGTGAAGGTACTCTCAAACATTTGTAATGGTTTTGTAGCCTTCACGTTAACTCATTCTTGCTGCTAACATCATATTTACCTAGAAAAGTGCGACGCTGACCACTTTAAGTACGCAGGTGTACATCCATAAAAGTATTGCTGTTAGTTAATGATTAGCGTCTCATATATCCATGTTAATATGAATCAGGTATGGTACAAAATGATTGTACAGTTATTTTACGCTAGCTTTCTGTAAACATGTATGACAAATATTAAGTAATTTGCATCGAACATATTCAACCAAAAGAAAATCCCCGATCGTCATAACCTGACGAGGATCTCATTTAGGTGATCTCAGCACAACATACGCATTGGTAGTTTTTGTGCAGTATGATTAATGCAATGGGTTTTTAAAGATCAACATCTGACGAAGTTTCATAGTTTAATTTAATCGAAGGGAGCCTTCGAGGGGATATTGACATGATACAGATAGCCTCAAAAGGGAGGTAAGAAGACAAGCAGTGGGGATATATATTTTGGGTCAGAATCCTTTAGATAACAATGATACTCGTGTCTAGCCAATGAAATGATTTCAAATGACGTATATATTGCTGATGTGCTTATTGCTGTGATGCGATGCTCGAGTTTGCGACGAATGCAGAAGTGTGTTTGCATAGCGGCTATAGATTGATAACAAGAAATGATTAAATTAGGTTTACATACAAAAGCCACGCATATTATGATGACTTGAAAGGACAAAATAAATTACATTTCACGGGGCGGGTTAATAGAAGTTATGAGTAAAGGGAATAAATTAATTGCGAAAACGAATTATGACGTATCATATCGGGTTATTTTGATAAGAATCCCAAAGAATTTAATCCTTTCTTATTCAGGAATATTACTTACCTTAGAGTTAGATGTCGAGTTTGGCATTAGAATCAAAAATTGCATGTTTCATATGACGCAGCTTGGGGAAATGGTTGCCGCAATTGATTCACGTTGATATGTCTACATTGATAAAGAAACAACGTCCAGAAAACAGTCCACAATAGTTGTATTTGCACCACTGGATTAATGTCTTGTTTCTAACGCCTGCTGTTAGTAAATTTGTTATTTAGTTTATTCCCATTAACATATTGTGACACTGTAAAGCTTCACTTAGCTCCCTCATTAGCTTGCTTTATGCTTGATTTGCCTTTTGACGCTCAAATGGAGATGAAAGTTTTCCAAGTATGGTGTGAGCAAAGTGCGATAGTGTGCTTGGTCAATTGCAAATAAGTTGTCGCTGGTCTTCAGTGTAGCACAAGCAACTGGGTAGGATTTCAATAGAGACGACGATTGTATGATTTGTCAATATAAACTAAGGCACACTATCGATGATTGACAGACCCCGTTGTGTCATCAGGACAACATCAGATGGTCAGTCTGGCAGAAGTGAGTCAGCCGGCTCTCACTGAGACATCACAATCGTTGATGACCACATTACGGCATTGTATGCTGTATAGCGCATAAATCACTTAATTGAGATTCGTATATTATGCCAACTTATATTAGTGTTAAATTGTCGACACTTTGCAGCGTCGTGTACCAGCTTAAATGATTTTGATTCAATTTTCGATGATTATTGTATATCACTTTGGTTCCAATGTTGCAGTAAATGATTTTATCTTACAGTTAAAGCCTTTTACTGTACATTATAATATTATCATCATGATACCAAATACACAAAACTCGTTTTGTCTATCGTTTCTAAACACACGAAATATGCTGTTTCTGTAAGCAGCGATGTAGCTGTGATCAATATTGCTTTATAAAACTGATTGTTTCTATATTAAACAACATCACTAATGGAATTTTTAATGTACCTGAATGAAGTCTTAACATATCAGCTTTTCAAATATTATCAAGAAGTCATAAATCATGTTGAAATGACCACGTGGGCAATCGCCGTCCATTATTATTGCAGATAAAAACGATAGATCAATTACTAATATTATGGATCAAAAACTCCATTTGTGTTGCCGACTATTTCGGTCATACAGGTTTTTTGGGTGACATGGAAGAATATCATCTCACAGACAGAATATATGAATGATACACTTACATGTTGATGTGATAATATCACACAGCATCGACATGTTGCGCCATTTTGCTATTTCCTTGTCAGTTTGCACTGACAGGTTGAAATATATACTAGTTTGGTTTTGCCAAAATATGTTTATACCAGTTGCAAACTAATTGCTTCGTTGAACGTTACCTTATAATATTGTATTGTAGGATAACACAACGCAGAGAACGATGGCGCAAAGAGGAGGTAAAGAAAGCAATCACATAGAGAGAACTGGATGTGACGGGATTTTATACATGCATGCAGCCATTTAGTTTACAAATGGTGTACTGTTTGTTGAAGAATTATACACGAATGCAATATAAATAACCGCAAATAACCACGTATTATGACAAATGTAGTGATTACATGCACAAGGCTGTGATATAATACCACCGACCTATGGTGAAATGAATATTTCAATCTTTATCAATATCCATAATCTTGCAACAATACAGGATGACTTTTGCACATGCCTAAGTAGAAACCGGTAAACGAAACCAGCTGGTAGTGTGTGAAATGTGTATTTGTGGTTGTTCAGCGGGTCGTGTTACATCCGGTACTATGCATTGGCGATCGTTCAGCTGGTTATGAGTCGTGTTACAACGTGTATTGGCGGTCGTAAGCACCGCTATTATACTTTACGAAGAGTTTAAATACTGCTTTCCAGAGTTTGATGCTCTAAGCACATACCTAAACACTGTGGTTTTCTAATCAAAATTCAAATTATTAATGAACTTATTATCTAGATTGTAACGCTTCGTTTTATTCAGCGATATTCATGTCAGACTACCCCGTATATAACACGTCGTTTGAAGAAACCATGGCGTAACTGCAAATTATATTGCACGATAAAGTGATTGATAAATCATATGAAAGCAGGGCTGAGCAAATGAAAGCCCGTTTGTGAAACTTAAATCTAAGCACACACGATATTGATTCTATAAATAGCCTTATGCATGGACTATCATTGAAGTATGGTCGATATTATCTTCTTCAATGCTTTCGTTCATTTTCATGTTTACCCTTTAATATATTTTGTCTTGAACAGGGGTTAATAAGATTGATAATTGGTGCTTTAGCAAATTTGCTCGAGGAGCTATTGAGAGCCTTAAGTAAATAGTGTCAGCAACAATAGATTTATCACGGACTGGTCACTTAATGAAGCATACCTTACCATATAGCAGACTCAGCATCGTACTACAAAAAATGTAAAAACTTATTTTAAGTTCTTCATCAACATTACTGCTATGAAATAAGTGTATCTCTAATCAAGTTACTTGTGTGATCGCACATCAAATTTAAATGATACATTTGTACCATAGAAGACACAAAAACGATGGGTTTACTATAATTGCAATTTCTTTAGAAACGTGAAGAACATTACTATTTACAAGATCAAAATAAGAACTCGATTTCAACAGCACGATTACCGATCCCATGGACGGAATAGATATTCCAGTAGCAACAGTTATCTACTGGTGTAAAACATTTGGTGACCGAATCGACGTCCCAGATTTGGGTTAAATCCTCGAAAAACTGCGGTCTTTGACTAAAACAAACATGATAAATCGCCAAGCACTCTTTTAAGTCGTGGTGCTTAAAATGTCATTAGTTAAGTGATGTCGTTGTACGGCATTGAATGCAAGACGAGTGCTTGAACAACTGTATTCAGGTCAACTGTCTTCCCAGCACGAAAATATATACAATTGGTTTAACTGCTGATATAGCGCAATACATATTTTATGATATTGTTCTAGCTCAACCTTTTTTGAAAGCCATCCTCCAACTCTTAATTAACAGCACGAAATGTTGAGCTAAGGTTCAACATCCTCCCTTGGGGAAGAGGTGTGACCCTGATACCCAGTCCTGACATACCCTGGTCCCATTGTTCGATGATTATCACAGGTTCACAACCCATGTGGACCTGTTCGGTTAAACCGATGGGGGTGTGGGCTGTTCAAGCCGTTTTGGTCGGAATCAAACGGGGATATTATCTAGTCAAGAAATTTGCCCAAGATGCCAGCAACGCTTCATTGTAAAAACCTGAATACAAGCATCAAGCACTCCACTCCTGGCTCCCACTCCAGCAACAACCAACAGCAAGTATAAAAACAACACCGAAGACGCATTACGTCACGAAAGGCCCGGAAATTAAAGCATGGGATATAACATGATGGTGATTATTAATGCAATAAAACAGAATTGACATTTTAGAGAGCCGCCGTTTTTATGTCGATAACTGCTACTACTAATGATTTCATATATCGTATGAAACTGGTTAGTGACTTAACTTCGTTTGGGTTAACTGGCAGTGCCTAACTATGCCAGTCTATATAGTACAGGTATAAATAACGACCATTCGGATTATATAATACACGAGCGTTAAGCCTGCCATGAGATATGCTAGATATTTGTTTAAAATAATTTTGTCAAATGATTTATTGAACCATTCATACGGTTCACTTGTCTATTTGTCTCAATTCAATATTAATATGATAATTGTTATTGCGAACCAAGTAATACGCGCGTTACATGTGGTGATGAAGAAACAAAGCGCAATGAATAGCATGATACTAGCATATGTAACAAGTAAGACACAGAGCGAGGCGAGTTTTCCTAGGCTAAAAGATGGGTTTAGCAAATTCCTAATGCGATTGAGGCTGTGTTAGACAGAAAACGTTGTCAAACAAAAGGTGTACAGAAGAAGGCAGAAATTAATGATAGAAATAAAGGATTTTGATATTCAATAGACTAACCTTGAAATGTTATTTCATTTGTGATTTCCCAGTTGTAGAAGTGCAGCCTCATTGGTTTATGCATGCTAAAAATGTCATTAACAACATATTCTTGCATCATTATGCGTCAGCCATTGGAATACGTACCTTGACGTACATTGTCCTTTTTGCCAGTGATGTCCCCGGACTTGTCTTGTCCATAAATCTACAAGCGAGTGCTGTATCTTAACCATACCACCTTCTGAACATCCATGTGATTATCTATTGCTTGGCCCGAATATCGATATAACATTTTATGAATATAATTCAAATATGTCACAAGAGAGACGCTGGCGCCAATATATCGCTCCCCATGGTACACGGAACTCGATGTAATATCGTTATTGCTATGTTCGTCATTGTCTCTTAGGTCATTTATTACATGATCGGACAATTTTTTAATGTCTCGTCGTGAAATCGCTATACGCGTGTCTAGCACATATATAGCGCACCGTATACACTATAAATACAATTAGTAGATGTACTCAATATAAACGCAAAAGCATGCATGAATCCGAAAATAGCATCGTAAGTTGGGGCCGTGTAGCATGGCTATCCCAAGTTGGCACGAAGCAGTATGGCCCTCCCTTCTAGTTGCATGATTTTGATCTTTCAGATAATCCAGGAGCAAAACGCGGTGGTTGTTTGAGTAAATAATGAGCGCATGATTTGGACGATGATCATGGACGTCTATCTACCTTGTGTATTACCACTTCCAGTGTACAATAAATGTTACTCAAAGGCTCAGAATAAAGCAGAGTAACGAAATGATAGTGAAAATGAAGATGTTTGTACGGAATTGATGTCTGCCTGTGATAAATGCAGTACTGCTTTGTGAAGTGGCGTCTGTCATTCCCACTGGATTCCCACGATGCAAGGCATTATTGATTGTTAAATTGTTAAGTCAGCCTCTTGGGAGTTGTTTATTTGATCTAAACACTTACCAGTGAAATTCTATCGAAAAGCATTTATGTTAACAGTGGGTCAGGGGAATGCGATTTCCATAATCTGTTTTCGGGCACTATTTGGTGGTTATGGTTTACTAAGTAACGGTTTACTAAGGTTCCGTTAGAAGGCTTGTCACGAGTTTCTTCCGAGTCACAGTAAGTCTGGGAGAAGGAGCTTAGCCTGGTTTGTTCTACAGATACTTTCGGCGACGTTATTGCTGGCATTCAATAACGCGGTCCATCAATTAATGTATCAACACTGAATAAAAGTTACACCAGTCTCCAGTTAATGGTAGGATTTTGCTCTTATGGGTCGTGTGGCGTTTCACAAGACACAAAATATTCCATCAACTTGCTCTTGAAAAAATATTTTGGTGATGTCGGTTACGCTCAATGAATTCAATTTGCTCAGGAAGTTGAGTGATGTGATTGCCGAACCGTCGACGGACCGTGAACCAATCATCGGGTCTGTAACGGGTTTATCCATTGCTACATACCGTCAGCTGTTCTGCTGTACATTGGACACAATGCGAATGATGCGTTGGTCCATTGCTGCATACCGTCAGCTGTTCTGCTGTACATTGGACACAATGCGAATGATGCGTTGGTAGATATCGTCTATGAAGGAATCGTTGATGAAGTACAAGCTGTCGTATTGCCCTGCAGCTCATATACCAGTGCCTTAAACATCTGGAGTATATCAATGCAAGTTTATTACAACCACATGAAAAGACATTTATAACTATATGACTATATCATTCGCCATATATTCTCAGAGGCATAGATTAGTGTTTGTTTCTCGTTTATAATCAGCAGACAGTGACTCTAGATTAAGTAAACCGCACTATTGCACTGTGCTTGGTAATAAAGTACATGTGTATTCAGTTTGGATTGATTGTTGGTCGACGTAGATCGATGGAACTTTAATTGGCGAAAGTAATGGACGTGACTGCTGCAATGGAACTTATTTCATCTGAATAAACACGAAGTTGTCATAAGATTATATCATTGAGAGCAAATCACGATTTGGGTGATGTGTATGAACTGTTTGGCCGGTCCAGCGTGTTACCTGCAATTCTAGATATTGTACTTGCTAACCATGATGAAATGGCTCCATTCATTCTAAGCTGCTATTAGGTTAACTATGCGTGCAAGTGTTATGATCCATAAAGGGAATTTCTGCGATGTAAACAAGCAGTAGTAATTCCCATACTGGGGTGTTTTCATACTGATATGACTATTTAAAGTACTAAAAGTATTGGATAATTCCCAGAAAGGTTTCTCTAGTGCTCATTTAGCAATTTAACTTCTCATATTAACCATCAAAATGTTTCATATATCAGTCACTTCACAATAGTTGAAAGTAGGCTCTTAATAACGGCGTTACTTGCCATGTGATGCTTGTTAATGCTGGTATTGCAACCGCCATGATCGCATGACTCGTAAAACTGGGAAGTAATGTAATGATATTTTCAACGACGCCTGGGGTTCTTTTTTCCAGTGATCTTGTTAATGCTTACCGCCATATACGCAAGTTAGAGGTGCGTTTCTAATTTATTGATGCTCTTGCTGAATTCATTGCCACTTTTGATTAGGGTGTAATATCTTTCAGTTATCCAGTTTGGTCTTCGTAGCATATATATACTCGCTCCTTCACTTCTTGCTTACTGACAGTTGCAAATATATCAAGATGAAGGACAGCGGCGAAAGACACGGAGGAGCGACTGCATTATCAAATGGTAAGAACCTATTACGGTTGCATTAAGATTGGTGTAAGCTATATCACACATGCGAAAAAGTACAACAGACTATTTCGCTAGCCTTGTCGTTTATCTTATTGCACGTTATAAATATAGGGGTGACGTCACAAAATGCAACGACGGGACTGGGAAACCTAGTTGATGTCGAGATGCATTTGATGTTCGACCTCACCGATGAGTACACTCTGACCTCTTCTAATTTATTCAAGGCTTTATTCGACCTGCTGCCGACGCTATAGTGGAGGCTTATCAATCTGTTGCTAATGAAACTTAGACAATTACTTATTAGTGATGATTATCCAAGTAAAGAACCCGACTGGAGGTCCTCTTGCTCACAACAATATCAAAGGACGATAAAGCACCTTTATAATGTTTACCACTATCAGCCGAAACTCTCGGCTATAGCATCAACTTGTAATTTGGCTTGTACCTCTACGCGTATACATTATGACAGTATTATTTACCATTCCTTATCGCAATATATGAACACAACATATTAATAACGGCTGTATCATTCAAATATCATGTTGTTGTGCATACGGAACACACACAGCTCAGGGTGCGGTAACTCATTTGAGACGTAGATACCAGTGATAGCTTTAAACGGTTGCTATACGTCAGGCGGCCGCGAGTTGTGCTTGCGGACATCCTTAAAACGGTTAGTTTGTTTTTGGGAATAATGCTGCAATATTTGTATTGATGCCGAGCCGGAAAATGCCTCTCGATTGTTATATATTTACAATATTTACATAAGTGAGTTCCGACATAGCCCTCATGGTGACTTCTAGGACATATGACTATGTCCCCACGGGTCCGACTTAGACGGACACGAATGTAATTGATGTTGGTCACTGGAGAAGTGCCTGCTGCCAAGCTATCCATCTCTCAATTAATAGGATTTCTGTCTTATTTTAGTGATCCGTTCCGCCAAGCCACTTTGCGCTTTAAGTTGCAAATATTTATGGTCCTGGATGATAACAATAAAATATTCGAAATTGCTCATGAGACAATTGTACTCAAAGCATGATATTTGATGCGAGCAACTATTTCTGAAATAAACATTCTAAATAAAAAAGATGATTATTGGACGTTTTCGTCCTATGGCAATTCCAAATTTATGTTTGGATCTGTCTCCTGGTGGTTATAAGGGTAGGTATGCTATCAATATATCAGAGTGGGTGTTATAATGGGTATTTGGATCTGGCAAATGTTATTACCCAATAACAAGAGAAAAATCAATCGTAGGGTGTTACGAATATTACGCTGCTAGTCTATTACTCAATTTTATCAAGTAACCAATTGACATCATTGATGCACACACAAAAGTATTGACTTTTATCTGTACCTGTGTAGATGAACGCTCCATTATATGTTTCATATACAAAAAATAAGTTCACTCGGAACATATGATAGCTGATCTAAACATTGTTAGAATAGATCACGTGGTTGCATTCATGCACTCGACGCCCAACACGCGAAGCATGTTGATAGACGCCAAATGGCATTTCCATAACGTCTAGAAAACCCATCACAGATAGCAAACCTTAACACTCTTGTCCTCATGGCTGATAAATAACTCTGATGAAACATACTATGTATTATACACTCCCATTGCACCGACTGGGAGACAAGAGTCAGTCGGGGCTGTTTTTTGTGATAAACGAATGCAACCCGAGCGTTCATGCGTCATTCTGACGCAATCATATACAAATAGATAGCCCAAGAGCTTCAACTGCTGAAGCGTCTATTTCATTAACCATGGATTGTAATCTAAAGACAACTAAAGATAAATTTAGGCTGCCAAACGCATTGAACAAAGATACTGTTTTGGTAAAATTAGGGCGCATAATGTGATGAATCTAAATGCCGGAGAATTGATGCATTTGTATAAATCTTGACATTGCATATGAGGTAGCCGTCGGAGGAACTGACGACCCAGAATTTTTTTATCTGTATTGAAACCTGCGACGCGAGGCTATAGTTAAGAACCTCATATAAAAACAACACAAGTCGTAAGAATATGTATGTACCAAGGCAAATGCGTTTTCGTACAATATTATCAATGTTTGAATCTATGTGTGTCTAGAAAGCAGACACAAGCTTTCGTATATAGACAGCGGTTGTACGATTTAAGACACATTCATTACATTGAGTATACTCATACATATGTCGCAGTTCATATAGACACTCAGGATGCTTCATAACTTAATTCTATCAAAGGGGCTCTCATAGGGATATTGCGACATATATACGATCGCAAGTGAATTGCACACATTTTGAAATTGTGTGGGCGCCCCTAGACGTTTTATGACAATTAACTTGTGTTAGATTAACGTGTGATAGTGAATGATTTGTCGCAGGTCGTGAGGGTGTTGCTAAGGCAATTGGTAACAAGAAAGGTCGCTTGAGTGGGATCCGGATTTTACGATTTACAAAGTTATATGAGGAGACCACATGTTGTCATCTGGACAGCATCATATGGTCCGTATGACAGCATTGAATCAGCCAGCTGTATTGGACATTACAATCGCTTGATAGACACAGTCGCCAGCATTTCTTGTATTATAGCGTTCCGTGCACCTGGTGAATGGAGATTATCTCGTTGATTTAGCATGCAATGACACTGGAGCATGCAGGGAACCAGCTAAAGGTCAAAAACATAGAGAATAAGCCAACAAATTTTAGTCATTCCTGGTTATCCATGCCAGGCGTTAGACGCAATTATCTGGATCTTGTAGGTAGATAAACAATCGAACAAACCATGAATAATGAGTAAATTTACATTTGGCGTTATATAAAACAACAACTTATAACCAGTCGTTAAAGAATATTGCCGCTTTATCATTCAGGTGGTCTGGTGACATTGCAGTGTGTAGTAACCGTAGCAGTAAAATAGCCCATATTTGTACGGTTCAATTTAAAATGACGATACTTACTGGAATCGGCAATGGAATATGCAAATGTTGATAGGATATTTTAGAAAAGTATGAACTGTTCATTGCTATTTGTACTGTAAATTACCAAAGCATACTAATTACGTGGAAACATGTGATAATTAGGGTCACATGGCGTGCCAAATATATCAACATGGCGCACTGGCCAGCTACTAATATTTAGGTTTCCACCAATCAATGGTCGGATACGGTACATGGCCGTCACGAAGTTAATGCGGGGAGTGATTGCCGCTGACATTTTGCAGCTAACAAATTTCGGTTTTATCGACCAAATACTTTTGTGACGATTAAGGCTCGCTGTGTAAACTGGAAATGGCGTCGGAATAGGGAATAATAATGAGTCCAACTATGATAGCTTCTCAGTCAAATCCCCGTGTGGTTAGTGTTGGCTATGACGCCGCACCTGGTTGAATCAAGACAACTTCCTGTCCACATTGCTACACATATTCAGCAAAAATCATAAATGACTGATTGCAGGACTAGTATGTGCACAGATATCACAAGTAGTCCCAAGTTGAGTTTGGTGAAGAAAATAGAATCATTTGTCAATGTACGCTGGTGGACAATGTATGAATTTCAGACACCGCTAGAAAAGTTGATGTTTTGTATTCGTGATTTGTATGAAGATACAAGTCAAATGGTAAAAAGGAAGCCCATCCTGCCGAAGCTGATCACTGGCGCTGTGTCAAATGCAAACCAAATAATGAGTCTTGTCCTTTTGTTAAAGAAGCTCTGACTTTACAAATGGATGAGAGACGGATTGTTTCCGGTGGGGAACGGAAGTCTGTTGTGGTCGCCATGACAGAGTCAACCAGATCTGGTATAGATTCTATCTGATAACAATATAAAGGTACTTGCAACAATGAAGTGTGTTGATTTCGACCAAAATTTCAGGAAACTGATTAGGCAAAATTGAGGTTCATAATTATATCCCAAGATGAACGTATTCATCGGATTACACAGGGGTTTGTGTCTTAATATTTACAAGAGTGAAATGTTGAGCGGCCCTATATGCATACTGAATTTCAAAGCAGGAAACAATTTTGCCACCTAACCAAATACTATTCACATTATAGGTTTTTTTTACCGGTTTGTCGTGGCCCCTATACTTGAATAATCATATCATTCACCACCGTAAAGGGTACCTTGTTCGAAGTGAAACGTCTAACCATTGATTAAGCGAGCAAATACTCCGCGTTTGGAGTCAAGCCGGCGACTAACATTAACCATGAATGTTGAAATCAATCACACATCAACGGATGAGGTCGTCCTCGACTGAAGCTACCAACCATTGTGGCATTATCTGTTTTTATTTTCATCGCGTAAGTTCTAAGGAGTTCCTCATCTCCTGCTGTGCAACGATTAAAAGCAAACATTGACCGTAGTAATAATAATAATAACATTTGTTTAGCACGCAGGTACAGATTAGATATGTAGATCAAGTTCAAATGCTATCATTTAACAAACAGTAGGGTGCCATAATAATGTACAAATAAAGTTAAGTAGAACATTTATATCTTCGTATGAGAGTTTCGTCGAATTGACGTTCAGAAATACGTCATCACGTGCGGTGCAAAGATTGAATTTCTCATTGAATTTTTAGTTTACTCAATGTTCCAGTGATGGTGGATTGGCAACCGATAAATTGCGTTTTGAAACTTGAAACAGAGTCACTATTTACAAAAATAAATTGCCTTTATTTTAACAGCGTATATCCATAGACCCATTATCATTGGACATTTCATTGCAATCAATATTCATTGAGCACTGTGTGGAACTAGATGAAAAGATCCGAGCTCATTCGATTATATGCCTGAGGAAAACTGGCACCAAAGATCATGCAGTAGAAAAGGTACTTTTACTGCCTTGACACCTTCGACGTTATCAGCGCATACCCTGAAACGTGTCTTCCTCGCAACTTGGTGAATCGATCTAAATAAAAGCCTCACTCTATTACCCGTTCAGTTTAACTTTGGCAATGGCAAATAAAAGCATATAGTACCTAGGTAGTCACGGCAAATGCTCGAGGCGTTATTCGAATATTTCAACATTTAACCATTACAACTTTATTTTCTCTACAATTATAATATTTATTTGGAAATATAAGCAGTCTTTTGAAAAATCGCAAACTAATAGAAACTGTTTTAATGCATGTTCAGCTTAACCTTACCATTGCATTAACGCAGCTTTAATGACGATATAAGAGCCAATAAGTCGCATCGCCACATAAATCTTCGAGCTACATACATAAATCGGCGATTACTCGATACATTGGGTTTCTGCAAATATAGTGCCATTCATAACACAAAGGTGATAATCTATTCCATTTAAGTAATTGACATTCCAGTGGCATCTCAGCAATTATCATTTATGTACTGCCATTAAGAATTATATGAGAGAACTGATGTGCATTAGATTCACCACAAGTGCTACAACAGCTGCATTTAGGTCAATGGCAATCGACGAAACCAAAAATGATAAATCTGAAAGCATTGAATGCGTTGTTCTGCAGAGGATATAGCATCGTTTATAACATGATGGCAACTATTAGCCAATAAGATTGACATTTCAGTGAACCAGCTCTCTTTACGGCAACTACTGTGGCTAATGGTTTTATCGTATGTAACTGGGTTTTGTTTAATCTACGTATACAACGTCTCAGGGTTATTTGCTTTGTCATAGTCGGCCAGCCCACTTAAGCATGATAAGATATTTGAACGTTGACATATTGGGAGTCGCAAATTCTACATGCTTATATAATTAACAACGTACGCAGGCAATACATGGATGGCAAAGTTCAATGTTATCAGCAACTCCAGCCGAATAAATCATGACCTGTAATCACTGCGTGATATTTGGCTCTATTTTGCTTATCGCTCAACCTGATCTGGCAGCTGCGTGATTATATTGATAGCGGAGTCGCGCGTGCCGGTGGATGTATCAGTGTATGAGAGTACGAAATGCAATATCTCAGCTCGCTAACGGTTATGTAATGGTAGCACGGTGGTATTGTGATGGTCATCCAGACAGGTTGTTTGATAGCACAGTGGTTTAGTTATCGTTATCAAGACAGGTTGTTTGATAGCACAGTGATATAGTTATCGTTATCAAGACAGGTTGTTTGATAGCACAGTGATATAGTTATCGTTATCAAGACAGGTTGTTTGGTATCATAGTGGTTTAGTTATATTCATCCAGACAGGTTTTTGTGACAGCACTGTGATTTAGCTATAGTTTTCAATGCTGATTGTTTTGTATAACAAGTAGCATTCATCACACCTGTATTATCGTGACAGTAATGGCTTCTGTGTCAGCCATTATTAAAGCTCAGGTGAAAACTATCGGTCGCTTACTCGGTCGGGAACAACCCAATAACAGTTTTACACTTCTAACGTTTCTTGCAGTAGCGAGTAAATCGCCTTTATGGAACACACTGACCTTCCACTTGTGGCTACTGGGATGGAAACAGCTATAATGAAGTGTCCAGTAGAAAACATAAACTGCCCATACATCACAAGCGCCACATTACACACAGATGGATATCACTAGCTAGGACACATGCAACAGACTCTCGCTCTCTCTTGGATTCATAGAGTAAAAGCGCAAATTGAATTCACGACCGCCTCACTCGTATTTCTCTGCATCTCTAGCACTGAACCTCAATCGACCAGCGCGTATGCGAGTTCGAGTATGGTTTAAAACGGAAAACTAGACTCAGCTTAACAAACGAAATTACTTGGGGTCTGCACCGCTATTAACAGTCTGATGTTACGTCCACCAGGTACCACATGGGCTTATAAAAATCATTGCCAGCATGGACATGTATTCCCAAATTGCAATACCATTTAAATTATTTGCAGCCTTAAAAAGCATATTGAATATTATGACAGAGACTAAAAGCAGCAATCGGTATCTGTTTCCTTTTGGTTTGAGTCTGGTTCAACAGAGAAGTTCCTGCAGCTATTTATCTCGATTTGTGGCCCGTGTTATTTTTCTGCATTCTGATAACATTGACAACCTGATAGGGTTATATAACTTCCCGTCACTTCAGGATATGGCATTTGTCTAATATCGAAGTTGAACAAGCTGACGAATCAGTTTGGAATAATCTTATCATTCGAATAGTTGCTTGCGGAATGCAACGTTATCTATGCCATGGTTACTGTATCTAAGGACAATACGACTGTTTGCATAACGACAACACACATGTACATTGCTTGTAGATTTGCAAAGTTGGGTTGTTGTTGAATAATGACACAACGACAACCTTGACAAACCAGGAGGCATACACTTTATTTACTTCTGAGGATTCCAGCAAGAGAGCCGCCAGGGACAATCCTTACATCCTCGCTGTCCCACCAGCATGCTAATCGGTCTACAAAATGGCGTAAGCGGATCAAACACACGTCGTCCGTCAGCACGAAGTGCTCGCTATGGCGGATGTTACGTCTTTGGAAGCTTAGCAGGACCCATACCAGAGACTTGTGGTCTCCTTGGAGTAATATGAAACCTACTGATGTAACAAAGCGATCTAGCAAGACTATGCATTTCATTAGTTACAATGTGGCATCCCTGTTATTAAGAATGCATTGAGAGATCAGTACCTGTCGAGTGTAGATAATGTTATACCTCATATAACTCATGGTACATTCTCGGGAAAACCGCATGAACGCGTTCATCAGCGCATGGTCTGTGTAAACAGGGCTGATGTTCTCTTACAACAGATCAACCATGCGCCTTGCATAGTGCGATATGGAGCTTTGGAACATAAGAAACCCCCACTGTGATGAATGATTTGTAATAATGTCACCTTATTTATCGAAATATAGTTATAGTGTGACATTGTTTTTCAGATAACATTGCTGATACATTAACATTCCTGCTTTCCTTCGCATGCCTTTGTTTTTTAAGCATTATAACCGCACAAGGGTGACATCCAAATGCGTACACAGTTCAGGTGGGTATATCCCAATAACTTATTATTCCGCTGGGAATATTCGTTATCACTAGTTTTGTTTTGCGTTGGTTGTATTTGAATTGCGCTTCACGACATATTGAGAATCGATGTTTTGCGATTTAGAAAAAAAATTAAACCTAAGAAATATATATGGCGCACTTTGCATCACCAAGCCATCCATTCGCGGGCCAATAACTGTTGGCTGGATACACCAAGATACATAAAATTCTCAGTTCTTGTTCATGTGAAGGCTGATTCAGTGATGTATCCACTTGTTTTGACGATGTTTGACTGTTAATAAGCCACAAAGAAAAATCAACTCATCGTGTTGCAGTGAATTTAGACTTTCATTAACCAATTAATATATTCAATTGTATCGTTAGGACGAAAGCAGCTGGTCAAATGGTCACATTATCTCTGTGACCTAGACATTCATACGGGCTAAATGATAATAAGCCTCGTCTTATTTAGCTAACCCTCATCATATAATGATACATGATGGTACTGTATGCGGTGAATATGAAGTGGGAATTATGCATATACGGTATAGATGGATAATCTATGCAAGTAAATTGCATCGTCAATTTTGTAAAAGGAATTAGGGGTCAAATTGACCCCCCGTCATTATCCCGATGCTACATCCAGTAGTCAGAACCAAAGTGATTGCTTCCTGTCTGCAACTCATTCGAAAACATTCATATCGACACGTAATTTGCTCTATAACGAAATTCATAATCAATTTGTTTTCAGGGGGCAGAAGGTAATGGCTACATTCCTACACATAACTAGAATTTTGTATTTGTTCTGGAATCATGAATATAATATTGACAGTTGATGATTGTGTGACACAGCAAAGCGCATAATCATTAGTTATTTGGTAGGTCAACCAAGTAGTAACCTCAAAGATGGAAGGGATTTTAATTACATAGCTATCACATATGAATTCGCCTTGTAGTGGACTATGAGTTTGATAAGGGCATTGAGATTATATTTCACCTTGAAACAGCAGCCACATTGAACAAATTATTGAATATTTGGTTTCACCTTTAAATTTCAATGCATCTAGTGACCTCTATAAAACAACACAATCACTCAAAATGGCTATGAAACTTCGTTTCTTAAGCATTATGACTCTGACATGCAATATTGCCAGTCAATCGCTGTACCAGCTTTATCTCCATCTGACATATCACGTCATGAGACTTGTTCTATTTTGATTATACTCTTATATCGCTCTCCTCCAAAGCTTATTCCTTAATATTTCTAAATGTGTTCTAGGTGATGCGTGTTTCCATCGTGACCAGACGGAATTTCACACGTGGCAAACAAAGCCAGCAAAGTCAAACGCTTGAATTGATCTTTGCTATCACGGGACTATATAAATTAGCAAAAAGCCATTATCAGCTTACATCATTCACCATATAATCCCACAAGCATGATTTATTGTTTGTCCTCAGCTTTTAATCAACCGACAGTGCATCTAGAACTGATTTAGCAACCGCACCCTTGCACTATGCTTGGTGATAAAGTACATTTGTATTTGGATTGATCATTGGTCGAGCACATTGTAGAAACCGAGAGCCACATGCTGCTGTAGACAGGTGGTACTTTAAATAGAGGAGGTTGTGGACGTAACTATTGCTATAGAAATTTGTCAAACTTATTTTATCTTACTAAACACTAGAACGTTGTGGATGTGATAACTGGTGGATTAGCAGATTGCCATACAGATAGCAGAACATGATTTATTTAGATCACAAGAGAACCGCAGCGGTTAACGTATTACCCAAATCCTATGATGGATAACCAAAGTAAGTGATCCTCATATCAAATGTTATTGCAAACGCCATCATCGTGCGGCAGCTCACAATAGTAGGTAATAAAGTATGTGATCCTACTTGATGTTAGCATTTATCATTTGCACAATTTACGTGCACCTTTGTTGAATAAATAGCCTCTATGAATGAGAGCGCAATATCCTTCAGCTATCTAGTTTGGTCATTTTTTGTTTACTGAGGCATACAGATATCCGAACATAGACGATAGTGGTGAAAGAAAGAGATTGTATTATCAAGTGATATATATCTGTTACGTTGCATTAAAATTGATGTAATTTGCATCACACATGCATTTGAGGGTCTGTTAAAAAGGAAAGCAATTGTACAATAGACTATTTTGTAAGCCTTGTCATTAATTTTATTGCAAGTTATTACAAATGGGTGACGTCACAAAATGCACCGAAGCTACCATGTACGGGAACACGTTTGATTAACAAGTTGTCTTGGTGCATGTGATGTTCGGCAACATGGACAAGTAATTCGCTACTTATTCGCTCGTAGGAGCTGTTTTACCAAGATGATAGTCGTGTCACTGATTTGGCATTGGGACTGCTTCAACGCTAGTGTGGATTCTGAACAATCTGTTATTACTTATTTGTGATGATCATCAGAGTAAAGTTATTACTTATTTGTGATGATCATCAAAGTAAATAGAACCCGATTTAGCTGAGATACATCATCTTGTACTATTGAACATCACCATCCATAATGGGTGTGTGTTTTGCGCCGAGTAAATCACCTATTGCTCTTGAATGTTGATGTCCCTGGATACGACCTAATAGGCACCTTTGTAACGACGTGATTGATGGCAGTTTGCTCAATGACGATTGAATTCTTAGCGCTAGCATCAATAGAATTGTAATGCAAGCTGTTATCTACCCTACAGGCATGGTTAACATCATAACATTAATATTTGCCTTTCTCTAGTGATACAACGAATCCAAATAAAACAATCTGATATGCGCAAAGACAATATCACCTTAACACAGTGAATGTTATGTCCCTGGATAAACAAATAAATTCTCATCGCCGCGCTAAGCAATTGTTTACTGGTCTCAATAAAGGCAAAATTTCATTCATTCATACAAATCTGCCCGATGTGGCCATGTCCTTATGTTGTCACTGTTAGACAGACTATTTACTGCATATGTTCATGAAAGTCATTCGGATTCTTATTTCATCGAGGGTTAGTTCACCATTAGATGTTTGACATGTGCAAACATTCCTTTAAAAATCAACCAAAATCATTGATTCGTTTACTTTATCGAGTTGACCCCATGGCTTTAACAGAACCAATCAGATAACGAGCGTATTTCATTTCGTTGCGAATCCAACCAGGAAGAGCGCAATGAAATGCATAATGTTGCTTGTTAGTGGTGCACTATGTACCCGCTGGCATTAGGATATACTTCGGTGCAAATAGCGAGTGCCCAAAGCAACCCATTAAAACCTTGGTTAAACTCGTCCTAGATATCTATATGAAAGCTTTCGTACAGTTATTATTGCCTGTCTCGCCAATGGCATCATTTCTAACGCTCGTCATATACAAATATCACGTTCTATGAAGATAGAATTAACGTCATCATCTCGTCTTTACGACAAAAACAAATATTTGTATGCGAAAGGTTGTATTTGTGTTGGGTATTATGTTAAAATAATGAATACGTATTGTCATAAGTGATCCTTACTTACACCATTCATTAGAGCGGAAGACGCGCTTTGATACGACGTGAATGCAGTATTTGAACTAGGTGCTAGAGCAGCCTTTTTACGCCATTTTGATTTTCTGTTACATACTCAGTGTTTCAAAGCTTGGCTTGTGGCACACATTGTTAGCCGAGTTATTCCAGCGGAAATTGTCATAACTCATTGACAATTTTTTGCCCGTCAGTGACTATTTCTCGGTTTCTTGTGATTTGTTGCTTGAGGCGAGTATATCCTTTCCTCGTTACAATCATGACATATTCCCAGGTAAGTAAATCATGTGAGGTCCCCAGTTACTAACAGTAATTGGCGAGTACATCAATGCACATTGGCGAGTTTCCAGGTAATTTTAAAGTGGACCTCGTCACACATTCTAAGTGAACACAAATAAAATGATCATTGATCAATGTGCGGGTACTTTCGAACATCTGTAAAGGTTCTTTAGCATTCATGTTGACTCATCCTTGCTGCTGACATCAAATGTAACCGGAAATATCTGTTGCTGAACAACTTATGTACACACGAGCACATCCATCAGTTGTTTGCTGCAATTCAATGAAAAGCGTCGCATATATCCATGTCTATGATAATCCGTATGTTACAAAATGGCAGTAAAGTTACAGTAACCGAAACACATTTTTGCGTTTTAAAAAATTCTATCCAAAAGAACCTATTTTATCACTTCCATTAATTGCCTTCTTTAGCATTGAATGGAAATGCAATACATAGCCACCTTATCAGCATAGACGACCACGTGACTGAGTTGTCGATGGGTTACTGAACCAGCTACTGCTGCAGCTAATTGACATGCTCTGTTTACTGCTGACGAGGTTTGGCTGTTCTGTTTACTGTTGATGATGTTTGGCTGTTCTGTTTACTACTGACGAGGTATGGTAGTTATGTTTACTACGGACGAGGCAAGGCTGTTCTGTTTACTGGGCGCAAGGTGTTTTGTTGCTATCAGGGCACAGCATGATTGCTAGATTAATTCTTTGCCTAAAAGATTTGTTTGATAAAATGTAAACGTATATTGTATACTGTGTCATGCCCATGATTTACAATATCTGACTTTTGTCGCTACTCTGCCGTATAGTAGACCTGTTAATGACTTATTATTCTCCTTGTGCGATAACTGGCTGTTGAAATACTCTCCATTCCGTTTTCAGCGGTAAATACTTGATACTTACCAATCATCCAAGGAAACATTAACTATGTGTGTTGTTTATATCGACACTGAACAATGCCACTACTCACAGTGTAACAAGCTGGCTTTAATGAAACTTAACTGTATTTTACACTAACGAACTTGCATACGTCTATATCGCTATGGTTCCTCTCCTAAATGTTACACACGATCGGTCATACTACACCAGACTAGAGGTGGGTAAATAAACCATAAAGCAAACCGCGGACGATGAATACACATACCCAGAACACAAAGAAGAAGTTATATGTAGTCCTACGTTACAAACACAGACAACCATTCACTACCCGAATAATTACTATTCTATCGTGGCATGTGGTCTTTCTAGATAGTAGTTACAGCCCAGTATCGAACTCCGTCCTTTTCGTAATCATTTCATGATATGTTTTTACAATGAAGGGAGAATGCTGAAGTCATATTGAAACAAAATGATATCTCGTAGCAAATTCATGAATGTTACTTATTACTGCACTCAAATTGAAAAGCGGTTTTTCTGTCTGATGTAGATTTGCATTAGATAAAGAGCAAAATGGCGCCGGAAAAAAACGTGCCCGACAGCAACCTTTAATAACCATGATAAATGATGATAAATAGTCAGCATTGTGTTTAAAGAAAAAACCATATGAATTGTTAATCTATCATGAAGCAGACACAAAGAAGGTGCTGACGCATGCACGTTTAAGGCGATAAAACGAGCTGTACATCTAGTGCCGTCATTCAGATTCATTCGTGTGCTTCATACTGGCATCACTAAAATTCGTGAGGATGAGGGGCGGCAAGGTGACTATCGAGGAGAGATGTGTAATGACGAATGACCCATTCTTAGTATAAACATATATATGATATATTTAATATCTTGTTGTCGTGTTAATCAAACCCGCCGAGGCGATGTATTACATGATAGACACCTGTCGGGTCATGTTATTGCAATACATGAGGCCAGCACATATTAACACATGATGGAAGTTATTCATGAAAGCGGAGTCATTTCCCCTTACAGTTTTTAGACTATAATGGTTGGTTAATATGACCCTGGGTAATTGAAACCGAGATAACATTAAGCTATTTACATAGACAAAGTATGAATGTATTTCTTCATGACACTGTGCTCTTTATACGGTAATCTAACACTCAGTGTATCTAGTTATGTGCCTGTACAACTGTATGAAGTTAGATAGATATGTTGATCGACACATGAGGTCAGACGACGCAAAACCAAAGCGTCGTATTTGTAAACTAAGCTAATGAAAACTGTCAGAATATATATAGCCAACGCTGGCATTCGTTTGCTCCTGAGCCTAGCGAGCCGCCTGTATAAGAGGTGTCGACAGCGCTTCTTATTAAACACGATACCAGACCCACCCTGGTAGTTAAATCGCCACCTCATTTGACTTAGGGCAAAGTTGCTTTTCAATATATCTGTTCTTGATTAGTGTCTGTATACAAACGATAAATGTTGTCTGTGGGAATACCCGGTGAATGATACAGTCCTATCATCAAACTTATAAAGACGTCTATGACTAACGTTATGGCTAATACAGGATTTATGGAGGGGAACAGTGTGAAACATAGTATATTGAAAAAGCCCATTAACTTACCAGAATGATTCAAAGACAGGTAGCAACCGAGTAAAATGCCAATGATTGCATTAAACTTCAAATACTGCAAACACCATTATCTTACAACGGCTCACACAATTTCTCAACAAAGTATTGGATCCCGCTTGATGTCGCAAGTATGACATGGTTGGCTTAATTCATTGCTACCCTTATCAAATGGATTGCTTCTTTCAATGAGGGTGCAACATCTTTCAATTATATGTAGGCTTCGCATGAGTTAAAGAGACACTTAATAATTCTTGACGGTAATATATTTTGGTATCTCTTAATGTTTAATTGATTCTTAAGAGAAGGGCCATTTTTCGAATATATGTGCTAGCTAATTCATGAGGTCGTTTCTATCTATTTACCGTCCGCATGCATGACAGGCAAGTGAGGATGCCTCTTTCACCAAGCTCCAACTTTATTTCTTCTTTCCTCACCTTCATAAACGGAACATGGGCAAATACGCCGTTTTGAACTAGCGAGTAAACTACTGCGCGGACCAAAAGTACGGTCATTCATAGAATACACAAAGGATAAAATGGCCATATTCATCATTTTTGCCTCATGATATTCCGTACTTTTCAATTCGAATAATCAAGATAAAATGATTCAGCGTGTGCAGTGGTTTAAGAGGCATATCCCAATGTTGTTTCAAATCAGGCCACATGTCAAACATCAATTCAGTATGGTCATGTTTTATGATTCAGGCAATGTTAAAGGAGCCGTGTCAAAATAACGTAGTGGTTAAGGTGGTCGACACCAGGTCGAGAGATAACTGGTTAAAATCCGATTTTATGCTCAGTTTTCTATTCAATGCAAGTTTTGGGGACCATATCGAGCCTATATTAGTACATGTTATTCCACATTAATGTATATTTATGCAACGCCTCGTGTTATGCCGATGTTCATTTGAGAAGCATGTCCGCGCACTGGGGTCCCTGGCTGAAGTTTTCCCGCGTATTGTGCTGCTACATTTCATTTTATAAAGAATACCGATCATTTGCTATTCAAAGTGATTCTGAAGGAACGTATGCACATAACTTTCAGTGTCTCTATTATACCCCATTATAATCATCGAAGAAAAAGCCACGCATAATCTATTGCTGTGAAAGTACCTATATATGAGAATCTGATTTCATGGGGCGGGTTAACAGAGACGATGGGTAAACGGGAAACTATCAGCGCTATAGCGAGCCGTAATGTTTAATAAAGTGTCATTTTGATAACATGTTAATACTTTGACATTTTGGCAACGAGTCGTAATGCTTTAACACGTGACATTTTCATCAGCATCCCAATAAATCGGATTCCCTCTTATTCAATGAAATAACGTTAGATTATCGAGTTTGCTCTTTGATATAACCTATTGCTTTAAATCTCCAGTTATATATATACACTTCATTGGCCGACAGCAAGTCGATAGACTGCCGACGTTTCATATTGGTCCGTCGTGGTTTTGTTTTTGGGGCAATGCTAGTAGAATCCGTCATGAAAGATTCCCAGGGGCCAGAACTAATGATCTGTGTGGCGTGAATGCTAACCAAATCATCATTCCTGTCAAACGTCCTGGAAAGTATGACTTCTCTAAAAGGATATGTGACCGATTGTTCCGGTGAGAGCGAAAGTTTGTGCGATGTCAACGTCATGTAAATTAAGTGTCCTTGAATTGACTCTTTTGTATTCAAGTGATTCTTTACAGATCTATTACGACTGACATCGTAGGCGTTTTGGTTGTGATCAAACATGTCACCAGCTGGAATCCATCATTTATCAGGATTAAATATTGCTCGCCTATTTGCATGTTGGGTAATGTTAGGTAAAGGAAGACCGCATCATTCATCCGTACGAGTGATTTACCGTTCGAGATTCATTCTTTTTCTGGTGCCCTGGTGTAATGTGTTCAATTGTATTTTCACAAGATCTTTGAATATTTGTATACGTTATTCCTTCATTGTGTTAAGATTCACGCAAGCGACAATTGCTGCCACATTATGAGTAATTATGCTTGACTTAGATGGATCGGTTGACGGTTACATCTATCACGGGCTCATTCTAACAAAACGACCACTCAAAGTGAACAAAAGAGGCATTCCATTACAGTGCAGTGCTTTGCTAACACAAAACGAGTTCAATGATGAAGCATAGTATACAGTGTCTTCACAGTTCCAATTAAAATACGATACACTCGAATTGTGAACGATAATTGTTTAAACATTTGCCTAAGCCCCTTTCCTTGTCTTGGTGATGAACCGGCTGACCATCATCAGTAGCATCCCCCAATGCTTGAACAATCACAAAAGGAGAGTTCGTTATCTGAAAATGGTCGCCAGTAGGTCTATAGTAACCGATTGGTAACTCCGGCGAGATATGAGGCGCCATTAGTAGCTCATTGTGCTGTCAATTGGTCTTGCATTTGCTGATATGTAGAGTCGCGTACAACAAACAACATGTCATATTAACCATGGTATGAGGGATGGATCATTCGAAAGCATTGATTTTACAGGTTGAGTTACAAATTTCCTTCACCATTTATAGACATGAAGAACAGCTGAATAATTGGACATGAAGCGTATATGAAAGGGAGATGACAAAAATGTGTCAAGTATAATGAGGGCTCCTTCCGATGATCATTATAGCTCACACATATATTGCGTCTATCAGGGAAGCAATTAACGTGCTTCAAGTTATGCTGGAAGGAGTATTGACACATGCTGGGTTGTTGAGTAATAAGCATATTTAGCTCAGAAGCATGTGGGTTTCTAGCGCTTAAAAGCCTCTTGCATTGTTATCATCGCAGTTGAAAAAGAAAGTTCGAGGTATCCAGTTGAGCGACTTAGGTAATAAATAAATAAATAAATACCGTCAGTGTTAATTGTGAGACAAATATACTACGAATCCTGAGCAAAGCCTATGAACTGCTTGCTACCATGTCATTAGCATACTCTTCGGCATAGGCAATGCGTACGTACTTCCACCACAGGATGGTACTGTTGTTGCGATATTATATGATTGAGGACAGCAAGCAGTGGAATAATACCTCATATACAAATATATATTCTCATGTGAGACAGCAATTATTATTACCTGACGAGCCCCCATACGTCCGCGGCATTTGATGCTGTTCTGTATTCATCAGATAGGCCAACCAACGTTTTGCGCCATTTCACGCGTTTCAAACATTAGTTTAGCATCAATATTGCCAATTTCTGTTAACATAAGCTCCTTTTAACATTAACGTTGAATGTTCTAAACAAGCAAATATCAATAGCCGTGATCATCTTAGACGTGAGCTACAAACCATTGAGCAATTGTGTTTGTGTTTTCTTAATTTAATCGCGATGACGCTAAGATATACGTCATCACGTACGGTGCAGAGATTGGATAATGCATTCAATGTTCAGTTGACCCAATAATTCAATGTTGATGGATTGGCAACCAATATAATAACATTTTAGCCACTTACGATATAAATTAACTGCACAAATATCAATGTTTCCTTAACCAGATTGCATTTAATATCTGCAACAGGGATTTTCCGCGAGAAGTGACCGTTTAAATGGAATGTAAGTCGTACCGTTTAATGCACTGATTAGTCACCGGCATAGATCCATCATCATACAACATTGATTTTTCCCCGTACTGCCATTCACCCAAATAGATACAGCAGACAGCTCATGTTCGTTGGCAACTGCATTGATCTGCCTTTAAACTTCAGTGCTAATTCGATTAAATGTCCGAGGCGCAATTGCCGTCACAAATCATCGCAGAGGAGGTGCTACTTTTATGAAATATCCAAAACAAAAATGCAGATTAAGTGCCTTTTCACCGTGGACCATACATACGCATTCCCTGAAACGACCCTTCCTTACAGCTGAGTGGATATTTATTCAAAGCCAAACTTTATCACCTGAGCAGTTTTTAAGTGGTTTATTTCAAATAAATTTACGGTATGCGTATTTAGCCACGGCAAATGGTGAAGGTGTTGATTTTATATTTAAACTAATAGAAAAGTGTGCATGTTTTTTTCTACAAATATATTATCAATAATGTGAATGCACGTAGGTTTTCATTATCACAAATTAAAGTTGAAACAATTTAAGGCGTAACCGACGAAACCACTACTAAAGCATTGAAGTGGCTTCAGTGAATATATAAGAACAGGTCGGTCCAGACTGGAATCTCCATTGACGGGCTACATCGAAGTGGAAGTGGTGCATTACTTTTATCACCCTATGCTTAGTCGTCCTGCATCTCAGGTGCTCATTAATCCACTTTAGTGCCAACCGACACGTAGACAATTTGTGGCATGGAAGGGTCCGAACCTCTTTGACTTTAACACTATATCGCTACATAAGTCTACCAAAACAAAATAATCAATAAATCGGCGAGAGGTTGCTTTTCGGCTGATATAGTGCAATACATGACACGAAGGTGATGATCTATTCAATGGATGGGATTGACATTCCAGTAGCAGCGCAGCAGTTATCCTTTGTTAGAAAATTGACGACCTAGCATTGCATTCAATGCGTCCAAACCGATTGAGGTCAACGGTCTGTGAAGAAAACAAAAAATGAGAAATCGGCGAGCGTTCTTTTAAGTCCAGGTGTTTGTTATTTCACTCGATTATTGATGACCTAGTGTGACATTGTATGCATGGTCAGTGCTGGAACAACTGCATTGAGGTCAATGATATTTGCGAAAAACCTCACCTCCCGCCCCCTAGCCCCCCTACAATATATATAGAGCGCGT
>CM067344.1:7805564-8040564 GCA_034190875.2 Urechis unicinctus
CCTATTCCAACAGGAACGTGCATGAACTCTAAAGCGCGTAGAAATGCATTTAATTTTGCGCTCCCAAAATGACTTACTTACTATAATTATTATTATTATTATTATTATTATTATATTATTTATTATTATTATTATATATCATCATTGCTTTTAGGGCCATTCAGTTTGTGCACATCGTTAGTAGCTTTTTCACCCATTCAGTTTGAGCAAATCATCAATTTCTCCTGTTTGTCTATTAAGTTTGAGCAAACCATCTGTTGCTTTTGTTTAGCATTCATTTTTACAAGTGGTAGTTACAGTCATGTACTCTTTGCATCTCTGCGGACGTATATATGCACTACATCGCAGTAATGCATACTCCGTGCGACAGACGACCAATTGGCTAATACAAAGTTGTTGTCCAGAATGCAATGCAACTCATTAACTCATCTCTTTGTACACCAGCTTATTCACAGTCCTCACCATGTTCATCAACATTCACCGGCACATGATCGTAAGGGATGACCTCTGCTCGTTGACTTCTTTTAACACACTCATTGAAGTTCTTGGTTCATTCTAAGACTATCACTGACCGGTCGGATGATTGGCTACATGTATCACCTTGAGTCCCACTACGTGACGATTATATTCCGATTCGACATCTGTAAGTGCTTATTTGCTCTAGTTATTCTCATACCAGACTTAGGCGTTACGAATGGAGATTATGCTGCCAAATGATCGAGGGATTCCATCAGCTGAAAGAAAACATATTCAAAGCACAAGCACCTCCAATATGTATTCAATAGTAGATTAATCCAATAAAGGTACGTGCGCATTGTTCAATGAATATGAGGCAGGATTTGAATACCAATATGAATGATCGGTGCTGAGGTTGGCCCCCCAAAGATCGAAACTCACTAGATACGCCCTTTGGTAGTAATCAATTCACACCTGACACGTGCACTAAGGATATTTGTCAATGTTTTCAAGTCTCTATTTTCAGAGTTGCTTATCATAGCTATACTTTTGGGTCATAAATTAGCGGAAGAGCTGTCATCAACAAAAAAAATTACCTTTTCAGTCTCTACTGAAGACGCATAAATGTGTCGGTGCGCCGACACAGAGAGGCAATCGTCTGGTTTTGCCCTGTCGTGTGTAACCTCATTGGCATTATCTACCCCATTGCAAATTTCAATATCATAGATATACTTAACATGTGAAAACGAAACCTCGTGAGTATAGTGTGGTATCCTTTTGTGATGTAAAAATAATGTTGATTATTGTGGTCTGTAGTCGGAATGGCGATTATATGCCAATAGACCCTGGTCTGTGATGACACCCTATGTCGTATACGTGTCACATTAGGGATATGTTATTCCCACCGCTTGTATCGTTAATGCGAATGGTCAATTTCTGCGATGAAATACCACAAGATAGGTCATGCGTAAGTTTTAAACTTCATAAGTGACGTTTATTATTTTCACTAATGTGATTTTCGTTGAAGTACAAAACTGCATAGCGGTTGATACACGGCTGGTTTATCAGTAAGTGACCATACCAACTCATCTGGCATAGACATTGACCAACTCGTTTAAAGATATGCTTGCATCATTGTGTGATTCACCACACAGCAAGCGGTCCTTCATAGAATTGCGTTTGTGTAGTTTGTCATTCGTGGAGTTGAAGAACTAACGTGGACAGACTGGTAGCTTTTTGGTCTTTGGACATCTTGGGGCTGTGCCGTCTGCAAAGAAAAGAGATGAGAGGAACGAATTCAGTAAAGTTGTCCGCCAGCAATGAGAATGTTAGGCTATTTCCGAACAAAATTGAATTGACGAGTTTCTCTTGCCCTTTTATCTACTTCGGTATTTACTTTTTCTAGCTTCTCCTCTCACCATTATAAACGGAACTTGGCCACAAAAAATGTTTTTAAGTAGGAAAGAAAACCGTCAAGCGGACAAAGAAAGGTACCTGTCTATTGAGGAAGTCGCACATATAAATATAAACAAACAATAGGGCAGAAAGCAGCGGATATAATCCACTATATAACCATTTTAAAGCTGCAACAAGTGGCTGAACGTTCCCAGAAAGTGTCAACATATCTGATATAGATCTGTTGTTCACCTGTCCCCGATTATATTTCTAAAGCAGGCAGGTGGGGGTTGAATTACTTTATTCACACCAAAAACATATTCTGCATAATGAATGTTATAATTGACAGAATTTATTCTTACTTATATATTAATGCATCTATTACAAATCAATGATATATGTATCAACGCCCCTAATTGTACTTTCAATTATATAGATAATCTTTCTGCATTGACCGGATAATTCATCAGCAGTTAAAGATATACGCGTAGGATGAGATTTGCGTTTGACCGACAATCGTCAGAACATGTGACCTATCGTTCATAGTTGTCACGTGGCTTAGTTACATATTTCACATCATCACCTTCATTTCTATCAACTTGTGATAAAAATCACGCGATATACTGTACCATTGCTTAGACAGTTGGGATATTTCGTTAACGGTTGACCACTTATGCACCAAGTCGTATGGCAGTCGATCCTCAACGACCCGCTGTCTGCGCTAGATTGCGCCAACGGTGCGTTGATTACCTGGCCCTCGTGTTGTGAAACAACATGTAAATCAATATTGAGAGGTTGAAACGTTGTCCAGGTCCAATGTTTGCCATTGATGAAGAAAGACAACCAGAAGAGATATCATTTTTAAATGTTACTCAGTTTATACTAATTTGCAGGTGGTTAAATCAATCAAGGTTGTTATAATAATCGTTACCGTTAACGAGAGTTCCAGCGGAATACGCTCTCATCCATATCGAGCTTCTACTGAGTAATACAAACACGGCATTATCCATTCACGTCTTCACAGTGATGTCTGTTACCGCTAACGAGCGCTTCAGCGCTGTTTTCTTGGTCTTTGTTTTTGTCTTGGAGCTCTGTAGGAGACGAATCCTATACTTAGAGGAAATGTGTGTAGTAGTTTCAAATTATTAATCAAGGTTGAGTTATATCGTTATCAGTTGTACAGAGTAACATCGGAAGCAAAGGTGTCACACTCTTTACGGCAGCTGGCTTTTGCATTCTATATATAACGCGGTGATAGGCTATCATCGACATCAGGCCTCTACTGAGTGATAAATACGCCAGGCGTCCCTGTGATGTTTTGTACCGCTAACGAGCGCTTTAGCGCTGTTTTCTTTGGGTTCTATGCTTTGAGCTCTGTAAGAGACAAATCCTCTACTTCGACGGAAGGTGTGTAGTAATTTTTATTGCTCAAGTTTGAGTTATATCTTTATCATTTGCATTGGGTAAAATCGGCAGCATCTTTACTGCTGGTGGCTATTGCATCCTATTTATAATGCATTATGCAATAATCATTCTGAATTATTTTGCTTTCATTGAATACACGATTTGAATTAAACAAGAAAACATTGGTATGTCGCATGTTAAATGGCCGATGCCGAATCAATAAAACGGGTGAGGGGATCACTCCTAGAAGGTAAGCTGCGTCAGGATAATAGTGAAACATTGCAGTGGAAATAAGACGTATATGTCGTTGTTTGTGGTGGACTATGTACCCGCTGGCATTAGGGCATATCATGGTGTCATTATTGTGTGCCCCAAGCAGCCCTATTAAAAAACATTGGTTTAACTCGTCATGGATATCTGTACAGTACAGTTCCGTACAGTTATTATTGACAGTGGCACAATCTCTGTGGGACACAATCTTATTACGCTCGTTATCTTAAAAAATCAAGAACTATGAAGATAGAATGAACACAAATATTTCGTCTTAACGACAAAGAAATACATGCATGCGAAATGTATTTGTGTCGGGTATTATGCTAAAATAGTGAATACGTATTATCAAAAGTCACACCATTCATTACAGCTGATGACGCGCTTTGTCATTGTTTATTTATATATACGTCATTTTCTAGCCTCATTGATGACGTTCTTTGATATGTACGACGTGAATGCAGTTTTTGAGCCAGATGCCTACGTTGGTTATGATCTGTTGCAAAAGGCGAAGCACTTACACTTCTGACCACGCGTCAAATACTTTACTATAAAGCATAATAACGGAGCTTCTAATGAACAGGGCAGTTACTAGAGCAGCCCTTTGTTCACTATTTAGTTATCCCAGCGGAAATTGTCCTGACTCAGAGATGATTTTGTGCCCGTCAGTGATTATTTCTCGGTTGTTTTTGATTTGTTGCTTGAGGCTAATATCTGTTCTGATCGTAACAGTCCGCTTATAGTCCCAGGTATGTTAATTATTTAATGTCCCCAGGTGCTGAAAGTAATTGGTGACTTTCAAAGTAATTTCAAAGAGGACCGTGTCACGCATCCTAATTTAGCCCAAATATTCTAGAATCCACATATGTTAACGAACATTGATCAGAGTGCCGGTACTTTCAAACACATGTTATGGTTCAGTAGCATTCACATTAACTCATTCTTGTTGCTGATATCATATTTACCCGTATATATGTGCTGCTGAACAACCCATGTACACAGAAGCATATCAATGTATTGTTTGCTGTAAGTCAATAATAGGCATATCATATATCCATTTTAATATGAATCATGTATGGTGCAAAGTGACGGTACGGAACGTTGCCACCTTCTTGTATGCTGACTTGCAGTGTATAATAGTAGAACGTTAGTCCAGTACATAAAACATTTACGTGACCTGGTTAACATCTTCAGTGGCGCATTTTATTAATTGCTGTTCTTTCCCAATCAGTTGAGCGCCCAGTTGGTTTGCTAGCAGAGAGTTTGTGCGTGATGAGTTTTCGAGGAATTTCGGTGGAATGGTGTTGAGTAGTGCTGCAATTTTTGGTGTGCAACCTTTTGAAGTGTTCAGGATCAATGTGGGCATTTTTCTACGCCAGAGGATACATGGATTATAGTATGAATTGAGTGCGGTTTTGGTCTGAAATCTGTGAATTGTGTGTTTTGCTTCACTGAGCAAGGATAACAGTTGAACCAGTTTCGGATGACTGCACCCATTAAAGGCTCAGAGCGTGCTTTGATTAGCCTCATGACCACTCTCTACAGCAGTGATCAGCTCTTGGCACTGAGGCCTAGTTCCATATCAGCCATCGACCCAGATGTCCACCACAGGCTCAGGGGCCTCGTCATTTGTGCTGCCAAGCCTACTCATAGGGGTCACAGGGCAAGGCCATGTAAACAAACCGGTGGTCAGCTGAGTGCACCTGACCAGCAGATTAAGATGTCTGCACTCAACACAAGGTCGGTATGCAACAAAGCTGCGTTGCTGTGTGAACACATAATGTATAAGAACCTGGATGTATTTCTGATGATGGCGACAGATCTTTCAGGGCAGCTTCGCCGCGGCTGTGGAACAATCTTGATGACAGCCTCCGCCAGGCGCAATCCATCGAGGCTTTCAAGAAAAGTCTAAAAACACACCTATTCCAACAGGAACGTGCATGAACTCTAAAGCGCGTAGAAATGCATTTAACTTTGCGCTCCCAAAATGACTTACATTATTATTATTATTATTATTATTATTATTATTATTATTATTATTATTATTATATCATCAATTGCTTTTAGGGCCATTCAGTTTGTGCACATCGTTAGCTTTTTTTCACCCATTCAGTTTGAGCAAATGATCAATTTCTCCTGTTTGTCTATTAAGTTTGAGCAAACCATCTGTTGCTTTTGTTTAGCATTCATTTTTACAAGTGGTAGTTACAGTCATGTACTCTTTGCATCTCTGCGGACGTATATTTGCACTACATCGCAGTAATGCATACTCCGTGCGACAGACGACCAATTGGCTAATACAAAGTTGTTGTCCAGAATGCAATGCAACTCATTAACTCATCTCTTTGTACACCAGCTTATTCACAGTCCTCACCATGTTCATCAACATTCACCGGCACATGATCGTAAGGGATGACCTCTGCTCGTTGACTTCTTTTAACACACTCATTGAAGTTCTTGGTTCATTCTAAGACTATCACTGACCGGTCGGATGATTGGCCACATGTATCACCTTGAGTCCCACTACGTGACGATTATATTCCGATTCGACATCTGTAAGTGCTTATTTGCTCTAGTTATTCTCATACCAGACTTAGGCGTTACGAATGAAGATTATGCTACCAAATGATCGAGTGATTCCATCAGCTGAAAGAAAACATATTCAAAGCACAAGCACCTCCAATATGTATTCAATAGTAGATTAATCCAATAAAGGTACGTGCGCATTGTTCAATGAATATGAGGCAGGATTTGAATACCAATATGAATGATCGGTGCTGAGGTTGGCCCCCCAAAGATCGAAACTTACTAGATACGCCCTTTGGTAGTAATCAATTCACACCTGACACGTGCACTAAGGATATTTGTCCATGTTTTCAAGTCTCTATTTTCAGAGTTGCTTATCATAGCTATACTTTTGGGTCATAAATTAGCGGAAGAGCTGTCATCAACAAAAAGTTACCTTTTCAGTCTCTACTGAAGACGCATAAATGTGTCGGTGCGCCGACACAGAGAGGCAATCGTCTGGTTTTGCCCTGTCGTGTGTAACCTCATTGGCATTATCTACCCCATTGCGAATTTCAATATCATAGATATACTTAACATGTGAAAACGAAACCTCGTGAGTATAGTGTGGTATCCTTTTGTGATGTAAAAATAATGTTGATTATTGTGGTATGTAGTCGGAATGGCGATTATATGCCAATAGACCCTGGTCTGTGATGACACCCTATGTCGTGTACGTGTCACATTAGGGATATGTTATTCACACCGCTTGTATCGTTAATGCGATGAAATACCACAAGTTATGTCATGCGTAAGTTTTAAACTTCATAAGTGACGTTTATTATTTCCACTAATGTGATTTTCGTTGAAGTACAAAACTGCATAGCGGTTGATACACGGCTGGTTTATCAGTAAGTGACCATACCAACTCATCTGGCATAGACATTGACCAACTCGTTTAAAGATATGCTTGCATCATTGTGTGATTCACCACACAGCAAGCGGTCCTTCATAGAATTGCGTTTGTGTAGTTTGTCATTCGTGGAGTTGAAGAACTAACGTGGACAGACTGGTAGCTTTTTGGTCTTTGGACATCTTGGGGCTGTGCCGTCTGCAAAGAAAAGAGATGAGAGGAAAGAATTATTCAGTAATGTGGTCCGCCAGCAATGAGAATGTTAGGCTATTTCCGAACAAAATTGAATTGACGAGTTTCTCTTGCCCTTTTATCTACTTCGGTATTTACTTTTTCTAGCTTCTCCTCTCACCATTATAAACGGAACTTGGCCACAAAAAATGTTTTTAAGTAGGAAAGAAAACCGTCAAGCGGACCAAGAAAGGTACCTGTCTATTGAGGAAGTCGCACATATAAATATAAACAAACAATAGGGCAGAAAGCAGCGGATATAATCCACTATATTACCATTTTAAAGCTGCAACAAGTGGCTGAACGTTCCCAGAAAGTGTCAACATATCCGATATAGATCTGTTGTTCACCTGTCCCCGATTATATTTCTAAAGCAGGCAGGTGGGGGGTGAATTACTTTATTCACACAAAAAACATATTCTGCATAATGAATATTATAATTGACAGAATTTATTCTTACATATATATTAATGCATCTATTACAAATCAATGATATATGTTTCAACGCCCCTAATTGTACTTTCAATTATATAGATAATCTTTCTGCATTGACCGGATAATTCATCAGCAGTTAAAGATATACGCGTTTGATTAGATTTGTGTTTGACCGTCAATCGTCAGAACATGTGACCTATCGTTCATAGTTGTCACGTGGCTTAGTTACATATTTCACATCATCACCTTCATTTCTATCAACTTGTGATAAAAATCACGCGATGTACTGTACCATTGCTTAGACAGTTGGGATATTTCGTTAACGGTTGACCACTTATGCACCAAGTCGTATGGCAGTCGATCCTCAACGACCCGCTGTCTGCGCTAGATTGCGCCAACGGTGCGTTGATTACCTGGCCCTCGTGTTGTGAAACAACATGTAAATCAATATTGAGAGGTTGAAACGTTGTCCAGGTCCAATGTTTGCCATTGATGAAGAAAGAAAGACAACCAGAAGAGATATCATTTTTAAATGTTACTCAGTTTATACTAATTTGCAGGTGGTTAAATCAATCAAGGTTGTTATAATAATCGTTACCGCTAACGAGAGTTCCAGCGGAATACGCTCTCATCCATATCGAGCTTCTACTGAGTAATACAAACACGGCATTATCCATTCACGTCTTCACAGTGATGTCTGTTACCGCTAACGAGCGCTTCAGCGCTGTTTACTTGGTCTTTGTTTTTGTCTTGGAGCTCTGTAGGAGACGAATCCTATACTTAAAGGAAATGTGTGTAGTAGTTTCAAATTATTAATCAAGGTTGAGTTATATCGTTATCAGTTGTACAGAGTAACATCGGAAGCAAAGGTGTCATACTCTTTACGGCAGCTGGCTTTTGCATTCTATATATAACGCGGTGATAGGCTATCATCGACATCAGGCCTCTACTGAGTGATAAATACGCCAGTCGTCCCTGTGATGTTTTGTACCGCTAACGAGCGCTTTAGCGCTGTTTTCTTTGGGTTCTATGCTTTGAGCTCTGTAAGAGACAAATCCTCTACTTCGACGGAAGGTGTGTGGTAATTTTTATTGCTCTAGTTTGAGTTATATCTTTATCATTTGCATTGGGTAAAATCGGCAGCATCTTTACTGCTGGTGGCTATTGCATCCTATTTATAAGGCATTACGCAATAATCATTCTGAATTATTTTGCTTTCATTGAATACACGATTTGAATCAAACAAGAAAACATTGGTATGTCGCATGTTAAATGGCCGATGCCGAATCAATAAAACGGGTGAGGGGATCACTCCTAGAAGGTAAGCTGCGTCAGGATAATAGTAAAACATTGCAGTGGAAGTAAGACGTATATGTCGTTGTTTGTGGTGGACTATGTACCCGCTGGCATTAGGGCATATCATGGTGTCAGTATTGTGTGCCCCAAGCAACCCTATTAAAAAACATTGTTTAACTCGTCATGGATATCTGTATGAACAGTTCCGTACAGTTATTATTGACAGTGGCACAATCTCTGTGGGATACAATCTTATTACGCTCGTTATCTTAAAAAATCAAGAACTATGAAGATAGAATAACATAAATATTTCGTCTTAACGACAAAGAAATACATGCATGCGAAATGTATATGTGTCGGGTATTATGCTAAAATAGTGAATACGTATTATCAAAAGTCACACCATTCATTATAGCTGATGACGCGCTTTGTCATTGTTAATTTATATATACGTCATTTTCTAGCCTCATTGTTGACGTTCTTTGATATGTACGACGTGAATGCAGTTTTTGAACCAGATGCCTACGTTGGTTATGATCTGTTGCAAAAGGCGAGGCACTTACACTTCTGACCACGCATAATAACGAAGCTTCAAATGAACAGGGCAGTTACTAGAGCAGCCCTTGGTCACTATTCAGTGTTTTATAGCAACAAACTCACTTAGAATTGCAAACATTGGCTTGCAGCACATATTATTAGCCGAGTTATCCCAGCGGAAACTGTCATGACTCAGAGATGATTTTGTGCCCGTCAGTGATTATTTCTCGGTTGTTTTTGATTTGTTGCTTGAGACTAATATCTGTTCTGATCGTAACAGTCCGCTTATAGTCCCAGGTATGTAAATTATTTAATGTCCCCAGATGCCTTAAGTAATTGGCGACTTTCAAGGTAATTTCAAAGAGGACCGTGTCACGCATCCTAATTTAGCCCAAATATTCTGGAATCCACATATGTTAACGAACATTGATCAGAGTGCCGGTACTTTCAAACACTTGTTATGGTTCAGTAGCATTCACATTGACTCATTCTTGTTGCTGACATCATATTTACCCGTATATATGTGCTGCTGAGCAACCTATGTACACAGAAGTATATCAATGTGTTGTTTGCTGTAAGTCAATAATAGGCATATCATATATCCATTTTAATATGAATCATGTATGGTGCAAAGTGACGGTACGGAACGTTGCCACCTTCTTGTATGCTGACTTGCAGTGTATAATAGTAGAACGATAGTCCAGTACATAAACCATTTACGTGGCCTGGTTAACATCTTCAGTGGAACGTCTCACCGATATACCTACCACTGTAACTGCTAACGTGATAGTAAAAGGCACACTCGTGATGTGATTGCAAGACTCACCAAAGTGACGGCGCCCCGATCTCTATACAGGCTTTCGTATCTCCCCCTTGTGCGTCTGTTGCACGTTGCCTGCTAAACTTCAGTAAAATTACAGATAGCTTTCTTACCTGCGTAATATATGATGATGCATAATTACCGGATGGTGGTTCGGTAAAATATAAGAGCTGGCTTGTTCAGTCTTATTATGGTGGGACCGTCAGTCTGTTAACCTAATGGTAGACTATCAGAGATGGTCTCGGCTTAATAATTATTTAACCTAAAACTATGCTCGGTCGATAAAATAACCTCCATTATATTTACTGAAGATACCATTAAGCAGAATTGTGAATCATACTCTCAGATGTGGACGAGGCCGATTTGACGGCGACCTATACATGAAACTACGTACATTATTTATGTGGTCAGTGTCACAAGGGAAAGACTTTTTACGATACAGGTGGCACTGTCCTTGGAATACAGCCGTATAATGCGCGAACACAAGCCCCAAGCCAGTTTTCAAGCTCTGAATTTAGATTGGCAGATTGTTAAATGGAGGATTTCAGTCGTGTTTGCGGTATGACGGATGTTTCTTTAACTGCCATCAAAAGCGCGGATATCTTCATCGCTATGCCTTAGTTATATTCAGTCTAGCTATAAGAGGCATTGTAGCATTTAATGGAAATGTGACACGTAGCAACCTTACCAACAAAGAACACCACGTGATTGAGTTGTCGATGGGTAACTGAACACACAAATATACTTCTGCTGATGTTCTATTAACTGTTATATATATATATATATATATATATATATATATATATATATATATATATATATATATATATATATATATATATATATATATATATATATATATATATATATATATATAATCAATGATTTCAGTTAAGAAACTCAGCAATAAGACCAACTGAAACTTGTAGTTTTAAAAAATGATGATTGCCGGGCGATTTCATAATGATGCAACAGATATCATTGGATAAGGGTTTGATGTATACGCAATGCTCAACTGAGATGCTCGTCAATACGCTTCAATCGGCGTTTTTTTTTTTATTTTAAGAATCGTCTATATTCGAGCATAGATGGTGACGCAGTGGAAAGAGAAGCCGAATCAGCCGAACGCTTTGTCATAACAACAAAATCGCTACAAGCTGTAAATGGTGTATCATAATTTGCTGTATTACGCTAATTATTCGTCTTCCAACACTACCAATCATCCATCACATTTTGCCTATAAAGCTTAATTATGTTTTCCGAGCAGTGTGCTCGCCGGCGATGGCCGTACAAAAACCGCTGACATGGCATTTATAGGGTCAATGATTGGTCAGGTACACTATGGAATCGAAAAATGATTACAGACAATTGCACTTCATCTGAACGCTTTTGTGAGGCCCTTCTCACATTTAATGTCCCCACGCGATAATAATTAAGACTGCTACTTCAGTAAATAATCGATCTCTCAGTACGCGTTTGTCAAGTCACAATGATTATTAGCATTGTTTTAGTTTCTGATCTTCATCTGACAATGCATGCATTACTAGTAAGGATCGCACGATAGTAAACACAATTGTGAGAACAGTTTACGTACGAATGGTCAGTGTTTCTGAGAAAATGAGACAATAGCTATAACTAGAACACGAATGTGGCCTAAGCTGTCTGGTCTGGATGCAAATGTCCGGATTTCCTTAGGGGACAAGCTTTGCATAGTAATTTCCCATTTATAGTATATATCTACGTAGTTATTTTTGTCCAAGTGTCTATTGACACCCAAGCGTAGTGCTGCCTTCTATCGCAGGCTTTTGTGTTACTTTTGGTAATGTAATCACAACGAGGGCGTCTAATCTTGTGTATACGTGAGAAGTTTGTGGAACCAAGGAGTTTGTTCTTCATTTATCGATGATTACAGTGATTGTAGAGTCTAGGAGTTAGTGCTACATTTACTGATTATAGTGCTTCTTTTTGTGTTGGTGTTTACATCCACAAGACCTTAGAGTCGGGTCGCATGACGCATTATTAAACAGCAGGGCTTATCCTGTCAAAAGCTGACGCAAAACTTGATTGTACAGATTCATTTTATGGAGCACTGTGTAAGGACACACTGTCGATAGTGTTTGAATGATGATTGCTCGAACCAATGTTTAAAACTGTCAATAAATCCGCATAACTTATGGCAGTCATCAGTTGTTATTCAATGAATGAAGAATGCACTACAGTTTTTATCCTTCTGCATAAAGCATTGAAGATTGAAAAACCGTAGATTTTGTTGCGATTATTTCCTTGTCAATATGATTATCACACCCTAACTTTAGTTTGCTTCTTCCTCAATGTGGACTAAGTGATTAAGACCAGCTTGCATTGTTCATATTGGGATGTTAATGGTACTGACAAAAACATGAGGGTTTTAACAAGCCTTGAGCCATTAAGGCAATTGGTTTTAGGATGGTTTCATAGCGGCGTAACATTTAAATGATTGGAAGACCGGATGTCGATGTGTATGATGACGTGATACTCACACGAGGTTGCTAAATATGAAACACGAACTCCACGGTTCGGTTGAACAACAAAATCACAACTTTGTCACATTTGTAAGTTTTTAAATAGATCTGGGGTTAAATCTAGGAGAGTGAATAGAATGTTTAACATGCGAGGACCTTGGCATGCTCTGCCGTTTATTGTGAGACAAGACGTATGCGTCAGGATGGTTGGTAGGGATGGGAGAGTCGAATTTAGCCGGGTTGACATAGGGACGATAGGGTACACGGTGCATACGATGTGAGGGTTGCGGGAGATTGTCAGGGGACATGTGGGATACTCGTGTATCTGAGTAGCAAAGGGTTTTGTCAGCTATCGGGGATAACTTTCTATAGCTGCGCACTGTGTACTGGTTACTAATAAAAATAAGGTGAACTTCGACGATGATGTATCAATTTGTAGTTACCATCGTATATATGAATTCAGTTACATTAACTCAGGCATGCAAGCGCATTTTATATTTTATTTTTGCAATGTCGAATTTGTTCGACTGCGTGTAAATGCTTAGAATCACGTCAATGAATAAATATTTGACATCACATATATGTCTGGGCTTTGATATTTAAATATGTCAAAATCCATCAATCATATTGTAGGAATGTTATCTAGAATTTTGTTCATGTTGCAGTAACATGCAGACTTATAGAAGAATCACAAGATCTCATACGATGGTCTATCAGGCGACTAACCTGTATGCACTGTGTATTTTTATCACGTGCCTAAAGGCTCCACAGTTTGTATTAACTGCATGAAGTGTCTACATTTTTCATGAGCAATATCTTAGCTAAATTAATGCGTTCAGCTGCCTAAATTCATCTATTTAGGCCACTCGATTTAGCCCCATTGTCGTGTCTGCACCCCAGGCTCTTAGACTATTGGTGTGTGTAGCTTTGATACAGAATAATGCATGCGAGATGTATCGTGTACGTTTATCACATAATACAGGCCCGACGTGTTTGTGAATGGAGCTTCCTGACATGTCTAATTCCCTCCATGTGTCGGTGGTCTAAACTTCATAAAGGAGAACTACACAAACTTGAATAGCAATTATTGAATAACTTGTTCCTCACATCTCCGTGTATGCTATAAAAATGGACAAAAACGATGTGTATGTGACAATAAATTGGAACATGCTACATTCATATTATTAGCATTACAGTCATCACCGACATAGCTAACTACATTACAAAGCATATTTCCGAACAGCAATAGTAATACTATAGCACAGTAAATCATTTAACAATGGTAAATTGCTCTTGACTGAATCGAAAACGACGCTATACTCCACATTGCCCACATATTCCCATCATTAACTTGGCAGGGGTCGAAGAGGGCAATTAAGGACAGATCATCAGCATAACCAAGTGAACTAATATATGCATGGCAAACGGCCGACTGACGACATTTCTCAATTGCAAACTCGAATGTAGTATTTGATTAAAATGTTGATGCAATGTGTTCACCACATTCTATTGCAATGTGACAGTTTTTATTCGTCAGCAGTCGTGTATGACTCATATATTGGTCCGAAGTGTGTGACCAACGATTCGATGAGCAATACAGAGAAATATTTGTGTATTTGGTCGTATGGAGATTCTTCTGATACGATTGCCTGAAGTCTAATCGAAACAATCTAATTATAAATGCATTACATCAGAAGGCACGCTTATGTACTGCGCGTTGTATGCAAAGCACAGCGTAGCCCACAATGTGTGTAGCTTCAAACAGGCCAAAATATGCACAGCTCATTCACCCGTAATCGCGATCACTCGTTTGAGACGCGTGTACCGTGTCATAACCCAACCACTTGTGGGAAAGGACGCTAGGTATGGCTGATGCAAATGGCAGGAGTCAACATGTGGAGAAAGTAGCTCTTTGATGACATCAAGAAATAGTCATTTGTTGTCGGCATCGCTTAATGTTATTACAGTCACCATGACTAGTAGTATTTACTCTTGTCCATACTTCTAAACAATCGCAGTCAACATAACAATTAAATTTCTCAAATCAATAAATAAAAAGGGACATAGATGCAAATTATCTGGCAGCACTTACAGTGTGACAGTCAGAAAGTGAACACACTTGCTACTTATCACAGGAGTCTGTGGAATGAAAACCATGCGCCAGGTTGCGAGCCTAAAGTCAACCACAAAATCATTGATCCACGAGGATGGGGAGAGGAATTTGGAAAGAAATTATCCTTTGTGTCGGAGGACATAGAGCCCCCATATAATATATCCGTCTAATAGCATTAGTTAAAATGCAAAAAAATCATCAAGGGACCTCACACGTGATGACCGCCATAAAAGGTAACGAAATTATTACTGAGTCTGCTTTATGCTAAGTACAGACTCAGCAACCATACCAACTAATGCAAATGCTTATATGTACAATATATGAGAACGCTTATGAACCAACCGAAAGTTAGGTAGGGGTATTTCTTTGTCTTATAACTGCTAATGATATTGCCTAACTTATGAATAGAGATACACAAGAGAAGCCTTATTCATTTTAGCGTACACTGGTTGAGTTATGTGAGTGGAGTAGTTACTGTGGGCGATTGTGATTTTCAGCCTGTCATCTGTTAAAGTCCATCCGGTTTTAGGACAAATAACACATATACCCTGACGATTACTACATCATATCAGGTGTTGCCTGAGCAAACGTAACATTAGCACTCATATGCACGAGATTCCAAGCTATATAAATGGAATAGTCAGTGTTAAAACAATTTCCCATTCCCGAGTTTTAGGCTCACTGGACATTGCAATGGTGCCAAACTTATTAACGATACATCGATATGTGAGATATACCAATCATGATTTCAGATCATCTTCGCAAGGTTCAATAATCATTGTACACTATAAAAGTATATATAGTATATGTTTTCATGAGATTAATAATATAGTCACTATGACAAGCGCTAGGTTCCAGATGTAAAGCCTCCGAGCACTTAATCCTTCGATCTTAATTCACTGCAGGTGTATAGGTTGAATAATGCGGCACTCCGAATCTAATTGTCGGAAACCGTAATCCTTATGCAAAAACTTCGGATATTATTTAATGCACAAATATATGCAACGGATCTGTGCGGCTACGCAAACGCTTAAACACTGATCTCGACTTGATTACGTCGCCTTCAAGCATTATTCATAATGCATAATTTTCTACAACATGTTTATTGCGCTAAGTATATTTGAAGTGGTACAGACAAGTGTATTATTTGTATGTGTGTGTGTATACATAAGCTGTAACACTTTACCTACTTTATTGCTAGCATGATATTATGGATGATTGCCCGCCCACAAATGCACAAATTCTAACAATTCCTCAACATAGCGCTATACTGGTTAATCAGATAACGTAACAGCATAATCACACGTGCATTAAATGGCTCTCGCAATACTCAATTCGTGATAACATGGATTTATCGTTTTGGATCGACCACTTGATTCCCTACTGTTGACAAAATATTGCACTATATAAACTCAGCCCGAAAAAGATCTCAGTTGTAGATTGACATTCTTTGGTTGAACATCAAGTTTAAGGTTAACTGAGGAATCCAGCCAATGAAAACAACCAGGCCATACATGAGCCCAGTGTATTTGCTAAGATTACAGCAGCGGACAATGGATAGCACTTAAAAGAGGAATACAGCTATTCACGATAATGCTCTTTTATTAATATATGAATATTAGGGTGTTATTCATACAATTATCGGTAAGTAGGGTTTGTACTTACACCCAAACACCCAAACAACCTTGCTAATTACTTTTCCTCTATGAGGAGGTTCATATAAGCAGCAATGCACATCAAATAACTCAACTAACCATTACACGCGAACGTTAAAGGGGGTATTTTGCTGTGCGGATTACAACCACTTGACCAGTAACGCGGCAAGAACTAAGTATGCAATCCGATGACGCAGACGTTCACTAGCCGCTCCATTATTAATGATATTGACCATACAACCTGCTTAAAACGACGGTTAGTACAATATTGCTTCAGAGGTATTCGTGGAAATGTCTGTAACAACTGAGTACCACACAAAGACTGCTTAGTGTTACCACCAATATAATTGCAATGATGAAGCCTTTTTTGAGGTTCTGTTTTTGCTTACATGGCAAGTATTATATTCCAGAAGCAATGTTTGGTCCAACATCCTTCAGGCATATTGTCGCTTCTGCTTGAATAAACGTTACCTCACTTTGTTTCCATATGCAGATTTAAACCTTAACCTTATTTATTTTACAATCGGAATGTTGCCGTATACTATTATCCATCGGGGAATAATTCAATCACTCTTCGGGGTATTAAAATTTACTTTGGCATCAAATGGCATGGGTGAGCAAGAAATCAAGAACAACACCTCCTTGAAAGAGGTTTTGATGATCTAATTTTACAACTGATTTCCTCAATTAGATGGGATAAGAATAATTAAAGATGAATAGATTGTCCTATCATTGCGTGCAAGCAAATAGTCAGATCGTTGAGAATTGATGTCTGGAGACACGACTTGCTTTTTACTAATGGTTAGTTACTTCACCGCTAATCTCCGTAATCGTTTGACTCGCTGCGTGTGTCATCATTCAATAATATCAATGGAAACGCTGCACCATGTGTTACACAAAGCATGCATACTGCATCACATTATGAACTATATAATGCACTTTACAGTGCAACCCCATAGTATATTTAAATTTTGCCTACTTAAGGCACCACACATAATGCATTGTTTAATGAACGGCAACATGCAGGGCATAATGTACGGTATAATGCTCGGCAGTTATAATACATTGCGTAACGCACGGTGTAATGCGTTTCTTTATGTATTTGTAATGCAACCAACCGCATATTACCTTCACAATTTTTCACATATTTCACTATATACTGCTCCACATGTCTTTCGTATCGTCCAATTATTTAGGATATCAGATAATCACGGAAAAGTGCATTGAACCGACCAGTCATCATAACCACGTGAATCAATGATGCTTACATAACGATGCTGACAATTTACTGGTATCGTATTTGTTTGACATGAATGGCAGCCAAATCAATCAAAACAGCAGGTGACATTTATCCGCCAGCATGGAACGTAAGGTGAATATTTCAATTCGGCTTTCGGATGTTGTAATAGATTTCTATTTGTCTCTCGCCAAAACAGCATCTAGCTTTCAATACATACATTAACAATTAAGGTATTTGCCCATTTAGGGTCGTGGGTCAACAACTCTAAGCTGCTGTTGGTCTAGGAAAAAATAAACTTAGAATGCTTACGCCGGGCAAAGTAGATACCTTGCAACTTATGCAACTGATGCAGTAATGTCCCTCCTCGGGGTTATGAACAACATATAGTTAATGCCTTGTTTATTTGCAACAACTGCTTGGCAAAGTAAACAAGGCAATGTCGTTGATCTGAGCTGAGTCAATTCCACCAATGTCTTTTAGTTTTTCAACCAGTCATGTAATAATGCAATATTTGGAGTGTTTTTTAATAATGTAAGAGCTACATCACCTGAGACGGTGTTGATAATTGGTGGTTGTAGCATTTGTAATAACCTACTTTTGAAACACCAATTTTTACCACAATGAGAAAAGCGTCAGTTTACGAATGCTTTTGTCCTACTTCGTGTGCAAAGGTAGGTGACGGGTAGATGATAACACTTAACTTAAGACATTGTTGCGTTAATATTCATATGAATTAAGCAATGCGTCTATGTATTGAAGTTAGGATTACCTAAGAAAAGGCTGCATTGTTTAAGAGGCCAGAAACAGACTGTGATGTTTCATTGAAACGTAAAATGTGCCTACTTAGTCAGCCAACAAAGACCGACCACCTTTTACACAGAATGTGAACGGTATACAGTGTGTTGATATAAGGTGTACCAGCACTGCCTTATCTTTATATCAATACGGATGACAAAAACATTCCTGATGGAACTCGGTGATGTGGATGCATCAATCGCTACATCGGTCATTTGGAGGAAATTTATACGGCATGGAACATAATCAACCAGATCCACTAGGGCAAGAGTTCATACGAAATGATACGCATATCTGATGATTATATGTGGTAGTGTCTCTGCGGTCAATGCATAATCATCGACAATCAGATTGAATTGCCACTGTAAATATGCTGTGGGTGCATATCACATAATGTGGATGTTTGTACCATATTTACGCTGTAATTTGGTTATAAACTATTTTTATTGCAGTTGTAAATACAACAGATGACGACTTGGCCAAAATAAACCAGCAACTTTTATAGCTCCTGCTACAAAATTCTTTTATATTCAAATAGTAATAGCAAACCTATTGACTCAATCATGCCAGACGTGAGAATCGTAAAGGTGAACATCGAATTACTTAACTCGATGTAGATCAGTCCCGTGTCAACTCACGCGTCTTTTAACTTTTGATATATCAACTAGAAGGTCATCGACAATGAAAGTGATAAATCTTCACTGTCATTTAGCGTCATCTTAATCGGGACATGACTGTCTTACTGGTAATATGGAACTATAATTTAACCATATGCAATCGGTCTTTGGCTTCGTAACATTTACTCGGTACGATTCAAGTATCTGCAAATGTTGCGAATGAGGTGCTGTGAGTGTAAAACGGCCTTCATTGTGTTATTCTATACCACATATGTCCATATTCACTGTTAACAAGACTTTATAAAAGCAATCATAATTACAATTGATTAAAAACATAATAACAACAACACACACCATATAATAATTTCGGTTTGCTTTTGTCTTTATTAGTGAATAAAAATTGTCGTTGGCAGTTTGTCATTACAGTGGCTTGACAACATTATACAGGGTCTTTCTTCACTATTCTAAATCAACACAAATGGCTAGTTGCCATTGATGGCGACATTTTTACATAGGCGTAAACTAGTATCTCTTGGCAGAATGTTTATGACTTAACCATCAAGCACACTGGTTATTTTGCTATTACAATCACAAGTAACTGGAGTTTAGAATATAAGAGTTGGACCACTCTTAAATAGTTCCACTCAACTACTGCTGTGAAACATATTGATTTTAATACATATAAGTCCGGTGAGGTGTTGAAGCTTTAGACTGTTCGTACTACTGCATTATAAATCACCACTGGGGATTATTATGTATCAATAAATCCACATGGAACACGACTTGATCAGAACAGACGCCTAACGAGATCGAAGCCAGAAAGTTAATGGAAACGTCTGATGGAGATCGATCCAAGCGCCTCAAAACGTTACTGCAATATTGACAAATCAAGCTTTATTGGAGGTCCGCCCTATAGGAACCCAACCCAAGAATCCCCGATAGAGAAAGGCATCTCGTGGTTTATGTATTTCTGTTATGTACTAAGATTGGAGATAAATAGTACAAGTTCGTTTTAGAGTAACAAGTCTCTATTATTTCGTGATCTCTCTCTCTCTTAATCCTCCAGTACCGACTGCCTCGCACCTCAACCGTACTATGATTCTTTGCTGGTCCTCTAGCCAATCACATATTGATACATATACATCAAATCACATCCATTAAATCAGAGGATGCGACGAGTAGGGTCCATCCCGGCTGATTGTGGCAAACCCGCCTCAGCATTTTTACAATGGGTAATTCCATCCGACCAGATGTTAAAAACATCAAATGCACCCAGGCGACTGCACATGAATGAATGCATAACCGGATGGGACAATTACAATTTAGAAAACATCAAAGGTACAAAGATGGTCAGGAATGACGGAATGTGACACAGAACACAGAAACATGAAGTACAAGGATGGATTGTATGCTCTGATACGATAGACAATAAAACAGCAAAAAGGACGGCCAGCCAAGATGAAACACTACAACTCAGGAATATGACATTGCATAAACATACCGATGAATTAGTGTAATGAAACGCACTGGTCCATACGTGCATGATCCATTTGTCAAACATTATAAGTTTCTGTTTTATATTTGCCCTTTGTACAACTATTCGTCAATAACATTTTATGTAGACTTAAAACTTTATAAACAAACCTTAATAATTATCGCAGAAAACCATACACTGTAGTTACCAAATGAGCTGGTATTTGTACAATCTACTGTTTTAGATTGGAAGCTAGACGCCAATGTGTCTGAAGAATACCTCACTGTTTGTAAATGAAATCAATAACCAAATCTAAGCTATAGTGGGGGTTGGGACGCGCAGAAACCTATTGCGGTAGACTGCGTGGCCGCGGAGGCTAGCGGCGTGAAGGCACTGCTGCTATATTGCACCTTTATTAGGGCCAGACGAGCGTTGCAGATGTTGAGCACAGTTCTTATTGATTTGTCCTTTGATCGGTTGGTAATGTTATCATATGCTATTTAAGTGGCTGACATATATTTCAACGTTTTGGGTGTTGAAGGGGGGCATAAAAAGCGCGGGTTCAGCCGTCCACTAACATGGCGTGATTTGGATCAATGAGTGTACAAAGGGGACAATTCACATTATGCGAATTACCTAGGCAAGGCACGAAATAAGCACCAATCAGCTCGTAAATGGTTGTTGAAAAACAGCTAAGATGGGTAAAAACTGCCAACAGGGAGGTCGGAGTTAAATGCAAAACTGCCAACAGGGAAGTCGGAGATAAATGCATTTTATGGGCCCCTGAGAACATTATCATAGGGTCAAATTGGACAGTTATTTGTGGCCTAATCTAACACACGTTGGTATTAGATCAAGTTAATGTTGACTTCAATGCTGTATCCATTTGATGAGATCGTCCAAAGAAAGTGTTAAACACAATAGTCCTCGTCGTTTCTAGCCGTCCAGCATATCTGACCAGCGTCCCCTATTTTTGCTGAAACTTGCAACTTTACCCCTCATTTACTGTTATTGCATGTAGCGCCCTAGAGAGATAAATAGCGTGTCATTTTTGATATTTAGGACGACGCCCAACTTTCGCATCACCAACCAGAGTATTCAGAACCTTTGGTCGTACTTGACTGTACGTCATATGCTGACAAAGATAAATATACGGCACAGAGGAGAATTTCTCATTTGTCATTTGACATTCCAATATGTAACCCTGCTTTGCGCTGATATGGAGAATCCACCACTCATTACTGGTCATTGATATCGTGAAGTGTTTGCAAATCAACTGCATTTGAAATCCCGATGAAGCCATTGGTGTCCCAGCACAAACGCAACTCGGTTTCCGATATCTGGCACCCGAGCTAACAGCGGCTGCGAAGTCACACCCTCCCAAAATCTAACAACCCAAAATCCATTTAGATGTATGTTACCGCCCAACTATACACGATTTCCTCCATCATGAACGCGGCTCCGGTCTGTTTTTATTCCTCGACAGACAGAATCAATCATCATATTCTGTATTCCGAAGCGTTTAGTACAACAGCCGGGATGAAGATCAGTAACGAGGCAACATAGCCAAAATATTATTACAAAATGTTTGGGCATTGTTGTGGCAAGGTAGTAACAATGAGTATTTCAGTCATTGCTTGAACAATATTGCCTATTTATGTTATCACAATATTAATAATTACGGACAAAAGGCAAAATCAATTACCACATTTACATATCGTCAAATAAATAACCTTTTGATGCAATTATTTCGCAACACATTATTTTGTCATTCAAAACGTATAAAGCTCAAATACTATTTGCCTGATGAACTTTTCGCCCCCACCCAATTACTTCTTCTATCCCAATGAAGGCTATAAGAATAGCAGCATATACTTAAACTTCTATATCTGAGTGAAGAAGGGTCATGCAATTGTCGAATTATAATATGATACGTCCGAAACGAGACTCAGTATATATATTTGTCAGTTAGATTTGAATAAGAGAGCTTTGTGAATTATAAAACCGCTGTGTTCCTATATAGACTGCTTCAATTTAATTATCAAATCTCTCAGGCAGAATATATATATTGTGTCGATCAATACATACCTACAGCATTCCTGTGACGCATTCTATTACACTCACCTTTGATTACAAAATCTTTCACTACAATTGGCGTTTTTGCGCTTACCGGGGATTGATTGAACACCGAGAGGCAGTTTGCAACATCCGCTACAGCAATTATGAGCAGTGTGAAAAAATACTTTTCTTGCGTGAAAATAACTCATGGACTTTAAAACAGGCGGCATGGCGGCAGCCCGTTGTGTATTGTTTCCGTTCAGTATATTTCTCCGTTCCAGGGAAGCATTATGTCAAAAGCATCAGCATATAAATTAGTCTATTATGGTAATAATCAACACAATAACCTCAGTTCATCATCTAGTGGACCCACACAATTGTCGATCTTCCACCATGGTTTCCTATAAAAGTCCATATGCACGCATCATATTTCATGGCATTGAATAAACAATGATATATACAGATAATTCATATCCTCGATGACTTCCTCCAGTGAATCAGTGTACATTAGATTTAACTTGTGATTTAATGAGTTGTGGATCAAACCAACATGGAATATCGTACTTTGTTTATTTGATATATGGTTGTCAAAAAAATAATGAAGGAAATTGATTAACGCAAATGGCAGGTCGATGTTGCATGTTTGTAAGTATAGATGTGTTCGGCTGGCAGACGCTATCTATTAGATTATAGAAATGTGACAAGTAATGCACCAGCTTATTATACGTATCAGAAACTGTCAATCATATTGTCCATATTTGGCATTATTATCATATGTTTTGTTTAGGAATGAAGGCATGCTAGTCAGTTATATTGTCACAATATGATATCATTATAGACTTGACTCACAGAAACGAAAGACATGAAGATCACATGAACAATCATTAATCAAAACAATAGTGAACAACAACCACTTGATCATTCATTAATCAAAACAAGAAAGAACAACGATCACTTAATCAATCATTTTTTAAAACAACATAGAGCAAAAATTACTTGAACAATCAATAATGACAAATATATTATGCTTCTACAGCGACCGAAGGAGGAAGTAAAGCTTGTTCCGCAGAAACATGTTTCACATGAGGCTCGTTAGGCGGAACGTTTCTCTTGTATAGGGATCATTTAGAGTCAAGTGATCACTTCCGGTAGACTTGTGGTAACATTTGAGTACTGTGCCACGGCCAATAATAGGGCGTCAAGTAAGCAATATAAATCCGTGTAATTGACGTTTATTCAAGGGTAATGGATTACACAGCTAATACCAAACAGTTCATTCCAAGCTACGTTTCAACAGCAGTTTGATAATCATGCATCATTCACAGGGTTGATTTCCACTGCAGAGCTCTATCTAACGCTAACTCACCGCGCGTTCTAACTCGATTCATTTTGTAGTTCTAGATTCCAACCGACGCTGCATGCTGCTAAAGACAACCTACGATGAATGTTGTTTACGACAACCGACGCTGCACGCTGTTGGTGTCCACCGACGTTGCATCCGTGCCTAGATGAACATGCAACTCCGAATTTGAGAAACTTAGCAATGCATATGTGTCTGATGTCTGCACACATTGTCGTTTAGTGATACATGTAAAACTTAATTGCAGATGGTCTTTGCAAAACAAAGGCTGGCATATCTCCATACGTGTGGGTGATACATACTAGAAACATTTGTCTTATTGATACAATATTGGGAGGCTGCAAGTTTGATTAAGTAAATAAGCGGCATACTCCAATCACATAGCTACAATCGATATAATTCCAAACTATTGGTATTGCCAAATATGTATAAGGAACATAGGCTCAAACCGTTACTTACCAAAAGACGTAGTGCAGTGATTAAGAGTGAAATAAATGTGTTCAGGCTATAGTGTCCTCCTCCGCAACAAAAGAGACTGAAGCAATAAAGGTATACCCAGTCTGTATAGCAGGTTCAGTATTTGCTTATTAATAATAACCTCTGCATCTCTTTCCCCTTCCATTCTCAGGTGGAATCTTCCGTTAAGCATATTTGCCATGTTCTATGATTGATATTTGAAGCTGATATTGGGGTCACCTATGTCAGGGATAACGTGACGTCTATATGACAAACATCAAATGACATCAAATAGGTAACCGGTTTGGACAATGTATAATTAGGTCTGAATGGCAAATGGGGATAAACTTGCAACGTGAACGTAGGTGGCAGACCAAATGAGGTTATTATAAATGCGGCACGAGTGCATACGTCGTAAACAACCACCCGGCAAGCTTCAGTACAAATCGCACTCTCATAGGATGCCCGTATATCACCTAATTCGCTTCACGGCATCAACTTTTCTCCATGTTAAACTTATTGGCGACACCCGCAGTTGTTTGACTGGATGTTCAATTGCGTGTTAGGCCCGTCTCCTCACTGGGATCATTTGATTAACCTGTTACAGAGTAGGTATGACGGCTACACGCAATAACAGGCCTGTAAAAGGAAAAAGTCAATAAATTCCCCCCAAAAAGCTGATGCGGCAAACGTCATCACCAGCAAATCATGGCGGCTGACATTAGGACTTACTATGTGAATCAAACGAGCACGCAATAACAGCAATGTTACCCGTTAAGTAACCAACCTAACCCACGGGTTTTTGTTCCGTATAGAAGATTTTGTTGAGTGGATTTTGTCCAACCATATTTGGTTATAATTGTCCCTGGATGGCTGAATTTTTCCATATCTTGGCGTAATGAGTTTACTCAACATCAATTTCCATCGCCATATCACCAGTTGAGCCCGCCGGGTTTGTGTTCCGTCGAGACTACATGGTACCATGCTGATAGAAGGTTTTGTTGATGGGATTTTGTCCAACCATACTTGGTTATAATTGACTCATAAAGACTGAATTTTCTGGACGTTTTAAACTGAACAGAGTGCTGGTAAACATAACCTCGTCGTTCCGAGCAGGTGCAAGATTTGATTACAAGCAGTAATATGGCTGCGCCACATCACGGCGTTTACTGCATAATGAGTCAACTCAACATTACTTTTCTTTGCTTGAGCTAGAAGGGCAGCTTCAAATTAAAGATCACTCAAAAATCCTGCAATGATATATAATATTCTGGCCATTTAAGTGGGGTATATGGTATAAAATATATTAAGCACTCAAGGAGTTTGATTGAAAAGTAACATACATTCGTCCTCAAATGTAACGAAAATGGCTGTCCGATACTAATGTTTTCACCGGTAATCGCCATTACTCAACTCTTGTCTGATCTCACTCCCAGCCTCACATGAAGCATAACCTCTTCAGGCATTTTATGATCATCAAACACGAAGCGCTCCATATATCAATATTTAGCCAACACTGCAGGCTGAAATGTAGTATGTTACTTTGCATTCAATATCAATATCAGCCGCAATTCTGAACAGTAAAATGGCAATAATTAAATGAAAGACTGTGTAGAAGTTGTGACGATCGTGTCCTGAGTGATGATGATTTGCTAATGTTATTTTGTATTGTAATTGGTTCTTATTGCAAGCTGCTTAATGAGTTACATCCACTTATGTTTAAATACTTGGTTTGAAGTTATGTATTTATTTATTTATGAAGGGCGCTTTAACAAAGATGGCTGCAGGTTGGGAAAGTTATCTTACGACGAGATAGGTGGGCAGTATTCAGCATAGTGCTGTTACTATCTGTAGGTCTATTAGTATCTGCACATCATGCTGGCTGTTTACTCATCGTGGTTACCAAGGACGTCATGGTTTCCAATGAGTTATGTCATTCAATTTGTGCCCGGCCCTGGTGGTTTGAGTGCTGTGTGCTTAGCAGCTCAATCCTCTCTCACAACCGATTGACCATGCTGCCTCTGCCATGCCACTGCCTTCGCCCCCACACCGGCTACTGTCCGTTTCTGATGCCTAGTATGATGCATACCATCGTAATGTGTTGGAGAAGGAGGTAGCTTTGGGATGGTTGATTCTTCCTTTCCTTATATGGAGGCGGTAAAGCCAATTCTTTGGTATATAAGATCCAAGGAATAGACTCCTAACACACACTCATTTCGACTCCAAGAAACCACTTCTACCTCATTTTTTGTTTGTTTCCGGATTAATTAACCAACCTTAGTTCAAGACGGATTCCTCCGTTTACCTGTACACTCTTAAGCTGTGTTGGTAAATCAAAAGTAAAAAGGAACTCGTAATAAAAGAAAAAAGTAAATATCTAAGCTTTACCATAGGGTGTGATAGAAGTTGTTCCTATACATCAATGTCTTAGCCTATTGTATGTTTATTCATCATTCCGTGTTGATTTAAAAGTTTACCCACCTCCAATCGTGCTGGGTAAGTGCAAGGCTTATAACATAGACAACAAAAACGTCAGTCACAATTCAATAGATACATGGTTGTGATAATTCAATAGGATCTCGTTATCTTGTTCCATGACTAAATGACTTCAATTCAAAGGGGCGACGTCAATTTGAAGAAAAAAACAAACATGCAATATGATGAATGGACTCCCAGAATGCAAACAGCGAAAGTATTGCAGCGCTTGAAAGTTGTGTAAAAGAATGAAAGGAAGAAGTAGATTATCTGATTGAAGATAAAATAGGTTTGGAGATTGAACTGGGAGATATTGTAAAAACGATGACCTTATGGAACGAGTGAAGCACCTAGAAGAGCTTGTCAGCTGGAGTGAGATGCAGGCTACGAGCTTGAGAAATTCTGGTTCCTGATATATTGGCTACACGTCAACATGGTGTCACTGTCCCCGTTTGATCTGGCAATGGAAAGTCACGATTGGCGTAGACACCTAAGTCTATGGTCATCTGGCCTGTTAGAGGTTGGACCCGACCCGCCTTACAGCCTTGTATTTAATTTATGAGCCGTGTAGCCCTGTTGGGGGTCACCTCAGAAAACAACATAAGTGACAGGGAGCAAAATTCGAAAACCCTGTACCAGCGGAACTTGCCTCCGTTAGTTTAATTAAGTTAAATATACCGCTGTTTTCTATGCTACTATTTGCCTAACGCAGACATGCTGCTGGTGATGGAAATAGCGCCGTCCGGTGTACAAGCTTCTATGATATTTTTGACCTAACCGTAAATCATTTTCCTAGTACGTTCCAATATTGTCTGATCAGCTAATCTATTTTTTTCTGAAACATCAAAGAGAGCATTGCATTTGAGTATGAAGCAGTGTATGGCCGATAAACTAAATCAGTGCATGCTGATAATTATTAGATGAAGTTGCTATATAAGGATGTTCAATTGTTCTAAGTTGACCCGTGACATGATCAATATGGCACGCTAAAACCAATTACGGTCGATGTAAAATTCATTTAAACTGTTAAGACGCATGAATTATAGCATTAATATAATCAACATTATCTCAGCTTAAAATACGCTGTGTAGACAGATAATGTATTATTCCCTCGCTTAATCGCCTCGAAAATCACCCTCATATCTCGTCATAAGTTACTTACGTCACATGTCATCAATTTCAGTCAGTGTGTTGATCAGAGACTTTATATTATCATCAGGAATAACTTTAAAAGGTGCATCGCAATTGCAATAACTTACTCAACATTCAAATAAATAATCATGACGTAACTTAGAATCGAAATGAATAAGCATTCTGTTATTAATAGAATGTTGTACGCCAACATTCTTTCTGTGCTTATGACATAAGGTAAATGCAGACCGCCAAACTAAATCCATTGATACGATAATGAACAGCGAATATTGCATAAGAATTAAAAAGGATGACACATGTATTTTATTGGTACACCCTAGATTGCATCCGTAGAGGATTTCACTAGTTGCGCCGGGTTTCACGTCTGTAACTGGTCATTAGCAATGTGAGTAACGCAGTTTTACATACATGAACCTTCCGCAAGAACATGCAACCCTTCTGAACAATTCTTCTAGTTAGTCAATAGTCATCATATTAAGCTCTGTCGGTATTATGATGCTGGCAACATATGATGAAAAAGCTAAAGCCAAGACTGTACGCCAAACAACTCTGCCCTTTTGAATTAAATTCGCACCACTTAATATCAATATTGCACCCTCGCTATAACTAGGGACCCTCACCTTACACGCCGAACGATCATACCGACGTTCCTACTAAAATTTTGCAATATTTAACTTATATTGTGTAGACTTTATCACCAACTTCGCCGTCCTTCAGCGTTTCCATATGCATGGTCATAACGCTACAGAATTATAAACAAAGATGAATGATTTGGTTGTCCTCCCTACAGGAACAACGCGTTATGGCCCATTCTAATCCGACGAAGCATAAGATGTCATGAGGGCAATTGGAGCAAACCACAGCCAGCTAGCCACCATAAACTAGTGTGATTAAAATGATATCAGCCAAGCGGTACAACCATGTGCTCATGGTAGCTAGCGCGATGCGACTGCCACTCGACCACTAATTACGTAAAAAGTAAAAACGAAAGCAGGTATATTTCTGCTGCAGATACGCTGCCATGAGTGGAGTTGCTTGTTGATTAGGTCATAACGTTACAGTTATAAAGATGGATTAAGAGACCTGTGTGTATGGTGCTCTTGTTAATGAGATGAAGAGGGATAGGGACGGGAAGGGGGTCGCAAGGGGGTGTCAGCGATGCAATCTAATTTAATTAAGGTCTTACGCTATCTTCATACTTTCTGCCAGAGCAAGGGATCGTTTTGCAAATTTTATTGTGGAACGTTGCTCTTCTGGTAATGTTATCACACCAAGGGCGCCTAATTCGATTGTCCAGACGTGTGGAGCTTGTCGAAGCAAGTTGTGATTTCTATATTGCACGACTGTTATATTGTATTTGTTCTGTGTTGGCATTTAGATCCACTTAAAGTGGGGTCACTTGACGCATGATTAATCACTTGGCCGTATCCTGTAAGAAGCTCATTCAATCACCAGACGTATAGGCCCATTATATGACGCATTCTCAAAGGGTAAAGGCTCGGCATGATATATTGGTCTTGAGGTGCAGTTTTATGGTTCCGATAAACTGATCATTGCTGCAGCGAAATGAATGCCGAATTTTAGAACGATCAAGTGCGTGTAAATGATAATCGCTGGAACTAGCGCATTCAGAAATTTGCGCGAAACTTTCAATAAATCAGTAGAACTCGTGATAGTCCTCGGTTGTCTGAGAATTCAATCAATGAAGCATGTATTGCACTTGGCCAAGTTTTCATCTTTCTGCATAAACTACTAACGTCAGAAAAAAAATCTCATTCGATATCAGCTATGCTTCAAATCACAGGTCTGTATGGCCCTCGTTTCATTTGGTTGGGTTTGCTTCCTTTTTAAAAAGAGATTGAGACATGCATTGTAAATATTGTGATGTCAAAGGCGGAAGACGTAATTACGAACAAACATCTATGTATGGTAGTCGTTAAGGTTACCTCAGAATAGGTGGCGTTACCAGTCAACATATGATCGACCAGAGTGTAATTTAAATGTTTGATAGCTCATAGCCATCGTCGACTTTATGTACAAAGTTGATAAAACAGCTAATTGAGATGGATAACTGCTTTATCTTCATTTAATTAGGGATAACAAATATAATTTAAATAAAACTCGGACATGTTGATGCATCAATCACTACATCGGTAATTTGGATCACTTTATACAGGATGCAACACAACCAACCATATCCATTACAGCAGTAATTCATATGAAACTATACACAAATATAATGTGGAAGATCAACAATCAGATTTTATTGCCATTGTAAATATGCCATCGCTGCAGATAAAGCCTTACATGATATTACAATATATCAATTTATGCTGCATATTTATTGCTGCTGCAAAAATAAATCACCAATTATTTGAGCTCTTGCTACACACGCAAATTAGACGATATAATGGAAGGCAAGACGTATTCGCAAAGGGGAGACTGGGGCACAAGTAGTCGACATAAATATGTCCTCCAGCTAGTAGCAAACTTTGTAGCTCCATCATGGTGGACATGGGAATAGTAAAGGTGAGAACATAGCAGTATTTAATATATAGGTAAGGGATATCCCGTGACAATCCTTGTCTCGTTTTATGTTTGATATATGGCGCTATCAAGTTAAAGATCATCATACAACGCCGTTGGGAAAGGAACCGGACTGCAATGAAAAACGGATAAGGTGACTGTTAAATGGTCTTCGTTCCGTTATGTCGGACCAAACATGTCTTTGATCGCTGTTAACAAGACTTTATGACGGCAATCATACTTAAAATGGACCTATAACAGATATAACGCCAACACACACCAAATAATCCCTCCACAGTCGGTTTGCTACTACCTTTATCAGGGAATCACAATTGTCGTAAGCAGATTACCATTTGACAACATTATAAAGGCTCTTTCGTCACTCTATTATAAATCACCCTCGGCGATTACTAGCTAGTTCTCATTGATGGGCATGCTTCTACAGGCGTGTATTGATTTTCATCTCCTCGTGTTTTCTATAAAAAACACAAATAACTAGAAATATCGCCAATAATTAGTCAATCTAATGGTATGCGTCTCCTTCTACAGCATTCTTAAAAACCACTAACAGTTAATATAAATGACATTTCGGCACTTTCACTTCTATTGGTTGATTTGAAATATCCTCAATCATTTAAGATCGACATATAAACAATTGGGGTCGTGTGTGTCTACCCTGGGCAGAAAAACCTCACCCAGGGGTGTTCTTATATGATTAATTGAGTTGATATTCAAATCAATGGCTTTTGCATGTCCAGGTGTCAGCGTAATCGACAAAAGAAATGATAAATATGTCTGGGCCCATCCGGATCACGCACTTTACAGAAGGTTCAATCACCCCCGGACCGTCACGACATGTACTACGGCCAAGACATATGAGCTCTAAGTGCAACATTCCAATTGTATCCGCTTCCTGGAAGATCACACAATATCAAAAACAATCGTCAACTATCATAGCCTGACCAGACTTTTTTTCATTGTAATTTCAGTTTACTTGATTAATATGATATTGCCGCATATCGCGCTTAAAATATTCTGTTCTTTATTTACATAGGTTTGAGTTTCTGGTTTGTTCATCGGGTCAAATTACCCTATCGTAACTCTCGACTAAGATACCCTTTTCCTGTCACATATGTATATATGTATCCACTGCAAGTTAACATTAGTACTCATCGTTGCATGGCGCGGATACCTAACTTGCGGTCCGGTTGATAGCCCCGGGTATGACATCAGCAGACTACATGGTATGGTCCGGTTGGCACCCCCGGGCCTGACATCAGCAGACCACATGATATGGTCCGGTTGGCAGTCTCGGGCGTGACATCAGCAGACCACAGTGTATGGTCCGGTTGGCACCCCAGGGTATGACATCAGCTGACCGCATGGTATCAATATTTCTCTAGCAATCTGATAATAACAGATATTCGGCAGCGACTGTTAGTATCTCTAAGCCATTAAACATTACTCTGGAAGCATTCCCAGATGATATAGGCAACTTTTAACATATGATTGAATATCACAAACGTGACAAGTCAGCGATTTCGGCTATTGTCTCTAAATGATACACATACATGGCTAATGGCGTAATCATTTGACCACAATGCAAGCAATATCCTGGTAATGAGTACTTTTAGAATTGTCCTTTTAGCTGAGCTTGATGCACCGCATATTGGCCCGCAGTTAGTCACATAAATGGGTGCCATGCATTTTTAGTTGAATTCCCAAGTCATACATACCCGAGTGTGTGAATCCGGCCCTGACTATAAGCAAGAAAAATCATGATTGTTATGGATATTATCTCATTATGAAAATGCATACAGATTAAACATTATTCTAATTGCTTGCCAGTGTTAGGCTAAATGGTTTACGAAACTAACCCACATGGCAAGACAATCTGACCGTGATATGGCGCTCCATTGAAATTTTGTTATGAAGAAGTCTCTTAAGCCTGTATATTGTTCTGGGTATAAGTTTCATCGCAGCGCGATAGGAAGGCTAAAGCTAGCAAACTAGCATACAAATTGTTATGTTAACATCCAGTATTTCTCTCTATTGATTTTTCGGATGCTCGTTGGATTACTTTTCAAATGAACATATGCGCAGATAGGTTTCATTGTTGTTTACAAACGCTATGAGGATGCCAACAGATTATTGCATATACACAAAGAGAAGCAGTAATTAGCACACTGAAAAATATCCGCAAGTAACGGTTAACAGCATTGGTTATCGAATCAAATAAAACCTATATTTTTGTGAACAAATCCTGGACAAATCAGCAGGTGTGACGGGCCTAGAATGGCATAATGACCATTCAAGCACAACCTTAGTAGTGGCTGTAAAGCATTGGCATTAAGCTGACCTATCTGTGCATGTAGGGAGTTAAAACATGCATTTGCTGCACAACAAATGGATGCATATTCTAGGCCGCGGCAACTAAGTCAATATATCATTGACATGTATGAGCATTGACATGTATGAGCATTGACATGTATGAGCAACGACATGTATGAGCATTGACATGAATGAGCCTTAACAACGAATCAAAATATGCTCAGGTGGTTCTCTGGATCTTCACATACTAATGCAGCGTGTTGGTTTCGGATACTGCTAACAATGGGTTTCGAGAGGCAGTTTGCAAGCTCTGAAATGAACACAAATTAAAAACACCCGCATCCGATGATACTATAAACAGAAAATATGTAGACTAGTTATCTGAGGTGCCCAAATTGTGAGCTTCTTCCCGACCCATAGTAAAGCAGTGCGAAAATATCTGGTTATACTGCATGCTAAAATTCGGACCCTATTCCAGCCATATCCAATGAAATATCGAGCAACTTGCAAAAAAAAACACATGGAAATGACCCAGGCTGTACGTCTATGAGCCCAGGTCTCATTACATGTCGTTCTGTTATCCATTTGGTATTCAAGTGCATGCAGTTCATTACTCAACCGTTGTGGATCCTATATGAGATACACTAAGTGATGTGCAATTAAGCATTGGCATATGAGAGGCGAATACGAGGCAATGGACGTAACCACTTAATGAAGTGTAAGTTTGGACACTCATTCCCTGTTTAATTGAGTGTGACGAGACTTAAAAATACATCCCATAGACTAAGTCATTGTTTGCTATTTCAGTCCACGCCTCAAATGACTTAACATTTGGTCCATTGCATATATAAGGTATGGCTCATTTGCAATATTTACGCAGGAATGAAGCTTAGTGTGCAACATATACAATATCCTACCTTGTTTAAATCATAGAATCATAGAATGAACCATGGTGGAATTGCACGTAATCGATGTATCACTGTTTTTCCAAGATACATTTTGCAACATGCAGATGACATTCATTATTATTTCACCGGATGGTAAATGCAGCGGAAGCTTCAAATAAACACATTCATGGATTATATTGACTATGATCCTCACAACCAAAAGGTCTTCACACCATATTTTACTTTTGCTTTGTTGCTTATGGAATGGTTTGTCCTTCGATCCGCTTTGTATTTTCCTAAACAACTGCACTTCACGCTAAGATTCCGATTACTTGGTATCGAATTCTTGGTAAATAAACGTGACGCGAAAACCAATATAACCCGCTTTTGACAGGGCCAGGCGGCGTAACTCATTTGGTATTGCCCGGCGCTAGATATGGCAATTCAATTTAAGGTGATTACTTCGTTTCACCAATATACCCCCAACGGTGTCTCAGAAGTAAACGACACTATAGTTTGACGCGATATACGTAAGTGTTTTATACGATAGTGGAGGATACATGTAAAAAGAACTGCGACAAATTAAAAGCCGACCAACTAAACTGATGACATATGTCTTATGTTGGAAACTCACGACGCATGTATAGATGACTTTTCTGAAGATCTTTTGATCATCTGCCCTTAGTTCTGTGTGTAATATCTCAACCAAGTAATAAGCACAACTTTTTCTCAACCAACTACTCGAATATAAGGTAAATTAATCTCACATATGGGAAATGTTTCAGTCGAATGCATAACCAAGATATGAGCATTGATAGTGTCGCCATGATCTTCCATTCATTGATTGTGTCTTCATGGTGTACCAGTCATTAATTGAGTCGGCATGGTGTGCCAGTCATTGATTGTGTCGTCAAAGGGTGCTATTCCACGACTGTGTCATGGTGTGCCATTCAGTGATTGCGTCCTCATGGTGTGCCAGTCATTGATTGAGTCGTCATGGTGTTTCATTCATTGGTTGTGTTATCATGGTGTGCGGCTTAATTGATCGGTTGAATTTCATTTTATTCTCATTTATGAACAGTTTTATAAGCCATCCATCAGTTATACTTGTAAAAGTCATTCAGGTATGAAAATGATTACTGTTTGACCTCACAGGGGATGTCGAACATAGCAATGAACTACTTAAATATAACATTATGCTCGTAATGAGAGTTGCCTGAAGTAGTCTTTGACGAGGCAACTTTCTGTCATTGCTAACACTAAGGAATTGCACCTGACGTGAAGAGCTGTATGAGAGATATATTTATCGTTTTATTAGCAATAAAGAAATATCAGTCAATCGAAAACAATTGTCGATCATTTGTTATGGTCTCCTAGGAAAGCGCAATGTACATAGCATTATATATATTGGCACTACCGAGCGGAAGTTGCATTTATACTGTTAAAATATTGCATCATTATAAACTTGACGAAGCCAAAAATGAAAGGCATTACGATCACAAAAGAAATCATTAATCAAAACGAAATGAACAGCAACCACTTTATCTACCATTCATGTTTCTCCAACGAACCAGGGAGGCTCCAAAGCTTGTTCCCAAAAATAAGGCGGAACCTGTCGCTTTCATAGAGGTCATTAACAGTCAAGTGGTCACTTCCGGTGCACTGGTGGTAACCTTTGAGCACTGCGCCAGTAATGGGACGTCAAGTTAGGAATATAAATCAATGGTATTGACGTTGATTGAAGAATAATGTATCACACAGAAAATAGCAAGCAGTTTTATTCAGTGTTAGATCCGTCATCAGGGCGCATAATCCATCATTAATAACCGGGGTTAGTTATTCCGTACCAACTCACGGCACTTTCTGTGTCTAACTGGTACATTGTTTATATGAAGCGAATGCGTAGAAATGCGGGCGTAAGCTGAAATGTTAAAATGCTTTCCCAAACAAATTCATGCTAATATTAGAACGGCGATTACCACAAGCTCATGGAACATGCTTCGTTTTTTTCAGTAATCTTTAACTAGCCACCATGACTATACTTGTAGGTCATAAGGCGGAAAAAGATCTCGGATGGAGCACTGAGTAACCTTACAACACCTGAAGGTCCGTGATTGCTATTGGAATGACGTGAAATGAACACAAGCTAGAATAATATACATAGATTGATCATACACGGGCGGAGCTGCACAAATCAACGAATCAAAGGGTTGAGGGTTACTAACATGGAAAATTAAGCATAAATTATTATCACAAATCTTTCCGATTTTTAAAACTGCGCATTATATCTTCCATGTTAGTTTCATTGATGTAACCTTTGTTTTATAATATTTTCGTTTTGCAACAACAAATGGAAACTTATTCTACAATGTCCAGTTTGCCTCCGACTATTATGGCTTCTTACATCCGGTACATTTGAAAAATAGGTCACTAACGCAATACTCCGGTAAACGTCAACAGAATAGAGATGATACAATCTCGCCACCTGGACTGATATTGACAATCTAACCTGCTTAGAATGACTTTCCCGCGCGGTTCGTTCAATATAATAACAATGCGGTACCATAATGATGCTTCTTAATATGACCTCCAATACAATTGCAGTGATGAAGCCTTTTTGAGGTTCTGTTTTTACTATCATCACAAATGTTTTATTCCAAGAACTGGCGGCCTAACATCCTTCAGACGAACTTCCGCTTCTGCTGAAAAGCACATTACCTTATTTTGTTTCTAAATGCATATTGAAACCTTAGCCTCAGTTGATTAACTATCGGAATGTTGTCGTTTGTTTTTATCCAGCGGCCGGTAATGTGATCACTCCAAGGGCACTAAACTCAATTTGGCGCCATGCATGAGCAAGGAAGCACGAAAAACACATTTAGTTTCATAACCGAATTACAAAATAAGTTAAGATTGGGTAGGAATTGATCGTTCTATCACTGTGTGCAAGCGAATAGTCTGGAAGTTCAGAATTCACGACTTACTTTTCATCAATGGTTACATACCTGTGCCAGCGAATGATACGGGAATGGTGAAGACTTCTACTCGACTTAATCCTACACAACACGCATCATGCTTCACCATTATACGAGCTTCATCACAAGCCGTCACTACAGACAATTGATTACCCCCAAACATCGCTACCAGAAGCCGTCAACTCTCTGAATATCGCTGATATATTGTCACCTGATAGCTCAATAAATCACTCGCAACATCAAAGGCTGATGTAACGTTCATGTTTCTTTGATAGATAAATCTCGATTAGTGATTAATAGATGTGGATCAAATTATGATGAAAGGTATAGATGTCTCCGTGGCCGTGCTTTGTTATGGAGGGAAAGCTGATTCTTGTGTTCAAGGAGGTTTCGCGTCGGTTATATCGTGAAAACGAACACTAATAATGCACCCCATACCGATGCTAAATATAGCAACGCATCTGGCTTCCTTGGGCAATAGAACGGTTTTATTAGTTGCCAAGAAATGAACCGATATTTGGTTGAATACCCTGCAATCAGTGGTTATGAGTTTTTGAACGCCAGTGTGTAAATACTACAATGTGGCACACTGATGAAAGCTTGACAAAATCAGATTAGCGACAACGGTGCCTGCTGAATATATCATGTCAGCCTAGAAAATTTCTTTTCGTGATGGTCTGATGTGTCTGGCTTTCACTTACTACATTAGCAATTACTGCGACCACGTTCTTCACTTGGTCTGGGATGCTGATTAGTAAGAGTCGTCTTTATTATAGCGGGGAATGTAAAGCAGTGTAGAATTCAATGTTATAAGCGCACTGCTTTGTCTAAACATCAAAAGTCGTTAAAAGCAGTAAATGTTGCATCGTAATACAGCCAAATTAGCTGAAAATACACAATTTCTTTCGGGGACGTTCTTTGAATAGATCTCTTTCATTCATGCGATTGGTGTACGTAGGGTCTAGAGACACCAAAGCTTAGCGGTGCCCTCTATCGCAGACTCTCGTCTTTGTTCTGGTAATGTTATTACAACAAGGGCGCCTTATTCGCTTGTCAAGACGTGAGGAGCCTGTTGTTCGTGCTGCAATTCATTAGATCTTGGACCTTTACATTCATTAGAACTTAGAGCAAGGTCACATTGCTCATCAAATATCGGCGTTAATTATCCTGTAAGAAGTAATCTTTAATTGTACACACATTCTGTTTGATAGTGTTTAAATGAGGGTCGCTCCAACCAACACTTTACGATAATTGCAGAAATCCGCTGTCATTCAATTAATCAAATGAAACATGCATATAATGCTCTCGACAAAGTTTCTATCCTTCTTCATTAAGCATTGAAGGCGGAAAAACAAAGATGAGCGATAGTGATGCGTCTATTAACGTCAGATAGTGGGATTGGCAACAACAGGCGATAGGGATTTATCATTAACCTGGATCCACATCATCTGTAGCTGTGAAACAATTGCTAAATACTTCTCAAGCAGAACAAACCTGCCATGTAATCGTTCGCAGCCGTCTTCGATGGTTTATCATTTCGATGGTTTACAGGCTTTGTGAAACGCCTTTCGAAGGCATTCTAAGTAACCCCCTGTGACTTATATAAATTAGGTAGCAAGTTTCCATTTCAGCTGCTTACGATATCATGTGCTGAAACATACAGATATATTTATATATAATTATTACATGAGGGCAAGTAATCCGCAAACATCTATTTAGGTGTGGTTTCAACATTTTAAGACACCGAATATCGTCGACGCATCTTCCGCAAAAACCTCTACAATATATCCTTAACGTACACAATTCGTGATGATGTTTTTATGCCTAAGAAAATATAAACCATTCCTTATCCTATGTATTCACTTCGAGTCGTTTCCCTGCATAGTCTTGAAAAACAGTAAACCATTTGAAACAAAGCAGGGAAACTATTGTTGTTCATGTTACCAATGTAAGTATAATTGAAAGGCACCAAATAACCATGCCTGTCTAAAGGGCAGTAAATATTGCAGAATTCTATCAGGCCGGGATAATTGTTTAAACATAAGTTAAGACCTAATAAGACTGTGTTTAACTCATGCGAATAATAAAGTAATTGATCTCGCCACCAAATCCCAGCTGTACCAGACGTATGTGCTGTTCGTAGCACCATTGCGGAAAGTTGCGACTGCGTCAACATCAGAATTAATCATCATTGACCACGGTCAATGACATCTGTCCACTATGCTACAGTAGACCAGAATGAACACCTTCTTTATGATATTCAACGGCGCGAGAGCACGGTAATAAAGACATGAGGCTATTATCAGTCGGCCACAAGTTCGCGTTCAAATGTTGATTGCTTTGCATTGACCATAAAGAGCCCACTTAGCATGTTGAACCGAACGGCATTTTATTGATTTGTCATAACAAGCCTATACTTCACAATCTTGTTGGGGCAAATATTGCCGAATATCTATTCAAGCTCATCTGTTTAGGATTGATTGTGGTTTTTCACCATCGCATCGCCAGTTCGATCTTAATTACCACCGATAGACTACTTACAATTCTACTAGACAATGAATAGCAAATAACAAATAACCCTCGTCTGCTGCATTAAAGGTCACATCACGAATATGATGAATGAGGTTAATTGCTGTGACTGGATATGCTTTTAGTGTCGTCGTCAGTTACGACCAAGCCATTTAGTCAAAGCCATATTTCACAGCCACACTGGTAGAGGCGGGAGTTAGCCAATGCCCTGTTGTGCTGGTTGACATCTGAATGAACTTGGCCACCATTCGTTTCGAGATTTGCTGGCAGCGGTCGTAATTCATTGTGTACAGGTTATGTAGAATATCCCAGTGGCAAATTGAAGTAAACCAACTGAGCCTAGGGCATGAGTTCCGTGTCGTGTGTTCTGTAGATGTTTTAATTTTTCCGTTTGTTTGGTGTACAGTTGTTCTCTACAGGTACTGATAAGTTCTCACAAATGACAGTAAGAGATAAACTTCCCACGTCTAACACGCGTTCTTACTACAACAATTTCATGTGAGAATACTTGTGTGTTCTTCCAACAGTTGCCATATGAACGAAATTGGATCGATTTACAAGGTTGATCACGTGACGTACAATAATATTTGCGAATGCACAAAGCCACGGATATTGATTCCTCATAATATGCTCAAATGACATTCAATCGGTCACTTCAAACGGGTACACAGTTCTCACCATCCGGTTATCACATTATGATTCAACTTCTCCACTGCTTTAAACCTCATCATCATCACCAACCCGATTCTGAAACCTGCAATGCCAAGTAGCGTGTGCAGGTCTCAAACTGCTTATGCTAATAGACATTGCAGCTGGTCTTATCGTACCATGTGAGATACCTGCATTCGCCAACCAGCGTTGCAGGTGGAACGAGATCTCATGACACGAGCGGTGAACTGCGAGAGTGGTTGCAGCGTGAGTATCGCCACCTAGCGAATGACACTCGTGATCTCCATCTCGTTAATATCGATAATCGTTTTGCGATCATGGAAAACGCAAGCAAGGAATCAGGTATTTTAGTTGCCACATTTTAAAACTTTATTCATGTCTTACTTCAAAACTTAATTGTGGCCCCGGATAAATCTTTTAAATAATGATCCTTATCATCATGATCGGATTTACTATTTATACGCGGTGAACTCATCTTGCAATTTTCCGTTTTAATACTGAAATTTGGACATTTGTCATTTAATAAATTGCCAATGTTTAACCTAAAAAGCCTTACTCGAGGGTTCGATAACGTTCTAGATCTTGTGACTTATTGCCGGTGTACAAGCGAAAGTGATTTCTGGGACAGATTTCTGTCATATACAGTTGGCTGTGTAGTTTCCCATGGATAAACATTCTTTTTCCAACCATGTTTTCCATACATCTTAGTTCATTAAAAAATCGATCCGCCTGGCCCCTTATCCGTAACAGGTCCCAATGGGTACCAAGGGTAGCTGCAACGACAGGCCACCATTCTTGATTTCTGTCATATATTGTTGGCTGTGTAATTTTCCATGGAAAAACATACCTGTGCTATCTATTTGTATACATTCAATCTTATGAAAGTTTAATAAATTTGCCTTCCAACCACTCCATCAGAGGCCCAATAGGTTCCAGGGGTAGCTTCAACCGCAACTCACCCAGACACCCTTAATGTAATTGATCAAATAAAAATGGCAATTTCAAAGGCACGATAGAATCATCACAAAATCAATAATCAACAAAGCTTTATTTCACATACACGAATACAAACAGGAAAATAGTCCGCATAAGTTAAAGTTAACCGTTGCATCTCCCATCCAGATTGGTGTTACCTAAGTATTAATAAATGATGTATAAACACGTCTATATTGACCTTTAAATCTATATGGAGGTTGATCATTATAATATTGCATCACAGTGTGAACAAGGTTGTTTTGGTTATCAAAACTAAAACAATAGTAACATATATCATGCAAGTAATTACTGCATTCCGGAATGATTTTGCCCGTATTCTACTATCCGAGTGAATATGACAGATTGAGTACCATTACTAAAATTATAAAGCTAATTCAGCATTTTATCAAACGAAAGTTTTTTTTAAATATTGATTGTTGCTCTTAAAGAAATTTGAACATTCATTATGCACTCAGGAATTAGTCCATTGGCCTTGGTACCATTAAAGCAGTTTTTCCATTGTGACTTCTGGATCAATATTTTGAACGAAATAGGGTTGATGATTCAGTCTTCTATTCTACTATCTTGTCATGAGGGACATCACTGTAGCAACACAGAGAGAGTGGACTATATCAGTCATTAACAACACATTATATCATGTTTATTTACAGCAGTTTAACAGATAGGACAAGTGTTCAGACAGAGCTTTTGGCTACAAGATTTCTAGCAGATATTGGTTTGAATGTGCTCTATTTAGAACAACATTACAGAAGCGACTCAATTGGCGAACACTATGTACATCGTGCTCATAATCTGCCCATGCCTAAATAGATTGTACAATCTTACGTTAATGTAGACTAGGACATTCACCGTGGACTGTGTTAAGCTTGGTAATAAGAAAGTGTTAGAAACACTTCGAGAACCCAAAGTACTAACCTCAGCAGCATAGGCTTCGACCAGTCTACCCACTCCCCAACCACTTATCACAGATGTTTAAATTACTCACTGGTTGCATGTACCAAATATACAGTGCTGCATACATTTGGTGGATATGCTGGAGGGGTTTGGCATTATCCAGGGAGAACATGGTACAAATAATAATTTCCGACACCTTTAAAAATTAAAAATTAAAAAAAAGGTTAACTGTAGATAGCCAGATGGCACTTAATATAGTTTCTATTGTGTATCAATTACATACTATCCCTTCGTCGTTGATTTAAGTGAGCAATTCACTTATCTTAGTGTAAGGGTCATGTGGTCTGTCACTAATATCATGATTCTATTTGCAGAAATGACTATTTTCCCTACTACGACTGTTCATTCAGGCAACAGCTATATCCAACAGTGGGTGCATCTCATAGAGACATTGAGTAGACCATAGCCTGGCTTTGATCAAACTATTCTGTTACTTTTAGTTACCGGCGCAGTTAAAGCAAAATGTTGTGGACTGCAATCTTGCTTAAATTTAAACTTCCAGTTGTCCATGGTTAAACATTATTAGCTTATTGTTAAGTAACTTACCTCACACTCTAGTAGATTTATATAATATTTAAGTCCTACTGAGTACAGTCTTTCCATAATATACTCTCTTGCTGTTTGTACCGTGTTTGTGTTTTCCAATATATCCCACCTTTAACATAACACTGTAACAGACAGTATTGTGAACTGTGGCTTTATATCACTTCATAAAATAAGGAGTTACCAGAAAGGTCAACGTGTGCACATGAAATGCTAAATATTTGTTCATTTGAAATCGCATGGTTTAATAAAAGCTGATTGACAAATCATCAGCACTGTCATACTTCCATTGATCACACCTATGCTGTTATTAAGTCATAGGAAATAGCTTGCATTATATCAACAGCACAAATCGGATGGATGTGGTTTTGGGTCGGGACCGTAACAATAACACAATTGGCTTGGCATAATTCTGGACAGGACAGAGAGACATCAGTAGTAACTAAGTAAGGACAGATACCAGTCCACCGACTACAATGTATTGACTATTGTAGACTACATGGTCCTGCTGGATTGATATACAAAATGCACAAATGAAGAACAACTTTGCTTGTCAACAATTAGATATGGTTCCCGGGTGATATTTTGTCAACATCACAGTGTGATCTAGCCGTACAGAATGTCTGAGTAGACGTTTTTATTTATATTAACGTCCGACCGGGGCTAGCCGCGCACGACGGTAACATAAATATATAATAAACGTCGTGCACGGCTGACCGGGGCTAAAACGGGGCTACGTTTGCCAGTCTATTGGAGTAATGGTTGACCTTCCGGGACCTACTTTGTCATATTCCATCACTTATTTTCATTGCGTTCAATTTATGCCCAATTCATAACTCCTATTTGAATACGGTGCTTGAACACAGAACAAGGCATTTCTAATATATTGACAAACGTAAACAGTGTCTGGGTTGATTCTACTGTTTACCGGAAACATCAGTCAGACCTGTGTGAAGCTGGTGCAAAATATTGGAACCAAAAGCCCAACGGGACAACTCTGGTACAGATCAGTGGCAAATAGCTTTTGCCGAACTTTAGCATGTAAACACAGATCAGGCCCAAAATCACACTTTTAACACACTGAAAGAGAAAGAAAACCTCTGTGGCGACTTGGATTTATGCTCAGCCCTGACTTAGCCTAAGTCAGGGCTAGGCGACTAGGATTTTTGCTGACCTTGTCTAGGTATTTTTACAATTACATGCCACAAAATGTGTGAACATCAATAAACAAAGTAAGTATCTATCATCCATGACTTTACATGGCTAATGATATTATCATTTGTGCAGGTGTTCCTTACTCCTAGTCAAAAAGGTGTACTTTTGGAAGCCTTTGAGTCTGGTCTAACAAGTTATGGAAGTCCAGCTCTAAAAGATAGAGTGACTGCTCTGGCAACACAACTTAGCCTTTCAACACAGCAAATAAAGGTAGGAGTAGTAAACCTTGGATTGATTTGTAAGCTGACAGTGATCTGTAAAGGAGTTATACAGTGCCTGACTACTGCTTTTGAAGATGATCATGATGATGACGCTGAGCATGATGTAGTATTATCAAACCTTATTTATGTTTGTTGTTGCAGAATTTCATTGACACCAGAAAGAGTAGGGCCAGAAGACAAAAAAGGCACGAAAAGGTGTCTTTGAGACATACAAGCGGTTATGGGGCATTCATTTCACCGCTTCTCTTTAATCCAGGTTACAGTCAATTGTATGAATCATCTGAACCTGTGCCATCTATTTTCTATGTTCTGGGTATCATTAACTATATTTTGAGTTACACATTTATGGGGCTTTCAGACCTTGGACCCACAGTTACATCCCGAATGAGTGAGGCAGGGAAGCGGTGGAGAGAAATGGACCAACATCAGAAGGATATTTGGAGGTGCTGAAAAAACCCTTCACCGTTTACATGTGACTTTACCACACAAAATACTAGACATACATTATCATTCCGGAATTGTACACTACAATCTATCTGTGATCAACTGTATTGACTACTTGATCGGTTACAGAGATGCGGCCAAAGAAAATGACAAATGCATGCCAACTATGAGCATGACAGCAACTCAAAAGGAAGTGTATGTGAAAAAGAAAATCAAGGCTTTGCATTTATTGGTAAGTGACATGGATGTACAAACAAATACTCAATGAAATTTAGAGATAACAGAAATCTAATAATATTTAAATATGGTTCAGAAAACGTTGCTGTTGTTATGTTGATTAGAGAGAAAAAACAGTAAATAAGCAACCTCATTAAATTCATTACAATTCATCAATTTGAGTGCATTAATCGATAATACCTGCTGTACGTGCATAATTTAAATATTGTTCTATGTCACGTTTTCAGATTCAGGATTTAGAGGAAGTAGGGACAGAAAGTGTTATCCTGATTTCTTCCAGTGAAAGCAGCAATGCCCACACGTTCGGCAGCAGGAAGGGCGAGAATTTCATTGATGTTGAAGAGGATATTGGCACAAAATTTTACTGTGCTGTCCAAGGTGATAATCCTGGCAGTTCTTTTGTTCAGATATGTAAACACAGTTTTTGCTCGAGAAATAATTAATCAAATCATTTAAATTGTCGACCAGATCCCATAAGTTATGACCTGTATGTTGGTTTCTATTTGCTTACAGGTGTCCCTCTGATCAATGACGAATCATCAGTAAATCTAAGAGGACAAGTTAAGTCCATCTACAACAACTGTTATGGTAATACATTTAAGAATATGCCCTAGATATCAGTTGCTTGAATCCTGTACCAATTCATACCAATAAGGTACTCTTGTGTATTGTGTCTCTAGCCATGGCGATAGGGAAAGCAGGGGCTCGAATGCCATACAGTCAAATTGATGACGGCAGGATATGTATTTTGGCTGAAGGCACACAATTGAAAAGGCCAAGCTGTTATGGCTCACCTGCTCTCAAAGCTATCATTGCAGCTCAGGCAAACATCAAATTTCAAGGTAATCAATATTATGATTAGGAAAATAATTATCGTTTGTGCGGCAATAATGTGAATAATTCTGATGGAATCCAGGTAAATTTATCAAGTGTAAATAGTTCATCCAACTTGTATACTGCGTATACATGTGGAACCACCATATATTTTTTTGTTTTTTTAACCAGTCATTCATTCAACGACCAACAGAAAAACCAGTTCGACCTGCACTTATTTCCACTACACTGCAGCAAAACACAATTGCTGCCTCAACACCTACAGAAGAGTCTCCAGAGCGAGCTGTCACTTCAATTGTTGGAACTATACCAATGCATGTCCATGATAGTAAGATTAGATTACATGCATAGTTCATATATTTACTATTTGGCTTTTTCTTCAAAATATTAATCCACCAACTGAAGTCACCATTGTATAACTCAAGTGTTTACTTGATGCAGGTGCCCCTCAGCGGCTAGAGAATGAAAAGAGAATCATTGGTAGGCATATACATTTATTGATTCAATTACCCATACAGGGATTGGCTATATCATCAAAACACAGATAAATGAAATTGGTCTACTGCAACCATGTATATGCTTTATTTTATTCAGCTGACCAATCCAAACTTTTACATGAAAAGACAAAATTATGGTAAAATTTGGAACATAATGTATTGTCAGTTAGTATTTGAGCTATACAATTACCATATAGGTTGGTAAACCACATGCAAACCTTCAGGTGATGGTGCCATTAAATTGACAAAAGAACAAGTTTATCTTTAATCAGTATTCAACAGAATGGCTCTTTGAAGGGATTATACTGTAAAAATGCAATCCGCTGTTGAGGTGAATGGAAATCCCATATATGCCCAGCCTGTAAATATTAATTATCATATTTGTTTGATAATCCAAATATTTGTGAATTTTCAGCTCCTGTGAATTCACAGTGGGGGAAGAAGAAATGTCTGATGATGACATCCCACTCAGTTTGTTAAAATTTGTCGAAAATTGAGACTATCAATCAATATGAAAAATTTAGCGCTCATTATATTTCCATGTTTTTACATAATTTACATACTGATTGCTGCCGTAAGTTTGTTTCCAGGTGTATTAACCCCAAACAAGAGGCAGCGCCTTCACTCAACGCACCATGTGAGTTTTATGACCAGGGATACAGTGCAGACATCAAGCGGCTCAAACAAGTGTCGGACCAATGATATCTTCCCTCAAACCCGAACTGCAAATTCAACCTATCGTCTCCTTGAACTTCAATAATTTCCACGGCATTAGTCCAATGTTCTTCAATCAGTTAATTTCCATGACATTAGTTGAGTTCATTTCCATGACATAAGTTGAATTCTTCCAAGTTATTTTACAAATGTCATGAATCAGCTCATTTGTTTTTTCCATATTGTTTTAGAGCAGAGTAATTCTTTGAAACTAATGTCAAACCCGGTTAGATTTTTATAGGTCACCTTTAAGGGTCAGAGAGCTAGAATAAACCTATTTGTATAATCATTATGAAATTCATGTGTTATTCATTAATAATCACTTTACAATAGTTATCAAACACTCAATAAACAACAACAATTCTACTACTAGTGCTTTCTTTGGCTAGTGCCCATTCAAGCAACAGCACGCAGCAATGAATCCCATGACCAAGGAATGTAGTGAAGTTCAAAGCATAATAAATGGTTCACAAGCGTCAGAAAACTCAAGTTAACCTGCCAATTAATGGATTGTTAAGATTCATCATCATTGGATATTTTTGATAGTGGAAATTTCATTGTGCAATACACCAATGTGCAATCAATGACATCATCTACTTTGGTTGGTAAGGGAGGCCTTTACTGTTGTCGATCTGCTTCATTTCCTTCACGAAGTACAGATAGACACTTGTACGATGAATAAGACGAGTCAGGTAGAAGGTTATTTCTCGGAGTGCCGGTACACCAAGTCCAAGTTTCTTACTTTGCAATTCAATGATATACGCAATATTGTTGAAAGGGTCCAAATTCGAAGATAGATCCTGAAACTGAACGAAAAAGTCTGCGCCTGTTCCAAAAAATGACTTCTCTGCCAATTCTAATTTTGTACTAGCCAATATATGACAAGCGTGTTGGATAATTGAATTCGGGTGATTTACTAATTGACTACAAGAGACAGAATGTTTTGACAGGTGGAATTAGACGATCAATTTATGCTAGACATGATCGTGACAACCAATTAACTATCTTACATGAATTATTCGTGGGGGCGCAGGGTTTGGAATTACCGTACAATTTCGGTGAAAAGCCGGCCAATACCGTAAAACTTGAAGCCTTAATAACTAATTATCAAATATACTTTCGGCAATCTTCATGATTATACTTTTCTGTGATGTTATTGAAATCTTTTGAATTAGGAAAAAATCACTGACACTGAAGAGTTATAAGAAGGTACATCTTCAATTGAGATCACAGTCGTCGTTGAATGTTTGATGCACGCATCCACAATTCCATTGGTCATCGTTCCTATCACATCTACGACATTGCTTTTACAAACATAGCTTTAACAAATGACATAGCGTTTAAGAACTAACCATTTAACCAAAAATTGTTGTATAAACCTTCAGTTGCTTAAGCTCCCATTGACCGAGTACTAACGAAGATACACCGCGATTTGAATCATATTGGTTGCTGATGATAATTAATGGCGAAAACCATAATTATTAAATGTATCACGCAGTTTACTATGAGATAACATTCTATATATTTTCCAAGTGCTGCAAGTTGTGTTAGAACATGGATGTTGAGTTGCAACAATTATATCAATTGGAGAAGCTTTAATTTTGCGTCATAGGTTTAATATAATTATGGTATGATAGGGGACAGTAGCATTGAGAAATCGCGAAATTTTCTAGCAACAACTATCACCATCTATGTGTGTCACAACCGTTGTATCGACTCCTGATTATTCTGTTGAACGAGGCCAATAGGCTTGCCCTTGAGCTGCGAAAAGATGCATTACAAGTTGTTAAGCTCACAATTTGGCTTCTTTCAATAATACGTCATGGTGCCAAATGCATACCCTATCCGCGTCTTTAAAGGCAATTATGATGTACATAGACTCGACATAAAGAACAGAAGAGTTCATTCCGCCATTATTTTTATAATCGACCATGGTTACATGGTAAAGTTAGCATTGTAATGACGTATACTCGATTTCTTAGCTAGGGTCAATCTGCACAATTATACACAATAGGAGGGGGTCGCCATTCCACACAGCTTCAAGCAATGAACGAGGCGTTTGACGCCGAGGTACGGGGAGATTCTACAACGGTAGGTGATCTTTGAATTTGACCGGCAAATAATTATCCTATTGTGTGTGGTCTTTTGAAATACATAAACAGAATGGGGAGATGGTGTAATTAATAATTGTTCTTGGCCATTCAGTATGCTAATACAGTTAACCTCAAATATGCTGTTATGGCCAATGGCAGTCTTACAACCGCACAAACCACGCAATGGCGTAATCAATAATTGTTCTTCGACGAGTTTATATTTTATCACTGGTCATTCAATATACTAATACAGTTGACCTCAAATATGCTGAAATGGCCAATGGCAGTCTCACTACCCCCAAACCTAAGTGCATTCCATTGACTTACAGTGCCCAGTAGTGTATTTGTATGGTAAAACCCCTGAAAAAAAATCTATGCAGTAATAAGTCACAGAAACATGTAATGGCTGCACAATGAACATAGTTTATTTACAGACACTACATAAAAGTCAATCCAATAAAGGTAACTTTTCACAAGCGATCCACCAATCATTAATGTTATCAAATAAACCATATCAATTTAACTCCACAGATCCAAAATAACACCTGACAAGTTAGCACAGTAAGCCAGTTAGCCCATACACTATGTAATTACAATGTAGATAAACAACATACTGGGCCAAAATGAAACAATAGTTAAACATCATACTAGGCCAAAATGAAACTATAGTTAAACATCATACTGGGCCAAAATGAAACTATAGATAACATCATACTGGGCCAAAATGAAACTATAGATAAACATCATACTGGCCCAAAATGAAACTATAGATAACATCATACTGGGCCAAAATGAAACTATAGATAAACATCATACTGGGCCAAAATGAAACTATAGATAAATACCATACTAGGCCAAAATAACACGATACAGAAACATCATATTAGGCCAAAATGAAACTATAGATAAACATCATACTAGGCCAAAATAAAACTATAGAGAAACATCATACTAGGCCAAAATGAAACTATAGTTAAATATCATACTAGGCCAAAATGGAACTAAAGATAAACATCATACTAGGCCAAAATGAAACTATAGATAAACATCATACTAGGCCAAAATGAAACTATAGATAAACATCATACTAGGCCAAAATAAAACTATAGAGAAACATCATACTAGGCCAAAATGAAACTATAGTTAAATATCATACTAGACCAAAATGGAACTAAAGATAAACATCATACTAGGCCAAAATGAAACTATAGATAAACATCATACTGGGCCAAAATGAAACTATAGATAAACATCATACTGGGCCAAAATGAAACTATAGATAAACATCATACTGGGCCAAAATGAAACTATAGATAAACATCATACTAAGCCAAAATGCAACTATAGATAAATACCATACTGGGTCAAAATGAAATTATGAAACAACAAAAAACATTTATAATGTTAATGTAATCAGACTAATGTCTCGATGTAAAATAAAAGTTTCATGAAATGTACACAAATGAACATTTCAAATTAGTTCCTCATCACTGTCAGATTCCTCTGAATCACTTAAAATACATGTTTCTTCTTCTACATTAGTTTCATTACACTGATTATTGTTCTCACAAACTAAATTTAGCTGAGGGAGTGAGATATGCATTCTAAACATAGATATACAATTTACAAAAACATTCTCTGTGAGGGAAATCTCCCTCCATATGGAGGCCACAAGCCCCTTGTTATAAAGTGACCCATCAACTGCAAGGGGAGGCAGCTGAGTAAGTAAAAATGTGTGGTGGTTGACAAGATGGTGACAATATGTCACCATCTCCTTCTTGCACATTTCCACCTCCTCCTCAGCCCGTTTTTGTCTGAAATGGAAGTCTAAGACTTGCTTCCTTACCGAGGGGGCCAATAAGCTGGGGTCCTTTTGCTCCTGCACATCCAACAAATTGTTCAACTTCAGATAAATGGATGACTTGTCTCTATATTATTGTGATCACTTGTACGTCAAATGGTTATTCATCTTTAACTGAAGTCATACTATGGTTGTGATATTGCAATGTTTCTATAAGCATTGTACCTCTAACTTGGTTGTCTTCACCTACAAAACAATGTCTGACTAATCTTATACCTTAGTAAAGTCTTGATAGAGCGGAGATTGCAGATCCAACACCTGGCGATCATCCAATGGCCGGCGCACAAACACCTGGGCATTGTAGGTTTTCACCAGCTGGCTGATCTTCTTGCAACTTTTGTTGATCTGCTTGCTAAGTCTCTCTGATACAGCCTGCCCATCTATTCACACAGTTATTAATGTATATGTCAATGTGCAATGCACAATGAAATAATGTATTTTACTAAAATATTCATCAATCCAAAATTTATCATGCACATTATGTATGGTTGAGTTGAGCCATATATATGTACCAGGATATTTCTTCTTCAAGCAGAGAAGAAAATTTCGTTCCCTTGCGAGTTGGAGCAAGCGCTGAAGAAAACGGTTGCGCGATGAATCCTCTAGAAGGACTAATGTATGTTGGTAAACTTCATCGTGTGGCTGCCATCTTGTTGCCAGACGGTTTCGTTTCTCTGCATTCACCAATCGGTGCTCAATACTGGACACAAACACATTAGTTAGTAAATTATGGTGTACATGTCAGGTTATAGCACTCATGAATAAAAAAACCACTTTAGCTTCTCTGCAGTATTCACAGCATCAATCTCTTCAGAGCCACTCTGTTGATGCCTGAAGCAGAAAACACAACTTTACATGACATAAATAATACTGATGTCTGACTTCTGTGTATAACTGGTACCTTCAAAAAGCAAGATTTTTCAGAAAAGAGTCTTCATAAAGTACCTGCAATCATCAAGAAGCAACAGATCATACACATACAGTAAATCACACTGTTAATCACACTGTTAATCACACTGTATATCACACGCACTCGTCAGAAACAAAACTAAGTATAATTATGACCCGAGGATAGCTTGCCAGGCAGGTCATCACCCTTCCAGAGTGATGTGAGGCAACTTACTCATAATCTGCTGGTTTCTTTTTACAATATCCTGTCTCTCCTGTTGCTGCCACTGCTCAATGGAATGATTTCCTATGACAACTTCAGTTAAAATGATACATAATCAGTCATGATTTACTTTACAAATATGATAGAATATGAAGTAACTGGGCTTTTCATTAGTAATGAAAAGTAGCACATATCAAGGAATTATGTAAGACACATAATTGGTCTCTGTGACTGCTTACCATTGGATTCTCTCAAAATAGATATCTTCTCAGTTGAGCAGACATCAATTTGTTTTATTGCAGACTGGATCCTGTCCACTAGCCACTGAGCTGAACCACAAATGGTTATCATGTTAAACAACTAGAGAAGACATTTGTAGTCATCTATTTTATGTATCCTTCATAGAGACAATACTAACAATAACTTCATAATGCTCTATGCTCCCATTGAGTATTTCTGTCATTCAAATGGAACTCAGATCAATACCTAAGTTTCCAATCTTCTTGGATGCAAAATGTATAAGAGCATCTGTCAGGACATCTGTTCGGTGGCTAGGGGTCATCTCCTTGGTAATTTTTGCAAAGAGCCTCATGTAAGACCACAAGCGCTCAATGCCTTCCCCATCCACATTGGCAAAGCCACTTAACCATCTAGGATTGTACTCTATCTGCATTTAAACATAGATAAACTTTAAGGAGTGAAACATCAGATTATGCGAAGTTCATTGCCTAAATTGATGCCTTACCTCACTAAATGATTTATTGACTGCCTTTGTTGCAGATTAAAGAAAAGCCATGCAATTTACCTGACATTTCGCTTGATGGCCATAGCAGTGAAACACTGGTATAGCAAGAGTCAACCTCTTCAATAAGTCCTGACCCTCATTATTTTTCTAGACAAGCACAAACTATAGATTTTACCAAAATGTCACTAGTAAATGTCAGATAAATCAAGTATTGCTAATAATTACTGTATAATTTATGCAGCTTGTTCATCAATAAGTACCTTCAAGAATTTCTCAAAGACACAGGCAATATCGTACAGAAGATGGATTGAAGTATTTGGGTCGCCCAACATATTCAGGATTTCTTGGCTCATCAGCATTGGATATGCAAGTCTGTTTTGATATCAGGACAATATGGGAATTAGTTGACTAATCTAAGCATTCAGTAACACTCGCACAATGATTACAATATAACCAACTATTGTCAATTCACCTCTCTCCATGCTTCATATCAAGAAACCTGACTGGTATTTCATGTCGACAGATGCTACCAAAAAACCCTGTAACATCAAGCTTGGCCGATTTATTCCTTGACCTGACTTTGCTTCCTGCTTGGAACTGATTGCAATCCTTAAATACAGAAATTTGAAGCCAATCAAGACTGAATTAGGTCCTGTCAACTATAAAAACCTTATGTCATTTAACACATAGTATTAACATGAAGTATTTTCTGATAGGCAATTGCACTTATTTGAATGAACAACCTACCCCATCTCTTGTCTTGCTCGTGCCATCATCCACAAGTGGCAGAGACTTTTTTACAACATCAGAGTCAATAAACAGCAAATCACCGTGCTTAGGCGGTTCCAAGCTCATTCCAGAACTTTTTTTTCCGAACAAGCCCAAAGTTTCCATCCATGGACACTATTCTCTTATCCTGTGATAGTGTGCATGGATAGAAATTCTGAATATATTACAGATATTTATACACAATGAAAAACGGCAGTAACTTAAGAAATAGATAGCGTTATAATCAAAGGTACAAAACAACATGTTTCAATTGACAGCCAGAAACGAAAGAGCAGTTACAATGCCACTAATAAACTCACAGGGGGGCAAACAGGGCATAGATTTTTCTGGATTGGATGGACAAGACTACCCTGTTGAAAGTGAGCATGCCTAAATTCTTCATATGCTTCATCAATAAGCAATCTGTAAAGACTTCCTGTCTGCAAAAAATTGAAGATACAATATCCCAAGATTATCAAGAGCATTCTTGTTCAGCGACATACTATCCAGATTAAAATTCACAACATTTCACAATAAAGTTATCACATCAAACCTGTCTGACTGTCATGTTGTTACGAAGACGCATTGCTTCACAAAATGATTTTACAGACACTTGGCATTCCAACATAAGTATCTGGAGAAGCTGGATCAATCAAATCATCAATTACATTTGTGCTCTATCACTTTTCAATACACAATTAATGATTTCATAAAATGATACAAATATTCAATAATGCTTATAAAGAAATAACAGAAACCTTTAGGAAATCGAGGTGGTATGCTGTATTGGGGTTTTCGGCCTTGGCTGGCCACAACTTGTTATGCACCAGTGTCACAGCCTCAGGTTCACATGCACAAAACTTAATGAGCACATTGTGCTGACGTCCTGGGAAGACATACAATGGTTTTGTTAATAACGTTTAATCCACACAGTTCCCATTGAGCTGCATATAGAAATGAGTATAGGGTTAGCAACAACATTTGGCTCTAACCCTGTACAGTATTTCATCACAACCAAAGAAGCTCTGTTGCAGCTAAAACACTTCTATCCCTGCCCAACAAACTGTTGAGAAAGAGTCGTCTACAAAACACGATTTCAAATAATGTATTGGAGAATATAAATCTCAGATACACACTAGCTGATGGTGATAAATTTCACCTGTATATTTTCATAATGTACTAGTTATTTTAAACATTCTGAACATCAACTGGTTTTCACATATCTACTAAAACCTGCACAAAAATGTTAGTATTAATTTACCTTCCATTCCTCACGATAATGCAGTGGCCTGTGCTGGTGACTGTTGGACGCGCACTCAATGCACTCAATAAAAGATGGCCCACAATCTTTGCAACATATTGATCGGTCCTTTAATTGACCGCATGAAACATATTCAAAAGAGTAAGGAACACAAGCTTCCACTAGGCTCTTAACAAGACGATCTCTCATTCTGGCCCAAATGTCCACCAGCTTGGTCTTGTTTTGATAGTGTTTAGAGAGTGGAGGCTCTGTCCTTGGCGAAGAATCCGCATTGATGAGTTCTGTCTGCAGTCCAGGCAATGTGGTGGGGCTGTCTGCAATGCCTGCACTCGTACTCCCATTTCCATTTATCCTTTGGATAGCAGCGGCTAAATCTACCCTCTTAACAATTGGCCTTCCCCTCCGCCAATGTTTTATTTTAATACTGGGCTTCAGCCGGGGCATCGTTTTGTGCTTATTACAACTGCATGAAAACACACAAAAATGGTGAGTTATTTAGATAAGATGTTGTTAATTCAAGTTGGGGATGGATGTATTGCTTGAATTGACATATTCATGGACCACAATGACAGCACTTGAGGACAATATCTATCCATACCCAATCAGGTTAATTTGCCCCACAGTGATTTGAACTCACAGGAATCTCTGTCTAAGTGATCAATTGTAGTTTGCAGGAATACCAGTTAACTCTATCTAGTTTAGACAAGCCTGTTTTTGGACGTTTGGAAGTCTCATGTAAATGACCACTGACAACAAATGATGCAATGATACATTAAGTTCTTTTAAAATATCATAAATGAAGAATAGATTTTTTATTTGATACCATTTGCTTTTTCCTTGGTAGTATTTTTTCGAGGCCATAAAAGTTGTGTCGTGTTTTATGTATCTGTGACTGTGCCAATTCATTCTTCATAGGATTGCTATATAAACTAGACCAAAATGTAGAGGAATGAAAGTGATTTACAGAACGGAGTAATAATCGATAAGATTTTGGAGTTAAAAGTGTTACATCGTGATTTTTTCCCCCTACAAAATCAGATAACCCTCCACAACTCAAATAACTTTTTGATTATCATTCACATTCACTTAAAGGATACTCTCCTCAACCCATCTGTATGATTATCTCCTCTGTGGGACCAAAAATGAAATGGTACGGTCAATTTAAAGACACCATGTATTCAACTTATTTTCCCTGAAAAATCTCCAAACGCCATATAGCTTCGGCGCCATGGCAACGATCCGCGTCCTTGGAAGATTTCATATTGCATCTTTGTCAAAGGTTGGCGAGTCTTAGTAGGTCACATATTTTGTTGTTCGTCGATATGGAATTAACCTGATTTACAGAGCCAATTTGGTCTGTTGCAGTCATTTGCACAATTCACAGCCATTTGGCATGTGTGAATGCTGTCCTACGGTGTAATATATAAACTTTCTCTGCTTGAAATATAGATCTGATTTAGCCATACGCAGATGTATAATTATGCTACTGCCAACCTGACAAACTGCAAAATGACAATGTGTATCCTGTTAGGATTTTCTAGCCATGAAAGTTTTTTTCAGATATAGTGACCGATTTATTGCCAGTTGACCCAAACTAAAGAACAAAAGCCATTGATGAGTCCCTCTCAATTGACCCTCTGCTAGTGCAGATTGAGGAAGAGACCATCCCACCACCAACTACCTGCTTTATTTAAACGTACTCAAGCAAGAACAGTAAATAAATGTCAGCTGATAAAAGTGGCAACACAGTATTACTGCATTATTATGTGTCGGTAACCAATAAATATAGCGGTGCTAAATCAACCTCGTCCAACGGGGCTTAGGCCTGCGACCTACAGACACCATCGCCCCTTAGTCCTTACCCACACGGGCCACAGCCCCGGGGGGGGGGGGGGCACTTGGCCTTATTCTGGTTAGGGGTGTGCCGCGGGACCTCAAAAAACCCGTAACCCGTCGTACAAGGTCAAAATGGCCAAAAGCATACCCCGTTTTACAAGGTATTATGCGAATGTATAATCCGTCGAACAGATTTGAAGCTGAAAAACATACCCCGTCGTACAAGTATGAGCCCAAAAAACCCGTCGTACAAGTCGAGAAGCCGAAAAAACATACCCCGTCGCGCGGCACATATATACTACCTCTATACACTTAAGTGCCCCCCCCACGGCCACAGCACTCGCCTGAAATTATCAAGCCACTGTTATATTATCGCTCATATCAATACCAAGTGTATTTCACATATATACTACCTCTATACACTTAAGTGCCCCCCCCCCCACGGCCACAGCACTCGCCTGAAATTATCAAGCCACTGTTATATTATCGCTCATATCAATACCAAGTGTATTTCACATATATACTACCTCTATACACTTAAGTGCCCCCCCCCCCCACCCCCCTAGGGCCACAGCACTCGCCTGAAATTATCAAGCCACTGTTATATTATCGCTCATATCAATACCAAGTGTATTTCTCTGGCTTCACCTACATGCAAGAGAACAACACGCAATGAGTATATAAGAAACAATGCGAGTAAGGTACCTGTCATATACCAATGAATATTCTCTGAATTATAACTCGTACAGTCCGTTAGAACAGACAGTGCATTGCGGCACACATGGTAAGCGACAGGCTTGTTGTCATGTTGATCATTAAACTAGCTCGATAACGGTGCTTCCGCGGCGAACCGCTCTGAAAAGTCGAAGGGGTTTGGATCAATGATGCTTTTAGAAAATGTACTCATCACTGAAACTTCACTAGGCTAACGTCATCCCCGTCCAAGAACCTAAGCAACGAGCTTCTGAATATGATTCAAAACATGTTACATCTAAAACTTTATAGCTAAGTTAGGGGAATCGTATATTAAGAGTTAATGATTTTGTGTTGGCCTGAATCCATCCATTATACTCCAATTCATCCCAGAATGTTCTTTCTATAATCGTTTCGTAATTCAATTAAAAATTAATAATTATTGACCACATCCCATATTTTTGTGATTTATAACTGATATTGGCGTTGCGCTATACCGGTCTTGCATGTCTTTGGTTGCATTTCAAACCTGCAACGCTGATTGGCGTATGCAGGTATCTCACATGATACGATAAGACCAGCTGCAATGTCTATTAGCATAAGCAGTTTGAGACCTGCACACGCTACTTGGCATTGCAGGTTTCAGAATCGGGTGTTAAAGTATACACCTACCTCATGTTGTAATATCTCACCTCGCGGCACATTCCAGTTTATTCGGGTCACGTCCTCTTTAGTGATCAACCTCAACTGAAGAGTTTTGTTTATGTCTTGGTCGATCAGTTTTATGTTAGGATCGTTAACCACAAAAACTGTTCACGAAAAGCATTTTATGTTAGTAAGCACTAGACCACTACATTGCGTACTTTATGGGGCGACGATGTGTGACAGTTTTGTCAATATTAAACATTTCTGCTTATCTCCACTGAGATCAAACGATTTCATGTAGATATAACCTGATCACTTCTCCGTTACATTTGTAGAATGTGCTTTCGAGTAAGAGATGTATGTCAGCGGGATAGAGAAGATGAAGGTTCTGATCAACATTACGCTGAAAACATATGCTGTTTGTGCAGCCTACCATACTCGCTCTGACCATAACATAGATGCAAGTGGCTGCTAAAACAGTCATTCATTCCCTCCATGTATTTATTCCTCAGGTAAAATGCAATATATAGTGCCGTAATATAGCGTGTAATCTATACTCACTACAGCACACACATCACCTGTCACCTGCACGAACTCACACTACACTCAGGAAACGAACAAATATACATGCCTATATTCACGGAATGTTGAGTGGTTGGTAAGGCAGGAGTTATCTTAATCACGACTCCATATTCGATTACCAGGGTACTTTGAGAAGTGCATGCCCTACCAAAAAACGTTAGCGTACACGCAGCAGGCCTCAGAAGTTAGCGTTAGCGTTTGGATGGTTATTTTATCGTTAACAACTCGTATGATATTCAGGAGCAGAGATAAAACGCACTTAGCGCGACATACTTAAGCGCACCTGATCGTGGTTTACGATGGAACTTGGTCGACGTAGGTGAACGATATGCTGTAGAAACTCAACCTGCACGATGACTCTATGTATATAACATTCCACTCACCATAACTTTAAAGTAGCCATTTAAAGAACCAGTGTTTATGTCATCTAACTGGCGTGTACGTCTCTGGTTGTTAGCTTCTTATCTCTTCTACACAATCCACGCGAACCATGATAGACGCCGCTGTGGTCGCGCTGTTGACGATAATTTGTGTTCTGTTAGTGCTGATATTCGTCTCTCTTTACTATTTGGGGAAAACAAAGAAAGAGGTTGTTGAATTTAGAACACAATACAAATGGCGGATTTTCTTCACAGCCTGACACAGGTATGTTGGTAGTCAGAAGGTTTATCTGGATGCACAGGTGGAGATATTTACTTCCATCCGAAGGTGTGAGATAGGTTGCTTGATGCAAATGACACTTTGGTTGTTTGAAAACGAAAACGAAAAAACACGATAGATAAGGAATTTTTTAAGCAATTTTATACGAATGATTGTCGTGTTGTCTTTAAAGAGATTGGTATATCAACTAAACAATGTGAAATATCGATCACACTCAGCCCATTTTACGTATGAAGCTTTACGAATGGACGTCGCATCGCCTTACGAGAACGTGCACCCATCAACAGTCAGTCATGGCAATCCTCCATCAGTGTTTCCGGAGCTAGATCCATACGATTCTGTGAATGCGGAAGCGAGCGATCCACCCGAGATCGCCAGCGCGTCACATACTCCCATCAACAATGTCTACTGGAACATGGGCCCTAGGTTAGTTGAGATGAATGATTAGGATAATGATATAATTTCTCCAGAATGAGATATTCTTCCAGGCAAGAATTTATGTAATTCGTGTAACCACCAAACTGCACGTTTCATTGATTTAATAAAGATGCTTTAAAATTCGCATGTTTAAGTAAATAAACAACCACATGCACACATCGTTCGCCTTCAGAAAAGTTATATATTATGATGCAACACCTTGGTTGGTGCAGCTCCTTATCAAACGAACAAAGGACAAGCCTTTCGGATGATCCACGATGTTCAGCTGAAACCACTTTTGAAGACGATACTGACAATAGCGACAATAATCACATTTACGAAGGAGACAGGTAAAAAAGAAATCAATTTGTTCACTGGCTATTCCCCCAATAATTTGTTCGATTGAGTCTCTCAAGATACGTAGTTGGTGTAGATTAATCACATGCCTCGCAGCAAGTTTAATCAGCGATACCAGGGTATGGATTATAACAGTTGCTTAAAGAGGCTGTTCAGCCCCATATTGGGCACTCAGGGATCATTTTGTTAATACATTTCAACGTTAAGTACGGTAGAAATCTGTTTTATTTAGTTGTGTCGTTCCAGATAGCGGTGCCTCCCTAAAACCATGAGCCACATAAATGATAGCTGCAAATAATTACGCGCTCTATAAATACGTCGTTATTGATGTGTATATTTCCACATAGCTTGCAGCATGTAGATTCCATAATTCGCATTCATTAAAGTTGCGAGCATCAATGCGCAAAAATAAAACCGACTAGCAGGAAGGGTAATTTGCCACAGCATAAATGGCGACTGCCTAAGTAAGGATTTTAAGAAGACCGCAGCCCCATGTAGCACAATCAAAAGTTTTATTTGACAGTGTTTATTTCAGTCCATTTACAGAAAGAGGGCCAAACCTCACATCACCGGACCCCAATGTGGATGACGTGAAGTCAAGGACCCTACCACCTATCCCCGTCAAGTAAATATTTCAGTAAATTACATGTGTTATAAATGTGGCAATCGAGCGGTATAGAATGAATAAATATTGAGTGTAAGTAATGAATCTATGTATATATTGTTATTAACATTTATGCATCTATATTCTAGGAACTATTCATTAGGCACCAAGACATTGATGGTTACAGCAGTCCGACTCAAGAATCCCGATGCCCGCATTGTAAGCATGCGAATTTTCCTCCTCTCACCTGTTTCCGCTGAATCATTATCGGTAAGTATATTGCAAAGTTTCTACCACTGCCACCACGTTTCTGTAGTTGTGAACCGTTTCGAGGGCTTCTCGCTTTGCACGACTGTCTTTAAGATGTATCTATAGTTTTACGATACCACTAATACAGTCACAACTGCGGGCTGTTGCCGAAACAGCGCATAGACCACAATTCTGGCCCAACAGACCAGCATCACGCTTAATTACTGTGTTGAAAGGGTGAGCATTGCAGCAGGTCCCACACATAGTTCGATAGGGCTACACCGCACTCCTTTACTAGTGAGACCGTTTTCAGGATCCGATGACGTAGCTCCCTTTCTCTTCTCCTCTTTTAAACACGGACCAGGTCGTCGATTCTCCTCTGGCACTCTCCATGTCAGGGCTGCTTGACGCTGCGCTAACATCGAATCCCAGCCAGCATAGAAGCCAATGCGTAAGGAGATCGCTCCTCTGGCTGATCCTTCCTATTGGGTCAACACTGCAGTCGGCCGAAAGTGTTCACAAATACTTCATTGCTTGAAGATAATGAAGATACGCCGAAATGGCCTAAATACTGCCGTTCAGGTACAGAAAGTGAGATGTATCCCGGTTGATGAGTGCTTCTGAATCACAGGTGCCTCCTTCGACGATAGCTTCGACTTAAGGTCGTTAATTGGGGAGCTAATCAGGATGTGCGTAAGGGTGTCACGCGTGTACCTTTTACGCCACAATAGTTCCAAAAACATTACACATCTTAGGCTTTTCCTCAATACCGGTTGATATATATTAATACTCGAGTTGAGGGGTCGCAATGACAAGCCCTGCTATATTTTGAAAATGTTATTGCACAGAACAAAACACATATTAACAACTTAAGGTTGATTTCTATTCACCTGATTGTTTTGCAGGTTATTCTTAAAGTTCGGAATGTGAATGGTGATGTCATAACCAAAGAGCCTGTGGCTATTCGTCCATCAGGCAAGTCATTGAAAGTAGCTATCGAGTGCATTCACGGAGGACTATTATTGAATCCCGACTGTTCTGTTCAGGTATAATTATATTTTCTATTGTGTTTAAATTTGGAAACAAGTCTGACGAGGCTTTTCAAATAAATCGATTGCGGAAAGTAGAATATTGGGTTAAATATAAAGCAATTGATTTATTGATAGGTCATCGATTTTAACCTCGCATGGGCTGGTGAAAATCCAAGTGTAACATTCCACTTCAAAGCAAACTATGAAGCCATCGACACAGGGATGCTGGTTTGCAAGTTGACTGTCCTACAAGATGATCTGCCACTTCTCAATTTTATAGACCTGTCCACATTTATTGCCGGCAAGGTTATAGAAGAAGAAGAAAAAGAAGAAGAAGAGGAAGAAGATGATGAAGTTTTCTATGCCGCGATCAGTAGTGGTCCAACCGCGACCTGTAGTTGACCAGCCGCCAACATTTCGTAGACTTGTGTCCACGAAAGGATATACCGCTATGTCCACATAAAGTCAAAGCACCTTTTCGTTCGAAATGTTTTAAAAAAATTGGTTTGACCATTTTAATTTTATAGTTCAGTCTCAGTAACTTGCAAAGACAATCATTCACAAATGATTTGATTGGATTATGAATATTATAGCCAAATACAATTTTAGCAACTAACCATTCACTGATATAACCCGAAAATCTCAATATCTTACCTACAATCATATATATTGTGACCATTATAATTTAAAGTTCAGTCTCAGTAACTTGCAAAGACAATCATTCACAAATGATTTGATTGGATTATGAATATTATAGCCAAATACAAGTTTAGCAACTAACCATTCGCTGATATAACCCAAAAATCTCAATATCTTAACTACAATATATATATTTTGACCCAAATGGTCGAAAAATGTTTAAACATTAGTGTTGAATATATGTATTTAAATTATTGTAAGATTGGATTGAATTAAAAATGTTATCACTGAAAAGTCTATTTTTAGTATGTTTACATCATTGAATTAGATCGCGAAACAATTCCAGTGGCTCATTATGATAACATATACAACAAATATTATCGTCCTAATCCATCATGACAAAAAATGATTTCACAATATCGGTATTTCACAAAAATACGCAAATATAAATGGGCACGAAAGGTTGGATCTTTACGTACAAACCAGTATCTTTTCTAAAAATGTAACAGAGAAGTGATCGGTTTATATCTACATGAAATCGTTTGATCGCAGTGGAGATATTCAGAAATGTTTGATATTGACAAAACTGACACACATCCCGCCCAATAAAGTATGCAACGTAGTGGTCTAGTGCATACTAACTTCAAATGCTCTTCGTGAACAGTACTTGTGTCTTCAGTTGAGGTTGATCATTAAAGAGGACGTGACTCGAATACACTGGAATGTGTTGCGAGGTGATATATTACAACGTGGGGTAGGTATATACTATAAGACATGCTGCTTTAAATATAATATGGAGGAAAATATAGTCATTTATATTGTCAAAGTAACCCAGATAACATATCCTCTGCACCCAGAATTAGTCAAACCACCTATCATTCAACGCTCAGATAATAAATATCAATCCTATTTGCGAAACGGGCAAAAATGAAAAGTGAATCCGCTTGGCCAAGCTATAAACGCTTTGATAGAGCTCCTGGGATAAAGGGCCGTTTGACAGTACAAGTATGCATTGAAATGTATATACGAAATCGAGTGGATTTTTAGCATGCATTAATTTTTATTTAAACGAGAGGCCGACTTCTTAAGAAGTGCCATTACAATTTATTCATGTCTATCATTAACGAATAAATACAGTCGACAAACTGAAGTGCTTTTAACCATGCATATCTGACTTAAATTAACCATTATAAAAGGTGTATTAGCAAACTATTTTCATTTTAGATTAAAGAATTCTTTGAATGAATGTATGTTAATTTCTTATATCTTGCGATACAGGGTGCAATCTTCAACATTTTTTTTTTTAAGCGTATTTTAAAATACATTTTTAAATCGCATTTTTTACGATATTTTCGAAATATATGTGTTGATTTAAACTTGTTGATGATGCGCGGAACCCAAAGCCTTTGTTTACCCGTTGACCTTAGATCAAGTTCAACGTCATCTAAAGTAACGTTTTAATCATCATATATATATATATATATATATATATATATATATATATATATATATATATATATATATATATATATATATATATATATATATATATATATATATATATATATATATATATATATATATATCTAGATGTATATATATATATTTTATATATATATATATGGATATATATATATTTGTTTGTATATATATAAATTTATATATTCATATATGTGTGTGCATGTGGGTGTGAGTGTACGTGTGCTATTGTCGGTGCGGGTGTGTGAGTGTGCGTGGGTGGGTGGGTGCGTTTGCGTGCGAATGTGTGTATGTGTGTGTGTGTGCGTGTGTGCGTGTATGTGCATCAATTACCAATTACATTTTTGGTCTCGATTATACTTCCACAACAACGGTCTGTAAGTAATTTTTGGTAATGTGTGTAATATTGGTGGTCCTCACAAACCCCATACGTGAAAATATACAAGAAGTACTTTCATGCTTATTCTCAAAGGTCTACACGAACTCATACTACACACAGAGACCGAACAAAAGCATGCGTCTATATTAACGGAATGTTGAGTGGTTGGTAGGGCAGGAGTAATCACAAATCATGACTCCATATTCCATTACCTGAAACAGCTGCTAGGGTAATTTGAGAAGTGTCATTGCCACGGATGTGCAAGCGGTAGCAAGAACGTTAGCGTACACTCAGCAGGCCTCACAAGGTAGCGCTAGCATTTTGATGGTTATTTTATCGTTTACAGCTCGTATGATATTCAGGAGCAGCGATTAAACGAACTTAAAGAGACATACTCAAATGCTCCTGATCGTGGTTTACGACGGGACTTGGTCGGCGTCAGTTGACTATATACTGTAGAAACTCAACATGCACGATGGTTCTATGTATGTAACATTCCACTCATCGTAACTTTAAAGTAGCCATTTAAAGCCCCAGTGTTTACATCATCTAACTGGCGTGTACGTCTCTGGTTGTTAGTTTCTTATCTCTTCTACGCTATGCACGCGAACCATGATAGACGCTGCTGTGGTCGCGCTGTTGACGATAATTTGTGTTATGTTAGCGCTGTTGCTCGCCTCTCTTTCCTCAGTGTGGCAAACCAGAAAGAGGTTGTTGAATTTAGAACACTTACATACAAATGGCGGATTTTCTTTCCACCGTGACGCAGGTATGTTGGCAGTAAGTTGGTTTGTTATCTCTGGATGCACAGGTGGGGATATTTACTACAACCCGAAGTTGTGAGATAGATATCTTGATGCGAATAACACTTTGGTTGCTTAAAAACAAAAAACACGATAGATTAGGGATTTCCAATGCAATTAAATACGAACGATCGTCCCGTTGTCTTTAAATATGTTGGTATACCAACTTAACAATGTGAAATATCGATCACACCCAGCCCTTTTTACGTGTAAAGCTTTACGAATGGACGTCGCATCATCTCAAGAGAACGCGCGCCTATCAACAGTCAGTTACGACAAACCTCCGTCAGAGTTTCTGGAGCCAACTCCTCACGATTATGTGAATACCGAAGCGAGCGATCCACCCGAGATCGCTAGCGTGACAAACACTCCAGTCAATAATGTCTACTGTAACGTGGAACTTAGGTTAGTTGAGATGAATGATTATTAAACTTATATAATTGCTCCAGATGTGATATTCTTCCAGGCAAGAATTTATACATATTCGTGTAACCACCATACTGCACGTTTCATTGATTATATATAGAAGCTTTAAAAGCCACATGTTTAATTAAATATGCAACTACATGCACAAATCGTTCGCCTTCTTAAAGGTTTTATTTTGCTGTAACACCTCGGTTTGAGCAGCTCCTTACCAAATGAACAAATGACAAGCCTCCCGGATGATCCACGATGTTCAGCGGAGACCACAGATGAAAGAGATATAGACGATGGCGAAAATAATCACATTTACGAAGGAGCTAGGTAAAAAAGAAATCAATTTGTTCACTTGCTATTCCCCTAATAACTTAACCGATTGAGTCTTTCAAAATGCGTAGCTTGTGTAGATCAATCGCATGCCTAGCAACAATACGAATCAGCGATACCAGTGTATCGAATTATTACGCGCTCTATAACTACGTCGCTATTGATGTGTATACTTCCGCTTAGGTTACACTATGTAGATGCCATAAATCTGCTCTCATTAAAGTTGCGAGCATCATTGCGCAATCAAACCATTGAGCACGAAGGATAATCAATTCCGACAATATAAACGGCGACTGCTGTGACCACCGCACCGCGTAGCACTATCAAACGTTTTATTTGACAGTGTTTATTTCAGCCCATTTGCAGAAAGATGTCCGAAGGTAACATCATCGGAGAGCGATGTGGATCACATGAAGTTAAGGACCCTTCCAACTATCCCCGTCCAGTAAATATTTCAGCGAGTTACATGTGTTATAAATTTGGTAATCGAGCTGTATAGAGAGAATAGATATTGAGGGTAATTAATAGATCTATGCATATATTATTATTAAAATTTATGCATCTATTCCCTAGGGACAATTCATTAGGCACCAAGACATTAATGGTTACAGCAGTCCGACTTAATCATCCTGATGCCAGTATTGTAAGCATGCGAATTTTCCTCCTCTCAACTGTTTCCGCTGAATCATTATCGGTAAGTATATTGCAAAGTTTCTACCACTGCCAACACGTTTCTGTAATTATTAACCGTTTCGAGGGCTTCTCGCTTTGCACGACTGTCTTTAACATGTATCATACTATAATACTGTCACAACTGCGGGCTATTGCCAAAGCGTCACATAGCCCACAGCACTAGCCCAACAGACCAGCATCAGGTTTAATTACAACACCAGCTCCCATACTTGGTTTGATAGGGCTACACTGCACCCCTTCACTGGTGAGACCGTTTTCAGGAGCCGATGGCGTAACTCCCTTTCATTCCTTTGCGCTTTTAAACACTGACCAGGTCGTCGATTCTCCTCGGGCACTCTCTATGACAGGGCTGTTTGACGCTGAGCTAACATCGAACCCTAGCCAGTGTAGAAGCCGATGCGTAAGGTGATTGCTCCTCTGGCTGATCCATCTTATCAAGTCAACACTGGAGTAGGCCGAACGGGATCACAAATACTTCATTGCTTGAAGATAATGATGGTACGCCGAAACGGCCCTAATACTGCCGTTCAGGTACAGGAAGTGAGATGTGACCTGGTTGATGGGTGCTTCTGATTCACATTCCCTCACAGGCGCCTCCTCCGACGATAGCTTAGGCTTAAGGTTGTTAATTGGGGAGCCAATCAGGATGTGCGTTAGGGTGACACGCGTTGTTATGCAATAATAGTTATACACACATTGCACGTCTGAGGATTTTCCTCAATACCGGTTGATATTTATTAATTCTCGAGTTGAGAGGTCGCACTGACAATCCCTGATATATTTTGAAAATGGTATTGCAAGGAACTAAACACATATTAACAACTTAAGGTTGATTTCTATGCACCTGATTGTTTGCAGGATATTCTTAAAGTTCGGAATGTGAATGGTGGTGTCCTAACCAAAGAGCCTGTGGCTATGCGTCCATCAGGCAAGTCATTAAAAGTGACTATCGACTGCATTCACGGAGGACTCTTATTAAATCCCGACTTTTCTGCTCAGGTATAATTATATATTTTTTTAAAAAGTTTAAATTTGGAAGCTAGTGTGATGATGCTTTTCAAATAAATCAATTGTAGAAGGCAGAATATTGGGTTAAATATAAAAAAATTGATTTATTGATAGGTCATCGATTTTAACCTCGTGTGGGCTGATGAAAATCCAAGTGTTACATTCCACTTCAAAGCAAATAGTGAAGCCATCGACACAGGGATACTGGTTTGCAAGTTGACAGTCCTACAAGATGATCAGCCACTTCGTTGCATAGACCTGTCCATATCTATTGCCGGAAAGGTAGCATATAAGGGGGTAATTCTGTACTTGTCAAGTTGGCAACCAAACTTTCTGGAACCCGATATTGTGATATTGCAAAAAGAGCCTGTATCAACTATTACTACGTGAGAGTATTCGGTGACATATCCAGATAATCAAATCTAATTTCCTCTTGTTAACTGTTTCTCTAGACAAACCGTCCGGCTACCAGAGAGGAATCACGGTACACCAATTTGACACCCAAGGGTGATGCGCTCTGCCTTACTTTGACTGATCCCATATACCAGAAACTAAACGTCCGTACAACCAGCGACACAAACAATGAACACATTTACATTACGTCGGTCGTATATGTATAACATTGCCATTTGATTTAATATCGTATAAATATCACATTATCAATCAATTAAATCTTACACTCAAATCAAACCCCTCCAGGAAATAACTTATCGTCGATGAAGGGTAATTTTTCAGTGTTATAATATAGTGCGTACATGGGTCACGATAGTTTATAAGTCATTTGATAAAATCGTATAAACGTCGAGGGTCATACAAGATTATTGGTGCTGTGCAGTTTGAAATGTAACATTGCGTGGCGTAGATCACATACATTATTTCTATTTATATCTGTTCTGGTCTTTACATTTCTCGTGCTAATTCGACTCTTTGTCATTTGTTTAAATATGTAGAATGTTCATTGTTGGCCACAGAAATGTCGTGGTTGGCAGCATGTGAACGGCCGAAACAAAAGCAACGGCACATTGCTGCATTTATAATAATATGTAATTCGTGTTTTGTTGTTTTTACTCAATTGATAGCTGTTTAGAAGTATGACACAAATTTATGATATTTCTACTTCATGTGTATGATTGGACTCAATGTTATTATAGAAGGCATTATGTTGATATCTACGATGACGAGTAGATTGTACAATAACTCCATAGTGGAGGAACTGATGCGTGGAGAAAATCGATTCTGACAATGATACTGATGCACTCATTTTGACTTCTGTGTTATTTATTTAACAGGATGACATAACATTATAAAGCAGAAGTGAAATCTCCAGTTCGTTGAAGGTGCTATAAGAGGTCATGGATTCTTATCGCTTATAAAATTTATAAATTGTTTAGTGTGTTTCACCGCTGTTGTTATTTGCGCATTATGTAAGGCCGAAGTTTGATAATACACATGTTCTTTTTATCAAATGCCGAATGCGGATGAATGCAAAACACAAGTAATTGAACAAGCGAAAGACCTTCAATGGTTAATGATTGTATGGAATTACATTGATACCATATGCGATGTTCCTATCTGTCAAACAAAGACCTACGTTCAAAACAAGCGTACTATTGCAGACATACTAAAGTGTTATGTATCAAATGGGAGCTTAGTTATCAATTATTGTTTTATAAGTGTTTTGTGGTAGCTTAGCTTTCTTTCCGGGTAATGCTCGCACACAGCAAAGCAAACATTGGCTCTGACGGTTTTGGTGACATCACCGTTTCAAGAACCATCAAAGGTTAAACATGTCAGTCATGGTAAGTCGGATTTCTACAAAGCTGATTGCCTAGGTACTCGACTGACCCCTAATATTAGGTTCAACTGTTATATTACACCATATATTTCAAGCCCAACATTCCCTGCCTCTTGATTGAAGTAATTTTAACGTGTTGGGCATTTCAGCAAAACAAATTTTATAGCCGAACACATTAAATACAGTTTATCTGATTCTGCCTGCAAAAGGTAGGTGACTGCGGCACCAACTTAAGTGCACCCCCACACCCTGCACACGACTATGTCATGGATGTATGGACAATATTGATGTCCAATCATAATTCATTAGTATTCATCATCATCAATTAAAACTGACATGCAGTAAAGCTGCTGGTTTAAGTTGCATCACATAAAATTAGGAACATTCTGATCAATTGTTACATACCCTGTCGTACAGAATGCAGCTGAAAAACATTCCCCGTCTTGCGATTACGTACAAGCCGAGAGATATGTACACTACCTCTATACACTTGAGTGCACCCCGCCCTCTCTCCGGTGTTTCAAACTCCTGATTTTTTTACGTTGATTTCGTTTAAATTCGGTTTTTTTTAAGAATGCCGACAACAATTGATTTCAAATAAATTGAATGAACTGAGTTCAAAAACAAATACTCCGTAGCAATGGCTGCTTGCAAATTGTTATCACGTTAGGTAAACATGGTACTAAATAAGAGCGGTTTGGAATAAACATTTAGGTAAACTCTTGATACAACCAAACGGAGCTCTACGGGATCAAAATAAGATGGTTGTAAGGAATTATCGATTTGAACAGAGAGAGCTATATATCAGCTAGTAATTCAGTAATGACGTTACGCTATACCACTTCAATGCATATTTCAAGTGAAGCATAAGATTAATATTCGAGAGTGGATTGGATGGATGGAGGCAATAGTTTGAGGAGTTGCAATCGAATTTCGATCAGTGACATCAATGAAATTCGACTATTGCTTATGTCTATCAAACACATAGTTTGATGACAAAACATTCGTGTTGGCATGTTGGTTGAGTCATATCGCGAGAACATTATAACGATAATGGTCGCTGTGGCCATTATGTTGGTGAGATGAGGGTGGACTGATATACATTTTGGACATTGGCTCTATCTATTTCATGATAACCCCCTTAATGTGTTGTTCTACCGGGTTTTGTTCATGGGAGAACGTGGATGGGGGAGGTGGCATTTAAATGCAATAATAGCATAAGATGAAGTATACATGTGCCGCGCAATGAGGTATTGTTTTTCGGCATCTCGGCTTGGACGACTGGTTTTGTTGAGCCTCGTACTTTTAGGATGGGATGTTTTTTTCTGCAGCAATCAGTTATTGTGGGATTCATGCTGTACGAGGTATGTTTTTCTCTTCCCATCTGTACAACGGGTCTAATATATACACTTCGGGGGGGAGGGGGGGCCTTATTCACTCACAATAGTTTTATCTTATTGGAGATGTGAACACATATATTACAATCGAGTTATTTTTCATTTCAGTGTTTATATTTCCGTGTCTGTGTTCCAAGAAAACAAATTTTGTCTGATTTATCCCCTCCACACTTTGCCGTTACCAACCACAGCAGATGGACCGAGCTTTACTTTAACTTTGCTCTAAATTTAACTCTATTGAGTGATCATGATTCAGGATCATTTGGCTAGTTATATGTATATGTTGTTTTCCTTCTGTGTAACATATATCAGTAGGATTATTAGAGTTATACTGTCTTTGTTATTCATGACATTCAAGCAATGTTATTTTTTCTTAAATTCTACATATTGTATGTCTTAATAGTACTAATTTACTCTTGTTGTACACACCGACCCTCCATGTTTCAGTAATGTTGAAATGGCAATGGATGAGATAACTGAGCTTTTAATCAGCTGACGAAATATGAAGTTTCAGGTGTCTACAACCCATTAATTACTTGTTGAATATAATTACTAACCTATTTCTATGTTGTTCACTTCTCAGCTCAGCATATTGCTGTTCTGTGTATTGTGCACGAGGTATGTAGCGATCGCTAGTGTAGCGATAATGTGATATTAATGGCATCAATCTGCCATGTGCATATTAATATGGGTTTGTGATATTATCCTCCCATATAAATGCGGTGGTTTTGGATCCAGGAACTTTGATTTCATCCAACCTAACGGGGCAATAAACGGATTGCGAGAACATCTTTTGCAGCGTAGATAATACCTGGATCAAGGGTGTGGAATATGAATGGTAACAACAGGCACGAAATACAGCAATGTGTTCACGATGTAGCACTGACATACATTGCCATTATATTTGATTATTGCTCTAGCTAACCTTTCTAAATGCTTGAGAGTTATTCATTATTGCGGTGACTATAGCAAATATTAAATCAATAGCAACTGACCATTTTATAAGATCCAGGGTACGCTGTCAGTGACTGCAATATATGTTATATACGTCAACGTACATCGATAAATAATGTAATTATCTTCTCTTCATGACCTCAACTTTTTGCATTTGTGGATCTTATCCGTACCGCAATCAATCATAGATAATGCTGGTTGTGTTGGTCGTATAATGGTATAAACTAATCTGTTATTCTGCGAGAGGAAGCTGGAGTCGATCTATGTCGAACTATTGCTAATCACACGGGACAATTGATTGAGATGCAATGCACAATCGTCGATGGCTCAAGGATCAACGTTAATGGTCTCATAACTATTGTACTGATGAAGTCAGTTATTGTTAGATGATCATATTGTCAATAGTATTCACCATTACCTTACTCTCGTCTCATCTCATTATCCGTCCCACAGGCAGCATATATGATTGTAATATATTGAGTCCATCACAAATCAGCAAGGGCTTACACGTAATGTGTTACAACAAGCCGACAAGTTGTGCGATGAGTTGACAACAGGTGACTCATTATGTTAACATCGAGGGGACGTTAATGGACTATTGTCTTTTTGTAAACAGAATGAAAAATATTTGCAAGGCAAACGTTGCATTATGTGAACGTTATTGTGCTAGGGAATGCCAACTTTGCAGTGGTTAAACATGAGACGATCTTAATTGCTATCGTAATAACAAACATTACTGAATCGGTTGTAACAGATGACGACTGCTGTTAGTTATACAATCCTTAACGTTCCTTCTCGGCGAATACACAACACATGGTTAATTGCTCCTTCAGTTGCAACAACAACAATGCAATGTCGTAGGTCTGAGCTAAACTAATTCCAAAAATGTCATGTGCGTTTGCAACCAATCATGTGATAAGGCAAACTGTGGTATCGTTTTGAATATTTTAATAACTGGACCACCTGAGACGTATATTGACAATTGGTCGTTGTAGCATTTGCATTTACCAATAACTGAAACACCAAGTTTTACCACAGCGAGTGAGCAAAGCGTTAGTTAATGAATGCTCTTTGCCCTATAAACAGCTAAATTAGCAACATAAACCTTCGCGCCTCACGGGAGTCATTAGCGTTGCACGCGTCGATGCAGTCTTAAAAAAAATGACACAAATAACCGCTGGTCAACCCGCAGTTTTGTATCAACCCAATTTAATTCCCTCCATATTATCCACTAGATGGCGCTTTACGTTACGCTAGTTGGTTAGCTATCACTAACCTGTGCCGGCGAAAGATAAGAGAATGGTGAAGACTTCTACTCGTGCACTAACTCGACTCAATCCTATACCACTCGCCTCATGCCTCCCTATTATAAAAGCTTCAGCACATGCCGTCACTACAGTATACTGGTTATCCCTAAATGCCGCTACCAGAAGCCGTCAACTCTCTGAATATTGCTGATATACCGCCACCTGATGGCTCAATATATCACTCGCAGCATCACGGGCTACTGTAGGGATAAAGGTACGTATGTGATAGATCTCGGTTCGTGATTAATGAAGGTACATCAGCATATGGTAAAAGGTAAAGGTGTATCCATTACCAGTTATGACTTGCGTGGGTGGGAAGGGGGGGGGGGCTGTTTCGTGTGCTAAACTCGGTTGGCTGGTGTCATTTGAATAAAAACTGACACCCTGCACTCAAAATCGGTATCAAAGATAGTAAAAACATATTGAAACGAATCTGGTTTTGTAGCGGCTGTACTATTCATGATCTCGCCACTGGATGATCTTTCCAGCTGTTTACAGTTACAAAGGTGCGCCTAAAATGATAACTCGGTACGTTATTTGGGGAGGGGGAAAAACTGACTCATCAAAGTTGCCATACTCCCTGCGTATTATTGTTCTTCTCGGCAAACAAGTCAATGTTTAGTCTTCCCAACTCATCGGCATGTAGCTGGCTTCGATAAAGCTCAGTTCTCTTCGCAATACGGCGACGATAGAACACTATTACGTTTGTCGCTTATACGTTGTAGTATCAGTTAATGTTTTGAGTTATTGTTTGTGGCAGACTATCTGCTTGTCTTATTAGAAAACATCGCTAACAGCCGTATATTGGTCGTCATTAAGCATCACAAATCCGGATCAAAACTCTATCAGTTGGTGCAAATATATACCTTGTGACGTGTTACAGCTTTATAACAATGTGTTTGCCGCCGCCAGCTGTATATAAAGCGCTCAAATGGAATGAATAGGGGGCCTACCATTGATAATATGCACTCCGGAATTGAATAATTACAGCAGACAATAACATAAATGTTGACTTTCCAGCTGCGATAATAATGAAAAGGTCTACATCGTTATATCGATGAGCGCATTTGTCAGGTATCTTGTAAACAGTGCTAGGGATCGGACGCTGGGAAGGATATTGGTTACCGTGGTTTTTTGTTGCAGCTTTCTGATATTCTTTCTGTAATCATCTGACACTGTCGGAATTGCTAGAAGGGATCGGACACCAGAAAAGATGAATATGAGAGGCATAACAGGCCAGCGTTTCTGAGCAGAATGGGATAATAGCGAAACATAAAGTGCGAATACCGCCTGAGCTGTCTCGTCGGGATGCAAATATGTGGATGTGGAGTTTTATGAGCGTTAATTACGACCCTTAGCACATTTTAAGAATGCGGCATGGCGGATAATTGATTGAATGCAGCAGTGCTGGCAGATGACTGGACGATGCTCACATCCTTCCCCAAACGTTAATGATTGTAATGATTGGACAGCTCCCCGTAAGTGCCAGCGCGCACTTGGCACTAACCTGTTGCCCAGAGCGGGAGGCCAAACCCACGCCGCTTGGACGAAGGTCCAGCACGATACTATTGAGCGCCGTGTAGGGTGTATTCCTCTTCAGAGCTGGGACCGCCATTCAACGTGATTATCCAAGTCACTAGTAATCCCATTTGAATCGTACCCAGAACCTGCGGGACGAAAGGCAACGCAGCATTACTGTCATGAGAGCACGTGGGACGAACCGCTACCAACATGCCACTGTAGACTTATGTGATTATATAAATAACAACAAAAACGTACAACCATGCGCTCATGGAAGCGAGCAAGAGACACCTGTCACTCTATACGAAATAGCAACGACAGAAAGTGTCATTCTGCTACGGATGGACTGACGTTGCCACGTGACGAGTTGCGTGGTGCCTCTATCACAACATTGGAGTTATAAATATAGAATAGGAGAGCTGTCTGAATAGTGCTCCTGTTGATGAGGTGAAGAGAGGAGAATGACGGTCAGATCATACTTGCTGCCAGAGCAAGGAAGAAACAAATTCTAATGTTGAATGCTTTAAGACAATGAACTATTAGATGTTACTTGATTGAGTACTAAGGACAGCTAAATATACGAATGAGCAGAAAATATGCGTTTTTCTCCGTGGACATGCCTCGCATAGAGCCTTCCCATTTATGTATTAGATGTACGTGGTTATTTTTTTTCCAAGTGTTTATTGACACCAAAGCGCAAGTTTCTCTCTTAGTGCCACCCTCGATTGCAAGCTCTTGTTCAACTTCTGATAATGTTATCTCATTAAAGGACGTGTAATCCGATGGTCTAAACTTGAGGAGTATGACGAAGCATAATCTTTGTCTCTATTTCTCCACTATTATATTGTATTTGATCTGAGCTTGCATTTAGATCCACTTAAGGTGAGGTCGCTTGAAGTATGGTTAATCACTGGGCCGTGTACTGTAAGAAGCTCGTTCAATAACAAAATGGTTCATTCTATGACGCATTCTCTGAGAGCACCCGACCCCCAGTATCCTATTGTATACGCTGACCCTAGTTCTATTGGGTGCTAAGGCTCGGGATGAAATATCGGCCATGAGGTGTGGTTTCATAGCGCCGATCAATTGATGATTGCTTAAAGCAAATACACGCCGAGTGTTAGGGTTATAGCGTGTCTAAATGATTGCCGCTGCGTAAAACTGTCATAAATCAGTATTACGCGTGACGGCATCTGCTTCTTCGAATTCATTGAATGAAGCATGTAACGGGCTAGACTAAGTTTAAATCCCTCTGCATTAAGTACTTCAGCCGTAAAAACAACTTACATTGTTACGTAATTCTCATAGGATAGGCAGCTTTGTTTCAAAGGCCAGAAACATGCTGTCAAGCTTCATTGAATCGCTTTAGGTGCGTACTTAGTCTAACATATGATCGACGGCTTGTTACACAGAATGTGAACGCAAACAGTGTGTAGATTTAAGATGCTCTTTAACGGAATGTGGAGTACTTGACGAAACAGCTGTTCTATCTTCATATCGTTACGGATAACAAAAACATTCCGGATAGAACTCGGTTATGTGGAGACATCAACCACTGCTTCCGTCCTTTTGGACACATTAATACAGCATGGAACGCAATTAACCATATCCAATAGAGCCAGAATTCATACGAAACCATACATCTATATATGGTCTGATGATAAAACGTGGTAGTTTTTCCAATGCATAATAAGCTACAATACGGTTAATTTGCCACCTTAAATATGCCATGGGTACATTTAACAGCTTCACAGGATGTTGCTGTTTATACCGCACTTATGCTGTAATTGGATTTAGAACTGTCCTTTTTGTCTGCTGTAATTACAGACGATGCCGACTTGGCCAAAATAAATCACCAATTATTACAGCTTCCGCTACACATGCTTTTATTTGACATTATGGAAGGCTAGGGGTATTCGAAAAGGGGAGACTGACGCCAGTAGTCTAGACCAATACATCCTCTAGTTAGTAGCTAACCTAGGGGATCCATTCCATCATGGGAAATGTGAGAATCGAAAAGGTGAACATAGCAGTACTTAACCTAAGGGTAGATCCCACGCCTCTTTTAACTTTTGATATATTGCGCCATCAACCTGAAGACGATAACACAACGCCGTCGGTCAAGGAACGTGACAAATCTTCACTGTCATTTTAATTGGGTCATGGCTAGATGCCTGCAGTAAATATGGAAGCATCATTAAACATGATGCACGTGGACTTGAATTGTCTAACATTAATCGCTACGGTTCAAGTTAGCTAGATTAGATGATGTGTTAAATGGGACTGACAAAAATGGTGCAAATAAGTTGTAAGTTAAGGAAAAAAAATAGAGAGATCCACTTGAATACAAATGAACAAGATGGTGGAACAAACAAATATGAGCACGCCAGCCGCTCGTGAAATCACGCGACACGAGGTCTTCGGCAATAATCCATTCGATTCTTGGCCGCACAGCAAAGTTTGGTAGAGCATTATGAGAGATTCACGTGTTGTCGCCATACACGTGAAAGCAGAGTGAACATCATTCACTAACGAGGGCAGTGTTAGCTCTGATATCTTTTCGTACAAACGAACGATAGCACATATGTTGGGTGAAAGTAGTCAGCCTATAATGTGTAATAGCGTCTGTATTAATGGTGTCTGTAGCAATAGCGTCCTGCTCAATAGTGTCTGTATCAATATATATGTGTCAATAGTGTCTGTATCAATAGTGTCTGTATCAATATATATGTGTCAATAGTGTCTGTATCAATAGTGTCTGTATCAATAGTGTTTGTGTCAATAGCGTCTGTATCAATAGTCTGTATCGATAGCGTCTGCATAAAAAGTGACTGTATCAATTGAGTCTGTATCAATAGTGTTTGTATCAATAGTGTCGGAACCAGTACAAACTGTAACAATAGCGTATGTGTCAATAGTATATGTATCAATATTGCTTGTTTGATTAAGTAAATAAGTGGTATACTCCAATAACATGGCTACAAAAGACACAATTCAATACATTTGGTATTGCCAAATATGTATAGCGAAGCTGATTGCATTAAAACATCATTCACTTGTAGATCTTAAGATAAACAGCAGCCAACAAAAAACATAGGCTCAAACAGTTACTTACCTAAAGACGTAGGGCAGTTATTCAGAGTGACATAAATGTATTCGGGTAACAGCAGAAAACATGCTTTGATAAATCCTCCTTCGCAGCAAAAGAGAAAATAAAGGTATTCACTTGTAGATATTAAACTAAAAAGAAGAGATTAACGAACGTTTGTTTGATCAACTTGATTACCCAGTTTGTTTATCAGCTTCAGTATTTACGTATCAATAATAACCCCTTCATCTCTATCACATGTCTCTGGGGTGGAATCTCCCGTTGAGCATATTTGTCATGTTCTATGGTTAATATTTGAAGCTGATTTTGCGTTTACGTACATCAGGGATAACGTGACGTTTATGTGACTCGACTTAAATAACATCGCACATATGATAGGGTTAAACAGTGTATAATAAGGTCTAAATGGCAAATAGGAATAACCTCATAACGTCAACGAAAAAGGCTGACCAATTTAGGTTATTGTATACGCGGCACGAGTGCAAACCACACAATCGTAAATCGTAAACAACCGCCCCCGCCTAATCTCAGACAACATAAAACTAAACTGAGATGCCCGTATATCTCTTAGTTCCGAGACAATCGCGCCTCAACCTTACATTTATCTAGCAAATTCCGTAGGGACGATATATGAACGGCCCTTACACCAATCTATGGTGTGGTTCGGTACCTTATTCGCATCATTTAAAAAAATAGGCCTTTTGACCGAGTAACAATAAGCGAACGAAGCCAGAAACATAAAAGTCAGAAGTTCTTAACTACAACGTACACAGTGCATATAATCCTGGACTCAGCAAAACGCTTCACGACATCACCTATTCTCAATGTTAAAATTATTAGTGACACCCGCGTTTGGTTGACATGATGGTCGGTGGCGTGTTTGTTACACCACCTGACTGGGGTCATTCGATAACCCCGTTACCGCGTTTCAGAATAGTTATGGTGGCTCCACGCAATAACAGGTCTGTAAAAGGGAATATTCAATCAATTCCCCGAACAAAAAGCGGCAGCGGCAAACGTAATGACCATCATATAATTGCAGTTTTCATTCGGACTTGCTGTGTAAACCAAACGGGCACGCAATAGCGGTGATTTATAACCGCCATATCACTAGCTTAGCCCTCCGGGTTTGTGTTCCGCCGAGACTGCATGGTAACATGCTGATAGAAGGTTTTGTTGATCTGATTTTTTACATCAATACTTGGTTATAATTGTCTCATAAAAGAGTGCTGGTGAAACATAACCTCGTCGTTCCCAGCAGGTGCAAGACTTGATTACAAGTCGATATGTGGCTACTACACATCACGGCCTAGTGAGGCTGTTCCGCGTCACGGCGTTATGAGGCTACTCCATGTCACAGATCGTTTAAATATCCTACGATGATATTAAAACTTCTGGCCATCTAAATGGGGTATATGTCATAATCGATATTAAGCACACACGGAGTTTGCTTGAGAACTACATACATCCGTCCTCAATAGATATTGCGGATTCGAAGACGGCTGTTGTTAGATGCTCATATTGTCACCAGTAATTGCTATTACCCAGTTATCGTCCCTTCGGACTTAGTCTCACATGAAGCTTTACCTCCTCTGGTCTCCTTTGATCATTTAACAACTAGCTGTCCAAATATTAATATTCGGCCCACACTGCAGGCTGAATTTTAGTATGTTACTTTGCATTCAATATCAATAGCATTTTGAAACAGTAAGATGGCAATAATTAAATGAAGGAATGTGTAGTAGTTGTTCTTAGTTTACCTCTATGTCTGAGCCTAACTGATGATTGATCATCATTCTACAGTTTACCCACCTACAATCGTGTTGGCTAAGTGCATGGCTGATAACATAGACAACAAAACGTCCGTTACACTGCCATTGATACTTGATTGCGATATGCAGAGTTTCCGGTTTAAAAAATCGTCTTATTGGGTAATGCCACTTTGGTTGTGGTTCAACTAATAAAGCTCAATAGGTGGTGACAAATGACGACTCCTGTTGGTGCTCCCAGTATGTACTGGGGTTGTTCCGATATTCATTCTGTATTGGTTGAAATCAACTGGTCAAGTGCGTAACCAATAATTCAATATGATGTTGTTATCTCTATGATTGCCTTTATCACTAGTATCAAAATGAACTATGTTAGTAAATAAACATCACCAAGCATACCATGCATCACAACATCGTACACAGAACTATAACCTATTGCGGTAAAACTTGAATCAACTTCTGTCTGACATCTGTCGTACTTTGAGTCGGATGTGCTCCAGGTCAGACTCTATCTAGTTATCCTATTAACCTTGCAACAGTGAGGCTACTTATTACGGAAGATAGGCAGGCTATCTAAATAGCGTTCAAAATACCACATGCGTCAAAAAGACAAACTTTTCCACTTTCATTTAATGATGCAACTGGTCACTGTCACTTGTGATACGAATACCACAGTCAGGTGAATAGCTTCTATGATAATCTCGACCTAATAGTAAATCATTTTCATAGTACGTTGCAATATTGACTGATCAGCTAATCTACTTTATCTGAGACATCAGAGAGTGCTCGGAACTTGAGTTATAGCACATCGTCCGTTATGATTGTATCGTATCTTCGAACAAGGACACATGAGACATGGCGGTACATCCATCAGAAAGCTTGAACTGAATGGGTATTTGACATTATTCCAGCTTCGAAAATGATTCGTTAGCGTTTAGATGTTTATTACAAATGATAAGTAAAGAATACAACCCACCAGATTTTTAGATTCTTTCCACGTGACTCGGTATGCTCCTACCTATGTGTATATATATATATATATGATTAGGCGATGTCATAAATAAACATTTCAAATGAATATATAAAATCTTATGCAAATAATTCCACTTGAGTAGCAGGGAAGGAATGTTGCATTAGACATGAGAGAAGCCATCTGTTCATCCGGATCCGTTCAACTAGCTGACACAAATGGCATGAAGCAGTGTATGGTTGATATGGATGCGTCAATATAGAGGAGTTTGAATGACACAGAATCAGTGCAAGCTGATATTTATCAGATGTAGTTGCTATATTAGGTCGTTTAATTGTTATCAGTTGACCCGTTACATTATCAATATGGCACGATAAAATTAGCAACGGTCGATATCGAACTATTGAGACACATGAATTATAGAATTAATTTGATTAACTTAATTTCATTTCAACATACGCTGTATACACAGATTATCTATTATTCCCTTCCATAATTGCCCCAAAAATCACCCATATATCTTGTCATTAAGTTAGTAATCATTGAAATAATCTACTTGCGTCACTAGTACACGCTGAGAAAAGCAAATTAAGTGATCTCCTTGGGATTGCAAATAGACGTTTATTGGGTCTCCTGTACACACTTCATATTGGTTATCATCGGTTTTTTCTCAGATTTATGATCTTCCTCAGGAATCATCTGACAATGTCTGCATTGCTAAAAGGGATCGGACGCCAGAAAGATAATTATGAGGAGCATCAAAGGCCATCGTTTCTGGGCAGAATACGACAATAGCGAGAAATGAATTATAAATACCGCCTGAGTTGTCTCGCCTGGATGCAAATGTGCGTATGGAGTTTGATGCTTGTTAATAACGGTCCGTAGCGCAGTTTAAGGACGCAGAATGGCGAACGATTTTATTGAATGCAACAGTGCTGATAATTAAGTGAACAGCGCCTATATCCTTCCCTTAAAGGTATTTCCGATTCAGAACTTACTTTCGGCAGATGTAATGGTAATGTTAGCGGTAATATTCATTCACTTTCAACAAGGTCGGATGCATATGCTTTTAGTGACGGGACCTGCATTTAATGTGAATATCTGAGCCACCAGTAACCAGTAAAGGTGTCTCCACTTTGGATCGAACCCACAGCCTGTGAGTCGAAAGGCTACCGAGTAAAGCAGATGTAATGCCAAATGAACTGCTATGTTGATCATTTCTGCCATGAGAGCACTTGCGACATACAACAGCCAGCCAGCCAACTAGTATGATTATTTTAATATCAACTAAGCCGTACAGCCATGCGATCATGGTTACGAGCAAGAGGCGTATGTCCCTCATCACAACCTACTAACAAAATACAAATACACCCACATATGCATCTACAGCAGAATAGATTTGAGTTACATAGTAGGCTCTTAAGCCTGTATAATGTTCCGGGTATAAGATCGCAGCTACGCTGAAAAGGCCATAGCTAGTTAACTAGCATGCAAATTGCTTTGTGGAAATCAAGTGTGTACAAATACAATTTGTTCCAATTGTGTTATACTTTTTAAAACCATTTAGTTTTAATAGGGTACATTTACCATGAGCATTGCGCGATTGAGTTACGCAATACTTGCCTGTAGAAAACACCGATAAATACATCGCTTAATTTATAATTGCTAATGTTTCATGAGTAAATTCCATCCTCGTAGCATCGTGTCTTTACTTCTATTGCGGTCCGGTTGGAGGCCTTAGGCATGACATCAGCAGGCCACATAGTATTAACATATATTTATCTGCTAATAACCGATATTCATTAATGATTACAGTTAATGTTTCCAAATGACACATCACGATCACTGATGGCGTAATCGTTCAACCACAATGCAAGCAGTATCCAGGAGGCAATGAGTACTTTTGAATTGGCTGGGCACGCAGTTGTTTACTTAAATGCAAATATGTGTGATACACAATACTGCAAACATTCATTTGACCCTGAAAATACAACTGCACCCACATATGCATCTACAGCAGACTAAGAATTGAGCTACATGGAAGTCTCTTAAGCCTGTGTAATGTTCCGGGTATGAAATCGCAGCTACGCTGAAAAGGCCTTAGCTAGCAAACTAGCATGCAAATTGCTTTGTGGAAATTAAGAGTCTCTCTCCATTGGTTTATCGGATGCTCATTGGTGTACTATTCAAAAGAACACATGCGCAGCAAGGTATTATTTTAGTTTGCAGCAACAAACAGTAACTAGCCCACTGAAACAAAATCCGCAAGTAAACATTCACGATAGTTTTTTTTCGTATCAAGTAAAGCGCTTATTACTGTGTACAAATTACGGACAATTTATCGGGTGTAAGAGACCAAAAATTATTTGATGAGCATTCAATTGAAGCACAACCAGGGTTGTAAAGCATTGACCTATTTGTTCACGTAGGGAGTTAAAGTATGGAGTTGCTTCACAACAAAAGAGTGAATGCATATTTCAGGCCTATATCATTAAAGATCAAAACTAACGTTTTTTGGCATATCCGATTTGTATGTTGCAAAATGTAGGAAAATATATTTTAATCTGACCCCGTAGATAATTTTACATTCTCTCAAGTACTGTGCACATTAATCCGCTGAGAATGTGGTGCTCGGGTTTAATTCCGATTGAATTCCCAGAGTCCATTTTGCACCAGTTGGTCGCTAGGAGGCAGGTCGCGTGGCGTCACGTTTGCGGCTCGTCCCAAAACAAATTCGAAGGCGGTATTTCGGAAGCTGAGTAAAATTATACGATCCGCGATTTTTTCCCTGCAACTTTCCTTTCTATTGATTTGTATCTATTAACATGTCGTCATCAGATGACGATTATGAAGCCTCATTAGGTGAAATGAGGACTTATGATGTCCGTGGGTATTTATTTTAGCCCACGCAATTGCGAATAACAACCGAGTCAGATAATGATGTTGGGAGCTCAGAAACGGATTCCGATTCGGAAAATGAATTCAGCAAAGACGCTTTGACTTTCAGGCCAGTGGAAGTGTGGTAAGTAGAAATTTTTCGTCTCTATTAGTCTAAATGGATTAGCACCGGTAGAAATAACAATTCCGTGTAATGGGGTCTATTTGGCCCACACACCCAAGTCAATAAATTCACCCAGCGCGTTCCCCAAGCGATAGTGATATGTATGATAATATACATAATTTACTTGGGTGCCTGTGAACTGGCCCCTTTCAGAATTTAGACGTCCTGTTAATATATCTCTCATCAGTGTATATTTAAAAGACTAAGTCTACTCTTTTGCTCACAAATAAAGTCAGAATGCTGAGAAGAATTTGTGAATCATGGACAAACATGGACTGCTGGATCAGCTTTTGTTATGTGAATGATTTAACTTGGAGTTCAAAATGGCTAAAGCTTGATTTGGGCAACCTTTCAGGTGTAGCTGTAACAACTGCGATCAGATGACCACATTGCGGGAATGAGTTTGTTGTCGAAATTACCCGAAGACTCTGGCAGCAATAGAAGAGTGGCCATGTATGACCGAACATCCAGGGTTCAAGTTAAACTGCTTGGACCGTTATGTCCTGCTTGCATCGAAATTCGAGTTCATACAGATAGATGGACATATAGGGGATGAAGTTAGCACAAATGAGTTAGTTATGCTTGTATTGAAGCACTTATAAGACACACAGCCACTTCTGGGCATGGACAATGTGTATCCCAAGTGTCCATGATGTGCGATACATTTGGTAATCACGTTCAGTGCTACATGACAACAAACAGCAAAACCAGCAATACATTTATATCTGGAGTACATAGTTGACAAAAAAAAAGAGTTAAAAAAACATTACTTTCATATTTCCCTAAGAAATAATCAATTCTTTTTTGCTCCAGGTTATTCAGATATTTGGCCTATCGCCGTTTCATCTACTGGGTGTAGCACAGATTAGGTAGACATAACAGAAAAGTATTGCGATCATGTGTCTTAAACAAGATCAGATCTACATTCCCAGACCCAGAGGGCCTTTACAGAGGATACCTAGAAAGTAGCTGAGTAGATTTTGTTTGCATGATTGAAGCGGCATCGGTGTGCTCCCACAAGGATGTCCTTTGCTGGCTTTTCAAATTGAGCAGCAATAGGGGGCGGAACACTCCTTTCCACAGAAAGAACTTTCGCCAGTCTGTAATTGGGATATTTCTCACGAAGCACAAACACTTCAGTAATGAGGTTGTCAACATAATCTGAAGCATAACCAGTTAATAAAAGATTAGTAATAAATTGTCTTTGAATCATTAAATGGAATGTTTGATCTTTTGTGCCAGTATAATTACCCTATGGGCATGGCGGAGACTCATAATAAATTTATCTTAATAAATGCCAGCATTACATTATTATTATTGTTTAACTCATATTTACATATATTGAACAACAAATCCTGTCTGGACTTTGGAAAGGACACTCCCCATTGTGCCTGGCCTTGTTGAGTGACTTCCTGAGCTCTATTGGAGTTTTCATTAGAATTCAAAACTGCAAGGAGTAATCTGGAAGTAAAGCACCAACAGTAGCAGATATAGCCTGGTGGTCTGGCATGCCTATGTGAGCTCATAATACACCAGCATGTCATAACTTTATAAGGACCATCATAAACCCGTGTTTTACATCAGGTATTTGCAATATATACCACACTACAGTCACAGCAAAGCTCAATTAAATTACCTTACTTCCATAGTGGCAAAGGGAAAGTGTACACTCTTGGGAACGAAGAAGATCACCACCTTGTGTTAAGATTCTAAGCTGCCAATGTCTTTCAGAAGGTGTTTTCTGTTCATGACCAGGGCCATCCTCTAGCTCAATGTCACTATAAAACCAAAGTTGTAGGTGCTTTATTAGGCTTATGAGAGAGCACTGATTTTTATAAGTATGCAATACAATTCCACTGTTTACAGGGGTATTTTCAAAGTAATCTATCACTTACATTTCCTGGTGCACTGCATGTTCATCCATATCATCCTCGTCACTTTCCATGTCGAATATAGACATCCAGGTGACTCAATATACCTACAAGCAAACATGTTTGAACTCCAAACGATTTGTGGGAGCCCTCTACCGGTTCAGTTGAGCTGGCCTCTATCTCGGGCACACCTGTCATCTCGTTTTCACTTTCACTGGAGGCATCAAGCATCTCAGCTCCAGTTAACATTTTATGCAGAACCTACAAACAGATGCATCATGTGTTTCAGTGTCAACCAGTTGTACACCAATGATATTTTCCAAAATACGGATCAAAATCACCTATATCAATATACTTCTATATACAGACTGTCTAATGTATCCTATGACATCAGTAGTACTCATGTAAATGGACCAATTAAGCACAGTATGTAGTGTATCCAAATCCCTAAACAATAAACAGGCAATGTCATGCAAGCATTTTGAGATCACTTTGAAACACCAGTTATTCTGTAATTGAGCCATGCCCATGGGGCATTTCTTTCCAAGTGATGCCTTAGCCTTAACACGGCCATGTCATTTAGGTCGTATGATTATTCATATAAGAAATAAATTTTGCTGTCAATCAAACACAAAGGCACAACCATGACTGGGATTTAGTGGGAATGAAAATTGAATGGTCCTAGCTATCTTACCTGTACTGGCTGTAGACGTCGTCTTTTCTCAAAGGCACCTCGACGTTTTACTCGATCCTGGTTCACACCCATGTAATTGAAAATCGTTGGCATGGCACCTTGGCGAAACCTTGTTTGTTTAGAAAAGCGGAGACTTTTGAGCAGCTCTGGGTCAGTTTCATAGGCGTCCCTCTCAAAGTGGTCGGAGCAAAGGACAGTTGTTCTGGTCGGCTTCCAATCCTTCCTCTTCACCTTTGCAATCCAATTCTTGTGCATGTTTCGGTCTTTCGGGAACCGAAAGAAACTCTTACCCGACCTCTCGTCGTTTCTACACCCAACCGGCACAACAATAAGGCATAATCCAAACTGTGAGTGTAACAAACCGTGAAGACTTTTTCATAAACCATCAACGAGCCGCGACAACAATGCCGAACCTTGTTGACATTCTTGATCAGCGAACACAGAGCAGCGAACGTGACGTCACGGGCCAAATAATTCCGAATGTTGCCGAGCGGGATGTTCAACGAGAGGAAGACGAAAACATGCACTTTAAAATCATTTTTTAAAGGAATAGGGTGCTCCAAAGTAACCGCTATTGATATAAATACCATTGTTGAAGTTTATTCTTTCGAATTTCGAAATAAAAAAAAATTGTGTTTATGATCTTTAAACATATTTCCTTCACTGCTTAAACACCATAGCCTATTTATACTATCAAACTAATTTTGATTGCGGAGTTAATGTAACACCAGTTATCACATTAGCAGATCAATTAATGTTGGCAGATACCTTTGTTTTGACGACCACTTATTACAGGTTTATAACAACTGAGTAAACACATGTTTAGGTGGTTCGCTGGATCTTGACAAACTCGTACCTCAAATGATGCCTGATAGCCTCAGATAATGCATAAAATGTTTTTTACCGGATAAAAGCTTCGACCATACGTCATTATCTCCATCCAATCACTCAAGACAGGGTGGTTAAACAATGGCCATAGATTCTTTTGTCATTTAAAGCCAATGCGCAAATGATCCTTGCCTGAGGAACTTTACTTTCTCGACGAAAAGGTTGCGACAACTGTACAATTCATCTATCCCTTTGAAGGCTTCAGGAATCGCAGCATCATATATTTCAATATCTATATCTGAGCGTGGACGAGTCGTGTTGGCTTATATAATACATCTGCAACGAGCCCTGTGTGGGGATATGCCGGTTGGATTAAATGAGAGGACTTTGTTAATCATATAACCGCCGTGGTCTTAGATACACTGCTTCAACGGAATCATCCAATCTGTAGGGTAGAACATATACACTCCGTCGATATATGTACATCAGTATACATTTAACGCATCCTATTATACTCACCTTTGATTACTACATCTTACACTAAAGTTTGTTTGCTTTTTCGCATTTGCCGAGGATTGATTGAACGCAGAAAAACAGTTTGCAACGTCCAAAACAACCCGCATCCGTTGATGCTGAGAACAGAAGAGAAAGCGGGTGTGCTATATTAAATCGTATGATATATTATTTATTTATATAGACCAAATCTATGGCTAGGTATAATATCGCCGCAATCTATTTGTGCTGATCTGCCTTTTATTCACCACTGCAACAGGCGCCGTGAATCAACACTGACACCTACGGACATATTACTGCAAGACGAGAGATGTACTTTCACTCATCACTCTTGTGAGTTGTTTGCTGCAGTAAAGGTCACATCACGATTGTAAATAGATTGATTAATTGCTGTGAATGGATATGTTTTAAGTGTCATTGGCTGTTTTGACCCAGCCAATCTATGAATATTATATTTCACCGCCACGATGCTAGAGCGAAATTCAACAGTGGTATCAATGAACCTCTATGTTGGCGTTCAATGTATCTTGTATTGTTAACCAGAATGTTGTCTCACAAAATAACTAAACTATAGTTTGACGAGATATACCTAAGTATTCTCGCCGTGTAGGATATATGTAAATAGAGGAACGAAACATTAAAGGCCGACCAACGTCACTGATGACATATGTAAGAAACTCAGAACTCATGTAAAGATGCCCTCTCAGAAGACTTTTTGACCACGCGCCTTCGGTTCCGTGTGTAATATCCCAATATGTTAGTAGTTTCTAAGTCGACCAATAAAGTAATAAGCAAAACTTTTCCCAGCCAGCAACTCAAATAAAATAGTAATTGATTCCCCACATGGAATATGTGTTTCAGTAATGCGCCATGACGACATGTGCATTGATTGTGTCGTCATGATATGCCATTCATTGATTGTGTTGTCTTGAGGTGTATTTTGGGCATAGTTACGTCCACAGGTTTTGGTAAAACGTTTATATCAAGCGAATGTGAGTGGTGTATGGAATACGTGGGTATGTGGGCATCAGCTGAAATTCATAATAATGTGAGATTTACGATTACCACATGCTCATCGAATATTTTTCTGTTGTTTTCAGTAATTTGATTGCCTGCCATGACTATACTTATAGGTCACTTAGCAGAAAAAGGGCTCGGATGGTGCACTGATAGGACCCTGCAGAATGACGTGGAAGGAACTCAAACTAGAATAAAAAACATAAATTGATCATGCACGGGCGGAACTGCACATATCAACGATCTATGGAATCAGTGAGTTGAGGGTTACCAACATGGAAATATATGCGTGAATTATTATCACAAATATTTTCCATTTTAATAATGCGCATTATGTCCTCCATGTTAGTTACATTGAAGTTCCATTGTTTATGGTGATTTATAATGCTATCCACGGGCTGCTTTGCGAAATGTTAATGTGGGTAGAGTGTATAAGAGTGAATAAAACAATCTCCATCGAGATCAAAGTATAAATATCCCGACGTATAAAATCGCAATCCCGCTTGGTAGGTTATCGTGACCGTTTGGATCACGAACAAAACAAGCACAATTTGCATTCGAAGCAATAGTGACAAATTAATATTCCCCGGACCAGTTCGTTCGCTATGCCACTAAGAGGGATATGGAAAATTTTGCGCTATTGCAGATAACATCAGCTACTTGATTGTATTGCAGCATTCTAAATCAATGGAATTTGATGAAAGAATACATCATTAATTCGGAGCGGATATTTATCCCCCATTTTGCTACATTTCAAAAAGCTTAATCTATGTCATAAATATTTTTTGCCAGATGTTAACATGTTTTGTCAATTATTCGGATGCGGTAGAAAATGCGTCAGATTTATGGTTCAAAACATCGCATTGGTTGCATTCTATGCGGCACTACCTCCAATCGGTTGCACATTGCAAAAACTTACTTAAGTCAGAAAGCCCATGACGTGATTCGCATCAAATACAGAAACTCTATGTTGCATTCCCTACTACCTTGGATTCATGGCTCGAATGAAGAAACATCATATGCTAAAATAGATACTGCAACCATCAATTATATTACAATGACCATGTATGATGAGGTGCAATTTGTTAGCACCTAAATACAAGAGATTAATGAACGTTTATTTAGTCATCTCGAGTACCCAGTTTGCTATAGCAGCTTCGGTATTTACTTATCAATGATAACCCCTTCATCAATGATAACCCCTGCCATTCTCGGGTGGAATCTCCCATTTGGCAGTTTTGTCTTCTTCTACGACTGTTTTTTGACGATGATAATGGGACCATATAGGTCAGCTTGCAACGTCAACAAAGGAGGCTGACTAAATGAGGTAATCACATATGCGAAATGAGTGCATACGTTGTAAAGCACCACAGCAAGCCCCAGTGCACATTACACTCCCCCGGGATGCCCGTATATAACCTGATTTGCACCTCAGTTTTACTCCATCGTAGCAAACTCCTTGAGTAAGTGAGGCAACATGACAGTATAATAAGCCACCAAGAACCGTTTAAGCCACATGACATGAATTCGGAAGGGATGATATATGAAATGTCCTTATACTAATCTATGGTACCGTTCTGTACCTAATTCGCAGCATTTAAAATATCGCTCTTAATTGAAATAAGAATGAGCAGGGCAGCCGTTAGTCCTTTATTACAGCGTACACAGTGCATATTATCGATGTTTCAGAAAACGCGTTACGAAGTCATCTATTCTGCATGTCAAAATAAGACACCCGAGTTTGGTTGACTTGCTGGTCGAATGATTGCATGTTTGACAAAATGAATGGCTGGGGTCATTTGATACACCTGTTACAGCAGTTCAGAAAGGTTATGGCGACAACCCTGTAAAAGGCAACATTCAATCAATAGGCTACTGCTCACGTCATCACCAACATATCATGGCAGTTTGCATTCGGACTTGCTGTGTGAACCAAACGAGCACACAATAGCAGCAATTGCCACCGCTATGTCACTAGCTGAGCCCACCAGGTTTTTATTCTGTCAAGTCAGCATGTTACCATGCTAATTAAAGGTTTGGTTGATGGAATTTTTTCCAACCGTACTTGGTTATAACTGACTCATAAAAACTGAATTGTCTGCACTTATTGTACCAAATAGAGTGCAAGACGTAATCACGCGAGACTACATCTAAAAAAGGGCGTCATAATGTTACACCACACCACTGCGTAATGCGTCCATTCCACATCATGGCGAATTGAGGCTACTTCACATCACGACCTATTAAGACTACACAGCATCATGGCGTAATGAGACTCTGAGTAATGAGACTACTCCACATCACGTGGTCTGTGCGTGAACTGGAAAGGCAGTTTCCCATTAAAGAAGGTCCCATATTACATTAAATGCAGGGTTCATTAGTAACAAACGTAGTACCATTTGCACTTAGTCAACCGGCCCGCATTTAAACGTTCGAGGACAGATGGCAGATGCCTGCTACACGTATTGGTTGTAGCATAACTTGTAAGTATCATGACGTTAGGTATATACGTGTAATATTAATGACATTAGTATGGGTGTGTGATGCTTTACTCCCGAACTCCACGGCTCATTACATTAATGTAGGTCTGCTTGTTCTGGCTCACTGTTTACATTTTGTCAGCTGCCACATACATCGTCAACAGTAGCACCAGGAGCTGCAGGAACCTTTATTTCATTCAACATAAATTCTGGACGGAGTATCCTCAGCTCAATGTGTATTAGGAGTAAACTACAGGCTCATAATGCGTAAACTGAGTAGCACATTGTTATTTTATGTTAACTATTGCCCACTGGAATTATTGTGTACTCGAAATAATCTGGAAACTTGGGAGTAGCACATTATTGTGGCAGCAAAGCGGTTAGCACATATGTACTTTTGGAGAGTGACTATCATCTCATCAGCATCTGTAATTTATTCAAAGTGCCTTAGTGTTAATCAAAACCAGTTATGAAGAGACTTTAGATCGTTCATTTATAACTAGGGACCCTCACCTTACACGCCAAGCGATCAAACCGAATTTCCTGCTGCAATGTTGAGAACTAATGTAATGTTGACATTTTCAACAACGTCGCCGTTCTTCTGCGTTTCGACAAGCATATTGCTAATGCTACCTTATTTAAAAAAAGATCGCTGATTTGGTTGACCTCCTCAAAAGAACAACGCGCTATAGCTCATTATAATCGGATGAAGCATACGCCTGGAGATATGTGCCAAGGACACTCTCCAGATACCATCTTTTACCCCCTGAGAGTGGCGGAAAAAACAACCGGTGCATACATACGTACGATAAAACGCCTCAGGCAGAGTTTGATTATGGCACCTCGCAGTACAGGGCAGCATCGTAGCTATCATACATACTGCTCTATAAGTATATACATGAGCGAGTGATTCTTTGCGTACATAGCCGCGTGCATGACTGTGACTCGCTCGATTAACTAATCACCTACATCAGACTAACGCGTTAGCGCGGTTATCTCAGGGCATGGAACGCTTTGGTATGAGATGATTAGCGCTCTCTCTCTCTCTCTTAATTATATATATATATATATATATATATATATATATATATATATATATATATATATATATATATATATATATATATATATATATATATATATATATATATATATATATATATATATATACATATGTATATTGTCTATTACAAACATTCGTAGACTCCGTCCTTTCGTGGACAATTTTAACCATAAATATTTTCAATTATTAATTCGGCATGCCTTAAATAATATCTAAAGGTCGTCCACGAATGGTCATGATACTTATTTATACGTATAAATCCAACCTTTCGTGCCCATATATATTTGCGTATATTTGCGGAATACAGAAATTTGGAAATAATTTTCCGTCATTATGGATAAGAATATTAAAAAATTTTTTGTAGATATGATCATAATGAGCTATTGGCAGCGTTTTGCGAACTTATTCAAAGTTGTAAATAGAAGAATAATGATAAAAAATAGTATTTCGGTGCTAAAATTTTAAGAACATTTCAACTCTTTAAAAACTTAAAAGTAATATATTCTACGCTCATATTTAAACATTATTTTGACCATTTGGGCCAAAGTATATATGGTTGTAAGGAATATATTGAGGTTATCAGGTAATGACAACGAATGGTTAGTGGTTAACATTTGATTTCGCAATAATTTTAAACATTCAAAGAAATGATTCCCTAAAAGATTATCTTTGCACGTAATAAATGTTAAAACCAAAATGTTTGCAAATACTTTGAAAGAAAAAGTGCCTTGACTTTATGTGGACATTGTGGTATATCCTTTTGCGGGCCCAAGTCTACGAAAGGTTGGAGGTGTGTCAACTAAACGTCGTGTTCGTGCGAATATATATATATATATATATATATATATATATATATATATATATATATATATATATATATATATATATATATATATATATATATATATATATATACATATATAGATATATATACATATATATATATATATATATATTATATATATATTTATTATATATATATACATCTATATATGTATTTATATACATATATATATATTTACATATATATATATATCTCTATATATATATATATATATTTATATATATATGTATATATATGTTAACAGTATATGTAGTATATGGGTATAGTAACACTAAGCCACTTGATCAAAATTCACCACAGGATAGGTACCGTTGACAAGTTTTCAATTGCAGAGGCACTTGTTTTATATAGATTGAGTTATACGGCACTCGGAATACTATATTCTACGTTTTCACAACTCACACTCACCGTGTGTCAATTCGTCGCGTTCTGTGATCATATGCAGCACAACTAAAGATAATTCAAATAAGATAAACATAATATGTTCAACCTGACACAACTTCCAGGGATGTAGCACACGTTTCTGGAATAGCCGGTATCATAGATACCAAAAGATCCGTATCAACTTCAACAAAGTACCGTATAGGCGAGTGGCCATACAGGCCAGGTGCCGTGTAGCCTCGTAACCACTCAACTTTATTAGGCACACAGTGTGACAATTCCTAAACATAGCCTACATATGTAAACAGACAACGTAACAACATAATCACATGTACAGTAATGGCATGATGTATCTTGTGTCATTAATTTGTAATTACGTGTATTTATTGTATTTGATCGAATCCCCTACAATAGACAAATTGCTTCACTCTATAAATCAAGTCATAGAGAGACCAAGCACAAAGTTAACGTAATTGGAGATGGAAATTCCTCTGTTGAGCACCAAGGTAAAGGTAAACTAAGGTTTCCAACCAATGAGCACAATCAGGCAATATATAAGTCAACCTAAGTTCAGGACGGAGTCTTTCGTTTACCTGTGCACTCACAAGCCATGTTGGTAAATCAGAAGTTAAAAGGAACAAGCAATAAAGGAACGAATAATATCTCAGCCTTACCCTAAGGCGCGATATGGTTATTATCAAGTGTTATACCACTGCGAATTTCTGTAATCTTTTTATTCACTCCGTGTTTTATCCAATAAGATCGATGGAAACTCTGTGCATGAAGCATTACATACTGCCTCACATAATTAACTTCATAATGCACGTTACAATGCAGAGTAACTCATAATATATTTACAGATGTTTGCCTACGTTATACACGGCATAATGCATAGCTTAATGCACGACATAATTTATAGCATAATGCTAGGAATAATGCAATACTCAGTGCAAGGCATAATGCATAGCTTAATGAACGGCATAATGCTTAGCTTAACAGACGGCATAATGTATAGCTTAATGCACGGCATAATTCATAGCTTAATTAATGACGTGATACACCTAACCCACTATACACTGCTCCACGTGTCTTTCCGGGCGTCAAACTATTTAGGACATCAATTCAGCTCGGAATAGTGCATTGAACTGATCCATCATCATAACAACTTGAATCAATGATATTTATCTAGCAATGCTGACAAGTTACTGGAATTGTATTTGTCAGAAAACAATGGCAGACAAGTCAATCAAAACAACAAGCAAATTTTTCCACTAGCTATCAGCATCAGATGAATATTTCAAATTGGCTTTCTACTGTATTAAAGCGTTTGCGCTGCTGTAATGTTGTAATGACTTCTTCCATGTCTCTTGTGATAAACTGCATATAGCTTCCATTACATACATAAACAATAAAGCTATGTGCCTTTTTAGGGTTACGGGCGAACAATGTTAGCTTTTGTTGGTTTAGGAATGACATCAATAAAGTTGCAATGCACAATACAGGATACAGATAGCTCATGCTGGCTTAATCTGACGAACACCACTGGAATTACCATTTCGATGGTTACATTGAGGTTTTAGCAGATCGTTGTAGGATACGACCTCGGTTAAAATAGCAGAAGTAGCTTTCATGCTGGCGCAAACACCATTTGGTGGTAAATAGCTTAAGACATACATGATGAACGGAACCACAGCAAGCGTCAGTTTATGAATGTCCTATAAATAGCTCGATTAGCAATACAAACCTACGCGCCTCGTGGGAATCGTTAGCGTTGTACGCGTCGATGCAGTCTTAAAAGACCGAGACCAGTAACAGTCTTCCCGCAGTTTTGTGCCGACCCTAATTGATTACTTCCATATTATCCAGCAGATGGCACACTACGTTACGCTGGTTGGTTAGATATAACTTACCTGTGCCTGCGAGAGATAAGGGAATGGTGAAGACTTCTACACTTACAAGACTCAATCCTACACCACTCGCCTTATGCTTCCCAATTTACATCGTAATACTGCCACATCAGCAGAAAATACACATTTCCTTCAGGAACATACTTTGAATAGATCTGTTTTGTGCGATTGATGTACGCATTGTGTTCCCCATATGTCTGTTGACAACAAAGCCTCAAGCGTAGTGCTGCCCTCTATCGCAGGGTCTCGTCTTACTTCCAATAATTTAATCAACAAGGGCGCCTTATCTGATTGTCTAGACGTAAGGAGCTTGTGGAAGCATGGTGTTCGTGCTGCATTTACCGATAATTATAGCGGTTCTTTTTCCGTGTCGGCGCTTTCATTTGTAAGAACTTAGAGCAATGTGTTCATGGCGCATTAGTAATCACCAGGGATTATCCTGTAAAAAGCAGATGCAATCTTTAATTGTACAAACATACTGTTTGATGGTGTTTAAATGAAGGTCGCTGAGACCAATGTTTTAAGAAAATGACGTTAAATTGTAGCGTCGTATCAACTGATTACAGAAATGCATAGTTAGTAATTAGTTGATTTGCTCATTAGAATAATATGGTTGATTAAAGCCACACTATAACGCTAACCTGATGATTGTGGGAGGCAGCTTTTCCGAAGTCATTGCATAATAATCTGATATCAAATTAAAGACCACCGACAGCCTTGAATGATGTCGTTATATAAAACACATTTATACTTAGTTTCATTCGTTCTTTATTGCTGCTCTAAGTACCGTTGCAAAAGTGTGCGGGGTATTGGTGGCGCTTGCAGCTACAACATAAAGCTATTAGCAAATCGGCATGGCTGAATTGTATCACCCGTGGGAATCGTGAAGGTGAACATGATAGCATTTCACTTAAGTAAGATCCCTCGCGTGTCGTTCCAAGCTTCTTTTAATATCTAGCACCATCAACTTACAGATCATCAGACAACGCCTACAAACATGGAACGTGACGCATCGCGGCGATCGTTTAACATCACTCTTATCACGACTCAAAAACAGGCCTGAGGGAATTATCATTAACCCAACAGCACATCAATTTTATCTGTGTGACAATTACTCAAAACTTCTTTAACGGATAAAACATGGCTTATAATCAATTCAAAATCGCCTTTCTGGTTCCCATTTCCCATTTCGAATTTTTAAGGGTTTTCCATGGCCTTCTTAGCTACCACCTGTGATTAATATAAATGAGATAGCAAGTTCCCATAATTGGGTCCATTTCGATAGTCATTAAGTACATTAGCAGCGGCTCAGAATGTTGACAGGAAACACGAGCTGAATGGAATGAGGTTATATCTCAACTGATCCCTAGTAAGACCAAAGAAACGAAGTCTGAAGGAATAGATGGTGCAGATTAAAGGTGCATTTCATAAAAAAATCACTCGATTTTGAATTGGACAAAAAATTTGCTAACTGCAAGAGTACCCTAAATGGTGCTGATATCCGGATTCCAAATTTTGAATGGCCGTATATATTTCTTGTTGTTCTTAAATAAACTTTCAATTCCTTATTTTTCATTTCCAGCCAAAAAAAGACCATATTTGGAAGCTCGTGTATTATTAATTCCGGAAGCGCAGAAACGTCATCACTCTGTGCCGATCGCCGCCGGCGGGTGTTTAGTTTGCGCTATTTTCATTGCGATAATGAACGATCAAACCAAGAAACGAAGAAAAGGTGGAGGGAGAAAGAAGCTGTTAATAGATTCAACAACTAAGAGAAGGAAGCAGGAGCTAGACCAGCTGCGGTCTAACACGAGGGTGTCTTAAGATAGGCATTCAGTGAAGTGAGGAGTGTTACCAACGAAGAAGCTGCAAAGTTTTTGCTAGACATGTAGGTAATCTCGTTGTATTATGAATACCCTGCTATCGAATCGTTCTGTATTGAATCGACATGTGTAAATGTCACCGATTAAATAAAATCTAAGGGCCTATTGTGAGTCCATTGCACCATTTAGATTTGTAAATTGTTATTGCAAACATATCTTACTTACTTTGTAAATTTCAGGTAGAGAAATTATTGCATCCTCTTGACCCTAATTCAATGGCTGGTGATCAGGTGTTCGTCATACCTTGCCTGCAGTCAAGTTGTGACAATAGACCACAACAGGCATAGGGATAGGACATACGCACTCAAGTAGGGTTGGTCAGCCAATGGAAGTCTCTCATGACGACTCAACTACGCACTGACTAAATGTCCTATCAGAAAACAAAATACTAATGCTGCACATGCAATGTGTTCTAGCTATTTGGCCATATAATGCCATTTGTTGTGTTACAGGTACAGCACTCGCTTCAACAAGCAGTCAAAGACGTGGTCATCGGTTTAGAGGCCAAGACTTACGCCCATATACCAGATATGATGACAGGAATCTTAAGGCCCAAACAATGCGACAGCAATCACAACAACACCCACAACGCTCTGCTGATGACCCCGCAAAATCAGTTCGAACATTGCTCCTGTGCCAGGCCATCTACCCAAGAAACAGTTGCAGGAGTCTCGTTTTGATTAAAAATATGATTTGGAAATCTGTTTTTGTTCAAATATACAAATCTTTTATTAGTCACATTCTTTTGTCTGCAAATCCAAACTGTAATAGAAGAACTCATGTAATTGGCAAATAAATAATACATGAACTCATTTTAATGTCACTTCTTTTTTTACAAGGGCTAGAATTATGAACATAAAAAGTCAAATCTGACGATCGATAAGTGTCATGACTAATTGACAAAATAATGTGTGCATGATTCTTTTCTTCTGTGTTTAAGAGACGAAAAATTTACTAATATATGAATGCTCATTTCATAAAACAAATAGACAATTAGTTATCAGATTGTTGAAGCAAAAATGTTCAGAACAAATAATATCACATGTTTTGTGAGACTAGGCAATTTATAATCCACACAAAAATACCAATCAGAACAATGTGATATTTCCTGATTAAAATTAAAAATTAAAACATTTAAACTTAGTAAATTACCAAAACCTATTTTGTATTAAGCCTGTGTACTGTTAATACTTGTCAAGGAAGAGGTCTCTGATCTTCCACACACAACAGAAGGGAGTTACCCTCCTGTTTCACTCCCCCAAAAAGCCATGAATCCACAGAACCAATTGCTGATAGGCGCCGTGTCTAAGCATCTAACTCCCATAGCAAGTCCACCCGGTACCTGTTAATAAACTCAATGACCATCGGATCAAGCACAGCTCCTTCCATCTGAGGTAGTGCATATGTGCAAAAGTCTGGGCTGTTAGTGCAGCATTGCTGCTCCACAGGGGGAGGCATTTCCCTACATTGAAGGCAGATGCAACAGTCTGGTTAAGTGGTAGTTGATGGAGGGTGGAATCCTTTTTTCGGCGGTGTGGGTTGTCGGGTGATTGTAAGCGCAAACTGTGGCTGTCGTTCTAACCAGCAACTGCCGCACCCCATCAAAATCGAGCCACCGCACTAAATTCTGAAAATCTGAGTAATCAAAAGTCTTCATTTTGATGGATTGAATATCTCCAATGCAAATCTCTCTCTGTGACCAAAATTGCATGAAGGTTTTTGGAGCAGCTGAAGATTGCTGCTGAGTTGTACAATACCTTCAATTTCTCCTTCTGTGCGTCTCTAAAGATTTAGCAGCCACTCTACTCTGCTGTAGGGTCTGGTTAGTTATTGGTGTGTTGCAAATGTAGCCTCTGCAAACAAGATTGACTCGCTTTCGGCCTGTCGAGGTCTACAAACAAATGAGAACCAATGGAAATTTATGGTTCGATAAGTCCAACATTGGACCTATTTACTGACAAAGTGATTCAATTAGGTAAGGCAAGCCCTTGTTTGAAGAAGGTGGGGCTCCTCTGCCACCTCTTCAGGCTGGTCTGCAACCTCCACCAACTTGGACACCTGTGTCATGGTGAACAATTTCAAACCATTAAACACATCCTTCCCAGTCATATTAGATGTATTGAGTTCAATAAAATACCCTTGATAAGAATCAAATAAAAAAGGAACCAACCTCAGTTCCACACACGTTGTCAGAATCTGTACCATGACCCCTTCCACTGCCTCTTCTTGTACGTGATTCCTTCCTCGGCGTTTTGATTTCCTTTAAATTTGAAAGTGGGTTGGTTCAATCTGATTAATGAATGAACATGACAAGAATAATTCAACCAATAATGTTACAGTGTTTGAGCCAAAAGCCTGCAAAAGTCAGCCAAACCCATATGATTACACATACCACCCCAAACTCCTAGCGCGGACGTAACTATTGTTAAATTTACGGTAATCTATTGTACCGATAGTGATCACTTTATTGAAGCTGGTTCTTTTTTTATATATAACATTCGTAAACTCCAATCAAAGAAGAGTCATACAATAATTGAAGGAATCAAACACTCACCATTTCGGCTGCATGCGTTTCCACCTTCTGTCGAATCTGCGCTGCGCGTGACGTCACGACTATGTGTTGTAAACAAATGACCCTTAAATACGCATGCGTCATTTCCCCATCGACACGTGCTCATGTTTGTAAACATGGGTGTGACCGTCAGATTTCGATACGGTGTAATCGACGATATAGTGTTGAACTAGTCCTCAAAATGGTTTATTTGGGTTCCAAAAGAGTTGTTCTATTAAATGGAGCAAAAAAAACGCATGCCATTTTTTTTGAAAACATGCACCTTTAAGTCGCATGAACTCTTCCTGAATTCGTGATAGATCGCTTACGAGACAAACCATTATCGTGTTTTTATAACGAATGTTCATGTTCCAAAAGTTATCCTCTGGGTATACTCCTGCATGTCTGCATCGTGACCTTACCTTACCTTATACCATTATGTTTTCCTTGGCTGGCTAGATCATTGAACGATGCAAGTGCCCAACTAATTATTAAGCAGCCTATTGATGACATATTTTCTAGGGTCCCATTAGTCCACTGTTAATAATCTATCAGTCAATGTTCGTTAGATTTCCGTTTCGTTTTAAGTTTTTGATTATTTGCTGTACCGCAAACACATATACTGATGATTAAACTAAATTCACTATTATCCTTCCTTCGGAATACTGATCGTATATGTATTCTACAACAAACTCGCTATACAAGTAGACCAGATCACGGTAAGATATATCTTTCTGCTGCAATATTTAGTAAGCCCTGAAACATTCGTCTGGTGGCACTCTCATACGTGTGAGTATCAAAGGCTACATCGGCGATAGTGAAATTACATCCCAGATTTATTATGGTCATCAGGCAACATTTCATTCAGCACATATCACGACATGATTAAAGATCAAGAACGTGACGTATCGCCTTGGGGTCTATCGCGTCAGTGATTTCGCTAAATGTCTCCAAATGACTAATGGCGTAATTATTGAACCTCAGTAAAATTAATATCAGGGCAAAGCGGGCTTTTGCAGTTATCTTTTGAGCTGGGCTTCATGAACCGCAATATTTCACGCAGCATCGAGGGATTGATCGCTGGGCCCGTCCAGAGGGTCATTCATCATGTAGTTGGAGTTATCATGCGGCTGGTTACACTACCGTTCACATAAAGTCACCGTACCCTCTTAAGTAGAAGCACCGTGTAACGCTTTCATGAATAATCATATATTAATAATCGTTATTTCGTACAGCAGATGCACAGAAACACTATTAATTGATGCAACAACAACAGTACACACGAGAGCGAAAAAGAAACATATAAAACAGTCTATGATAAACTAATTTCAATTGACATTGCTTCAGCAACGACAGTGAATATTCGTCTCTAATAGAAATAAGATCATGGCGAAAATCTCATGTTCAGAAATAACATGGTGGCGTTACCTTATAGTTGGAGTTATTAATTCATTCGCTATAAGTGGACCGCGTGAATTCAGTAACAAGCAGAGCCACCAGCATAATTGTTTATTCTGCAGCTGAGTTCCGATGCATGCACACAGCACATTGTTCCCATTGTTTGCTACGCGACAGGTTAACATTGCAAGTGAGACAAGCAGATGCCCGTGTTTGTCTTCATGTATTTTATAAATTATACTCGCTATTCATGTTTGCACTATAATACTAGAATGTTCATAGACTTTCGCATTATAACAATATAAAAAGGAAATGCTTGGGTGTAAGAAACAGCTAATCTGCGTTAGGTGAGATGGTGTAGCGTCTCAATATTATACAAATGGCTTTGGATAAGGTGGCATTTTATCCCCTACAGTATTGAATGTGTATTGGGAGGATCTTTCAAATCTGTTAATGAAATTATGAATGATATTAGTATGAACCATGTTTTTTTATGCGGATAACCTATTTGTGACGTCGCCTTGGGCCAATGGGTTACAAAAACTGCTTGATCTTTATTGTCGATTCCGATTTAGTGTTCAACTAATCGCAATACATATGCATAATGTCTCAACCAAAGACTGGTAAACTGTTCTGTTCCTCAGTATTGTTGAATAGTAAGCAATTGCAACTGTTGAAAAATCGAAATATTAAGGATTTATGATAAAAAATGATAATGATGATATGTTGGGTTACTACATGTTTGATATGGTCTGTCAAACTGTCCTGAACAAACTTTCTACAAATGCTCAATGCAAATAAATTTCTAAAATCTACTGCATTGCTCATTATTGTATATAATTGTGAGTTCATTTTACTCAACATTCGCTTAAAAAAGTCAGAGTTACTAGCGATGCCATGTACCAACATTGAAGTTTAGCATAAGTAGACAGCGCTAGTCATATGTTCGCCTCATTTGTATGTTCAAATATATATACATATATATATATGCATATATAAATATATATATATAAATATATATACATATATAATATATATATATATATATATATATATATATATATATATATTTATATATATATATATGCATATATATTTAAATACATATATATATATAAATATATATGTACATATATGTGCATATATATATACATATATATTTATATATATATATAAATATATATATGCATATGTGTGCATATATATATATGTGCATATATATTTATTTGTAAATATATATATATATATATTTGCATACAAATATAAATATAAATATATATATATATATAAATGTATATTTATATGTAAATTTATATAAAATGTTGCGAATAATTATATATGTATATATATATGTATATAAATGAATATATATGTTTATTTATATATATATATATATAAATTCAAAAATATATATATACATACATATATTTAATAATATATATATGTAATAAAAATATATATAATAATAATATATATATAATATATATATACATACATATATTTATATATCCATTAATTTATATTAATATGCAAATATACATATATATATATATTCTTGTAAAACAGTAAACCATTTAAAACAAAGCACTTAAACGAATATTGTTCGTGCTGTAGATGGTAGGAAGTTTGATGGAAAATCACCCAAAAAGCAAGCTCATCTTAATTGCAGTAAATATTGTAGGATTATATAAGGCTTTGATAATCGTTTAAAAATAAGTAAAGACCTAATTTAACTGTGTATAGCAGACGTTTGTGCTGTTCATAGCACCATTGCGGAAAGTTTTGGCTGCGTCAGCATCAGTATCAGTCATCATTGACAACGGCAGGAGACCTTAGTCCAATCTCTCTACTTGACAATGTATCAGAATAAACACATTCACATTACCCTCAACAACCCGTTACAGCGTCACAGGGCTCATAACTCGCGTTTCAAGTTCGCGTTCGTGATTACTTTACATTGACCATTAAGAGCGCACGTGGCATGTTAAACCAAACGACAGTCTATTGATTCGCATAACAAGCCTGTACTTCCCAATCTTTGTGTGGGGAATATATTGCCGAAATCTACATACTCAAGCTCATCTTATTGTGAGTGATTGGGGTTTTTCATCATCGCATCGCCTGTATGATATTCATGATGGCCACTCACAAATGACTCACGACTGTTGCGTTATAGGTCACATCACGACTGTGATGGATGAAGTTAATTGCTGTGACTGGATATCCTTTTAGTGTCATCGTCAGTTACGACCAAGCCCATTAGTCAAAATCATATTTCACCGCCACACTGATAGAGGCGAGAGTTAGCAATGGTCCTGTTATACTCCTTAGCCGGAGTTTAATGGGTCTCGCCTTTGCTTAATTAGATTGTCGACATACATCTGAATGAACTAAGCAACGATTTTCGAGATATGATAGTAACGATCGTATCTCTTTGCGTGCAGTTTATATAGAATTGCCCAGTGACAAATAAAAGGTAGACAGAGAGAGCTTAAGACATGAGTCCCAGGTCGTGTTTTCTGTAGATGTTTATATTTTGTGATTTTGTTGGGTTTCGTACATTTGCTATATACAGGTAATAATAAGTTCACACCAATGGCAGTAAGCCTTTGACTTCCCACTTCTAAAACGCGCTCTTACAAAGAAAATGTTCATGTATAGAATACCATTATATTCTTCAAACAGTTGCCATATGAACGAAACTGGACCGATTTACCAGGTTGATCATGTGACACCAAGCCGCAGCTATCGAAGATGTTGATAACCAACCGTCATGCTCTGTGCGTCTTATCTCAATATCAGTAGCAGCTTCAAACTCCGAGACTGTTCCTTGGTTGGATATAACACATGTGCCAAGCACTATCTTTTCATTCGTGGGTCGACTGATTAAGGCATCTGCGTGAACATTCCTTTGCCAATAATTCGAATTCAACATGAATTGAACTCTTCCATCCCAATGTGTTTCAATCTAATGTGTCAGCAAAACATCTGCATTGATTTGGTCATCATAGTGTGCTGCTTGTTTAGTTCCCAAGTTTTTCATCTCATTCGAATTTCGAAATGCAGCTTCACGATATTGCATTAAGCATAAATATCACGATATTGCATTAAGCAGCAATATCATGACATTGTGTAAGGCAGAAAAATTACGATATTACATTAAGCAGGACTATTACGACATTGCATTAAGCAGAAATATCACAATATTGCATTAAGCAGAAATATCACGATATTGCATTAATCAAAAATATCACGATATTGCGACAAACAGAAATATCCCGATATTGCGTCAAACAGAAATATAATGATATTGCATTGAGCAGAAATATCACGATATTGCAGCATTAACGTGTAAATTAGTTTTTACTATCGAGTTGTGCAACGCGTATTATACCTAATTAAAGCTGTATATCATATTGGCATGAGATGAAATACTTGAAAACTTTTCTCAAACACAAGGAGCAATCACTTGATGATTCATTAATCTAAACACAAATATTCACCAATATTTCCACCAATCATTAATCAAACATAAATTATTATTATTCTTCTTCTGACAGGTTGTCCATAATTTGCTCCACAGAACAATGAATTCCATGTGGATCACAGTGAGTGGCATTTCACTTTTAACCGTAATGTTAGAGCACTGCACGGCCAATAATGGTACGGCGAGGTTGGAATATAAATCCATGGGACTGACCTAGATTGAACAAATATGGATCACGCAGAAAATACCAACTAGTTAATTTCAAGCTGTGATCCAGCAACGCGTTGTAACATTAACCATCGCTGATCCGGTTATTATTACTGTTGCAGATCATTACATTGGTAACGCTTTCAATTACTTAACGGGATGCCGACATTTGGCTGGTGACAGATTAATTGTTCAACAGAAATATATTTCCCCATTTTCGTTTATCACTCTATCATAGAGTTGCCGCCGTTATATCAACGATATATCAACGAGTCATTTCATTGAAATGGTGAGTTGAAAGTACCCCATCTGCGCCTTATTCTCAAACTGCGTAAATGTTTATCACAAATAAGTTATCATTTTGAAAAAGGCGTATTTTGTCTTGATTGTTGTTTTGTTGTTTTGTCCACCTTTGTTCTATACAGCGTTGCTCAGCTGACAGTTATTTGATGATGATAATTTTGCTGCTTTCGCTGCTATATATATATGTAAATATATATATATATATATATATATATATATATATATTATATATATATAATACATATATAAATATATATATATATAAATACATACATGTATGTATATAATATATATATATGTACAAGTATATATATATATATATATATATATATATATAAATATATATATATATTTATAAATATATATATATATAATAAATATATATATATAAATATATGTATATATATCATATATATGGGCTTGTTGCGTTTAGCATGTATATATATATATATATATATATATATATATATATATATATATATATATATATATATATATATATATATATATATATATATATATATATATATATATGTATATTCATATACATGGGCTTGTTGTGTTTAGCAAGAGTATTTGCTCCGCTACAAAATCTTTTTTTGCACACCATAACCTACGGATCTGATCAAACAAAGTAATAAACTAACGTTTCGGCTTGCTATTATATCAATAAGCACAAAAGGGGTCATATGAGATCAGCATATTTTAATATTTGACCAATCCGCTGGTCTATCCATGTTGCATATTGTCAAACGTTCAACATATAACTCATATAATGACTACGCGTAAGTATATGGGCAACAACTATTAATTCGTGTCAACAGCCAAATAAGCAAGATTAAATTCAAGTACCTCTGCTCTGGTAAATGTCAAATATGGAAGATTCTTTTGCTTGCGATGTATTTTTAGGATTCAGGTTTCGAATGAAAAATACCAAGTGCGTGACCTTCTTTGGACAAAGCTGCGTCCTCGGGGGTTCTCCTTTTATCTGCCTCTTACGTGAAGTAACATGAATTTCAATTACTTAAACCACAAGAGGGAAGTCCTTCGCAAATATAGCCATCCCTGGAATAAATGGGGTATTTGTTAACATCTGATGTTGCTTCCCACCCGTGTAATTCGACAGATGCGTTGCGACAGGTTTTTTTTTGTCACCAGGAAATGTTATTCACTGTTGCTACGCCTTTAGAACGAATAACATTACTTATTAAGGTCATATAGATCAGTCGTGGTTCTGGTGCATTCATAATCAGTATTTAATATTACCCACATAGAGTAGAATAATGTGACAAGATGATGAATTTAATGCCAGCTGTAAGCGATCAACGATTCACAGTCCTCCAATGAAAAATTATAATGCCCACAAAGCACGAGCAAAATTAAAGCGCACTGACGTCATGCGTATATTACCCGCAAGTAAAAACCATAATTAACCGGGCAACAATAACTGCCGCACAATGACGCCTGTAAGTGTCCGTCTCAAATACATGGTTGCAAAATATGATGCTTGACGGATTTGTTTAATGGGATTAAATAGAAATGTATGCAAATCACGAACGGTCATAATACGTGTGTATGACAGGGCATTACTAAATCAACTTGGATATTTGATTAGAGAGAGCACACGCAGATATACATAGGGTCACACATGTTGCCCCAAAATTGCATATATATATATATATATATATATATATATATATATATATATATATATATATATATATATATATATATATATATATATATATATATATATATATATATATATATATATATATATATATATATATATATATATCTATATATATATATATATATATATATATATATATATATATATATATATATATATATATATATTCAAGTACAATGTGTTATTTAAAGTTACCTAATGTTGTTTTGCGAATTAGATATGAGGATACGGCGGCAAGGTGTAGATAATAAATGAACGCAGCAAGTGGCACTGTCCTTGTCTTGTTAGTGACAATACTGCCTGAGAAACCCGAACGACATTTGTCATGCTCACAAGTTCGACAAGCGGCTGGCTTAATATTTGATGTGCTTCGTGCCTTGAATTCTAGAGCTGACCGTGTTCCATGGGTAATGAGTAAATTTACTACTCATATGCAAAAGTACACTCGTGTCTATAAGTCAGTCTAATAATTTACAATCAGCCTATGAGCATTCTGTCTTCTTGCAAGCAATGATGCAAGAGACGTTTGGCACATTTACTGATTGATAGTCCTGGCCAGTAACTATTCCTCATTTCATCCAAGCACCATGAAAAGCACATGGAAAATATCAGCGCGAACCGTCCTAAGGACCTATTGACAAGTGAATGCAAATGCATTGTGCTCTTATAATCTAAAACCAACGATTGCAATTGAAAATGCTGATTTTGAGAGAAATCTATTGATTACTATTATAATTCGGCTCTGTGGGAAGAATATCGGAAAAATGAAAGACGCCCTACCGTGGTCCTGCCATTGTGTCAAAATCAGGTATATGATAGCATTATGTATCGTTGCGTCCATGGCATCGCTCTCTGAAGCTAAAGCAATTGCTTAGGAAACAGTTTAAATCTGAACTACCCGCCTTGTCTGCCATAGTTTCAGTGTCCTGTATTTTTTGCGAGCGTTACTATTACCACATTCATATATGATATACAGCAAAAATGAGATTTCTATTTCATCTTCAATTTTTGAATCAGATAGAACATGTTTGGATTATTGCATGTGTCAGAGTGAATATTCATAATTTTGCATTCGTAGAGTTTAGCTGAGTAGCTTCTGTTACCTGAAATACTGGACTTTTAACCTTTCAATGCATGACATGCTAGATACTCGTTCTTAGGACATACAACATAGGATAAGGATATGTGATTGCTTTATTCAGTAATTCAATTAAGAATCCATCGATCCAACATCATAGAAAGTTAAGAGTGTTAGAACAATATGTTCGCTACAAGCCAAAGCCCATCAATCGACGATGCTGTCTATCTTGCTGGTTTATGATTGGGTGACGTCATCGCACTCATACATCTATGAATAGTATGGCTACTTTGAATATAGGAGAATAGCGGATGATTCGTCGAAACTTTTGAATTCATTGAATCACGTTATAGCAAATTGACACAAGTTAATAACGGTAGCAGACATAGTAGTTGTTGTTGTAGTAGTAGTAGTAGTAGTAGTAGTAGTAGTGGCAGTAGCAGAAGTAGTAGTAGTAGTAGTAGTAGTAGTAGTAGTAGTAGTAGTAGTAGTAGTAGTAGTAGTAGTAGTAGTAGTAGAAATAGTAGTAGTAGTAGTAGTAGTAGTAATCATGATAGTAATAGTATCATATGTAGCGTTAATATCACCAATTTCAAAACGCGATATAAGAACAAAACTTACGGCAAATTGAACCCTCGACCGGAATTTAGCGTCAAGGACGAATTTGTTATTATGTGTAGCCATAAGTTGCTGTGTGATAAACAGAAAACCGCCACTATAAAATACATGCAAAATAATACACCTATCAGAGAGGACGAAATCATAAGTTATAATATGCTATTTCATCGGGCCACACAATTCATTTACTCCTCAAGTGTCACATATGAATGTCTTTATTACGATTGCAGCAGTAGCAGAAGCCTCTTCGATAGCCCAAGCCTGACGTTATCATTCGGAAGAATGTGTCGAATTGTTAACGATTAAAATATATAGTATATATCAGCCTCCAGAAGAAAGGAAATCCTAATAACTTGCACCCTCTCTGTTTTGAGTATCTGTGTTATTGCGGAAAATGTAGTTCATGATTAATTTGAGATTTATTGACTATGCAAAGCTATAGTTATGTTTATGTATAAGAATGCAAACAAAGCAAAGCGTACCATATCAATTTGTTTCATACATGAGCTATGCGTTTTTGATATAATTTACTTGTTGGGGTAAGTTTTATACATGCGCTGTAACGTCGCATAAAATTGAGAAATTTAATTTTGTATGCTCCAAATACTCATGCTAAAAAACAAAAATATCTTTTTGAACCACGTGGCTTTGTTGGTGCTATTGGGAGAGGCATCTGTTGATACTTATCAGATAACTAAAACCCATATCCGGATGGTGATTTCGCCAAAGAAATGTGTTTTGGACCCGTCGTTCACGAACTGATGAAGACGAAATTGTACGGCATAAAAAGTCAAGGACAGCTTATTTGTTGAATTGTGATAAATAGTTTGATCTGCACTAAGACAGATCAATTGTCACTTGGACGATTGGCCGCTGGAAGCGTTGAAACACAGTACTTAACCTCGCAATGAAATTGATTGCTTGTCAACATGTCAATGAGACTGCGGATGGAGGTGACAACAACAAGTATATCCTTCTGCGCATTCGACACATTTGCTTTCATTTGACAGATTGCATGATATCCAACATATTTAAGCGTTTATTAAGCCAAATCATTTGTGTTTATATTGCACTCAGAGCAACGTTAAGATAAAAAGAGTCTATCTGGTCGCTTATAAAGAAACCTAAAATTAAAATATCATTGGACAAAATTCTGTTTATTCTGAGCGATCAAGCCCAGTAAAATGGCGTTGATAAATGACCTTATGTCCTTGAAGCAGCTTTGATAAACCAAATAAATGTATCAATGATGGACCACATAGTTAATGAGAAATACAAAATAATCTCTTAACGGACAGGGCAATTACCACGCTGCATAAAAAATGCTGCCTCGAGCCCCTGTTGGCCTGCACGGCGCAGGAGGTCGTGCGGGGTCCTTACAGGACGTACCCACCCAAGTCTCCCACGCTGGAAAAAATCAAAAAGGCTCTTGACCTAGGCCTAAACGTATTTGGTTGGGATGGGAAAACCGTCATAGTCTACCGCATCAGCAAATACCCCGGCACCTGCATAAACCTCATGCTGATCGAGGACGACGGAGTATGCCATTACACCTGGATTAAAAGCCTACTGTACGACCAGACGAAGCACGAGTGCCGAAAATTCTTCTGCGAACGCTGCCTCCACGGTTACGCCTCCTCGGCCCTCCTCCAGGCTTACAAGCCAGAGTGTTCAGGGGTCGGCCAAACAGCCGTGCGGGTAGACATGCCAGAGGAGGGGAAAAACATCCTATCCTTCCAGAACTGGCAAAAGCAACTCCCGGCCCCCTATGTCATCTACGCAGACTTCGAGGCGCTCACAGTGAAGCTCCCAGGACCAGCACTCAATCCAGAAAAGAGCAATACCCAGAAGACCCAGGAGCACCAGAGCTGCGGGTTCGGCTACATAGTGGTCCGATGCGATTGAAAGACCTCGCCCCCAGTCATCTACAGGGGAAAAGACACTGTGGAGAAGTTCCTTAAAGCCTTACAGCAGGAGGGGAAAAAGATCAAAGCAGTTCTCTAAGCCAGTCCCCATGCGGATGACCCGAGACGACAAAAGAGTCCAAAAGACTGCAACCCAATGCCACGTCTGCAGCAAGCCACTACTCATCAAACGGGTCTGCGATCACTGCCACATAACCGGCATGTACATAGGGCCAGCCCATAACGCCTGCAATCTAAAGCTTAGGCTGAGCGCCAAGACAACCCCCATCACCGTGGTCTTTCACAACCTGAGGGGCTATGACTCCATCTCCTAATGCAAGGCATAAGCAAGGAAGACCAGCCTAAAGCCGTACGGCCTGGATCCAGCACACTACAATACAAGCCCAGGCCTCTCCTGGGACGCTCTACTCCATAGCACAGGGGTAAAACTTCTCACCGACTACGACAAGCACCTCTTCATCAAGAAGGGTCTGCCTGGAGGATTAAGTATGGTCTCGCGGCGCCACGCCGAGGCGAACAACCCGTACGTAAGAGACTTCGACCAGGACAAGCCCACGAGCTATATCCAGTACCTCGATGCCAACAACCTCTTTGGATGGGCAATGAGCCAGGCCCTACCTACCTCAAACATTTAATGTGTGGACCGGCCAGAGCCGCTCTCCAGACTAGTCCGCACCCACCCAGACGATGCCGAGACTGGGTACATCCTTGAGGTGGACTAAGAGTATCCAGCTGAACTTCACGACGTCCACAACGACTACCCCCGTTGACCCAGAGCGACTCCTTTTCAAGACTGAGTGGCTCTCAGACTATCAGAGAAACCTCCTTAACGAATATGGCGGCCACTGGGTCGAGAAGCTGGTCCCAAACCTTAGGAATAAGGAGAAGTACGTACTCCACTAGAGGAACCTCAAACTGTATCTGGCCCTGGGGATGAGGCTGACCAAGATCCACCGTGCCCTATCCTTCACCCAAAGCCCCTGGGTAGAACCCTACATCCGGAAGAACACAGATCTCCGCAAGGCCCCATCCAGCGACTTCGAGAAGGACCTATACAAACTAATGAACAACTGGCAAGACCATGGAGAACCTCCGCAAGCGGGTTGACGTGAAGCTGGTCCGAGCTGCAGACAGCAACAAAATAAGAAAGCTCATTGCCAGCCCAGCCTTCGCCCACCAGAAAATATTCGACGACGACCTGGCCGCCATCCACATCCACAAGGCCCACCTGGTCCTCAACTGCCCAGTCTACGTGGGAATGTGCATACTCGATCTGTCCAAGCACCTTATGCATGACTATTACTACAACACCATGAAGTCCCAGTACGGCCGCATGGTCAACCTACTCTACACCGACACCGACTCCCTCCTCCTGGAGATCCGCACACCAGACATCTACGCCGACATGAAAACAGGCGGTGACCTATTTGACACCAGCAACTACGACCCAGCCCACCCGCTCCACAGCAACGAGAACAAGAAGGTTCTATGAAAGTTGAAGGACGAGTGCGGTGGTGTACCCATCAGAGAGTATGTAGGCCAGCGTCCAAAGATGTACTCCATCCTGATGTCGACCAGGGAGGAAATCAAGAAAGCAAAGGGCGTAAAAAAGGTTGTGGTCAAGAAACACCTGCGCCATGCCCAATACCTTGAATCACTGTTCGACCAGAAGCGGTTCCGCCATGGGATGAACATGCTCCGAAGTGACAGCTACAAAATATATGGGCTGCACGTTAATAAGGTGTCTCTATCCCCCTTTGATACAAAGCGATGGATAGCTCCGGGTGGTGTACACAGGCCTACGGACATAGCCGCACCCAGGCCTACCACCCAGCGTTGACCGCCGGCAGACAGGGTGTATCGTATTCAACCGTGAGTGTAAACACGAATGGCAACTGAGGGGTGATGGTGAACTTCCCGCATCACTGTTGGACACCTTTCCCTCACCCTCTACCCCCTCCGCAATCAGGAGGTTATCCACCTTCTCACATATGCCGGCTATAGTGAAACTGGGGGTGGCCTGGGGAGAGGGTACAGGAGCGATCTTCCTGGCCTGAGGGGTTTGGGTGTGGGAGCAGCACCACCCGGCGGACGTGGGGGCTTGGTCTTCCTAGCTCGAGAAGGTTTATCTAGCACGCCTTCCTCAGTCGATACAGTCTTAACGCGAGTCACCATTCGGGCCTTCCTGCTCTCAAGCCTCTTCTTCTTACGAAAGAGGTTGTGGTTAACCCTTTCGTATCCACAATTCATACATAATTTTAGGTTATTTTTAATGCCCTTCGATTTACGATCCCCCGCTTAATCTTAAACCTGTGCATTGCGCAAAAGTCAAACTTACTGGGCCTGTCACAAGGTTCTTTCTTCCCGAATAATATCCAGGGGCACATTCCAGTTTCTTCCATTACTACCTATCTGCCTTTTGTTTAATTGGTAATACAGTCTGGTGGTAACTGGGTATCGGCGGCACCACAAGCAGCTTCTCCTTTACAAAGCCACGGAGGGGTCCATCCAACAAATAGTAAAGTACGGACTCACCAGATTTAGTGACAGAGCATCCAATCCGGTAAACATTGAGTGACCACACAGGGTCAGTGGCCCGCCGGCGCTGGTCTTGCTCTGCCTCACCAGGCTGGTAGAGGTAGCGAACGCCAACATCAGAGGGGAGCTTTTGCTCTTTGACCCCCAGCGGGCGCCCTGGTATGACTGCCGAGGGCGTGTGTGAAACTCGCTTTGCCTCTATAGCATCTTTAGGTTTTTTTCCAGTCAACAGGATCACCTCATTATTTATTGCAGGGACTACAGCCTGCAATCGAGAAACCCACTCAGTTGATCGTTTTCCAGTATCCTTTAACTCTACAGCATACTGGTGTCCAAAGAGCCGATCAGCAACGGTGCGGTTATAGCGTTCCACTTTACCCTGGTCTCGATGGATATTCACACGGCCACGCCTGACTGACACTCCATGATTTACTAACAGCTGATTCGCGTCTCCCATAAACTCCCGTCCGGAGTCCAACTGAAGTAGGTTAGGCCAATGCAGCGGTCCTCGCTTGTAAATCCTTTCGAGCCCACCTGCGACCTCTTAAGCCTCTTTTGTAGTCAATGGCTTGGCCGCTTTGTAGCGCGAGGCAACATCCACCATCGTTAGTGCATACTTGTAAGTCCGGCGCTTAACAACGTCATGAGGAAGAAATAAGAGATCAGCTTGGTGAACCTCATTAGGGACAGTCACATCAAACGTTGGTCTGGGAATGTGTTTTAGCGCTGGCAGGTAGATTTGCCATATAGCTTGCTTTGTTAGCCACCCCCTGGCAACTTCGTCAGAAACCCTCGCTTCTGTTGCAAGCTTCTTGATAGCTGTTATGCCTTTCAAGTAGCCCTTAGGACTATAGTAGCTCTTTTGCATGCGCTGATCCATACAAAGTAAACGCCTGGGTCTCCAAATTACCTACTTAGCAAGCCTGTTTGCAACCAGCCCAGTCGCAGCCATACCCAGTATAATGAACGCCACCTCATGCCCTTTTTGACCATCTGAGGGCTCGTAGAAGTCTGAAAGCTTGTCAACAGATTTACCTGTCAAGATGTAGTACTCACGCATAGCCTCGTTCACATCCCAAAAAGTATGCTTGTCATGTCCCTGGCGGCGGAGTTGCTCATTGATGAAGTCTCAACGCTCAGTTCGCTTCTTGGCCCATGCTGCCTGAGCAGATTGAAGCTGCTCAATTGCCATATCATGGCGTTTACGTTCCGCGTTCACTTGGCTGCCTCGTAATTTAGAGAATAAAAAGTTGCTCCCAGAGAATGCAAGGGCGTTAACAAGAGCACCCCAACAAGTAAAGTGATTGTGTATATCAACTGGTAAGATTCCTTGTTTAATTAGCATATCCTATGTAGCAATGGCTAGTGATACATCGGCAACAGCCATAGCTAGGTAGCGTGGGGTGAAATCAAGAGTCCCGCCACCCAGAAGCATCTTACCAAGTCTGACATAACCTATTGATATACTGGAAACAACTGCACCGTGGTACAGCACGTTGACCAGTATTTTTCCATCAGTTATTGGTGTTGTCATCTTATTCCCTGTTAAACGGATCCTTTAAATGAGCGTCCGGAGGTGCTGACTTCGCTGGCTCTCCCCTAGAACAGCCTGTTTAGGGGCGGAGGCCACTAGTTTCTGCTTGTTACAATACAATGCTAATCCAAACACCCCAACAAACAAAGGTGATGTCGCCCACGCCGGCCAAGACTGAGTCGAACCCATCTGCCTTGTGGCGGACACCCCCTTCACCGCCTCAGTCAAACTGGGGGGGCCGATTTTCAGACTGTAGGGCGGACTTAGCCTCCCGCAGCTCTCTCAGAAGTCTATTTTGATTAGCTTCTGGCTCGCCCTTGAAGCAGTGGTAGAAAGCCCTCAAGTGGTCATGGAGCTGCTTCCCTTGGTCAACCACGTACACCTTCGACTCGTTCTACACCCATGACCGCGTTTGATAGGCCTCGTTAAAACGTATGGTAGGGCAGAGAATTACAATATGCTCGAAGGCACCGAAGAAGGGCCCTTCAAGTAGGTCGAGGATGAATGCGGTTTTCCCACACCCTGTATGCCCACAAACAATTGCCGAACAGGGACCATCTGGAAATGTAAACTTAGTTTTCGGTTTTATCAAATACTTGTTAGTAGACTGCATATAGACGTTCAATGCGCCGCCGCCTCTGACTTTTTTGTGATCTAAATGGTGACACCCTCAGACGCATTCTCCAAGGCCTTACCACTACCATGCAGTTGGTCGTCATCACTCGTTCTTAAGTCGAGCCACAGAGCATACTTACTGGTTAGATACTCTCCTAGGGAAACGTCCGACAGGACTTTTACTGCTATTGCTACACTGGGGTCTCATTTGCTCGTTGCTGCAAAGGCCTTGTTCACCTCATCCCACTGATGGTAGCCCCGCATGCCCTGGGCCTAAAGTTTGTTGGGGATGCCCTCAATGGTCACCTCGGTAATCTTTGGGTTGTAGAACGACTCTGTTTTCCTGGCGAATGAGGCGCCCTGGGGGTCTTCAAAGAGCAGTAGGATGCCCTTCATGCTGCGAGCCGGCACGTTCAGATTGATGTTCCACAGTGTATCTCTTTTATTGTATACAAGCTTTCTGTGACGAAGTACACAGTCGTACAGAATCGATAGCCGACCTGTGTACTGGGTGCGTATCATACGGGCCAACTCTGTTTGGGTAACCATGTCATACTCCAGTGAGATGCCATCAATTTTGTAGCTTGCGTTTGTGTCGCTTGTTGCGTGAATTACGCGGTTGTAGTCGTTGAACGTGAGCTCGTATTCCAGTCTGTCATCAAGCGCGCTCTTGTAGAACGGCATGTGACTCTCGAGGAGTTCAAAGTCAAGCGGAACGTAGAACCTGTTACTATACAAATCGGCTGAAAAAGGTTACACAATTATACAAAGTTTAAACTTGCTAGAGGAGAGTTACGTTTGAAGGACTACCCTGACTTACGTATTACACATTCTCGTACTAAGGCCCTGCTTTCACTTCAAACAAAAGCTAGCAGACAGGGTGGGGGGCCTGCAGAGCTGAAAGACCTGCGGCATGTCTGTTTTGAGGCTGCCTCTGTAAACCGTGAACGTCTGCAAACCCAAATTAACCGCATCAGGGAAACGATCAACAGAATTCTTAGCTAGCTGAGCGTGTGCCCACCCTGTTCCGGGAGCAAGGCATAACAATCTCCTCCATTCCCACTGCGGTTGGATTGGAAATCGCGACCCTGGTAGTGGGTGGGCGACCATGTTGAGAGTGTTCTGGAACCACCATTGCCTATACTACTCTTTTGGGTCCCTTTGACCGCTCACGGGCTCATACCCATTAACTAATTAAAACAAACATAGAGTGTACAATATGTGTATTAAAGCTATTTGATGAAACTAAGGAATTTCAACAACTAAACTTTGGACACTTTTTTACTGGAATTGTATTTGTCTGAAAACGGGCAGCCAAGTCAATCAAAACAACAGGTGACATTTATCCTCTATCTTTCAGCCTCAGATGAATATTTCAAGTGGGCTTTCGAGTCTGTATTAAAGCATTTGCGCTGCTGTAATGTTGTAACAACTTCTCCATGTCTCTTGTGATAAACAGCATCTCGTTTCCATTACATACATAAACAATAAAGGTATGTGCCAATTTAGGGTTAGGGGCGAACAATCTAAGCTGTTGTTGATTTAGGAATGACAACAATAAAGCTGCAATGCAAAATACAGGATACGGATAGTTCTTGCTGGCTTAATCTGACGAGCACCACCGGAATAACCATTTCGATGATTACATTGACGTTTTAGCAGATCGTTGTAAGGATACGACCTCGGTTAAAATAGCAGAAGTAGCTTTCATGCTGGCGCAAACACCATTTGGTGGTAAATAGCTTAAGACATACATGGTGAACGGAACAACAGCAATGAGAAAAGCGTCAGTTTATGAATGTCCTATAAATAGCTCGATTAGCAATACAAACCTACGCGCCTCGTGGGAGTCGTTAGCGTTGCACGCGTCGATGCAGTCTTAAAAAAACCGACACCAGTAACGGTCTGCCTACTCACTGTAGTGTACCGAGCCTATTTTAATTACTTCCATATTATCCAGCAGATGGCGCTCTACGTTACGCTGGTTGGTTAGATATAACTTACCTGTGCCGGCGAGAGATAAGATAATGGTGAAGACTTCTACACTCACAAGACTCAATCCTACACCACCCGCCTCATACGAGCCTCATTACAAGCCGTCACTACTGTCTACTGGTTATTTCCAAACATCGCTACCAAGGCCTCATGCTGCCCCATTATACGAGCCTCATCACAAGCCGTCACTGCAGTCTACTGATTATCCCTATCAACTCTCTGCTGATATATTGCCACCTTATGGCTCAATTTATCACTTGCAGCATCAAAGCCTGACGAAGCGTTAAGGGCTCTTGTGTGATAGATTAATCTCGGTTAGTGATTGATAGATGTGCATCAAAATATATGATCAAAGGCAAAGATATATCCATGACTAAGCTTAGCAGCAACATAATCATTCATGGGTTATGACTTGTTATGGAGGGTAAGCTGATTCTTTCGTTTAAGAAGGTTTCGTGTTTGTAATGTCGTTCAAATGAACACTTACAATGCACCCTATACCAATGTTCAATATAGCAACGCATCTGGCTTCCTTGTGCAATATAACGGTTTGTGATTTCGTTTACTAGTTGCCACGAAATCAATACGCTGCAATCAGTGGACAAAATAAGATAAGCAACAACGGAGCCTGCTGAATATATAATGTAGGCCTAGAAAATTTCTCTTCGTGATGGACTTGGGTGAGTGTCTTTCATCAACGACATTAGCAACTACAGTAACTAAGTTACACTCGATCCAGGATGGAGATTTATAAGAGTCGTCTTTATTAAAGCAGGGAATGTGAAGCTGTGTGTGAATCGATGTAAGCAGCGCACTGCTTTGTCTAAACATCACGAGTCGCTAGAAGCAGTAAATGTTGCATCGTAATACTGCCACATCAGCAGCAAATGCACATTTCCTTCGGGAACATGCTTTGAATAGATCTCTTTTATGCGATTGACGTATGTATCTTTTTCCCCCAAATGTCCATTGACACCTAAGCCTCAAGCGTAGAGCTACCCTCTTGTGCAAGCCCTCGTCTTACTTCCAGTAATTTAATCAACAAGTCGCCTTATCTGATTGTCTAGACGTGAGGAGCTTGTGGAAGCATGGTGTTCGTGCTGCATTTACCGATAATTATAGCGGTTCTTTTTCCGTGTCGGCGCTTACATTCATAAGATCTTAGAGCAATGTGTGCATGGCGCATTAGTAATCATCGGGGATTATCCTGTAAAAAGCAGATGCAATCTTTAATTGTACATACAAACTGTTTGATAGTGTTAAAATGGTGGTCGCTCCAACCAATGTTTTAAGTAAATGGCTTTAAAATTGTGGCGTAGTATCAACTGATTACATTAAACATAATTGGTTATTAATTGATTAGCTCATTACAATGATATGGTGGAATAAAGCTACAGGATAACTCTAACCTGATGATTGTGGGAGGCAGCTCTACCATTGCATAATAAACGGATATCAAATAAAAAGGCCTCCGACAACTTTCTACTGCACAAGCGCGGGGTGTTGCTGGCGCTTGCAACTACAACATAAAGCTATTAGCCATTCGGCATGGCTGCATTGTATCACACGTGGGAATCGTGACAGCATTTGACTTAAGTAAGATCCATCACGTGTCGCTCCGATCTTCTTTTAACTTTTAATATCTAACACCATCAACTAACAGATCATCAGACAACGCCTACCGACGTTGAACGTGACGCATCGCGTCGATCGTTTAACATCACTCTTAAAAACAGGCCTTAGGTAATTATCATTAACTAAAAAGCACATCCATTTTAGCTGTGTGACAATTACTCAAAAATTCTTTAACCGAAAACACATGCCATATAATCAATTAAAAATCGACTGGCTGTTTCCCATTTCTGGGATTCGCAGTCGTCTTTGGTAGTTTTACCTTTTTGATTTTGTTAAGGGTTTTCCATGGCATTCTTAGATACCACCTGTGATTAATATAAATGAGATAGCAAGTTCTCATAATTGGCTCCATTTCCATAGCCATTAAATCCATTAGCAGCAGCTCGGAATGTTGACAGGAAACACGAGCTGAATGGAATGAGGTTATATCTCAACTGATCCGTAGCAAGACCAAAGTTAAGAAGTCCGAAGAAATAGATGGCGGAGATTAAGTCGCATGAACTCTTCCTGAATTTGAGACAGATCGCTTAGGAGAAAAACTATTATCGTGTTTTTATAACGAATGTTCACGTTCCAAAAGTTATCCTCTGGGTATACTCCTTGCATGTCTGCATCGTGACCTTACCTTACCTTATACCATTATGTTTTCCTTGGCTGGCTAGATCATTGAACGATGCAAGTGCCCAACTAATTATTAAGCAGCCTATTGATGACAGCTTATCTAGGGTCCCATTTGTCAATTGTTAATAATCTATCAGTCAATGTTCATTAGAATGACCGTTTCGTTTTCAGTTTTTGATTATTTGCTGTACCGCAAACACATATACTGATGATTAAACTGAATTCACTATTATCCTTCCTTCGGGATACTGATCGTACATGTATGCTACAACACACTTTATAAATGGTCGTTCCCATGTTGATTTTCGTGCAGGTATAATCGTGCTCGTATACTTGTATACTCGAATAAGTTGCTATTGTGTCGAACGGGTTATTTCGCGAAGTTAATCAAATTTCACTATTATTTCGCTGCTTGTACATTTTTCGTTGGGTCAAAATGTCTCATGCGCAATAATTTTGCTCGCATCACCGCGTATGAACACCTATTGTGGTCCATTTGGAGGCACTTGGCAAGGCCGTAAACTCTCTATACATGTAGACCAGATGACGGTAAGATATATCTTTCTGCTGCAATATTCAGTAAGCCCTGAAACATTCGTCTGGTGGCACTCTCATAGTTGTGAGTATCAAAGGCTACATCGGCGATAGTGAAATTACATCTCAGATTTATTATGGTCGTCAGACAACATTTCACTCAGTACATATTACGACCTGATTAAAGTTCAAGAACGTGACGTATCGCCTTGGGGTCTATCGCGTCAGTGATTTCGCTAAATGTCTCCAAATGACTAATGGCGTAATTATTGAACCTCAGTAAAATTAATATCAGGGCAAAGCGGGCTTTTGCAGTTATCTTTTGAGCTGGGCTTCATGAACCGCAATATCTCACACAGCATCGAGGGATTGATCGCTGGGCCCGTCCAGAGGGTCATTCATCATGTAGTTGGAGTTATCATGCGGCTGGTTACACTGCAGTTCATATAAAGTCACCGTACCCTCTTAAGTAGAAGCACCGTGGAACGCTTTCATGAATAATAACATACTAATAATCGTTATTTATTAAAGCCGATGGACAGAAACACTATTAATTGCTGCAACAACAGCAGTACACACGAGAGCGAAAAAGAAACAAAAAAACCAGTTACGATAAACTAATTTCAATAAACATTGCTTCAGCAACGACCGATGCTGAATGCAAATGAATTTCTAAAACCTACTGCAATGCTCATTATTGTACATAATGTGAGTTCTTTTACACAACTATCGCTTAATAAAGTCAGATTTACTAGCGATGCCATGTACCAATAATATAAGTTTAGTAAAGTAGACAGCGCTAGTCATATGTTCGCCTCATTTGTATGTATAAATATATATACATACATATATATGCATATATATATGTATATATATATATATATATATATATATATATATATATATATATATGTATACATATATATATGTATATATATACATATATAAATACATAAATATATGAATATAAGTATGCATATATGTGCATATATATATATATATATTTATATATATATATATATATTTATATATAAAAATATATACATACATATATATTTATATATATATAAATATATACATGCATATATGTGCATATAAATATATGTGTATATATATTTATTTGTAAATACATATATTGATGTATATATATATATTTGCATACAAATATATATATATATAAATACATATAAATATAAATGTATATTTATATGTATATTTACAAAATGTTGCAAATATATATATATATATATATATATATATATATATATATATATATATATGTATGTATATATATATATATATTTATATATATATATATAAAATTCATAAATATATATATATATAACATATATTTAATAATATATATACGTATTAAAATGTATAAAAGGGAATTATATATATAAATATGAATACATAAATATATGTATATATACATGAATATAAATTTATATTATATACAATCTATATATATATATATATATATATACATATACATATATATATATATATATATATATATATATTATATATATATTTTTTTCCACACCAGATCAGGAAGTCTGTAAACACGGTTAACTAATCACACACAGATCAGTGTGGATTCAACGTTCAAAGATACCGATTATCTTCGATGCATCTATCACAAAATATCCTCAACGTTCAAAAGATACCGAAGAATCTTCGAAGCCTGTCTTATCCTACATATTCAATTCGAGCTGTTAAGAAAGTTGTAAAACCTGTCCTAATCCTACATATTCAATTCGAGCTGTTCGCTGGATAGTCTTGTAAAACAGTAAACCATTTGAAACAAAGCACTTAAACGATTATTGTTCGTGCTATAAATGGTAGAAATATTGATAGAAAAGCACCCAAAAAGCAAGCTCATAATATTTGCAGTAAATATTGCAAAATTCTATAAGGCCTTGATAATCGTTTAAAAATAAGTAAAGACCTAATTTAACAGACGCCAGTATGATATTAATTACCATCGATATCCTACTTAAAATGCTACTAGACGATGGATGGCCACTCACAAATGAACTCACGACTGCTGCATTAAAGGTCACATCACGACTGAGATGGATGAAGTTAATTATTGCTGTGACTGGATATCCTTTTAGTGTCAGCGTCACTTACGACCAAGCCCATAAGTCAAAATCATATTTCACCACCACACTGGTAGAAGCGAGAGTTAGCAATGGTCCTGTTATGCTCCTAAGCCGGAGTTTAATGGGTCTCGCCTTTGCTTAATTAGATTGTCGACATACATCTGAATGAACTTAGCAACGACTTTTCGAGATATGATCGTTACGGTCGTATCTCTTTGCGTACAGGTTATATAGAATAGCCCAGTGACAAATTAAAAGTAGACCAAGTGAGCTTAAGACAGGTCGTGTTTTCTGAAGATGTCTAAATTTTGTGATTTAGTTGGCTTTGCTATATACGGGTAATGATAAATTCACACCAGTGGCAGTAAGCGTTAAACTTCCCACTTCTAACACGCGCTCGTACAACAGTTGCCATCTGAACGAAACTGGACCGATTTACAAGGTTGATTATGTGACATTCAATGATATTTGCAAATGCACAAAGCCATGGATATTGATATTTGTTTCTTGACAAATAAATTCAACCGGTGATATGGACGCGATTGATTGATTTACAAATGATATTTGCAAATGCACAAAGCCATGGATATTGATTCTTTACAATCTGTTCAAATAATATTCAACCGTTGACTTCAAACGAATACACAACTCGTACCATCCGGTTAACACCTACATATTGAGCTTGACATCCTTTCCCTGTGTGTAATATCACCAGTGCTACTTTCTCTGATACAATTTGTTAATAACGCTCTCTTGCACATCAAGGTCTCTGTTTCGTCATAAGCCATTCCTGATGCAGTTTCACATAATATGTGCTAAACAATGAAATCGGCTTAAGAATCATGATAGGTGTAACTAGAGTTGCAAAGCGCATTATGTTATACACAATATGATTCAACATCTCCACTGGATATGCTTCTATGGACATCATCATCATCATCATCATCATCATCATCATCATCAACATCATTATAACCATCACCATCATTAACATCATCATCATCAACAACGTCATCATCATCATCATCATCATCATCATCATCATCATCATCATCATCACATCATCAGCATCATCATTCATTAGCATCAGTATACTCAGCAGCAGAACATCCTCTACGTGGTCGTATTCTCACGGACCTAAGCAACAGACGATGCCTGAATGGAATAAACACCAAGCAGCAGTTATCTAAGGTGTTGATAACCAACCGCCCTGCTCTGTGCATCTAATCTCATTATCAGCTTAACACTCCTAGATTCCTTGATTAGATATAACACATGTGCCAATCATTATCTTTACACTCGTGGATCGACCGATTAAGGCATTAGCGTGTAAATTCCTATGCCAATAATTCTAATTTGGCAAATTATATTGTCACGGTATTACATTAAGCAGAAATATCTAGTAGACGTGGCCAATAGATAACGTGAATACTGTCAAGGCAAGTTTAAATGACAAATTCATTCTGGAATATCACAATAGTATGGACCAAATGCGTTGCGTGTTTAATAAAATCATCGCTGTTTCATCTCGGATCATGTCGCTGAGTTGAATGATCAACTGAGGATCTTGTGTGTTTTAGAGAGGAGCAAAACTGGAAGAGACATCGACGATTTCTCGTGTAATCATTAATCCTCTTTATGTTATCCTGCTGGTCTCTAAACCATCAAATATAGCAGGAAAATATCCACTTTTTTTGACTCAGTATGCAAATCACTTAAACAACGATTAATATGACGCATCAGTATAATACCGCTTCTTCAATATATCGAATGTAATGTCGGAAACCAAATGCTAACTCCTGTGCGACTGTTGAAAAATACGGGAGACTCTTGTACAACATGTTTAGCACATAAGTGGTAGGTCACTAAACAAGACAGTGCAGCATTAACGTGTAAATTAGTTTTTTTACTATCGAGTTGTGCAACGCGTATTATACCTGATCAAAGCTGTAAATCATATTGGCACGAGATGACATACTTGAAGACAAACACAAGGAACATAGCAATCACATGATGATTCCTTAATCAAAACACAAATATTCAACAATATCTTGATCAATCATTAATCAAACATAAATTATGCTTGTTCTTCTTCTGACAGATTGTCCATAGTTTGCTCCACAGAATGATGAATTCCATGTGGATCCCAGAGAGTGGCCTTTTGCTGTATATTGGCGGTAACGTTAGAGCACAGCACGACCAATAATGGGACGGCGAGGAAGGAATATAAATCTATGAGACATAGATTAACCAAATATGAATCACGCAGAAAATACCAAACAGTTAATTTCAAGCTGTGATCCAGCAACACGTTGCATCATTAAGTATCGCTGATCCGGTTATCATTACTGCAGCCGATTATTGTCTGTCCCCAAACGGGATCCCGACATTTATCATTCCTTCATAGAGTTGCCACCGTTGCTGATATGTGTTGGTAATCGCATGGTCACGTGGGTGAAATGGGGAAAGAACGTAAGGACACGGAGCGTCCGAGTGTCTTTCCCCATATCACCCACGTGACCATGCGATAACATACTTATCGCGATGGCACCTACACGCGATAATCAAGCACGACGCTGTCTCCTAATAATGATAATTAGTTTGAACCTATGTTATGTGAGGTATCTGCCTGGGACCTGTAACTATAAGAGGTAGTTCCTTAATCCCCCATTCAGCCTCAGCTGCCTGTCATGATGGTTTCAACTATAGGAGATCTCGGAGATTTATCTTTTTGACGCCAGTGATTTTGAGACGGATATTAGTGGTCCTGATTAGAATATGCTTCGATTTTGGTTGTGCGAACCTTCCCAACTCCGGCAATAAGAGCTCCGCCGACTTCGCCGTTGTTTGATGTTAGCAACTGTAACGCAGAAGACACGGCTCGGCAGGTGTTACAATTTCGCGCCTCAGCATGATTCCGGGGAGATGGGATAATACCGTGACTTCCCGATGAGCGATACGCAATCAGATTAGCGGCTGGCAAGCAAATGACTCTTGAGAAAACCTTCGTTATAGGACTTGCAAGATGTGCGTGATATTAAGAACCTCCGTAGTGTAGACATGCTAGAGCAGCGGTGCTCTGTGAGGGACCATCTCAAATGAAGTTGTTTCTGGTGATATATCGACACGGTTGCAGTTATCGCACGGCACACTGTGCGTTTGAGGCGATATGGGAAAAAGACCGAGCTTTTTCTCGAGCTTAACCCACCGGATATATCATCGGTTACCTATATTTCACCCATAAACGATAGCATTATGTTATATACAATACTTTCCAACAAAGACGTAAATATTGTACAAAACGATCATGTGTCAACCTAGTACAGAGTATTTACGCTCGGTGCTTCTGACCGCAGGTTACACAAGTCGTAAGTACCGCGTCTAAAATTGATGACTAGCGCCTTTGTTGAGAGCCCTTACAATACAATTTGCATACCAAGTTAGTTGGTATTCCAGCTGGTTCGCTTTCCTTCCATTAAACATTCCCTCTCAGACCGAGGTTAAGAGCGTCCTCTGCTCGTTAACATAACTTGTGGTTTAGTTAACTGTGCCTGTCACTCTCTTTGAAGTTCTTGACACATTTGGTGACATTCGCCACAAGGTGTGTCATTGATCGCTGCCCGATTAATGCCGGACAACTGATATACCAATTGTACGGCAGTTAGTAGGTAAAGATCAGATTGTAATAGTTACGTGAATCGAAGCTTAATCGTTAAATTGCCGAAACTCGGTGTACCGTCTTTAAAAGAAAGTTCAATGTGCACGTCATATGAAAGAGGAGTATATTATAAGCAATCAATATTGGAAATGTGAACGGATAACCCCTGAGCAACGTCAGTACAATTTCCACACATGAGTTGCTTTGTAGAAGGGTGATTGCTTCGCTAGATTCAATTGGTGCATCCAGTGGCTTATTATTGAATAATATCATTGTGCTGCTTGAATTACAACCTAAAACAAATTATGTAACAAGCTAAAAATGGCAGTAGATGAATTGATATAATAGTGTATCTAAGGTCTAGCTGTATGGAGAGCAGACAGTTTATTTCATGCTACAGTATTTAAAAACTTATCGATGAAACTCCTACAATTTGATATTATTTCGTTGTAAAAGTCGTTTCGCAACAGCAAATTTAAGTTTCAGCAAATAACACTGTTTTGAAGCGTCAATACGGAAACACATACCCTTTTTACTTTGATAAGGGCATAAATGCTGTTTATACCACATTGCTAATATATACAGGCTCATGGTAACGCTGATTAACGTAGAATGGTTGATTCGCTACTGATCACAATATGCCTTGTAAGTTGTACATTAATTGACATAGCAGAAGACAAGCTATCTACCTTTCTCGCGTCAGCTGTGGCGTAATAACATGCATATATATATATATATATATATATATATATATATATATATATATATAGATATATATATATATATATATATATATATATATATATATATATATATATATATATACAGACACATATATATATATATTTTTATATATATATATATAAATATATTTATATATATATGCATATATATATATATAAATATATATATATATATATCTATATATATATATATATATATATATATAGATATATAGGAGATATATATATATATATATATATATATATATCTATCTCTATATATATATATATATATATCTATATATCTATATATATATATCTCTATATATATATATATCTATATATATATTCAAGTACCTCTGCTGTGGTAAATGTCAAATATGCAAGATTCATATGTTTGCAATGTATTATTAGGATTACAGGTTTCAAATAAAAAATACCTAATGTGCGACCTTCTTACACAATAGCTGTGTCCTTAGGGGTTCCCCTTTGATATTCTTCTTACGTGAAGTAACATGAATTTCAATTACTTAAACCACAAGAGGGAAGGCCTTCGTAAATGTATTCATTCCCTTGAATAAATGGGGTATTTGTTAACATGTAGCTTCCTACCCGTGTAATTCGACAGATGCGTTGCGACAGTGGTTGCATCAATTGTTTTTTTGTCATTTGAAATATTTCTCACTGTTGCTACGCCTTTAAAAACGAATAACAGAGCTAAAATAGGTCTTATAGCTCAGTCGTTCTTCTTGTGCATCCATAATGTGTATTTGACATTACCAACATAGAATAACGGGACAAGATGATGATGTTAATGCCAGCAATAAGCAATCACAGATTCACTATTCTCCAACAAAACATTCTGGTGTCCACGAAAGGCTTAGCATGAGTATAATTGAAGCGCACTGACGTCATGCATATATTAATCACACGTGAATACCATAAACATCCGGGCTCCAATAACTAGCAGCATAATAATGCTTGCTTGCATCCGAGTTCAATAAGACAGAAATAGAATATTAGACCCCAAGAGTATAATAAATATAGTATTAAACTGGCCGATGTATACGGAAATAAAGTAACATTAATAAACGTATTGTTTCGAATTAATTATGGCATGGTCATGCATTATACGGACAACAGCCCATCGTGATTCACTTTCAGATTAAATTTATATAAAGCCAACGAACCATATGTTTCTCGTAGGTGTATTAGCCTATTAGATGATCCGTCAGTTGTATCCCTTGTCCTTTTGTGTCCTGGCATAACTAGTTTGTGCTCGCAGAAGCATAAATAATGCATCACTTTAATGATATATGTTACACTGCAGTGTGGAAGATGTGTTAATATCAGCTAGATATCAAAGATGCATACAAACTCCAGGCGTCCGTACCATCGCGAATAGGGATTACCATTTGCTGCGCATTAACCCGTAATCCAAGTTGATAGATTAATGGCCTTGATATGAAAAATTGTAATAGCATGACATTATGCTAATGACAATCCGAGACTTTTGTGATAAGCAGAATCCCCATGTAAACCTGCAGGTGTTATTCAGTGTTAAAACTGGTGTACGCAAGCAGGTGGAAATGTCAACCTGGATTGATGATAATCAGGCAATGTTGAACTCCTAGACCTGACGATAGATACGAAGGGCTTAATGTACAACTCATACGCCTTATGCTAGATGTGAAGTGCTTAATGTACAACTCCCAGGACGTATGACAGATGTGAATTGCTTAATGTACAACTCCCAGGACTTATGATAGATGTGAATTGCTTAATGTACAACTCCCAGGACTTATGATAGATGTGAATTGCTTAATGTACAACTCCCAGGACTTATGATAGATGTGAATTGCTTAATGTACAACTCCTTGGACTTATGATAGATGTGACGGGATTAATGTACAACTCCGTGTCCTAATGATAAACGTGGAGTGCTTTATGTATTTATCAAAGCCTTTACATGATAACGTAACTTATGGATCACTGTCACACATTGAACTCGGCTTATACCTTTAAGCGCACACACTATTTTAATCTGTATTTCCATTTGTACCGGCCATCTCACATACATTTTTGGTTACAGACTTTTTTCCGATGGTGTCAAATACATGGTTGCAAAATATGATGCTTGAAGGATATGTATAACGAGATTAAATAGAAATTTATGCAAATCATGGGCGATTGTAACACATATGTGTGACAGGGCATTGCTAAATCAACTAGTTATTTGAGTTATATATATATATATAGATATATATATATGAATATATATATATATTTAAAAATATATATATATATATATATATATTTATATATATATATTTTTATATATATACACATATATATATTTATATATATAACTCAAATAACCAAGTTGATTTAGCAATGCCCTGTCACACATATGTGTTACAATCGCCCATGGTTTGCATAAATTTCTTTTTAATCTTATATATATCTAAAATATAATATATATATATATATGTATATATATATATATATATATATATATATATATATATATATATATATATATATATATATATATACTAGACGATAAATATTATAGTCAAATCTTTCATGCATGGCATCCTAGATACTCGTTCTTAGGACATACAACATAGGATACGGATTTATGATTGCTTTATTCAGTAATTCAATAAAGAATCCATCAATCCAACATCACTGAAAGTTACGAGTGCTAGCACAATATGTTTGCTACAAGCCAATGCCCATACATCGACGTTGCTGTCAATATTGCTGGTTTATGATTTGGGTGACGTCTTAAAGTAGTAGTAGTAGTAGTAGTAGTAGTAGTAGTAGTAGTAGTAGTAGTAGTAGTAGTAGTAGTAGTAGTAGTAGTAGTAGTAGTAGTAGTAGTAGTAGTAGTAGTAGTAGTAGTAGTAGTAGTAGTAGTAGTAGTAGTAGTAGAAGTAGTAGTAGTAGTAATCATGAGAGTAATAGTATCATTTGTAGCGTTAATATTACCAATTTCAAAACGCGATATAAGAACAAACCTAATGGCAAATTGAACCCTCGACCGGATTTTAGCATCATGGTCATACTTGTTATTATTATAGTCATAAGTTGCTGTGTGATAAACAGATAACAGCCATTATTATAGACATACACCTGTCAGAGAGGACGAAATCATAAGTTATAATATGCTATTTCATCGGGCCACACATTTCATTTACTCCTCAAGTGTCACATATGAATGTCTATATTACGATTGCAGCAGTAGCAGAAGCCTCTTCGATAGCCCACGCCTGACGTTATCATTCGGAAGATGCCGAATTGTAAACGATTAAAACATACATCATATATCAGCCTCCAGAGGAATGGAGAACCTAATAACTTGCACACTCTCTGTTTTGAGTATCTGTGTTATTGCGGATAATGTAGTTCATGATTAATTTGAGATTTATTAGCTATGCAAAGCTATAGTTATGTTTATGTATAAGAATGCAAACAAAGCAAAGCGTACCATATCAATTTGTTTCATACATGAGTAATGCGTTTTTGATTCAATTCACTTGTTTTCTACATGCGCTGTAATGTCGCATAAAATTGAGAAATTTCATTTTGTATGCTCCGAATACTCATGCTAAAAAACATAAATATCTTTTTGAACCACGTGGCGTTGTTGGTGCTATTGGGAGAGGCATCTGTTGATACATAACAGATAAATAAAACACGTATCCGGATGGTGGTTTCGCCAAAGAAATGTGTTTTGGACCCGTCGTTCACGAACTGATGAAGACGAAATTGTACGGCATAAAAAGTCAAGGACAGCTTATTTGTTGAATTGTGATAAATAGTTTGATCTGCACTAAGACAAATCAATTGTCACTCGGACGATGGCCGATGGAAGCGTTGAAACGTAGTACTTAACCTCGCAATGAAATTGATTGATTGCCAACATTTGACGTTAATGGAAGATATATCATATTCAATGCGAACGTTACTTGCGGTTGTTCATCATAATGGTTGCATCGTTTACCTAGTTTTGTCACTATACATCGTCTATTCATTTTAAGGTCGAATTACTGAAATGATTGTACTGCGGTTTATCATCTTAACGATCTGAATCATCTATAACCCCTATTGTTCTAAATTGATTAACACACGTTTGTTTGTTAATTGGGTTGCCTTTGTATAGTTACGGATGCTCTGTTATCCTTACAGAGCCACACACAACTGAAAAAGGTATGTTTGTTGGAGCTGAGGGACTCCACCTTTGTAGTGATATCAATGGGGCTGCGGATGGAGGTGACAACACCAAGTATATCCTTCCGCGCATTCGACACATTCGCTTTCATTTGACAAATTGCATGATATCCAAGAGTTCCATTTTGTCAAGTAGCGTGATTGTGCAAGGAAAGCAACGTGGACATATTTAAACGTTGATTAAGCCAAATCATTGGTCTTTATATTGCACACGGAGCAATATTGAGATAAAAAGAGTCCCACTGGTCGCTAATAAAGAAACCTACAATTACAATATCATTGGACAAAATTATGTTTATTCTGAGCAATCATGCCCTGTAAAATGGCGTTGACAAATGGCCTTATGTCCTTGAAGCAGCATTAATAAACCGAATAAATGTATCAATGATGGACCACATAGTTAATGAGAAATTCACACAAATTCTTAACGGACAGAGCAATTGCCACGCTGCACCAAAGAAGCTGCTGCCCCGTATTGGCCCCGTAAGGTCCGAATCCCTGCGAGCCCCTGTTGACCTGCACGGCGCAGGTGGTCGTGCGGGGTCCTTACAGGGCCCGTGTGGGTTCCCGCATGGTTCTCTTCAAGGTGGTCGACAGGTCCGCACGTCGTTTGGGTCCCTTTGACCGTTCAATGGCTCCTACCGCCCACCCCCCCCCCCCCTCTCTCTCCCCTTCGCCCTGCAAGCCCCGCATCACATATATGACCACTTTCTTTCGGCCTGGCGGCGTATACATAATCGCCAACGTTTTGAACCCAGGAGATACGGCCTGGGACAAAATACCATCATCGTGTGATCATTTGGAAATTTATGTTACTGTTTAGTTAAAGTTCTTGGCTTTAACTGACTTACAGGACTACGATCAGGATTTCTCACTTTTTGATCAAATAGAATAATTTAAATCGCTTGGCTCAAAGGACTTTATTTATGTGTTCAGTGTAAATTACCACTTGTTACGTCTAACTGCATACATAATAACGTATAATGTCGGTGTTTGTAGTAAACGGCGATTTAATTAGAGTATCTCCTTTTTCTCATGTATATGAAATAAGTATTAAATACCAAAAAGCTACAACTAATAAAAACAAACATAGAGTATACAATATATGTTTAAAAGCTATTTGATGAAACTAAGGAATACAACAACTATATATATATATATATATATATATATATATATATATATATATATATATATATATATATATATATATATATATATATATATATATATATATATATATATATATATATATATATATATATATATAAGGGTCGACAATTTTCTGGAAGGGTCAATTTCCTGTATTCTCTGATGGTCTAAACACCCACTGCCTACGGGCGTTGTGTCATAGGTGTGCATGCATGTTAATTCCTTTCACCACTCCCGGAGGGTACAATATGGGATCTGTAAAGTGTTATTGACACATATCTCCAGGCCTGTATTTTAATCATTGTTATCATTAGGTATGCATATGAGAACGCGAATGGACGCCGTAGTTGATGTAAAAGTTGACATTACATTGGTTCAATTTTGCAATCTTTCAGCAGGAATATCGGTAAGTTCGTTTGGCGTGTAGGTTGAAGGTCGTTGCCTAGAGGTAGCCACATTTATATAATGTTAGGCGAATTGAAATCTTTAAGGGTGTGCTATTATGAGTTCATGTTCAGCTTCGATTAAAAAACTTGTCACGACGATATGTTTCCAGCATCAATTTATCATATGCTGTGTCCAAACATCGGAACGTCATAGCTATATATGATGGTCATAGATATATCAATTATTCGGCAGCTTTGCATGCTTTTTCTAGCGGAAGGCGCACAAATGTTAAACTGCGTTACTCACATGTATAACGATTAGTTACAGACATGAAAGACAGCGAAACTATTACTACCATAAAATACTCGACGGAGGCATTCCAGGGTGTACCAATAAAATATATATTGCGTAATTGTTTTACCCTAACGCAATACTCGTCGTTTCTTTCTCGTACTTCTGGATTTAGTTTGTCGGTCTGTCCCAACCTTATGTCATAAGCACAGATAAAATGTTGGTATACAACATTCGTTCGGCATCCTTACGTTTGATGTAAGGAGTTAAACAGACGAACGCGACGCTGCGGTACCGGGGGGTGGGGGGTCCCCGTATACATCTAACCTTTGATGTTTATGGCATCCGGACAGCGTGTTTCCCTGGCCTCCTGCTATGTCACCGGACATAGGTTATTTTATTGGGGGGTGGCCTCAACGGTGGGTGGCATGGGGTGGGGGGGGGTGGCCCGGGAGGGAGCGGGCAGGGTCTTGACCAATAGCTTTGTGTTTCATTTACCGGGTATTTAAGCCATTTTTCTGTGCCATCGAACACTCGTCAGCAGCTTCTCAAGCCCGTAGCATCCGAGCCTATCTGGTTTTTCCTAGTCATCGTTTCCTTGTAAAGCACATTATGGCAGAGTCAAGCACTCCTGCTTCCATCGCAAGAAGCCTCTTCCCAGAGATTGGGCATCTACATCAGGCCCTTTGGCACCACAGATCGCGACTCCTGTGCCGATCACTCAGAGCCCGGTCACTATCGCCGGTAACTCCTCAGTAACACATCAGCCAAGACCTACTTCTCCGGCCCCTACAACCAGCAGGGGAAGCAGCAGCGGGGCCAACGCTGATAATTTGTCCGAATGGTTGACATCGCAAGGTGTAGACGAATGCAACGTCGAGAAATTGAAGTCTAACGGCTTCACCACGCTGCCTACCCTCGCCCTGCTGAAGCCACAAGATATTCTAGACATAGGAGTGACACCTCTGGGACAGATCCGTCTGTTGGAACACATTATCTCACCCCCGGTACCGACGCATACAAACGCCAGCGCTCCCACTCTCGGGCCAGTGGAGAGTGTCGCGCAGCTCCTCCAACCTAACATCCAACAAGCCGGAACAGGTGACTATCCTTTACCTTTCGCTAAGTCCACTCGCCATCTGGCCATTACGGACCACCTTCCTTCTCTCCCGTCATCGGAGCGCGTAATATTCAGTGACGGTGACGAGCGCGTCGTCCTCCACTCAGGTGCCAGCAAACCCCGCCTGGAAACTACCACGCCGCTACAGTGGATGCGTGCCAGTTTAATAATCATGCGCGAGCTCATGGCGCGAGGCGATCTGTCCCTTCAAGGACACGAACATGTATCTAAACTACATGGAGAAGATTGCCGAGTTGGCCACCAAGTATACCTGGCAATCACTCCTCAACTACGATAAAGAGTATCGTAAATGGCAGTCGCAGACCAAATGCAAATGGGGGCAGGATAACATACACCTCGTCGGGGTGTACCTCGAAACTCGCCCCCGTCTGCAGGCCTCTTCTCGTCAGCCAGCCCTCTCCTCCAGCGCCCGTACCAGACTCCCAAAAGAGGTATGCCGCTTGTATAATGCGGGCAGATGTCACTGGGGCACAGCCTGTAGGTACGTCCATCGCTGCAGTGTCCCCGGTTGCGGTGAACCCCACAGCCAGCTGCAGCACACACATACCAGCACCGAGCCGTCAAAAAACGTGCCTGCGAGGGGTTAGACATACCTGTCCCCCTACCCACCACCTCGTCCCTCACAGACCACCTTCCCGCATGGCAGACGCATCTGGAAAATGACCCTGACCAACAATATCTCTTGTCCGGTATCACTCATGGATTCCCTATTATTAACAATGACCTCCCCCATCACCAGGTAAACACCAATAACTATAAATCAGCCTTGGCAGCACACTCCGAGGTAGAGAAGCAAATACTACGAGAGATAGCAGAAGGCCGCTACTTAGCGGTGGACGAACCCGCTTTGATAACTAGTGCCCTTGGTGCAATACCCAAATCAAACGGAGGTGTGCGGCTCATACATGACTGTAGTCGACCCCCCGGACGCGCTGTCAATGACTACGCTCGTCTCACATCTCACATCAGATATCAAACTGTCAAACATGCCACGCAACTCATTTCGCCTGGCAAATTTCTTGCCAAAATAGACCTAAAAGACGCTTACCGGAGTGTACGGATTACACCCAACCACCATCACCTCGCTGGCCTCAAATGGAAATTTAAAGGACACAGTGAGTACACGTATATGTGTGACACGCGTCTCCCGTTTGGTGCAAGGCTATCAGTCGAATGTTTCCACAGACTATTTTATCTCTTCAGCGCATACTTGGCAAGCATGGTATTAAAACGGTTGTGTACTTAGATGACTTTTTTAATTGTGAGCGACACCAAAGAAAAATGCACATCAGAAATGAACACGGCTATCTCAATATTTCGTTCTCTTGGATTCGGACTATCTTATCACAAGTTGGAAGGACCAACGACCGCCCTTACCTTCCTTGGCATTCAAATCGACACCTCCGACTGCACCCTCAGCCTCCCGCTCGACAAGGCCCAGGCCTTCAAACAACTTCTGCAGCAATTTCGCACAAAACGCCGCGCCTCTCTAAGGCAATTGCAAAGCCTCGCCGGCAAACTCCAATGGGCTACGCACGTCGTTCATGGCGGTAGGATTTACCTGCAACGCGTGCTGGCTACCATGCGCAAGCTAATAAACCCCTCACACAAAGCAATACTAACTCATGAATTTCACGCGGATATCGACTGGTGGCTGAATTACATGGACACATTCAACAGCAAACGCTTTAACTTCCGTCGTCTTTTCTCCCACAACTTAACCACGGATGCTTCGCAAACTGGGGGCGGAGCAATCATAGATTATGGCGTAGACTGGATGTACATCAATTGGAACGTCGACATGCCGCCAATCGCTAATTGTCACATCAACGAAAAAGAAACTGTTGCTGTCGCTGCAGCAGTACATCGGTGGGCCCCCTACCTCGCTAACAGCGAAGTGACTGTCATGACGGACAATATCTGTACTATGGCAGCAATTAACAAGGGAGCTTGCCGCAGCCCTGGCGTCATGGTACATATACGTGGCCTGTTCTGGCTGGCCAATATGTTTGACTTTGCGATTCGATGCATATATGTACCGGGCAAGGTCAACATTTTATGTGACTCCATAAGCAGACTCAACCAGAGAGGGCACAATCTCTTCTGGTATTCGCTTGTGTCATATTACAGGCCGTATGACAACATCAGCTTAGGATTGGCATACCAGGGCCACATGTCATATCAGTCACTTCTGTCTATCATGTCACAGGATCACAACATGCCACTGTCCTCAACCAACTGGATGGGATAATTGCCTATTACAGGTCCCGAGCTTTCGCGGAATCCACAAAGAAGAACTACGCCTCACACCTCTCGGCTTATCTCAGATTCTGCAATATCATTGGACAAGAGCCCCGGCCCTGTGACACCCTACAAAACCTCCGCTTCCTGGCTCACACGCTACTCAATTTGGAATTATTTGCATAAGATTATATGTTTTCATCTGCAATATTCATTCATGACAACATCTAATCGCATATATATCACAACAGGTATGATCATACCAATTCACGCGGACAGCATCTAAAAGTGTTGGCGATTGTTTCCTTTACCGATCATTTGTAATAAACATCTAAACGCTAGAGAGTTTCATTTGACATGCAGAAAGTAATATGAAATACCCATTCTATGTGACTAATGTAACATTTCCTCGCTTTGGCCTCAAGGACGGCTACCGTGTGAACTTTCTGATGGATGTACGACTTGCTTTCAAGTGTCCTTGTCGGGAGACACGATATGATCATAACGGACGATGTGCAATAAATCAAGTTCCGAGCTCTCGCTGATGTCTCAGATAAAGTAGATTAGCTGATCAGTCAATATTGGAACGTACTAGGAAAATGATTTACTATTAGGTCGAGATTATCATAGAATCTTTTTCACGGGGCGGCGCTATTTGTATCAACAGCAACATATTCACTAAAGGCTAATACATTATAAGTCCTTGAAATGAATGATTCATTGAATAAAGTGGAATAGTTTTTGTTTTGGCGCATGTGGTATTTTGAATGTCCTAATGATAGGTTGTCCAATTCTTATGCATTTACAAGGATTTGTCATGAGACCTTACAATTATCAGACCTATATCCTACGCAGCGCCTATCTTCCGTAATTAGTAGCCCTGCTGTTGTTAGGTCAATAGTGTAACCAGATAGAGGCTGACCTGGAGCACATCCGACCCAAAGTAAAAGTATATCACACAAAGTTACTAAACGTTTCAACACTAGAAGTTTCACGTCTGCTTACGATGATGTGATGCGTGGTATGCGCGATATGCGTGGTATGCGTGGTATGCGTGGTATGCGCGTTATTACTAGTATGCGTGGTATGCGTGGTGTTGTTTATTTACTAACATAGAACATTATGATACTAGTGATAGAGGCATTCATGGAACGAGATAGCGAGATCATATTGAGTTATTGTTTACGTATTTGGCCATGTGATTTCCACCAATAGCGAATTAATACTGGAACAACCCCAGAACCACTAACTAAGTGGCATTACCTATTGCAACGACTTCTCTTCCTGGAAACTCTGTATGTCACAATCATGCATAAACAACGTTGTGACTGACATTTTTGTTGTCTATGTTATCAGCCATGCACTTTGCCAAAATGATTGGAGGTGGGTAGACTATAAAATAAACATAGATTGATGATTAAACATAAATTAGGCTTAGACATGTAGATAAATTAAGAACCACTTTTACACAGACTTTCATTTAATTTTTGCTATTTTCCCATTCAAAATTGCGGCTGATATTGATATTGAATGCAAAGCAACATATTACAATTCAGCCCGCATTATGGGCCAACAATTGATTTATAGATTACTTTTTGTTTGATGATCGAAGAAGGCCCGAGGAGGTAATGCTTCATGTGAGGATGAGAGTGAGATGAGATGAGAGTTGGATAATGACGATTGCTGATGACATCACGAGTATCTAGCAACAGCCGTCTTCGTCTCTGCAATATCTATTATGGACGGATTTATGTTACAACTCAATTCAAACTCCTTATGTGCTTAATATAGATTATGACAAATGCCCCAATTGAATGTCCAGAATATTCAATATCATTGCAGGATATTTAAACGATCTTTAATTTGAAGCTGCCTTTCCAGATCAAGCTAAGAAGACGTGATATTGAATGTAGAGCAGCCTTATTACGCCGTGATGTGTAGTAGCCTCAATACGCCGTGATGTGGAGCAGCCTCATTACGTCATGATGTCGAGTAGCCTCTTTACGTCATGATGTGTAGTAGGCTCATCGTGATACGATGTAGCCTCGGCTTGTAATCAAGATTTCCACATACTCGGAACGTCTCGAGGGAATGTTGAACCGGCGCTCTCTAGTGATTATACGTCCGAAAATTCAGCCTTTATGAGAAACTTACAACAAGTATGCCTAAACCCATCATCAAACTACTCTCCATCAGTATAGCACCATGCACGTCTTGATGGAACGCGAGGTGAGTTAGCTATAGATAGAGCTCTGCAGTAGAACTCAACCCGGCCAATGATGCTTGATTATGCTGCTGGATCAAAGCTTGGAAGGATCTGTTTGGTATTGGCTGTGTTATGCATTATTCTTCAATCAACGTCAGTCACATTGATTTATATTCCTAACTTGACGCCCCATTACTGGCCGTGGCGCAGTGCACAAAGGTTACACCTGTGCACCGGAAGTGACCACCTTACTGTAATGGTTGCTATTATGAGAAACGTTCCGCCTAACATCTCCCATGTGAAACATGTTTCACTTTCGATTGTGTTCTTTGTTGTTTTAATTAATAATGGATCAAGTGAAAACTAATTCTTTTACTATATGCAACATCAAAAATGCCACTTGCGTCATTCAACTTTCGTTCTCAATTATTCAACTCCATCGCCGTTGCCGCTGGTTTTCGTGGCTTTTGAACAATAAAGCGCAGTTGTGTATTTTATCAATTGTCGTGTAAATTTGTGGAATATATATTACTAATAATGTTATGAAAGAAAAAGGCATTGATATAATTTTTTAGCAGATTCTTTATACATACGACCATCTTACAATGCAACGCCTTATCATATTAACAATACCTCCGTGGCATGAAATAAGTCAATGTTATCAACGATGGATTGTCTACATTCACTGTGATTTTTGATATGGTAAATCCACTGAAGATGTAAATGAGGAAGTCAGCGTGCAATGAAAATAGACTTAACAAATAAACAGTCACTGTAGACACCACGGCGTTATTATTGACACGTTTGTCAAAAATAAAGAAAAACAACAGTGGCATGAAGACAATTACGATACGTAGCGTTACTAGTTTTCGCAAAATGGAGCTGTAATATTTCCATGCACTATTTGAAGGGAAATAGTATTTTTTGCACCATCGCCGTATTTCTTCAAGATAGTGTGAGGCTTGTATGTGGCTGAAGTAACAGTCAACAGCATCTTGTCACCTGCTAGTATTTATGTTGCTGGCATCTATTCCTTCTGGCTGGTGTTGGGGTATTTCGTAGGCAAAAAAACAAGATCAGATACGTTCTTATATTTGCATCATCTGATTACTTTTTGACCCAGTCGTTCGATGCGTAACCTTTTCGACAAAAAGCATGTTGCAGCCGACATCACATTAATTTGTATATATATATATATATATATATATATATAGATATATATATATATATAGAGATATATAGATATAGATATATATAGATATATATAGAGATAGAGAGATATATATACATATAGATAGAGAGATAGATATATATAGATATATAGATATATAGATATATATATAGATATATATATAGATAAGTAAACATATATATATCTAAAGATATATATCTAGATATATATATATATATATATATATATATATATATATAGATAGAGAGATATATATAGCATGGATATAGATATATATATATAATAGATATATGATGTATGTCTAGATATATTTATAGCATATATATACATATATATCTACATATCTCTAATATATCTACTCTATATATATCCCTATATATATATATATAAATATATAGAGGAGATATGTACACATAATACATATATATATATCTCTCTAGATAAATAATCTAATATATATATATATCTATATATATATATATATCTATATATATATATATATATATCTATATATATATATATATATATCTCTATATATATATATATATATATGTAAACGTTTATTGACTGTGAATTTGACACCAAGTAATACGACTGTCGAGAATTAGACGTGTAGTCTACTGCCTGCCGTTTAAGTTAAATACAGAGTTAATCGACGGATAAGCCATTAAATGTTTAAAAATGCGAAATTAAAAGGTGGGGGAAGGCTTTTTGATTGAAAGGGATCAGTCAATGTATTCCAATAAGATTTGTGTGTGAAGCTCGAGCTGTATTTACCATACGGTGAAATAATAATAAATGTCTCATTTATAGTTTGGGAAATGCATCGGGGAAGAGCAGTGATACATCGATTCTATGCAATTCTACTGTAGGTCCCTCTTTGATTCGTGTGACCGACGCAATGAGATTTAGTTTATATGCAATACGCTGCCTGTGTGGTCATATAAGACATGGGTTGAAATTGCGAACAATGACGTTGTCTAGGAGATGTCAAGCGAGTCGCATATCATACAAACACACGCACACATTCAGCTCACAGCGCGAATACAGACTCAAGAGAAACGGTGGTTTGCAACCTAACTAGAAAAGAAGATGACGTATTTGCAATACTAGTACCCATGAGTATTTATTAATTTAGTAAATATTTCATACTACTACAGCAAATGTTATTATCAATCAATGTCTACTCCCTCAGTAGACCAATAGTAATTTTACGCTCACACCCACACTTGTGAACCATGAATCCACAGATGCGAACAAAGCTGGACATCCAGTCTACCCGACATAGCCTACAACACCAGCCTGCCTGAGATAGCTTTAGCTCAACCAACCAGCCTACAACCAGCCCTGAGATAGCCTGAGATAGCCTCAAACAGCCCAGCCTACAATACCAGCCTTCCTGAGATAGCCTACAATACCAGCCTACCTGAGATAGTTGTCTCCGCAATCCCTCTCACCCTATTCAACACGCCATGATGGGTGCATTTACGTCTACAATACCAGCCTACCTGAGATAGATGTCTCCGCAATCCCTCTCACCCTATTCAACACGCAATGATGGGTGCATTTACGTCTACAATATCATCACGATGGTGTTGAAGTTGGGAATAAACCATTTTTGATAAGTAAAGACAGAATGCATTATATAGAGAATGAGCGTCCAATCAAACTCCTTCTTCATTAAGTAATTACGTCGGTGGCATTATATTCGCCTCTCGTCTGCCAATGGCCAATTGCGCGCCACTGTCAGATCCAAAGAGTCCACTAGGTGATTGACGGATGTTATTGTGTGAAATAACACCATATGAGTCTGGTTTTAATACTGGTGCGTTTTGACATAAAGTCTCTATGACACGGAGAAATATATGACCGGCCGACGCCATGCTGCATGTGGAAATTCGATGTGTTTTTGTAACAGTGTCCGAAGTTGGATTATTGTTCAGAATAACCAGGTATTGACTCACTGTTCTACTTTCTGTGGGAGAGACGTTCGCATTTTGGGTACCTCAGTTAAACAGCCGATATCTTAGCTGATGCGGAAATCCTTTCCATTCACAGTATCGTCAGATGCTTGTTCATTTCAGACGCTGCAATCTGCGCTCGTTGGTCAATCAATCATCGGCGAGTGCAAAAGTGCATACAAATTTAAGTGTAACATTTAGTTATCAAAGGTGTGTGTAATAGAATGCGTCGTAGGTGTGCGGCAGGAATATACCTCCATGGATCGACACAGTGCATATCTACTACCTTACAGATTTGATGATTCTATTGACGCAGTGTATTTAAGATCACAGCGGTTGTTTGATTAGCAAAGGTCTCTCATTTAATCCTCTTTATAAATCTATATACAGAGTTTCGTTGCAGATGTATTATATTATAACACGAATATTGCATGAGTCGTCTGCGCTCAGATAAAGATGTTTATGTATATGCTGCTGTTATTCTTTTAGACTTCATTGAGAATTGTAGATTTGTCTCAAACCTATTCTATAGGAAACAATTGTTCCCCAGGCGAGGGTCATTAGTGGGCTATCAACGTTTGAATGACAACATAATGCATTGCATAATAATTGCACAAAAAGGTTATTTACTTTTGCTTTGTTCGTCAATAGCCATATAACGTATGGAGTTTATAAAACCTGTCTTGAATGATTGCAAGGAGATAATAGTCGATAAACCAGTTCAAAAGGATGTGCTTATGTACGTTTATAATGCGTGCCAATTTGCTGTTCGTCAAGTTCAGTTCTAGGGACAATATTAAACGTTCGCATTGCCAGGATATTGCCTGCATTGTGGTTGATTGATGACACCATTAGTCTTTGATGTGTGTCATTTGGAGACATTTACTGAAATCGCGGACGCAGTAAACCCCGCGGCTATTCTTCACGGTCAGGATCTTTAATCAAATGGCGGTGTTTGTTGTGTGAAAAGTTGCCTGGCCACCATGATAAATCTGAGATGTATTCTACAATTAGTGATGTAACTTTTTTTATGTTTTCACGACTGGGAATGCTTCCGGACACATGTTTAATGACATACAGATACTCACAGTCACTGCTGAATATCGGTTATTAGCAGATAGATAGATATAAATGCCATGTGGCTTGCTGATGTCATTCCTAGGGCCTCCAACAGGTTTGCAATAGCTATATCTGCACGATACTACGAGCATAGTAATTACGAATGAAACATTAGCACGTATAATTTGATCCAGATATTTATTGGTGCTTTCTACAGGTGAGGTATGTCCATATGTTGCCGATGTTATTTTGAACGCCCAGTGATACGTAATTCAGGAATTCTGGGAAATCATGCCGAGAGTACTTCCCATGCTGCACCGTGGACAAGAGACAAAAAAGATTCTTTTCTTCATAATAACTCTCATTCGATGCTGCTCCAATCTTAAGGTACCGGGCGAAACAGGACTGCTGTATATCGTCCATCCAACAAGAAATTCTCCAAACAATCTTTCTCATCAGAAACGTCTACAACGACTGCCATACTAAGTTTGAACATGATGACAATAAATTAGAGCTGGTGGCTGGTTTTTCTGGCATGGCTGTTTACATGAAGCCCTGGAGGAAAGTACTGACTACTGACGATCTCCTTGAGCTTGACGCTTTCGATCGCTGTAATGCATGCGTCAGCTGTCCAAAAATGTCTGCGAAGAGACCTGCATTGAACTACATAAACTGTCGACTGACCTCGCCAAACGCCCTGCCGAGTAACAGGTACACGCTTCTGTGGCGTTGTGGGTATCGAGCCTATGTAGGTGATAAATCTACATAATGCTATCCCTTTTAGATTTCTATTTTATCGATAAATCATATAAAAAATGACGACAATCACGATATCATGCTAGGGGTTTTTTCTGTGTAAGCTTCAAAATGCCTCCAATATACTTGAACTGTCTCAAATCTAAGAATCTACCGTTATTATCAATTATAGCGCTGACTATAGTACATGTCGAGATGGTCCCGTGTTAAATGGACATTCTGTACCGTACTTGATCCGGTCTGGCGCCGGGCTATCCTATCGTCGATTACGTTGACACCTGGGCATGCAAAAGCTTTTGATTTGATTAACAGTATTGATCAATCATGTAAGAAACCCCTGGATCTTGTGCATAGGTTAGACATTTAATTAACAGTTAACTTTAATCAACGTATCAGCAAGCCAGCTATCATATATACAGACATTTTGATACAGACACTTTTGATACAGACACTATCGATAAAGACTGTTGATACATACACTATTGGTACAGACACTAATGATAAAGACTATTGATACACACACTATTGATACAAACACTATTGATAAACACTATTGATACAGACACTATTGATACAGACACTATTGATAAGACTATTGATACACACACTATTGATACAGACACTAATGATAAATACTATTGATGCAGACACTACTTATACGGATACTATTGTTACAGACACTGTTGATGCAGACACTACTGAGACGGATACCTTTGTTACAGTCACTAATGATGCAGACACTATTGATACAGACGCTGTTACACATTATCGGCGCACCAGGATTTTCTGAGCGAACACTGCCGTCGTTAGTGAATGATGATCACTCTGCTTTCATTTGTACGGCGAACACACGTGACTTTCCCTTTATGCATGGCCCAACTTTGCTTCATGGCCTAGAATCGGATGCATTATTACCACATATCCTTAATATCTCCTTTGTTGTGGTTATAATTGTATCGTTTATTCCCCCTGTCTGTTCGGGGCAGAATTGACCCTCTGTATCTTCCTGCATGTGGTAAGAGGCGACCTATGGAGGCAACCTCTTTGTCGTGAGTTGCGTGTCGGTGGATTTCACGAGAATTTATATTCTAGTGTATCTCTCTTTTGTCAAAGGTCAATTGCTAGGTGCTAGCACATCTTAAATCTACACACTGTTGGCCGTTTACATTCTGTGTAACAAGCCGTCAATCATATGTAAGACTGACTAAGTACGCACCTAAAGTGATTCAATGAAACATCACCGCCTGTTTCTGGCCTTTGAAACAACGCCGCCTATCATATGAGAATTAACGTAACAATGTCATTAGGTTGTTTTAAGTACTTAATGCAGAAGGATGGAAACTTAGTCTAGCGCGTTACATGCTTCATTCAATGAATTCTAAGACAGCTGATGACGTCACGAGTTATACTGATTTATTACAGTTTCACGCAATTGCCTGGAAGCGTGAGTTCGAGCGAACATCATTTAGACACGCTATTGCGCTAACACTCGGCGTGTATTTAGTTCAAGCAATTATCAGTTTATCGACACTATAAAACCGCAATGCGTCTTTACCCTTACCCGATTCTATAGGAACCTGTACATTTTGTGATGAACCTGTACATTTTGTGATTGAATGAGTTTCCTACAGGATAAGAGTCAGTGATTGTTATCATTATTATACCAAATTTATATAGCGCCAATTAATCAGTAAAGATCTCTAAGGCGCTGCACAAGCACAGATAAATTAAATATTACATCACATATCGGATATTCAAACTTTAAGAAGACAATAAAGTCTGTTAAAAATAAGGACAATAGTCCGTTCATGAATGAGTGTAATAAAATATAGCATAAGTAGTTAAACCTGACCACAGGCTCAACTCAGCAATAAGCCTGCCTAAAAAGATGGGTCTTTAGATTACGCTTAAAACTGACTAGACTGGGTGAAAATTTAATGTCCTCAGCGACATGATTATTCATGCTTTTACTATAGGATACTGGGGGTCGAGTGCTCTTAGAGAATGCGTCATAGAATGAACCTGCACATTTTGTGATTGAACGAGCTGGTTACAGTATACGCCCAGTGATTAACCAAACTTCAAGCGACCCCACCTTAAGTGGATCTAAATGCCTGCTCAGAACAAATATAATATAATAGTGAAGAAAGAGAGACAAAGATTATGCTTTGCGAAACTCCTCACGTCTGGACAATCGGATTAGGCGCCCTTGATGTGATTACATTACCAGAAGTAAGGCAAGAGCTTGCAATCGAGGGTGGCACTGAGAGATAAACTGGCGCTTTGGTGTAAAAAACACTTGGCAAAAAGTAACTGTGAAGAGGAATGCACCCTACACGGCGCTCAATAGTATCGTGCTGGACCTTCGTCCAAGCGGCGTGGGTTTGGCATCCCGCTCTGGGTAACGGGTTAGTTCAAAGGGGGCGCTGGCACTTAGGGGAGCTGACCAATCATCACGCTCATTGTTATTCATTGCCGTCGCGATAACACCCTGTTGTTGAGAGTGACAGAAAACCTCAATATTAACAATCGTAATTAACGTTTGGGGAAGGATATGAGCATCGTCCAGTCATCTGCCAGCACTGCTGCATTCAATCAATCGTCCGCCATGCCGCGTCCTTAAACTGTGCTAAGGGTCGTAATTAACGCTCATAAAACTCCACATCCACAAATTTGCATCCAGACGAGACAGCTCAGGCTGTATTCGTACTTTATATATCGATATTGTCCCATTCTGCTCAGAAACGCTGGCCTTTTACGCCTCTCATATTGATCTTTCCTGGCGTCCGACACTACTAGAAATTCCGACATAGTCGGATGATTCCAGGAAGAATATCAGAAAACTGCAAAAATACTACAACACGATAACCAGCATCTTTGGTAGCGTCAGATCCCTAACATTGTTTACAAGAGACGTGACAAACGCGCACAGCGATTTTGCGTGGTAGACCTTTTCATTATTATCACAGGTGGCGAGTCAACATTAATGTTATTGCCTGCGGTAATTAGTCAATGCCATGTTAGCGCTTAATATACAGCTGGTGGCGGCAAACGCACTGCTGGAAACCTGTTATACGTTATATGGTATATATTTGCATCAATTGATAAAGACAATAGTTAAATCGGATCCGGATTTGTGATGTTTAATGCCAACCAATCAGCATGCGACATCTAACTATGACGCGCAAGATACGGCTGTTAACGATGTTTGCTGTTAAGATGAAGCAGTGCGCTGAGTGCACTCCTTCCCACACTGCTTCACCATCCCGGCTGTAATATAGACGACACCTATACATCAACACCCTGGTTACATAATGAGAAGAGTGTAGTGGCTTAATAATACTTACTCAAGAAAAGAAATTTGCTAGGACTACAATGTATATGCGACAGACCTATTGGTATTCTGAGGTCACCGAATTGTGAAGAGAACTGAGCTTTATTGAAGCGTGCCATAACAGGACGATGAGCTGTGAAGAGTGAGCATTAACTTGTTGGCCTAGAAGAACAATAACACGAGGGGAGTACAGTAAGCGTGGATGAACCAGTTGCCCGACTCATTATCGTACAGTTATCATTGTAGGCGCATCTTTGTAATTGTAAACAGCTGGGAAGATCGTCCATCCCTTTTGATGTGCCTCAAACTTCACATATGCACTTGTCTAATTGGCTAAAACAAGTGCCTACGTGGGCTAGATCTTGATTTGTTTCAATATGTTTTTCGATCTTTGATAACGATTTTGAGTTCAGGGTGTGAGTTGTTATTAAAACGACTTCACTAACGTACTTCACCACACGAAGCAGCTATCCCTCCACGGCAAGTCATAACTGGTAATTGAGACATCTTTATGTGCAATCATATTCTGATGTACCTTCATTAATAACAAACCGAGATCTATCACATACATACCTTTATCGCTACAGTAGTCTGTGATGCTGCAAGAGCCATCAGGTGGCAATATATCAGCAATATTCAGAGAGTTGACGGCTTTTGGTAGCGATGTTTGGGGACAAGCAATAGGTTTGTGATAAAGTTTGTATGATAGGGAGGCCTGAGGCGAGTGACGTAGGATTGAGTCGAGCTGGCACACGTGTAGAAGTCTTCACCATTTCCTTACCAACTAGCGTAACTTAAAGCGCCATTTGCTGGATAATAGGGAAGGAATCAAATTGGGTTGCTAGAAAACTGCGGGTTGACAATTGGTTACTTTAGTCGGATTTTTAGACTGCAACGACGCGTGCTACGCTAATGACCCCCACGAGGCGTGAACGCTTGTATGTGTTGTTCATAACCCTGTGGGGGGGGGCGTTTAGGATTGTATATAGTATCAGCAAAAATCAGCAAATTGCTCAAGAGCACCCCTCGACGCAAGTAACAAAATATACTTGTAGCATTCCAGAAACAACGAAACGTATATATACTATTTAATGATTTTACGATTCATAGTTTGAATACTGAATTTGTTCGTAAATAAGCACAATGAGTTACAGTCGTTAATGTATGTTTTATTCTAATGTCGGCGCTAGCATAAAAGCTGTTATTATTTCAACCGATGTTGTACTCATCCGATAATGCACTGCCAACGCATTTCCGGTTGTTACAACATACGAAAGCCGACTTTAAATATTCATCATATGTTCCAAGCTAGCAGGTAAATGTCACCTCTTGTTTTGATTGATTTGGATGTCATTATTTTCAGTCGTAAACGATTCCAAACACTTGTCTGCATCGTTAGATAAGCATCATTGATTCACGTAGCAATGATGATGGATCCGTACGATACATTATGCCGTTAATTATGCCGTACATTATACCATGCATTATGCCGTGCATTATGCCGTGCATTATGCCGTGCCTTATACCGTGCATTATGCCGTGCATTATGCCGTGCATTATACCTTGCATTATGCCGTACATTATGCCGTGCATTATGACGTGCATTATGCCGTGCATTATGCCGTGCATTATGACGTATTTCCGTTATTTAAGCACTGCATTATGCCTTGCATTAGGCAGTGCATTATGCTGTGGAGAACACATAGCATATGAAGAGTTGCATAAAGCCTCGTTTCAAAGTGCATTATTTCATGCAGTAAGCCGTGCTTTGTGTGACGCATCATGCGGCGTTTCTATGCATGTTATATAATGATGACACGCAACGCAAGTCGTATTGATATACATTAATTCCGAACCACCAGACTATTCGCTTGCAAACATAGAAAGATAAGACGATCTTTTCACCTTTAACTATTCCTTGATTTTGTAATTCTGTTGATATTAAACGGTCAAAACTTGCTTAAGGAGGTATTTTCCCAAATCCTTACTTTGTATGCGACAAATTGAGTTAAGTGCCCTTGCAGTAATAACATTATCGCACGCTGGTCATACGACAACGCTGCGGTTAGAAACCAAATATGCCTCTAAGCAGACGAGGCAATGTGACTGGAGCATGTTACACCGTAAGGTTTAGGACATTTCCTCTCGAATTTAACATTTGCCAAGTAAGCAAAAACATAACCTCTAACAAAGCTTTTCATTGCAATTATATTGGTAGTCACACAAAGTAACATTGATGCACTACTACATTGTTATAGACATCTCCACGTGCCATTATATACAAAACAAATTCATTTACTATGTTATCTAGAGAACGCCTGCATCCTTTGGATAATATACATTAATGGATTTTGAATTTGTTGGCCATAATTAAATGACTTATATCTTTTTCCTCTGGGCTTTTGCTCACAGTGAATGCGAGAGGGGATGAATGAATGAATGTACGAATGAATTAAATATTTAATGTATGTGAGTAATTTGGGACGGAGTATAGTGTCGTTTTCAACTCAGCAAGGAGCAATTTATTTGTTTTCCATAATAACCTGTGCAATGAAACCTTAAAGCTAAATGGTAATGCGAGTCCCATTCGGAAATATACTTGGCATCTTGGTACTTGTGTCGGTAAGGACTGAGATGCTGATAATATGAATGTAGCGATTTGTAATTTATTGTCCCAAACACATTTGTGGATGTCAAGGTTTGGGTCTTGCAATGAAGATGTGAGTAACAGTATATTCAACAGTATATGTACAAGTGAGTAACAGTATAATCAACAGTATATGTACAAGCGTTTAAAGTTCTCTTTCATGTAGTTTAGACCCCTGACATACCCAATGTTTTTGCCGAACATGGCGAATATGCATTAGGCAGGCCTGGAAACTTCATCCACTTACGCGTATGGGCTGTATTTCATGATAAACGAATAATATGCAAACTGCATGCATCATTCTGTAGCAATGCTATACATTACAAAAGTCTTAGAGCCTGGATCTCAGACACGTTTATGGCGCTAAATCTAGTGACCACAATGAATGAAACAAAGCAGTTAAACGCTTTTACTTTGCTTAGATACTGCTTATGGAAAATGTAGACACTGCATGAGGTTGATGCAAATGGTGGAGAATTTCGGCACGTGGTAAAACTACACAGTTCACGAAAGCCATTCGCCTGATGGACCATCATTTGAGATCTTTGGATTCCTCTATCAGCCATCATGTTACTGCAATTTGAACAGATTGCTAGATAACATTCCAGCAATTTAACTGATAAATATTGACATATTATCCTGAGCATCTCATCTATTCAACAAGATTCCAAAATGGATTACATGATCGGTGCCCTATTTTTGTTGCAATTCCCTTTGATCTTGATAACTATTCTGATGTGTATAGGATCTTGACAAAAATGGTGAGGAATCTGAGGGATCCAGCAGCTGATGTTGATGTACCCATTTGGGTAACATGACTCCGATCCCTTGATACATTCCGAGGGTAAATTACAATGCCTACTGTAAAATCTTTTTTATAGGTACAACAATTTTAGACTGATATTCAAAGAAATACCCTCGCATGTTTTTGTGGGAATAGTGCCTCTTATATGAAATAAATACAATGGTAGAGATTATCTGCCAATTGATCACCAATTAGTGATTATGATCGTAAAATCATTCATCAATTACTAATTGGCCAGATGCGTACAGTCGTTTGTCGAATTATGAACCGTGCTTGTCAACTGCCTTTCAAACCTATCAAGCTTGGGTTAGATCTTCCCATCTACGACCTGGATCGACAACATTTTCTATCCATTACCAGTGACACGCCCATAGATATTGTAAAATATCCTTCCCCACGTAGCCTCACCTTGGCTTCTACTCCTTGTGCCACCAAAGCTACCTGTTTCATCGTCCGATGTTATACACAGTTGTTGTTCTCTAACTCGGTCATGATAGAATCCGTTTTGCTGATGTTGAAGATCTGTAATGTTATCTTATACAAAATAAACTGGTTATTTCAGCATCTCATTGATCATCATGATCTTTGTGGACTATGGCGAAGGTGGTGTTTCTAGCACTCGGAGTGGAATGGCCTCACTGTAGCAGATCCTGTCTAACCATAGTGAACACTGCCTCATCGTTCAGCTCCTAATGAGTGGATGCAGCAGTTACTGGTGTCTCATTATCATGTAATATTTACCTAGCGTACATAAAATTACTAAATGATTTAAATTACAAAAACCAAAAACTTTTCAATTCTCACCGTTCAGCATGAGAAAAGAGACGTTGGGTTGGCCTTCTTGATAAGTGGCCGTCATCGTGCTATCTGTACAGGTTTGTCTTCATCATGGGAACATACATGGCACTGTCATTCCGTAGTGCCCTCAGGAGAAGACAGTCAAAACTGAAACTCAAAGTGAAGGTTCTGCGTCGAACGGTCATCCTTTGTGTTTTATATGATCAGGGTGTTTTCTGTGCTATTTAACGAAAGAATCTATTGATATATAATCCTTATTGGGTTGGCTTTTATTTCGAATTTGTCTTCAATATAATGGACCGGTTTAACTGAATTATGCTGTTTTTAAGCGTGTGAGGTGACACTGGAAACATGTATGTATGTATGTATGCATGTATGTATGTATGCAAACATATTGCAACATCTCTGTAGCATAAGCATGTGCGATACAAAAGTCTTCACAAAATCGCGACCCAGCTGGCACATTTCTGGCCTCAAACAATGAATATCATATATAAGCTACCATTTATCATAAACTTCAGGCACAATGAACGGTCACTAATCTAATCCGACTTGTTCTACATGCATGGACAGCATAGCATACACGTATGTCATTGGCCAATGTCCCCCTTTCATCCTAACTCGTGTCTTGGGTCTTACTATGTTCTTTCGAAAGGTTTAAGTAGAACTGGATGTCGCTTTTTGCGAATGTATAAGGGATTTGGAAACCATAATATTTACTTCAGAACACACTAATTGACATGCTGACAATTGCTTTTATGATATATTGCTTCGCTGTCAGTAAAAGTGTTTAACTTATGGATTCAACTGATTGAAGAATGTACTTGGAAGGATGTATGGCAAGCGCTAATTGGTGCATAGTGCTCATTAAGGCAAATGGTGAGCCACAATAATCGACAGCAAACATAATGACATCGGATTCAAGCAATCCGAGTGGAAGAGGGGTTTCACTGATGGTTATATAACGCCTGCTGTGCGTTACGCATTAATCAGTGCTGTTTTCGAAGCAGTGTGCCCGCCTGCTGTATAGAAAACACTGACACGGCATTGATAGGGTCAACGATTGGTCATGTACAGTATGGAATCCAACATTGATTACAGACAACTGCACTTGATCATCTGAACGATTTTGTGTGGCCCTTAACACATTTAATGTCCCCACGCGATAATATTCACGGCAGCTCCGTCGGTAAATAATCGATCTATCCGATCACGTTTTTCAGGTCAGATTGATCATTAGCATTGTTTTAGTTTCTGATCTTCATCGGATAATGTCTGCATTGTTAGTAAGGATCGGACGGTAGTAAACACAATTGAGAGAACAGTATACGTATGAATGGTCAGTGTTTCTGAGCAAAATGAGACAATAGCTATAACTGGAACACGAATCTGGCATGAGCAGTCTGGTCTGGATGCAAATTTGTGGATGGGGAGTTTGATGCGTGTTGATAACGGTCACAGTTTAAGGACGCATCATGGCGAACGATTTAATTTAATGCCGCAGAGCTGGCCTGCGAGGAGTAGCAAGATGCTTCAGTAACGAAGCTGCAGTGTAAGTAAAGGATAAGAGAGCTACCTATATTTTGTTCCTATTATTGACGTTGAGAAGAGAGCTTGCAATGACGGTGATACAAACCACAATAAAGAAAATCTAACGCTCACTTCGTACTTTTGGCAAAAGCAGAGTTAAAAACTTCCTTGAAAACAATGTTGGTTGTGAATTTGACTAAATTGAGTTGTGTAGCCTTATTAAGGGTCTTTAAGGCCTGTTGGAAATTCTACCGCCTCGGAGGCAATGCTTTTCAAAGATCTTTTCCATTCATGCGCTAGATTTCTATTGGCACCAAAGACTTAAGCGTAGTGCTGCCCTCTAGCGCAGGCTCTCATCTTACTTCTGGTAATTGAATCATCAAGAGCGACTTATCTGATTGTCTAGACGTGAGGAGCTTGTCGAAGCAAGTTGTTCGTGCTACATTTCCCGAAACTTACAGCGGCTCTTTTTCCGTGTTGGCTTTTACATCTACCAGACATAAGTGTAGGGTCACGAGACGCATTATAAATCAGCTAGGCTGTCTCAGAACACACTGTGTGTGATAGTCGCTTAAACCAAAGTGTTCAGAAAACTGCGCGAAACTGTCTATAAATCAGCATAACTCATGGCAGTCAACAGTTGTCTTTGAATTCAATGAATGAAGTTTGCATGAATATGCATCCGTCTGTATAAAGCATTTAGGACTGAAAAACCGTAGATGAGTGATATTGTTCCCTTTATTCACATGTGACAGCGTATTTGTCTGTCAGTATGGATAGTACACCTTTAATTTAGTTTGTTTCTTCCTAAATATGGACCAAGTGATTGAAACTAGTTTACATTGTTTTTTATTGTGATGCTAACGGTACTATACTAAAAACGGGAAATGAAGAAAAAACAAGAGATGGGTTGGAAACTGTACAACATCTGACAAAGGATCACCCATTGGTGTTCAGACAAGTTCTTCGCTGAAAACGGTAGATAACCAAATGTCATAACTTATCTTTGCCGCCGACACTACATGTAATTTATTGTATGTAAGTAACCCCATTATTATTGTCAATTAATTTGAGTTTCACATCGCATTCCACAAGTTCGGCCCAACGTTAGATCTGTAGGTGAGTGATGGCTTCAGGAAACATGTTCTTTACATAGAAAGTGATGATTACAGCAATGCGTAACGTTGCCGTACCAACAGATTACAGTAATTAGTAACGTCGCCATACCAACTAATTACAGAAATCCGTAACGTTGTTACAACAGATTTCAGCAATGCGTAACGTCGTCGTATCAACTAGTTACAGTAATGCGTTAGGCATCGTATCAAACTGATTTCAGTAATGCGTAACGTCGTTGTAGCAACTGATAACAGTAATGCGCAACGTCGTCAAATAATTTGATTTCAGTAATGCGTAACGTCGGCGTACCTACTGACTGCAGTAATGCGTTATGCCATCGTATCAACTGATTACAGTAAAGCGTTATGTCGTCGTATCATCAATTGCTTTCTTTGTCATTCACTTTGAGCATATCATTAATTGGAAGGTTATTTTGAGCATTTTTTTTATTAACTTTGTTACCCATTCAGTTTGAGCATATCATCATATCATTAATTGGAAGGACATTTTGAGCATTTGATTTATTAACTTTTTTACCCATTCAGTTTGAGCATATTATCAAATGATACTCTTTGTATCTCTACAGTCATATACACACTATATCGAAGTTGTGCACACTCCGTGTGATAGACGACTGACTTGCATTAGTATAAAGTATAAAGGGGAGTATCACTTTGTACACCAGCTCGTTCACAGTTCTCACCCTGCTCAAAAACATACGCCGGCAGGGGTAACCTCTGCTCGTTGACTTCTTTTGTCACACACATTGAAGTTCTTGGCACATTCTAAGACTATTGCAGGCAGGTTTGGACATGTGTGTGGCCAAGTTGTCCAACCACAGGCGGGGTTCTCGAGTGCATGACCAGGGAATATTAATGGAGGATAGTGACGTAGGTACAGTCAATTGTGATGATGAAGCCCTTCCATGTGCCAGTGTCATAATGGCGGCTACTCAGTAGTCAAGATATATTGTCTGTAAGAGTTCCTTATCCAAGTTGGCTTATGGAAACCGCATATTTTTATGATGACACGTAATGCGTAAAGTCACCATATCATCAATACTCCTATGTTGACATGGCACAAGTTAATTAAAGATCAAGACTCTTCTTGATTTTAGATGCTACTCATGTATAAATACTTCTGCTATGCGACGTTAAATTTTGTCGAACTTATCACTTTTTACATAATTGATATGCAAATTTGTTGTCAAATACCTCAATAATTTAAGTGAAATCATATTGTTTAATACCTCATGAAAGTAGAGTATCTGATCTGAAGTTTATTAATGATCTCGTTTATTTGTACCAAATTGCGTCTGAATCATGTATAAATACCTCGTCATTATATATTTACTTCTACAAATATAAATAAACAATCTTGTGTCGATCACAAAGATATGATTAAAAAGCATCTCTTTTCCACCAGGGCGACGCATATTTATTGGACTGTAATGACCCGTATATAAGTATCTAGGTCATTGAGCTCAGCATGGATTCGGAGATATGTACCCCATTAAGCACTCCTAAACATAACTCACTGTTGAAGGGCAGTCATGACGTAACACATGAGACTTCAACGCTGACATCACAGACGAATATTCCCACATAAGCGACTAACATGACATAATGGGAAAATAGCGTGAATCAATGTGAGTTTCATTTACACTGAAAGTTAGCAGAGAAACTAGATTGTTGCTTCAACTACTAGGCAAAGTTGTGCTTATGGAGAAATATGTATTGTCTGAGGGGTCCAGTTAAGGCGACATGGCTATTAAACCTTAACTGCCACGTCCCAGCGCTGCCTCCATGCTATTCCCCTCATTGAGGATTTTTCATTCACCCGCTCACAATTTGTTTGGCTTGCATGGCCTTATGAAAATTTTTAAATGGCAATGATAAAGATTATAAGAAATTACTAGCATTTATTAATTTTGTCAATATCAAGAAATCGTGACTTTCCTGATGCAAGGATTGAACATAATTTACACCAATCAATTTATCACGCGGTCACTAAGTTCAGATCCAACCACTATACTTTGCATACCAGGCTCCTTGGATTACATCTGTTAAATGCGATGCCCAATCAGCTACGGTATTTAGGAACACTCTAGCACTGAATGCGCATACATTGTCTGGAATCCGACATTTCCTTCCTTCCGAACTGACAACTATTACAACTTAATCAGATTTATACCTTTACATTCATATACTCTCATCGAAGCATTACTCATGTGTGGTTGATCTGGTCATCAATAGATACAAGATATTTACAAACCTTTCAGCAAGTGTCTTACTGGGAAACCTTTACATTAATATGATTAACTCAGCGTAAACGGATGAATGGAACGAATCCTTCCGCATTGACTGACCACTGACTACTGGGCTGTTGTGGAGATTTAAGGCCTCCCTTGGCAAGTTCGCTCTGCTGAACTAATTCGGATTTGCAATTGCCCATGCTTCTGGGAGGACAGCGGATGAGTAAGCTAAGTAGCGAACATAATCTCTGGTATTTGACCTTTATATACAGTAGTCTTATTTCCAGGAGTCTGTGTGAACGTGAAAGTGACCCCGCCACTCTCCACAGTTTCTTGACCTTTGTCGCCATATCGATAGTTGTCACAATTATATCCTGCTGTTATTCTGTATGTGTTGTTGCCTCGTAGTTGGATGAATTCAGTAAACTTGATGGGAACGGGAACGGAGTCGTCTTTGTAGTCCATAACCACATTGCCGGTGTCCGCCAACACTTCACCCTCACCATCCGTCAGCTTCACAACAACATTGTTCTTCACACCATTATTACCAACATACAGACCGACGCCTGTGATCCACACGCTGCTGCTGCACTGGAAGTCAATGGAAGACGTTCCTGGCGGGCCCCATGTATCATATATAAAACCCCTGAACCTCTTTACCTTCCATTCTTGCCTTGGTTTGTGCTTCTCCAGACTTGGTTTGTGCTCCTCCACACTTGGTTTGTGCACTTTAAACACCATGGTTCCCTCGTACTCACAGCCATGTTCACGATGAGCGATATACTCATAAATCTGTGCACGTTCTTCAGAAGTCAGTAAATTGGACTTCTTCGTGACTTCCATGAACTCTTTGTTGGACATATCAGGAAAGCAGATCAGATACACACAGCTCCCTAACATGGCTCTCCTGTTTTCATCAGAGAGAGGTTTAGCTTCTGCAGCACACTGCGCATCCGCCCAGCGCAGACACGCTGTGTATACATCATGGGGTGAAACGCGGTTAGTCAAGTCAGTTTCAAGTATCATCTTCAAACATTGGTGGGATATTTGAGTGAATTCTATGGAATCAAGAACCTGTTTGATGTTGCGAGAAATAAACTCCATACAACTTGCAGACAGTTCATTTTCGTCATATTGGACGCTCTTGTTGAGGTAGAGACACACATTGTAGACATCAATGGTGCCCATCAGATATTCGGTGCATTTTACCACCAGCTGAGATACTGCATACTTCCTGGCGGCGTGTAAGACATCCAAAGCGGTATCTACCTTCAGTTCTATCTGCTCACAGTACAGGAACCTGGCAACAGAGTAAAATCTTCACCTGCTTATTTCCTGCTAAAAAGATATTCAATTTATTCAAAATCATATCCAATTTCTACAATATATGTAATGTATATAATTTCAGCGTACAGAATACCATATTCAATAATGAATCTCTGTTGGAAAATATATAATGAAATTTATTTAGTACGATCTCATATTTCTACAGAACACGTTTACTCCATGAATTCCATATCAAAGAAATATACCTACTTCATCATTGAGTTGAACACTTCCGGCTCCACGTCCTCCACTACAATATCACTGTCCCGTCCTTCCGTCAAAATGGTCTCAAATACCGGTGAACCACACACCAGAACAAACTTGTGGGCTGATACCTTCTCTGGATCGACTTTGCCGACTTTGAAGGTCACATCACAGGCATATTTACCCTCGTACATGTATCTTTGCCTCTCTAGAACTGACAGTCCGGTTCTCCAGTCACGTGCCTCTTCTGACGCCATGATGTTATCGACAGCTGTTATGATGACAAATAAACAGAGATAGCTTTGCAAGACTTAATTGAAACAAAAGCACACAGAAAATATCACTTACATCTCGTTAATCTACTGTTTTAAGTGAACTGAATGAAGCAGGAGATTCAATTGATCACACGAATGAAAGCAAACACGGTTATTTGAGTAGCTACTAATGTAAATTATGGTAGGAAAAAAAAGACGAGCTTTCTTCGCGACGTCAATCACATTGGCGTTCACATCATTAGACGTAGCTCATCATAACGGTGGAGGAAAATCATAACGTCTATTACAGTTTGTGTGTTCACCCTCACATCATGAGGTCTAAACAATGATTAAGTAAGAGAGCAAATGAATACATATATCGACCCTTCAATGATCATGAAATACGGAATATGCACCACACACCTAGAGCCGAAACATATGTATCCCACTCCAAACTCTCATGGCATACCCCTGACGGGGGGCCTACTTCGATCGATTCTAAATCTAATAAATGTATTTCGATTCTGAGAAGGGCAAATCTATGGCATGCTTGCAAATAACATGACATATTTACCTTTTCGTGTTCCACTAATGTCAAGAGCATTTCAAACACCAAGTCACAGTACTATAAGTCTAGCAGTTGTCCAGCGTTTCACACGGCTGCTACACCCCCCCCCCCCTCCCCCACCAGCTCATTTGTCAGGCCTATCTCTCCTTCTGACCCTCCACCATTCTCCTGCCATAACATCTGAGTTCGTTCCATTAAGCGAAAAGATTGTGCTAAGGGTCTGGTGGGTCATAGCCCTACAAGACGTCTGCTTAGACGTCTTACCGTTTCTCAAAACAACGCAACGCGAATATTTTTAGATCGATTCAGACAACTACCAACACCAAACATACACAAGTGATGGAGTTATAGAATGCAATGATGTTTTACGGACGATTTTATCCCTTTTCGGCGGGGGATTTCATCCGTGGTAATTATTTATAGTTTGATCAATTTGGGAAGCGGTAAAAAGTCAGAAACACAGCAACATGTTTGTTCAAGACCACATGCACTGCGCATGCTCAGAAAGACGACGACTCATGCTAAGCCCGGGGGGGGGGGGCACTTAAGTGTAAAGATATAGTATACATGTGCCGCACGAAGGGGGTGGTTTTTTCGACATCTCGACTTTTACGACGGGTTAGAGATTCGCATAATACCTTGTACGATGGAGTATACTTTTTATCATTCTCAACGAGTACAACGGGTACGGGTTTTCGAGGTCCCGCGGCGCACCCCTATCCGAGTTAGGGTAAGTGCCCCCCACTTGGGATGCTAAGGCAATGCGGGAAATCGCGAGAATTAATAGTTTCCAAAATGGCAGACTTCGTATCGCGATTTGTTCGGAAACGAACTATCGATGGCATTTATTGAAGAATAGTGTCGAGTGGTGGTAAGTTTTTTGGAGCGAAAGGTCTATTTTTTGTAAAGGCTCTTGATATATGTTATTTTCTAGGTGCGAAATATAGCCCTTCAACCCAAACGAGAACACGCCGACTGTGTTTGACGAACTCTTCGTAACGGTATAAATTCATGTTACCGTTACACCGGAGCTAGGTGGGTCAGTGTTTCACATTAGCCTTCGGTTCATGACAACTATCATAAAAGCAACAAGCATAACCTTGACAACACCGTTTTCAACAGGTCCCACAGACAACCTTATATAACAAAGAATGCTCCTGCTTCATACAATTACCTGGAAAAAGAACGAATTGCTGGTCGAGATCTTTACTTCCTGCTTCGGTTTATCAACAAACGAAACTTGCGAGTACGAAAACGAAACTGATGATACATTATGATTGTGAAACTCATTATGATACCACCAGTAAATTCCCCGTGTCGGCGATGGTGGCCAAACATTTCTCTTCCAGTGTTATTTTTTGCATTTTAACAATTGCCCTTTCATGCTTAATTTAAACAATACGGATCGAAGAGATAACAATATGTGAATGTAGATGAAGCATAGCAGTTTGTGATGAGTTTTCTGATTACACGGGATATGAACAACACGTCCTTGGTATATGTATGCATATATATATATAAATATATAAATATATATATATATATATATATATATATATATATGTATATATATATAAATATATATATATTTATATATATATATATATATTTATTCATATCTAAATACATACATATGAATATAAACATACATTTATACATATATATATATGTGTGTATATATATATGCGATATATATATATATATATATATATATATTTATATATATGTATATATATATGTTTATATATTAAGGTATTATATGTGTATATACAGATATATATTATATATAGGAGAGAGATATATATATATATATATATATATATATAGATATATATATTATATATATATATATATATATATATATATATATATATATATATATATTTATATATATATATATATATATATATATATATATATATATATATATATATATATTATATATATATATATCTATATATATATATATATATATATATATATATCCTATATATATATATACATCCTATGAGAATTTACTTAACAATGTCATTAGGTTTTTAAAGTACTTAATGCAGAAAAATGGAAACATAGTCTAGTGTGTTACATGCTTCATTCAATGAATTCAAAGACAACTGATGAAGTCACGAGTTATACTGATTTATGACAGTTTCACGCCATTGTCTAGAAGCGTGAGTTCGAGCGACCATCATAGACGCGCTATCGCGCTAGCATTCGGCTTGTATTTAGTTCAAGCAATTATCCGTTTATCGGCACTATAAAACCACATCTCATGGCCGATATTCCATCCTGAGCCTGTATCCTTAGCACCCGATACAACTGGAGTCAGCGTATTATACTGAGAGTCGCCGGTTATGCATATGCCATATAGCAGAATGCGTCATAGAATGAACCTGTACATTTTTGTGATTGAATGAGTTTCCTACAGGATGAAACCCAGTGATTAATCCTGCGTCAAGCGACCCCACTATAAGTGGATCTAAATGCCAGCTCAGAACAAATACAATATAATAGTCGAGAAAAAAAGACAAAATAATGCTTTGTCAAACACCTCACGTGTAGACAATCAGATTACACGCCCTTTGATGTGAATACATTACCAGAAGTAAGACGAGAGCTTACAATCAAGGGTGGCATTGAGAGAGAAACTTGAGCTTTGATGCCAATAAACACTTTGCAAAAATAACAGCGTATTACATCAACTCCGAGAGCGCCACAGAAAGGAGTGAAGCGCCGGATAGCAATCAAACACTTTGCAAAAATAACAGCGTACATCTATTGCATCAATTGGAAGGATCTATTCGAGCCATGTCCACAATGACAATGCGTATTTTCTGCTCACCCGGATATTTAGTTGTCCTTAATACTCAATCAGGTAACATTTAATGGTTCATTGTCTTAAAGCGTTCTACATTAGAACATGCAAACTTTCCTTGCTCTGGCAGAAAGTATGAAGTGAGCGTAAGATCCTCATTATATTGGAATGCATCATCCTCTCTTCACCTCATAAACAGGAGCACTATTCAGACAGTTCTCCTTTTCTATATTTATAACTGCAGTGTTGTGACTGAAGCACTGCGCAACTCCTCACGTGGCAACGTTAGGCCATCCTTAGCAGAATGACACTTTCTGTGGTTGCTATTTCGTATAGAGTAACAGGTGCCTTTTGTTCGCCTCCATGAGCGCATGGTTGTACGGCTTGGTTGCTATTTATATAATCACATAAGTCTACGGTGGCTTGTTGGTAGCGGTTCGTCCCACGTGCTCTCATGACAGTAATGCTGCGCTGCCTTTCGTTCCACAGGTTCTGGGTACGATCCCAAGTGGATTACTAGTGACATGGATAATCACGTTGAATGGCGGTCCCAGCTCTGAAGAGGACTGCACCCTACACAGTGCTCAATAGTATCGTGCTGGACCTTCGTCCAAGCGGCGTGGGTTTGGCATCCCGCTCTGGGTAACGGGATAGTGCCAAGTGGGCGCTGGCATTTATGGGCAGCTGTCCAATCAATACAATCATTTCACAAGGATGTGAGCATCGTCCAGTCATCTTTCAGCACTGCTGCATTCAATTAAATCGTTCGCCGTGTTGCGTCCTTAAATTAAACTGTTTTAAGGGTCGTTATTAACGCTCATTAAACTCCACGTCCACAAATGTGCAACCAGACGAGACAGTTCAGGCGGTATTCGCACTTTATCTCTCGCTATTATCCCATTCTGCTCAGAAATGCAGGCCTTTTATGCCTCTCATATTTGTCTTTCCTGGCGTCCGACCCTACTAGGAAGAATATCAGAAAACTGCAAAAAAAACCAAAAAAACAATAACCAGCATCTTTGCTAGCGTCAGATCCCTAGCATTGTTTACAAGAGACATGACAAACGCGCACAACGATATTGTGTGGTAGACCTTTTCATTATCATTGCAGGTGGCGAGTCACCATTAATGTTATTGCCTGCGATAATTAGTCAATGCCATGTTAGCGCTTAATATACAGTTGGCGGCTTCAAACGCACTGTTGGAAACCTGTTATACACGACATGGTATATATTTGCATCAACTGATAAAGACAATGGTTAAATCGGATCCGGATTTGTGATGTTTAATGCCAACCAATCAGCATGCGACAACTAACTATGACGCGCAAGATACGGGTGTTAGCGATGTTTGCTGTTAAGATGAAGCAGTGCGCTGAGTGCACTCCTTCCCACACTGCCTCACCATACCAGCTGTAATATAGACGACACCTATACACCAACACCCTGGTTACATAATGAGAAGAGTGTAGTAGCTTAATAATGCTAACCCAAGAAAAGAAATTTGCTAGGACTATTGGTATTCTGAGGTCACGGAATTGTGAAGAGAACTGAGCTTTATTGGAGGGTGCTTCATGACGCAACCCATTCTCGAGTTTACACTCTCAACCATTGGATAGTGGTCACTTCGCCTTACATTAGCACCCATTGAGTAGTGTAAGAAAGCCTCTCTGCGCCTATGTCCGACAGCCTTTCATAAACTATCGCATGTAGGAGAGTGTAAGGAGAACGGTTTGGCATGGGGCGTGAAATAAGGAAGGATCCCTTTTTACCGAGCTTCATCAGCCCAAGATGGCGGACATACGGTCAGGTGAGGATGCTTCGATGTTTTAATTGTTATTAAATCGTCAATTATGTACACTAACCGAAGATGGACTCAGGTGTAAGCACCATGAAACTTGTCAAAGGGCACTTGTAGTAATATTTGTTCCATGCTTTAATGTTATAGTCACTTGTTTCATATTTACACGCTCTCTATCTTAGGTTACTCAATATATTTCGATCAGTGGAAGAGGTTGTCTAGCTCCGGTCGTAACGGTAACATGAATTTATTCATCAGACGTCTTGTAGGGCTAGGGGTTGTCTTGTTTATATTACAGTCGTGTGCGGCTATGGAAGGGGGGCTTTGCTTCCCGCAAACGTTTATGTCATGCCTATATTATCGACAATCTGATATGATGATATGGAAATGTACAGCGTTCCTTTTATCAGCAACTAGGCAAAGAATCTCAACCTCTGACAGCTCCGCTCTATTTACTACTTTGGATCTCACATCCGAGCTTTAGAGTCGTAGCGTAGCCATTGAAATTACGGAGCTTCCAAACGACCGATGAACCCACTGAAAACTTACCAAAGCCCTCCAAGCAAAACAATTTGTGACAAAATGCAAGATTACATCACAAAATCACACGAGGACTGTTTATATTACTACAGTTTTGTCTACTTGTTCTGTTTGAGCACTAAAATACGTAGCCGCGCACGACGGTAGTATAAATATATGTCAATAAGAGTCGTCCACGGCTATAAAATACAGCACATTATGTAACTTTGTTATAAAAATCAACATGGTTGACTCCCATAATGCAACATAACTGAGTTAATTCTCATTCATGTTTTCGATTGCGCGGTAGCCATTTTGGACAACAATTTAAAAATTGTGTTGGATTTCGTTGATTCTGTTGATTAGAAGTATGGCTGTTGCTGGACACTAGGTAAGATTGATGATAAGACATTTGTTGATATGAAAATGTATATTCTTTTAACTGTCCCTTGTCTGCGTTGCAAGAAGGAGCTTATAACGCTCACGATTCTGCATACAGACCCTCGCCCCTTAGGTGGCATCAGATCATCAAAACACCAGGGGCGAGTTGCCTTGCCTAATCAGCAACCACCTCCTCTTTGTTCGTTGGTAGTTCGGGGGGTTCCTGTGGCAATTGTACATATAGACAAGACAATGAAATCGGTGAGGAGATGTAAGTTGAGAGAAAGCTAAATAAACTGAATTTGATGTTTGTTTTGGCACTTGTGAAGGCTAGAATTTCTGCAGATACAAAAATATATGTGAAACTTTTGTTTAAATGCAGACCCTGAGAAGGCATTTGATAAAGCTGCTGCTAAATTACTCAAAGCACTTCGCCCAATAAGGCAAAATCTTCCCGTCTTGTTGTTAACTCTCCACTGAGGAGTACCTCTGGTATAATACCACGAGGAGTGAAGCGCAAGCAAACCTCAGCTTTTTCAGCCAGACCAAATAATCATGGTATCTGTGTTAATTATGAAATATTCCAGAAAAATTAATTTCACAAAATTTACTGATCTCTAAGAACACATTCAGGTGCATCCTTTGCTTGTGTTACAAACAGTTGATACACCTACTTCCGAAGTAGGAAAATCCTATCGGTAAGATCATGATATTTGTGGAGAGTTGCTACTGCATCTTTTATGTTCAATAAAAATTAAACATGAATTAGTAGTTATAGTGATAGAAGGTAAATTTATATGGAGTTATCTACTGATGATAGATGTTAACTGTGTGAAGGAGACGATTAAGTTTCTGACATTTGGAAAAAGTACTGCCAATTATCTGACCCAAGTTCAAGATGACCATGATGATAGTGAGCTGACCGATTGGCAAAAGCGAAAACTGGAAATCCAAAATCTTTGGGAGACCCAAAGGCAATCTGTAGTTGACTCATTGCTAGCAAACATGGCACCATCTGCTCAAGAGCCTGAATGTTGTCTGTGTGCAAATCCATCAAAACTACGGTAATGTTACGCAAGTAATATTGTAATATCTACCTATGAATGACCTTTTTGTGCACTAATGTGTAACTTTCATATTCAAGTGTCTCCAGTGCCAAATGTTTATGTGTGAGGACCATGACAAGCCCAACACCTTTGTGAAGGATGCCATGACAGGGAATCGTTTCATCTTGATTTCTAATACCCACTCCCTACTGAGATGCCAGAAGATAATCCCAAGGCAGGATATAATCATTCAAATCGATTCCACTATACTGAATAGATTGATATTTTGCAACAGGGTGTCCAAGAAACTTTTGCCAAAATACTGCAGTGTGCTTATTCTGCCTGCAGGCAGAATAAGCACACTGACAGTGCGGTTTTATATATTTGTCTAGTGAAAGAATAATAACTAATATTATATTTTGGAGCACAAAAATAACAAATGTTAAAAGGTTATCTATATAAGATGCCATAACAAAACATACTTTCATTGGATCATTGTAACCACAGTTTTCACAAATGAAATTTGGCAAGTGAAGATCATATCTCCCTGCAAATGCACATTGGAAAAAGTCACAATATGTTATCATAGCATGTATATGGAAGATTTGAACATAAGCGTAATGCATTGTGCACTTCAATGCAAGAGAAGTTCACATTACAGCTAAGAAGGTATGAGATTTATGATATATATTTGGTTGATGAACTTATTTATAAGTATGTAGTGCCCTTTAAACAGTATCGTTAAAATGAAATTGTATTTATTATACATATTATGTTCCCAGTCTTATGGTGAAGGACAGCACAAGTTCTGAAAGTGAGCTTGTTAGACAGGGCCAAGTCCTACAAAAAGATCCATAACAAGTGTCAGGCAAGATGCGGAGCTGACAATGACTTGTATTATGAAACACAAGATGCTCATTGAAAGGAAGACTGGTAATTATTCAAATTTCACTTAAACCTCCAAATTTTGTGGCCATAAGGATCAAATACTTTTGTATCTGTGTACTAGAAAGCAGCAAAAGCGCACAGGTCATAGAAGAAAACTCTCTGCAGAACGCCAACGATGGTCACAGCTCCTAACAAGTTATAATTGCCTTGCCACAATCTTGCATGCCCCTCTTCTCAATGGTGTTCCTGAGAGTCAAGACTCTTTACCATGGCTGTAGGAGCGGGTTAGCAGTTCTTGTATCTGATATGCTCTTGCAAAAACGATTTTGAATTATATTCTCATTCTATTCTTAATGAATTGTGACAATTGTGATACCTCTTAACAAAACCCGAGCTCTGGTTGAGCAGTGGCTTAGCCTGCAACGCTTCAAATAAGAAAGGAAACAGCTGGCAAATGCAGTCAAAATCTACTTGACCAACTCAAAATTCACAGCAGAAATCTGGCAGACATGAACCAATTACAGTCAAGTATGAATTATTTCTAACATAATTTAATATCCTTATATAAAACACCAGGCTTTTTACCATTAATAATATGACTGTACATTTCTCCAGGCATGGAGTCAGAATTCATGGAAACAGCAGGCAAGCTTGCAATCCTACACCATGACATAAACATGCATGAAAAGAATGCTCTTCCTGGATATTGCTCAAGCAGTTGGCAATTCTGGGATAAGTACAGATATATATGTCAATGGTATGACAGAACCTCCTGTGTCATCAGATTCTGAATATGGGTCTGATGCATAGTAGTCTGATCTCCTAAGAAGTTACATTACTTGAAATTTCAAAAAAAAATACTTTGTCCAATTTAAGATTCTTGTGTAAGTAACTGTACTTGTATGTTTTGTTTTAATCTTTTTGATATACTACATGATATGAGCACAACATTTATAAAAACTTGTACTCATTAACAGGCAACTGTAATACACCATATCTTTTGGAAATAATTACATGCACTTGAATGATTTGATTGATGGCACTGATTGTTTGTTTCTTCATAAATTTACCATGCCCTGAGGATAAACCAATCCAGTACAATAATGGTCAATGGTAGAGCTATGGAACCCAGTGGGCCTTTAAAGGACACTTCTATCAGTTATGATCACAGAGATACACAATTGTGCAAGAATTATTTTTTACAAACCAAAAAATATATGGAATAAATGAACATCATGCACTATGATCTAAGTCTGAACTTTTTAATAAAAGTATTGATTGAAAGTGAGTGAGAAGCATGTTGTTGATGTAATTGTAACTTCTCAGTTTTTAAAAAGACCTTAAAACATGGATGGTTCATAACTCACAACAACTAATTGAGCTGGAAGTCATGAAATAAAGGGGGAAAAAAGTTTTTTTGATGCCAAGCAAGATTCCTTGAAAAATCCTGTACAGTTTGCATGCGAAGTGAAATTCATCATAATGGGAGGTGTCCTATACCTAGTCTTGCTGTCAGTTATCGTAAGTGTAAAGAAAAGACTACAAGCTAATAGCAATCAAGCAGTTTGTCCTTAGGACAAAATCGACCAAATGGTATCCAGTTTCCCTAAACACCCACGGAATATACACATTGGAATTAATATCGAGCCTTATTAATAAAGAAAAGTTTGGGTCTTGTTGCATCGGGACTATCGAATAGATCAGGAAATTTCCGCGTTAACTTAGTTACTACATAAACTATCGCCATATTGACTGCTGCCAAGCAAGTGTCATTCTCCCATGCTACTACACCGTAGCTGCAACAACACTATGCGATTACATGGAAACACCTCTGTAACACCTTGCCCCTGACCATTAATTACGATCGGATTTCACCATAATCTGCAGACAAAAACAATCGCGAAGATGTAACTCGCTTGCGCGACATATACCCATGTATTGACGATGTTCTGTTATTAATTCATGTTTCTTAAAGAATAGATCGCGTATTCCATGGGCAAATAAATGTCACCTTGGACAGCGTCCGTGCTGATGACTAGTATTGATTATCATGTCCATGCTGCCCAAATGCGAACCATCAAGAGCGAGTTACCTTACTCACTCATTCAAACAGTGAAACATGCAAGCTAGAGAGTCGACTATCAAAGTGTACGATATTCACTTATCTCAGTGCCTAACTCTTATCCCGACTCTTTTCACATCTAAATGTCCCGAATATCTATTCATGTGTCGCTTAGGTAATCCAATGAAGCATACAGAACAGTTTTACTCCTTCTGCCTTTCTCCTGAAGGGAACTGAAACACCGTTTAAATGCGATCATATTCGTTCAACTAGATATCGGTAACATATAACCGAATAAATGCGTTTCAAATATAACTATTTTGGAATCAGATGTTTACACAGTCAAACAATTTGACAATGCATATTGCGAATTGAAAATTTCATCTTAGTGTACAGAACTGAAATCGGAAGAATCGATAAAATGTAACATTTATTGGTGTTATTGACAGTGCCAAACGCCGAGTGGCGACTTAAGTCGAAAATTAACGTACGTTTATAACGTTTTATTCTGTAACTGGGATTTATGTAGGACAGAAACATTATAAAACATGGTGTGAGATGTAACGTAACCGTTATTACATTATCTGCTCCAATGCATATAATGCATTCTGCGCTGCGATTCATCTCGCATTGAAGTTGCCACTGACTAGTGTTACTCCAGTGGTTTTAAAGTGACACGTCTTTCCTTCTCGAGTTAACCGAGTATTCCCTCTAATCTAAGTGCAATCTATTTGACAGTCTTGTAGTGTACAAACTAGACACTAGTCTTATTTTGTACTAGCAGACTATATATCTAGCCCAAAAGACCAACAGTCGATCGGGTACTCCACTTGGTTCATAAAAGCTATATATATATATATATCTAACTGTAGCTGCCCAATCTTAAACCATATCTAAAAATGACAATGAATTGCGGTTTGCTGGATTACGGGATTCCTTCCGTGACCAAACTTTTATCCCTACCCCGGGTCCCCACCATGACCCTATTAACCCTAATCTCCACAACTTTATCTCCACTGTGTCCCAACCAAAAACCCTGTACAACCTGACGTTCCCCACCCAAATGCCCCAAGACGGATATGCAAGTCCGGTGTTTAATCCTTGATATGAAGTTGAAGATATAGCCTTGAATGCTGATAGCCTTGAATGCAAAGATATTGCGCAATATGTGATCCGCAGGAGAGATCCTCAGTTCACCAGTATACCGTCGAGTGCGGTCGTTGTGGAGAAGAAGATTGACGACACAGACCAAAAAGACAAACCAATAGCCATTCAGTCGATCGAGTACTACCTTGTCAAGAAGGTGCAAGTTGTTTCAAAGAACTAAAATGAAACAAAAACAAGCAAATATTCCCTCTAATGTCTTCATTCTAATAAGTCATATTTATTCTATAGTGAAACAAATCTATCCGAGTCGATTTGCTAACCCATTTGTGTATGAATTCTTGAAAAATAATTTCTAAAGGTTCAATAGGACCATGTAATTTCCTTTGTGAAGCTTGATTAAAAGCTGAATTATTCGAGAAATCATTTCAGGTTAGAGTGGGTTTTTTTGCATATCTAATGGACCATCGACATTTCCCTCATTGTATCGTTACTGTCGCGGTATTGTCCTCAAATTTATCTACTGCCAATAATAAATCAACCCCTTTTTCAAACATACAACTCGGCCTGGCAATAGGTCATGCAGCCTTATACCCTGCTCCTTTCGTACATTCTAGCGGTTTTATGACTACAGGCGGCTGCATCCACGGCCATTGCGTTCACCTCTCCGGGATGACCTAGATAAAATTGAGCTGCTGGTATATGCGGGAGTCCTTGTTTTCACTTCCGGTATAAACAAAACAATTGATCTGCAGACCTACTAAGTGTCAAACCGCCATCGTCGTTCCAACTCTCGCATTCGTGTACAAAGCGAGGCACAAGGAACTTAATTAAGTTGACTGATGAATCGAATTACTCAATGTTATCGTATATTCATGTTTTGCGTACGATCTTAGTGCGATTTTGAAGATAATGCATTAGAAGTTAGTGCTAGATATTATCGGTATCATGTTATCGCTCATATTTACGTTTGAACACGTAGTGATGCTGACTTCTTCTGTTCCTGTGTTTCGATGTTTAAATATCAGTTGTATCGGATAGTGTCCTCACATTTTGTGTTGCGATCGATTTGATTACATACTTCTGATAGACCTCTAAATCTCACAGCAATTGCTCAAGTCTAACAAGAGTACGTCTGTTGTAGAAGGTGGATGTAGTTGGTGTTCATCATCACCTATAGTACAGATACTATCTTTACAATTAGTGATGACGAACACCAACAACTTAAGTGTATAGAGATAGTACATATGTGCCGCGCAACGGGGTATGTTTTTTCGGCCTCTCGACTTGTACGACGGGTTTTTTGACCTCATACTTGTATGACAGGGTATATTTTTCATCTTCAATCTGTATAAGGGGTTATACATTCGCATAATACCTTGTACAACAGGGTATGCTTTTGGCCATTTTGACCTTGTACGAAGGGTACGGGTTTTCGAGGTCCCGCGGCACACCCCTATCCAGAATAAGGCTAAGTGCCCCCCCAGGGTTTATACTAAGATGATGATGAAGTGAAGAAATCCATGATGTGGACAGATGATCTGAACATTTTCATATTTATTGATTTTATCCATTTGTGTCAAATCTTAACAAACTTAGTGGGATGTCATCTTCTGACACTTTGTCTTCCCACTTTTCATTTCCAGGAGCTGATAAAAATACAAGAAATTGGATGACTAAACAAACACAATACCTTGTATATGTATGCACAGAATTTCCTGGTTTATTTGGGATATCCATTCACCTAATATGAAGATTGCATTCTTTTTCACTATAAGGCCTTAAAGGTTAATTCTGTTGAAAATGAATCAAAACTTATGTTTTTGAGTTAATTTAATAGTCCAACAACCTGAAGGTTGACATATGGTTCAGCAAAATATAACGTAACCAATAAAAGCATGCACTTTCCAAATGAAATTTCGCTTTGTTTGTCATCTGAATCAAATCAAGTTTGTACCAGGTTATAATGATGTCTTTCCATTCTAGTTATATTATCATGAAAGAGACATCCATGTATGATCACAGAGCTAATAAAAGTATTACACTTACCAACTTATACTCTGTTCTTACTATCATTGACAGCTGTTGATTGAGGTTGGCCAGCATAATTCATCTGTTTCTCTGAAAGCCAATGAATAGAACCCATAAAAACAAAGCACACATGCTAGTTTTACCTATCATATAGTTGGCGCCTTTTTTTACAATCAACAAGAGCGTGTAACCACCTGGCAGATGAGTGACATCACAACTGTATAGGGTATCAGACAGGTTATTGAATAATGTCTTGTAGGTGCAATGTGAATGTAAATATGTACATTGTATGTTAGCTGTATCAGGAGTTAGAAAAAGTTTATGCACGCACTAACTGTGTGATAATAATTTTTGTTTTTGCTCCATGTCACTAATCACATACAAGGTCAATTTGAACTTAACTTGCTGTCAAATGTATATTTGCTTACCCTTGTTGTGGTAGTCCACATTAAGTATTTTGCTGTAGACATCTTTTATATAACTTCGGTGGGATGCAAGCCCTGCAGCAACTTCATCACTGCCAGGCCTCATGGTAACGTGTACCCGCTTTCTTGCCCCTGTAGGCCTGGCAAGGAAGAGACAAACGCAGCCCCCTTCAGCTGTGCCATCTAAACACCAAAAAGGCAGCCAAAGTTTCTTTACCAATCAGTGCATAATAACCTAATTGAATATAAAAATAGGTGTATTTGTGTAAGATGCTACCCCACGTTCACTGAATAACAACCTCTAGCCTTGTTTTCGATTAAATTCATGATTCTGTAAACATTGCTGTGGTACATATTTGCCCCCTTTTTGATTCTCTTTTCATTTGCTGATGCCTGCCTTCTTTGCAAATACTCCCTGAGGCTTTACCCACTCACATGAATACCTTTTGGAGTGATTCAGTGATGGAAAAAGTGTCTGCAATATTTAAGTTTAACCGAAAACCAAAATTACCAAAAGTTTCCATTAAGCAACATTGATTTACAATCAAATAACAAATGCAACTGAGCTATGAAAATCTAGAAACAAGTAACGAGTGATAACAAAATCATAGTAAGTGTAGTTGGAATTTATCACATGATTTACTAGAAACATTCACATAGGCAAGGCTTATCCATCGGTACATCACTTTTCATATGTCTTCGAAAAACGGCCTGATATACTAATTACACTCGCTTTGAGGACATGGGTTACCTTTGGCCCGGCCGCAATCTCTGGCTTAGAAGATACGAGCCAATGCTAAACCCTGTGGCTGCTACCATCCCCTGTCATACGAAAATCATTTGACCTTTGACACTAACAGAAATGACCAAGCATATGTTGTCACGCATAAATGTATTTCAAACCCACCATCATCGGACGAGCATATGCTGTCAGTCACGATAAACTATAGCAGATATATATATATATATATATATATATATATATATATATATATATATATATATATATATATAGAGACATATATATATATATATATATATATATATATATACATATATATATATATAGATATATATATATATATATATATATATATATAGATATATATATATATATATATATATATCTATATATATATATATATATATATATATATATATATATATATATATATATATATATATATATATATATATATATATATATATATATATATATATATAGGTGTTCAGTAAAGGGCGGGGTTTAGATAGAAAGGATATAAATAAAATAGTTATCGATATTGGAGTACATATTCCATAGAGAGAGAGCGAATGGTGGTGGTGGTTGGGTGGGGGGGGGGGGGGGTGGGTGATTAGCGGAGACGCACTGTAGGAGAGGCGGGGAAGAAAGCGGTTGCGACGATGAGATTAGTGGGGTCTGAAGGCAGGCATTAAATTTTAAAGTTCATACAATAAAATGTTGACGTGATGAGCTGGGGAGGGGGGGGGTGGGGGGCTGGGGTGGAGGGGGGAGCGACGAAGCAATGAACGTGTAGTTTATAGCCGGTGGGGGAGCCTGGGTTAGGGGTTAGGCTGTTAGTCCGGGTTTTTGAACGGAATCTAAAGTTAAGAGAGGCAAGGGTGGTACATGATGGATGGGGAAGGGCGTGGCGTGGCGTGGCAGGGCAGGGCGGGTAGGGATTTGAAAGGGGTAGTGGAGGAGGGGGTGGGGCGGATTGTTATGAAGTAGGATAGGAACGTTGGGAAGAAGGTTAATCAAAACGGAAATGCATGGAATCGGGAGGGTGATAGGTTGTTGAGAAAATAAAATGTCACACTGAAAGAGGCGAATGGGGGGTGATAGGTTGTAGAGAATAAAAGGAGGACTGGGTGGGGTGGGGGAAGGGTTTTGCATTGGAAGGGTATACAGTTGTACGAGAATGAGGAGCGGGGGAGGCAATCGATCAAACATATTGGATTTAGAGGGGATGGGGAGACATGGGAGGAAAAAGTTTGATTTTTGTCTAAAATTGTTCATAATTTGTTTATTTTCTTCAAATTATCAAAAAATTTCAGTTTTTAACAAATATTACATCTTTTTTATTCTGCGGGCTACTAACATTCTATTGACGAGCAGCGCCGTCCGCATATACAGCCGCTCGTGTGGGATTCCTTATACTATCAAAGCTATGATACTGTAACCGGCATTGACCACTATCCAATGGTAGAGCGTGTAAGCTCGAGAGTAGGTTACATGACAATGAGCTGTGAAGAGTGAACATTAGCTTGTTGGCTGAGAAGAAAAATAACACGAGGGGAGTACAGTAAGCGTGGATGAACCAGTTGCCCGACTCATTATCGTACAGTTATCATTGTAGGCGCATCTTTGTAATTGTAAACAGCTGGGAAGATCGTCCATCCCTTTTGATGTGCCTCAAACTTCACATATGCACTTGTCTAATTGGCCAAAACAATTGCCTACGTGGGCTAGATCTTGATTATTTTCAATATGTTTTTCGATCTTTGATACCGATTTTGAGTTCAGGGTGTGAGTTGTTATTAAAACGACTTCACTAACGTACATCACCACACGAAGCAGCTATCCCTCCACGGCAAGTCATAACTGGTAATGGAGACATCTTTATGTGTAATTATATTCTGATGTACCTTCATTAATAACAAACCGAGATCTATCACATACGTACCTTTATCGCTACAGTAGTCTGTGATGCTGCAAGTGATATACTGAGCCATCAGGTGGCAATATATCAGCAATATTCAGAGAGTTGACGGATTTTGGTAGCGATGTTTGGGGACAAGCAATAGGTTTGTGATCAAGTTTGTATGATAGGGAGGCCTGAGGCGAGTGACGTAGGATTGAGTCGAGCTGGCACACGTGTAGAAGTCTTCACCATTTCCTTACCAACTAGCGTAACTTAAAGCGCCATTTGCTGGATAATAGGGAGGGAATCAAATTGGGTCGCTAGAAAACTGCGGGTTGACAAATGGTTACTTTAGTCGGGTTTTTTTTCGACTACAACGACGCGTGCTACGCTAATGACCCCCACGAGGCGCGAAGGCTTACATTGCTTATCAAGCTATTTATAGGACAAAAAGCATTCATTAACGCACTTAGTGTTTCATTAGCTGAAAAATCCAAATGCTACAACGACAAATTGTCAATATGCACCAGTGCTTAATATATTCAAAACACATACCACCTTATCATATGACTGGTTGCAACCACAAATGACATTTTTGAAATTGCGCAGAACTACGACATTGCCTGGTTGTTGATGCAAATGAAGAACCCATTACATATGTGTTGTACATTCCCCCGAGAGGGGACGTTAAGGATTGTATATTGTATCAGAAAAAATCAGCAATTGGCTCAAGAGCACCCCTCGACGCAAGTAACAAAATATATATTTGTAGCATTCCAGAAACAACGAAACATATATTTACTATGTAATGATTTTACGATTCACATTTTGAATACTGAATTTGATCGTAAATAAGCACAATGAGTTAAAGTCATTAATGTATGTTTCAATCCAATCTCCACGAAATAATGTTGGCGCTAGCATAGAAGCTGTTACTATTTCAACCGATGTTGTACTCATCCGATAATGCACTGCCAACGTGTCCTGTATTCTGCTCAACATAAAATTATACTGCATTCCTTAACCCTCAGCAGGTTAGATTTTCTACATATGATCCTAAATTGACACATCTCTTTATAGTTAATGTATGTAGTAAAATTATATGTTTTTTATGACAAGAGACATAGAAAAAACATTTGTAACAACATACGAAAGCCGACTTTAAATATTCATCTTTTGTTCCAAGCTAGCAGGTAAATGTCACCTCTTGTTTTGATTGATTTGGATGTCATTATTTTCAGTCGTAAACGATTCCAAACACTTGTCCGCATCGTTAGATAAGCATCATTGATTCACGTAGCAATGATGATGGATCCGTACGATACATTATGCCGTACATTATGCCGTTAATTATGCCGTACATTATACCATGCATTATGCCGTGCATTATGCCGTGCATTATGCCGTGCATTATGCCTGTGCATTATGCCGTGCATTATACCTTGCATTATGCCTTGCATTATGCCGTGCATTATGACGTGCATTATGACGTGCATTTTGCAGTGCATTATGCCGTGGATTATGCCGTGCATTATGCCGTATATTATTCCGTTATTTAAGCACTGCATTATGCCTTGCATTAGGCAGTGCATTATGCTGTGCATTATTTGGAGAACACAAAGCATATGAAGAGTTGCATAAAGCCCCGTTTCAAAGTGCATTATTTCATGCATTAAGCCGTGCTTTGTGTGACGCATCATGCGGCGTTTCTATGCATGTTATATAATGATGACACGCAACGCAAGTCGTATTGATATACATTAATTCCGAACCACCAGACTATTCGCTTGCAAACATAGAAAGATAAGACGATCTTTTCACCTTTAACTATTCCTTGATTTTGTAATTCTGTTGATATTAAACGGTCAAAACTTGCTTAAGAATGTGTTTTTTCCAATTCCTTGCTCATGCATAGCATTTGTATGAGACAAATTGAGTTAAGTGCCCTTGCAGTAATTACATTATAGCCCGCTGGTCATACGACAACGCTGCTATTAGAACATTGCCTCTCGAATTTAACATTTGCCAAGTAAGCAAAAACATAACCTCTGACAAAACTTTTCATTGCAATTATATTGGTAGTCACACAAAGTAACATTGATGCACTACTACATTGTTATAGACATCTCCACGTGCCATTATATACAAAACAAATTCATTTACTATGTTATCTAGAGAACGCCTGCATCCTTTGGATAATACACATTAATGGATTTTGAATTTGTTGGCCATAATTAAATGACTTATATCTTTCTCAACTGGGCTTTTGCTCACAGTGAATGCGAGAGGGGATGAATGAATGAATGTACGAATGAATTAAATATTTAATGTATGTGAGTAATTTGGGACGAGTATAGTGTCGTTTTCAATTCAGCAAAGAGCAATTTATTTGTTTTCAATGATAGCCTGTGTAATGAAACCTTAAAGCTAAATGGTAATGCGAGTCCCATTCGGAAATATACTTGGCATCTTGGTACTTGTGTCGGTAAGGACTAAGATGCTAACAATATGAATGTAGCGTTTTCTAATGTATTGTCCTAAACCCATTTGTAGATGTCAAGGTTTGGGTCTTGCAATGAAGATGTTAGTAACAATATACTCAGCAGTCTATGTACAAATGTTTAAAGTTCTCTTTATGGAGTTAAGACCCCAGACAAATCCAAGGCTTCTGCCGAACATGGCAAAAATGCCTTAGACATGTCTGGAAGATTCATCCACTAACGCGTACGCGCTGTGTTTCATGATAAACGAATACGATGCAAATTGCATGCATCATTCTGTAGCAATGCTAAATATAGTAATAGTCTTAGAGCCTGGATTGCAGTTTTATGGAGCTTAATCAAGTGACCATAATGGATTAACAAAGCATCAAAACTTTTTCACTTAGCTTTGATACTCCCTATGAAAAATGTAGACACTGCATGAGGTTTATGCAAATGGTGGTCTATTTAGGCACGTGGTAAAACTGCACAATGCATACAAACCATTCGCCTGTTGGACCATCGTATGGGATCTTTTGATTCCTCTATCAGCAAGCATGTTACTGCAATATGAACAAATTGCTTGATAACATTCCAGCAATTTAACTGATAAATATTGACATATTTAAAGATCAAAGGCCAGACATACACTGTTGTGGATGTGGAAACCTGGGTCAGCCAAGGTTACAGCAAAGTCGACTATTCAAAGATAAATATAAAATGCGCTAGTGTTAATATAACAGAATTAATATAGTTGATGCTAAGTACAAATTGATGTTATATGGTCAAAGTGAGTTTTTTAGTTTTATAAGTATCGAGTTCTTAACCACTAAGGTATGCTTTTTCAATGTCCTTGCGTGGCGATAGGATCTAATCATATCGAACGGTGTCCCATAACTCGACTTCCGAGCTCTCTCTAATGTCTCTGATATCATAACTTTACCAATGTAGGAGTATGCTATCTGTACGATACTTGTAACATCTTGGATGGAGGCAACCTAATGATACGACTTTGTTTGCTGTATTGACCACGTTTTGAACATTTCGTAGTTCTGCTTTTCTGCTTTAAGAATCTAAATAATCTGGCTTTTTTACCTTTATTCCCAAAACCTGTCAATTGAGTATAAGTGATTGTAGAAGGATTTGCTAAGAGACCCACCAATTAGCAGCACTTGATATCTCGCAATGGCTTTCGTCCGTAATTAGTAGCCTCGCTGTCGTGATATTAATAGACTGGTCTGGAGCATGTCGGACATAAAGTATGCAGCAAATCGCACATAATTTAATCCGGGTTGAATGAGAGCGTTTTGGTGCGTACTTTGTCCCCGTGGTAATGTTTATTGCACTGACATTGCATATCATAATCAGAGTAATAAAAACAACCTTATTTAATTATTTGTTGAGCACCTGACTATTTGGAATCATCCAATACCAAACTGACAGCCAAAGTACAAACTGCCACCAACATCAGTCGTTATCTGTTACAACCGGTTCAGTTATGTTCGTTATTACAATGGTAATTTAGATCGTTTTATGTTAAACCATTGCAAAAGTGGCATTCGCTAGCACAATAACGTTTACATAGTGCAACGTTTGCTTTCCAAATCCTTTACTTTCTATTTACAAAAGGACAATAGTACATGAACGTCTTATCGGGGTTAGCTTAACGAGTCAGCTGCTGTCAACTAACTGCATACCATATCTGCCTATTGTAACACATTAAAACCAGTTTCGTTTAAACTTTTGCTGCAGAATATATGTAGAATCAATATGTTGCAATCATGTTATAAGCCATGCACTTATGTAAAGCGCTTGTAGGTGGGTATACTATCAATTTGACATCGAATGATATTCTAACAGTTATACGGCTTCAAAATCGAGGTTAATTCAGAACAACTTTTACGAAATCGTTGACTTTATTGAGAATTGTAGCTTTGCATGATATTGCTATCCTTTACAGTCTGTAGGCGAATGTCAAATTGATAATGGTATATAGTGTACTACTATTGTGTGCATCTTTAACAGAATTGTAAATTGCTCGAGCAAACTAATGAAACGGTCTCTCGGGATAAAACAAAATACAATGAAACATGTTATAATTGTGCTCCAAGTGTTCGACAACTATTGTTATATAGCGCCCTGACATCCAGCACTCCAGCCTAATGATCGGAGGAGGCCTGAGACAGCTATGCTTCCTCTGGGACAGATAGTGAGATGAGACGAGAGTAAGGTAATGGCGAATACCGGTGACAATATGATCATCTGACAACAGCCGTCTTCATCAGCATAATACTTATGAGACCATTACCGCTGCTCATTGAGCCATCGACGATTGTACTTTGCACCTCAATCAATATTCCCGTATGTTTAGCGATAGTTATGCGATCGAGCCTGGCTCGATCGCATAACTATCGCTAAACTATCCAATAGAATACCAGATTATTTTGATACCTTTGTACGATCTACACAAACAGCATTATCTATGATTGATTGCGGGACGGATACGTGCAATGCATCCACTAGTGCATATAGTTGAGGTCGTGAAGAGAAGATAATCACATTATTTATCAATGTACGTTCAGATATATTACTTATATTGCAGTCGTTGAAAGCGTACCGTGGATCATATAAAATAGTTAGGGGCTGATGTGGATCAATATCTGCTTTAGTCACCGCAATAATGAATAACTCTCAAGCATTGAGAGAGGTGAGGTTGAGCAATAATCGATATATAATGGCAATGTATATCATGGCTGCATCGTTAACACATTGCTGATTTTTGTATTTGTATTTTAGTTATTCCTATTTCGGATCAAGAGGAAGTAGGTGCACCACATCACCTCCATTGCTGTAGTAAACAATATGATCTACAGTTCAACCTGTGTAATATAGCGAACATTATTACCATTGATATTACACACCTGTAATCCTGGTATTGTCTACGCTGCTAAAGAACTTATCACAATTCGTTTATTGCCCCTTCAGGTCGGGTTAAATGAAGGTTTTCTGGATCAAAAGCCGCTACATTTACATGTTTGTATTCAGCCGGGTAGTATGGGAGTATAATAACACAAAGGCATATTAATATGCTCAAAATAGATTGAAATCAATAATATCACGTACTCGCTACACCGATCACAACATACCTTGTCTACAATGCACAGAACAGCAATATGTTAAACGTTATGCAGATGTGCCAATAGGGGGGAGAGGGGAATGGGGAGGAAGGAGGGGGGTGATACTTATTACATGTTCATGATATGTTATATAGGATGCTCTTTAAGTTGAAGTTGCCTTTTCAGTGTGCAATTACCTTCTGTGATCGAAAAGTGATGTGAAGTACTCATAACGCACTGTTATCAAGACTAGCACCTGCTCGAAATGATGATCTTATGTTTATATACTATTCAATCAAATAAGTTAAGCAATTTCAGCATTTATGAGTCACATATAATCACAAGTAGTGTGATTAAAGCACCCCAGTAAACCCTGCTATCAGCATGGTGCCTTGCTCCCTACGGAACACCAGCCTGGTTTGCTCACCTAGTAATATGGCTGTAGAAATTGCTGCTATTTCATGCTCGTTTGGTTCCGTCAGTAAGTCCAATTGATAACTGCCATGCGATGCTGGTGATGACGTTTGCAAGAGCAGCACTTAATTACATAGATTGATTGAATGTTTTCTTTGACAGGATTGCTATTGCGGTAGTGGTCGTAACGTTTTAATTTTTGTCGGCTGCTATGTATTGTAAAGGCTATCACTTTATCACTTTGGATAAACTATGATTAATCACTCTAAAGCTTTGGAATAGCGTTTTTTTTTTGCAACGGAATCATATTATGTCATTTATCTGCAAAATCTAACATCACATCCTCCCCATACTGTGTGAATTCACACGTTGTGCAACTCTCGCTACTCAGGTCCAGGTCACCGTGCTGCTCTGCCCAGGTGTCCCACGGCTATGAACCATCTACCATCTACGATGCTGTGCCCAGTTCACCAGCTGCTTGGTCCACTCCGGCAGCTGTGTGGCTATTGCGTGTTTCAGTTTCTCACTTGTCAAGAGAGTTTCGCCGTCTTAAGTTTCTAAAATGTCTGTTTCGCTTCTGCTCTTTGTCCGCATGATCTCTCTCGGTTATAAGTTTGTTAATGTTCTTATTAACATATATAATCTGTTTGAGCCGCTGATTTACACATCTAACAGGTTGCGCTCTTTATAAACATGACTGGCTAAGCATCCCCAAAGCAATTATGTATAATAGGGACAGCCAATCATTAAAATATATGCAACATGCAAATGTATATATTGCCCGTTGCTAGCAATACTCATTCAAGAATCCCGTTTTTCGGGATTGACGGGAGCGATCTGGTAGCCTCGTTTTGTCCGATATCTCCATGAAGGCGTTCACATTCATTATTACCAGTTCATTGTGAAACTGCACATGCGCTTGTTTTAATTTCTGCTTAACATTCAGGAAATAAAAATAAATATGCTAGATAGATATATATATATATATATAGAGAGATATATATATATATATATATATATATATATATATATATATATATATATATATATATATATAGCTATATATATTTATATATAGATATATATATATATATATATATATATATATATATATATATATATATATATATATATATATATATATATATATATATATATATATATATATATATATAACATGTTCCGTTCTCATAGCAAAAGAATAGTATGCTTCTTCTTCGAAATATTCACGGGAATTAAATATTATCTAGCCTGAAAAACTAAAATTATCCAGGGGATGCATGGAGCAGTGTGTGACTTATGCCGGGCAGCCTGGTACAGGGAGTAGAAAAAGCAGACAACAGTGGAGTGTGCAACTGGAGCCACACTATACTCTAAGGCACGATGTCTCAAACAGGGGCCACCACTTGTGCTGTACACACTCAACACAACCGACACTCATCACCTTACTTACATGCAGCAACCGCTGGTGATTGAAGCATTGAGCCCGGCCGGAAGTTTGTCTAGCTGGTGAACATCATGCATTTTGTTGAAGAGAGCCTCAAGAAGTCTGACAAGCATGTACGTCAATGCAAGTCTGTGTAACACTTCGGGGATGTGTAGTATTTACAGTGTCACCTCACACCCTTAAAAACAGCATAATTCAGTTAAACCGATCAATTATATTGAAGACAAATTCGAAATCAGGATCATATATCAATAATGAAATTTATAGCATCTGTTTCAAAATTGCATGCACAGAAAACACACTGATTATGTAACACACACCATGTTCAGCCATATTGCTGATGAGAAGACCCTGAATGAAAAAGATGACTGGTCGACGCAGAACCTTCACTTAGAGTTTCAGTTTTGACTGGCTTCTGCTGAGGGCACTACAGAATGACAGTGCCATGTACGTTCCCATGATGAAGACAAACCTGTACAGCCAGCACGATGACGGCCACTTATCAAGTCACTTTTCTCATGAAAATTGCACAGCTTTTTGGTTGTTGTATTTTAAATAAATTAGTAATAATATGTACGCCAGGTAAATATAACATGATAATGAAACACCAGTAACTTTGCATCCACTCATTACGAGCTGAACGATGAGGCAGTGTTCACTGTGGTAAGACAAGGTCTGCTACAGTGAGGCCATTCCACTCCGAGTGCTGGAAACACCACCTCCGCCGTAGTGCACAAAGATCATGATGATCAATGAGATGCTGAAATAACCAGTTTATTTTGTATAAGATAACATTACAGATATTCAACATCAGCAAAACGGATTCTATCATTCCCGAGTTAGAGATGGTGAACAACTGTGTATATGAAACAGGTAGCTTTGTAGGCACAAGGAGTAGAAGCCAAGGTGAGGCTTAGTGGTGGGAGAGGATTGTACAATATATATGGGCGTGTCACTAATTGGCGAGTGGTAATGGATAGAAAATGACAACTCTGTGGTCAATCCAGATCGTAGATGGGAAAATCTTACCCAAGCTTGATAGGTTTGAAAGGCAGTTGACAAGCACTGTTCAAAATAAGACAAACAACGACTGTACGCATCTGGCTAATTAGTAATTGATGAATGATTTTATGATCATACTCACTTACTGGTGATCAATTTGCAGATTATCCCTACAATTATACTGATTTCAATTTTGATTTAAGAGGCACATTCTACACAAAAACATGCATAGGTTTTAACCCTGTTATTCATTTGTACCTATAAAAAGATTTTAAAGTCGGCATTGTAATTGACCCTCAGAATGTATCCAGGGATCGAAGTGATGTAACCCTGATGGGTTCATCAATAACTGAGCTGCTGGATCCCTCAGATCCCTCACCAGGATTTCCAAGATCCTGAACACATCCGAATAATTATCAAGGTTAAAGGAAATGGCAAAAAAAATAGGGGAACTATCATGTAATCCATTCTGGAACCTACACCGAATAGACGAGATGCTCAGGATAACAGGACAATGCAGATCAGCCTAGAAAACCAGCGTCGTCTGAAAACATAAATTTCCATTCGTGAAATTGTCAATATGCACTCTTTATTCGTAGCTTAGGTGCAATTCATTGATAACATTCATGCTGTTTGTTTTAATCAAACATCAGCACCTGAACATGCATTTAAGAATGCTCCTTGCAACAGCCGAACCAATACTACAATGGACACATAGATATCTGAGAAAGCAACATAGAAATAAGCTAACAATTATATTCAACAAGTCACAAATGGGTACTAAATACCTATATTTCATAATAAAAGCTCAGATATCACATCCATTGCCATCTTAAGCCTGTCTCACACCGAACACACGGCTTATACGTTTGGCCACCCGTGTAAACCGTACATACAACCGAACCAACCGTGGCCTTATCCGAGTTACACTCGGGCCATTCGAGTGTATCCGTGAAAGCCGTGTATGATGTTTAAAACTTTTAAAAAACTGGTACGGGTGCCATGTCCGTGTATGATCGTATTAGCGATCGTACAAGACCGTGAGAGACCGTGTGAGACCATACGAGACCGTATATACAACCGCACATGAAGTCCACTCCACGAGTGAGCTCAACCGTGTCAATATCGTATATAAATCGTATGGAATCGTGTGAAACCGTTCCCAAGTCCTACATCCAACACCCGGATTAACACTCGAATGTCACACGATCACCGTACGATTCACACGAGTGTACACACGGTTTTATACGATCTCCATACGACCAATACGGTTTTATACGATCGCCATACGACCAATACGGTTTCATACGATCGCCATACGACCAATACGGTTCAAGTACGAATTATACATGGTCAAGTGGTTACATACTGTCACAGAATACCAGATTATTTGATAACTTTGTACGATCTACACAAACAGCATTATCTATGATTGATTGCGGGAGGGATACGTGCAATGCATCCACTAGTGCATATAGTTGAGGTCGTGAAGAGAAGATAATCACATTATTTATCAATGTACGTTCAGATATATTACTTATATTGCAGTCGTTGAAAGCCTACCGTGGATCATATAAAATAGTCAGTAGCCAGGGGAATCAATAATTGCTATTCTTCCCGCAATAATGAATAACTCTCAAGCATTGAGAGAGGTGAGGTGGAGCAATAACCAACATATAATAGGCAATGTATATCATAGCTACATCGTTACAATATGATCTACAGTGTAACCTATGTAATATAGCGAACGTTAACTTCAATAACTTATCGCAATTCGTTTATTCCCTCGTCAGGCCGGGTGAAATGAAGGTTTTCTGGAACTAAAGCCACCACATTTACATGTTTGTATTCAGCCGCATAGTTTGGGTGTACACTATCACAAACCCATATCAATATGCTCAGGACAGATTGAAGTCAATAATATCACGTAATCGCTACACCGGTGACCACGTCATACCTATCTACAATGCACAGAACAGCAATATGCTAAACGTTATGCAGATGTGCCAATAGGGAGGAGAGGAGAGTGGGGAGGAAGGAGGGGCGTGATACTTATTACATGTTCATGGTATGTTATATAGGAAGCTCTTTAAGTTGCAGTTGCCTTTTCAGTTAGTTTCAATTTACCTTCTGTGATCGAAATGTGATGTGAAGTTGCCTCATAACGCACTGTTATCAAGCCTAGCACCTGCTCGAAATGATGATGTTATGTAATATTAACCATACTATTAAATCAAATAAGTTAAGAAATTTCAGCATTTATGAGTCAAATATAATTAAATGTAGTCTGACTAAAGCACCCCAGTAAACCCTGCTATCAGCATGGTGCCTTGCTCCCTACGGAACACCAGCCTGGTGGACTCAGCTAGTAATATGGCTGTAGAAACTGTTGCTATTGCGTGCACGTTTGGTTCCGTCAGTAAGTCCAATTGATAACTGTCATTAGATGCTGGTGATGACGTTTGCAAGAGCAGCACTTAATTAGATTGATTGAATGTTTTCTTTGACAGGATTGTTATTGCGGGTTGTGGCCGTAACGTTTTAATTTTTGTTGGATGCTATGTATTGCAAAGGCGACCATTTTGGTTTCATGTAATCAACTATGTTTAATCACATTTGGCTTTGAAATAGCGTTTTTTGTTGCAATGCAATCATATTATGTCATTTATCTAACATTACATCCTCCCATACTGCGTTAATACACACGTTGTGCACCCCTCTCAACTCTCGCTACTCAGGTCCAGGTAACCATGCTGCTCTGCCCAGGTGTCCCGCTGCTTTAGAACATCTGTCAACGATGCTATGCCCAGTTCTCCAGCTGCTTGGTCCACTCCGGCAGCTGTGTGGCTACTGCGTGTTTCAGTTTCCCACTTGTCAGTTTCGCTTCTGCTCTTTGTCCGCGTGATGTGCCTCGGTTATAAGTTTGTTAATGTTCCCCTTCACACCTTGTTTTGACATCGAACACTGGACGACGTGGACGAAGTCGATTGTGCAATATATGTTTCGTTGGTGGAGCGTTGGCGGATTCGGTGCGCGGTATTTGGTGGTGACATCATTCTATTTTGGGTGTTTTCGGCTGATGAAATTCCCTCAGATATTTCATCATCGACCTTGGGTAAGTGAAGTAATACCTCATGTCAATACATTGTGATATTTGGATGACATCATTTTCGACAGGTGTATTTTGGGCTGGTGGGTTGGTGTTCTTGGTTGATGAGATAAGTTGTCTATTGAAAAGTTTTATAAAGTGTTGAAGATATGCTAATGATGACTTTGTGTGGGGTCTTTGAAAGGAGTTTGTAAGTGATCATTAATTTCCTCTAGCCAGGTTATGAGGTATTTACCAAGTGGTGGTGTTCTTGGTAGATTGGGGTGACAAGGGTAGTGTTATTGGTGATGTGAGTTTTCACCTGTTTCTGTTGATATGAAGATGGTCTTTATTGAATGGGGCTATTAACAAGGTGATATATTAAAACGTCATTAACTATTGAATACATTTTACTTTGAAAGAAGTGTGTTCTAATAACTTGCAGGTGGATTAAAAAGTTGACCATTGGATATTTCTCAAAATTGGGGTGGAGTTAAGGGTTACAAATAGCGGATGGTAACTTTACTTCAAAATAGTTTTTCTATATTTGTCATAATGGAGCACATTCACGCCAACCATTTTGTTTCTACGGATCCTACCAAATCAAAATTTACTAATTCCGACTATTCTGGTTTAGTGAACGAAACAGTGGAAAATCCTGATTTGGAGGAACATTTTGGACTTTTTAAAATAGTATTTTATAAGCATTTTGACAATGTAGTTGGGGTGACAGGATCGTATCCTGGATACGACTCAGCCCCCACCAAGTGGGTAAAAGTTATAACAAAGGGCGGGTCCCTCATAACAGCGTATCCCGTACTGTGAGTATTTGCTTAAAACACGCTCTATCATAGTATAGATTCGTTGACTTTTGCATCTGTTATAAGTCTATATTTCTTTGTTTGCAGGGAACCCAAACATTTATTAAAAAACAGTGAGTACCGCAAATGTTTAAGATTCTCTGGAATTTTATTTTATTCTTAGAGATTAAAACAAAAATAATTTGTTTTTGTTTGTAGGATGAAGATAGAAGAAAATTTAAATATTTTTAAAATTAAATAAATATAAATATATAAATGTTATACTGGTGTTTGTGTTATTAATCGGACTCGATGAATCTGTGGTATAATTACACAAGTTGGTAATGTGATTTACTTATTGTCGAATTCACGAAGCGCTTCTATCGTAATTAGATAACGACTCATGTCAAACGATTTGATAAATTAGTCATTGTGAGTTGCCCCCCTGTCGATTTCGCATTCACCTCAGATATTTGGTGGTGACATCATTCTATTTTTGGAAAGTGTTTCCGACTGCTGAGCTTTGCGACCTTGGTGACTTCATGTCAATACATTGAGCTGGGCACTATTTGGATGAGGTCATTCTATTTTTGGAAAGTGATTTCACAATTTTTGTCGGATATGTCGTCATAGTTTGCTGAGCTAAGCTAAATGAAGTAATACCCCATATCATGGGAGTATATAAAAACGCGAGAGGGTCTCAGTTCAGTTATAATCATGGCTGAGAAGAGACAGCTAGAAGCTTTCAACGATGCGTGCAAACGCAGTAGACCGATGAGCGACGCAGATTTGTTAAGAGCCGTGGAACAAATCGAGATGGAAAGCAGTAAGTATGATTTTATTTTCTATATCTGAATTATAGAATTACCAGGTATACGTCATTTATTTATTTATTTTTGTTACGCGTGTGTGTTTTAGTGTTGACGGGAGACGAAGATATTTTACACGCTGCTATGGACGCTTATGCAATCGAACAGGCGAATACAGCATTGGATTTGTTAAACAACGCTCAACACAGCCCCCCGACACAAACTGGAGCTGGGGTTGCGGTGGACAATGCCAAGGGTAGGTCTATTAAAGGATAGGTCTTTTACAGGGTAGAATTGAGGTATGACATAACGGAAAGCTTTATGATTTTGGGTGATCTTTATATTGACAGATTATCGATGATTATGTTGACAGAAGCTGTGTTGGCTGCGAATGAACGAGCTATACGAACTCATACGCGCTTTGGAAGGCTACAAACTGTTTACAACTATAATTTATCTGAAGAAGTGCCCAACCTCGACCAGAATATATTTGAGGAATGCGATTCAGCCTTTAAAATCAACGGGAGTTATGGATTCTTATTACGTCACAAAGAAACAGATGAATTGCGGTACTTTCACTCGTCCGTCAACAACCATCGAATGCTACCAACCCCTCTAGTCGTACGGAATGCCGATGATTTTGAGAGGGCTATGCGTGAAATAACACAAAGAGACATTTTAACCTACGCCCAGAACCAACGACCGGATTCGAAATGGAGTGTAGAGGAAGTGACTAATTTGACCATCTTTGTGAACCCAATCGAAGATCACGTGATCGGCTACCCACCACCCGTTATGCCGGAACACCTGAAAACAAACAGAGCCATCAACTTGTTAGAGCGAAGTCAACAAACGGGTAAACCGTATCAAGACCGATTGTGCTTTTTCAGGGCCCTGGCTTTACATAGAGGAGTGAAGATCACGAGTCTAGAGAATGCAGCAAAAACATTGTTAAAGACTGCTTACCCAAAACAAAAGAAAAAAACATTTGCAGGTGTACCCCTTGAAGACGTCGAAAGACTAGCAAAACAATTCAAAGTGAATATCACCGTGTATACGCTAGACGAGAATCAAGTAAGTGTGTCTTGTAGTGATTAAACAGAAGTAACAACATAAACGATGTAATCATTTGATATCGAAATGGAAATATGAGATGTGATCGATTTGTTATATGTGTTTCAGGTAGCTACTTTGGTCAAGCGAACGCGCACAAAATTCGCCGCGACCTTGAAATTGAACCTGTACGAAAATCACTTTAGTTACATCAAAAACTTTGACCTTTATAGCAAATCATATATTTGTGGTACCTGTCAGAAGCTGTGGAAAAGTGAGAAAAAACTACATCATCGCCACGAAAACATATGTACTGTGGAAACGAAATACAAGTACCCAGGCGGTGTTTTTCATCTACCACCCACTATCTTTGAAGCGTTGAGGGACGAGGGAATCGAAATAGAAGACGGTATTTACCCTTACAGAGCCACCTATGATTTTGAAAGTTATTTTGGAGAAGACAACCTACCCGTCAATTCACCCAAAGTCACCTGGGACCAAAAACACGTACCGTTATCAGTGAGTGTATGCAGCAATGTACCTGATTATACAGAACCAAAATGCTTTGTAACGGAAGGAAACGCACAAACATTGATTGACAGGATGATGATGTATATAGGGGAGATATCAAACGCCGCCTATTTACTGATGCTTGCTCAATACGAAGCTACCCTAACCCAGTTACAAGAGAAAATCGATGAAGCCCACCAACTGGACCCGGTCGTCAAGGGAGAACATCCATTGCAGAAATTACAGAAAAAATTCGACAACTATTTACATGTATTACCGTTAGTCGGATTCAACTCATCGAATTATGACCTCAATGTAGTGAAAATACCGTTGACAACTTACCTGCAAGAACATTCATCAATCAAGTATACCATCAAACGAAATAACTCATTCATGTGCATTGAAACGGACCATGTACGTTTTTTTTGGATATCACCAACTTTATTGCACCTGGATATACATACGACAAATACCTACGAGCCTTTCAATGCGAACAGAAAAAGGGATATTTCCCGTATGAATGGGTGACACTCGATCGTTTGAAAAATACAGAATTACCACCCCATGCAGCTTTTTACAGTGCGTTAAAACAAGAAAACATTACAGCAGACCAATACGCTGAATGTCAAGAAGCGTGGGAAGCAGGTCATATGCAGACTTTTAAAGACTTTTTGATATATTACAACAATTTAGATGTCGAACCGTTTCTGGAAGCCATAGAGAAACAGAGTCGTTTTTACAGTGAGAGAGGCATAGATATGTTGAAGGATGGAATATCAGTACCCGGATTAACCATGCGATATTTATTTCAAGACTTGGAAGATTATTTTACCTTACCCGACGAAAAGAACAACGACATCTATTGGTTGATTAAAAATGGAATAGTGGGCGGACCCTCAATCATCTTTCATCGTTACCACGAAAAAAAAGGAAAAACTTACATCAGGCGTGAACAGAACGGAAATGAAGCGAAGTTGTGTGAAGGAATCGTAGGTTATGATGCCAATGCGCTTTATCTATGGGCACTGTCTCAACCCATGCCAGCCAACTTTCCGACCCGACGTCACGCACCTGAGTTTAAACCAATTCAGACCCGAAAAGGCGGAATAGCGGATGAATGGTTGGCTTGGATAGCACACAGCTCACAAAATCAAATACAACACCGTCTAAACAGAGGGGAAAAAAGAATTGGCGCCCGGCGATTACCCGTAGACGGTTGGTGTAAAGAAACGCAAACAGTATATCAGTTTCACGGATGTGTATGGCATGGCTGTCCGTGTCTGAAATTGACCCATAGCCCCATCAGTGGAAAACTAATGAGTGATTTATATACCGAAACAGAAAGAAATACCCAGTATTTGAGAGGATTAGGTTATGATGTCGTAGCTGTGTGGGAATGTGAATGGACGAAAAAAACGGAAAACAGACCCTCAGATCAAAGCGTTCATGTACAGTCGACCGCAACCACCCCGAGCCGGTTTGACGAAAAAAAACAGCTCATAGCCAATATACGTGACGGAACCTTTTTTGGAATGGCTGAAGTAGATATACACGTACCAGAAACCCTTAAAGACTATTTCAGTGAAATGACCCCTATATTCAAAAACACTGAACTGACCCGAGATGAAATCGGACCCCTTTTTATGCGAGACTATGCTGAACAACGGGACATTATGAAAGTAAGTACACAAAGTGAGTTAATAAGGGTGACAAGAGGCGTGGGATCATAAGGAATTTTGTTGCGATCATTATGATGTCATAACGATTTTTATTATTCATTTTCAAATAGACGGAATGGCGGAGTTGATAGGGAGCTACAAAGGTGTGAAAATATTGCTTGCTAGCCCACTACTGAAATGGTACTTGGAACATGGCCTGGTGATCACAAAGATATACCAAACACTGGAGTATGAACCCACAGCCTGTTTCAAACGATTTGCCGAGACCGTATCAGACGCCAGGTATGTACGAATATATATATGATATACTCTTATAGTTATATGTGATAAACTCTTTCAAGCGTTGAATTTTATTTTTGATAATGTTCTTGTTTGTGTGTAGACGTGGGGGTGATGTCGACCCGAGTCAGACCGTTATAGCCGAAACTTTTAAGCTACTTGGAAATTCGGCCTATGGTAAATATACTAAAATGTATTATTGTAAAATATATTGATTTAATTGTTACTTTCAAATTTATTTCAAATTTATGATTTAAAAAAAATTTAAAAAAATACCCGTCAAGTGCTGTTGATTTATACTAATTTGTCTATGTTTGTAGGTAAATGCGTCACGGATAAAACTAAACACCGTGATGTCAGATACGCCGACTACCGAGAGGGTCAGAAATTGATCAACAACAAAAGATTTAGAGCCTTGAACGAATTAACCCCCAACCTATTTGAAATCGACATGGCCAAAACCACCATTAATCTCAACTTACCCCAACAAATAGGCTATTTTGTTTATCAATACGCCAAATTAAGAATGCTGGAATTTTACTATGATTTTATTGATAAGTATGTCGCGAGATGTGATTTTGCCTATGTACAGATGGACACTGATAGTAGTTATATCGCTCTTAGTAGTAGTCATCTAACAGATGTCATCAAACCCAACATGAAAGAACAATTTTACAGAGAATACCCTCAGTGGTTGCCAGCTGTAGCGTGTGATGATCACAACAAAGACTTTATACAGTGTAAAACGAACGGAACCCCGTGGGTACCTCAACCGTGCTGTGTGACCCGCCAAAAATATGATAAACGTACCCCGGGGTTATTTAAAGAGGAGTGGAGTGGAGATGGTTTTATCGGACTGTGCAGTAAAACCTATTACTGTTATGGAACTACGGATAAAGCCTCGTGTAAAGGACTCAATAAACGTCAAAACGAACTGAACAAGGAGAAATATATGAATGTGCTGAGAGAACAAAAATCGGGTCGTGGTGTGAACCGTGGCTTTCGCGTTAACAATAACACAATGTATTCGTATACGCAAATTAGAGATGGATTAAGTTATTTTTACCCCAAGAGAATTGTGAGTGCAGATGGTGTAAGCACTAAACCGTTAGATGTGTGATAAATTGATATGCTATTTAAGAAATTGATATGTTTTATTATGTAATAAATTGAAGTTAAGGTGTTATGTAATCAATGGATGTGCGCTCTGTAAGAAATTGATGTTTAAATGATGTGTGAGAAACTAAGAATAAAAACACCCATCGTATATTTTCAACACGCGTTGTTTATTTGCCTTGAATTAAACATGTCACCAGCTTATCGTTGGTTGAATAATCATCGGTAATATATCCAGCAATTGGTTCAAACTTATTCCACGACATCGTCTCTTTAAGTAATACAAACAATAAAGTCCACAAGTACTGGAATTTAAGTCTTGCAATGTCTTAGAATTATAAGTCCAGCTCACACAATGCTTGTTCAAGTACTTCCCAAATACGTTATGTATAGGAGGCAGTCCATAAGAATCAAAATATTCGCCTCTTTCATTATGATCAATGAAAATAGCGACCCAGTGCTCGCCTTTTTTGGAAGCAGGATCGGTGTTACAAACAAAACCGCTGGGGTAGTTGACATGGCGGGGTAATTTATTCCGTGCAAACACTCCGCACACAGTAGCTCGAGTGAAAGCGTCTTTTTGTAAGAGCTCGTGTAATTGTCTGGTATCCATTGTTAGGCAGCGTAATCAAACAGAACGTTACGATTTCGGTCAATTTGAATCATATTTTCAAATTCGGCGTATACAATGACATTAATGGTACGTTCTAGGGCCGTACCAAAACGCATTTCCAAGCGCACGTTTCCTTGTTTCAACAAATTAAAATGAGTCCCGCTATCAGCCAGGTCGGGGGTCAGATCAAAAGCGAATAGTGTATAGCCATTGGGATAATCGCTCCAACTTATCCCGTTGCCTTCGTCTTGATAGAGTTGTCCAGTGCTAATGAATAAATTAGCATAACTGCGGGTGTATATATGGTGATTGAAATCTGGTTGTAATGGTTTAGCGGGCACCTGGTGCCCGTCAACGTACAGAGCTAAAAATGTGAGGTCGTTATGCTTAAAGTTGAAGGGGTTCTGAGTGTAATCACCGTTGAACGCCCTATTATCAACACTTCCGACTACAATTCGTTTGGGTAACTGTCCCAAAAATAAATTTTCTTGATTGATCGTCATAGCTCCTTGAGATGCAGAAAACACTTTGGTTTCGATGCGTCTTATGGGGTATTTAGCTGGGGTTCGTTCTAAAGCCTTTATGTGGGCTAGTTGCACAGTGGGGTTCAACTTTATTTTGCGTACGAATAAGGTCACGGATTGTAGCACTATTTTAGGGGCAAACCCCTCTGCAGTATCGGCCATAAGGGCAAAGGTGTCACTACTGCGTACTAAGCGCAACTTCAAATCTACGCCGTTTAATAAATAACGTTCTTGACAAAATAAATCTAAATGCAATTTGCCCATCATATCCACAATGCGACTCTCTTGAGCTCGTGTCTTTCTAGATAACATCCCCTTGTTGTGAGTACCACCCACGGCGTCCATGTGTTTTGGGGTGTCTTTGTACCATAAACTAGTTGTTAACTGAGAACTTTTGGCTTCCGAACCATAACTCAATAGCGTTTCCATATAAGCGCGATACGGATAGGTGTTGGTGGACGAGGACACAAGTTTCTCGTTGAGAGAGACATCGACTTGGGAAAAGAGTGAGTGTAACCATAGGTTAACGGGTGCTACAGCACTGTCAGCCTCCAAAACCTCCCCATCCTTTTTCACCACTTTGGCATTCACTTGTAAATATGTGTCGTTCAGATCGATATAATCATCACCCGAACCGCTGATGTAGAATTCGACTGGACCCGAACCTAAAGCAGCTACCGGATGGAATTCGATCCACGATCCATGATCGACACTGCTTTGAGTTGGGGGAATTGAAAATAGGTCTAATTCACTTTTGACGCAGGGACAAGATTGGGGGTGTACCAGTGCCATGATCTAACCGAAAATATCCTTTGACAACCTCCGAGTTGTTCCACGTCGACGGCGTGAACTACTGTTCCTACCTCGTGCGAGTCGTTTTATAGAGACTGCTGGTTGGCGACGCGGCTGTTTGGATTTAACTATTTGATCGAACACTTCCTCTCCGGTTTGTAACATTCGTTTCTTAGCCGACTGTTTCAGAGACTTCCCTCCCAACAAATCTCCGACCACCCTCACTCCTGTTTTCAAGGCGTGTTTTTTAACGACAGGTAAAACTTTTCGAACCAGCGGTAACGCCATTTTAGCCAACCCCCAAGCATACTACCGAGGCCATGACCGCGCTGACTCCTAGCACCGGAAAACACGGGGAGCCCTCCACCCGCTTGGTTGAGATAATACGGGGTGTAAATATCAGCCATGGTTTTCAAAATATAGCTTTCTTGATTTTACGGAAATGTAACGTCACTGTCACTTTACCAGATTCGAATGGAATGGGTCGACCCGTGTCATCTCTTATATCGATTTCTATAGTAGAAAAAGTCTTGGTGGCTATCGGGTAATAAAATATCTTTTTATATGTGAGGTTGATCAACTGCCCCCGACGATCGTGATCGATTGGAATAATACGCAGAAGGGGAACCAAGGTGTCTCCTACCACCTGAGCTTCGATTATACTACAATAGACATAAAGTCCGTACAAACCTCGATCAGGGTCAACAATGTGCTGACCGACTTGACTATTCTCAAAAATCCCCATTTCAAAACCGAGTCTTTGACGCAACCCCTCGTCCATGTAAACTACAACTAACTCATTCTCTAGGGTCATAGTTGCTGTCTGTCGTGTTTGATTGTAGGTGAGACGCACTCGCTCTTCATTTTGCTCCTTTAACTTGACTGCAAAGGCTTCTATCAACGATCTAGTCGTATAAAAACCGGGGGAAATGTGAAAATATTTGGGACGGGTCTCCTCAAATTCACTCACGATGTCATATCGCTCGCTGCAACAGACATCCGGGAGATTAAACGCCCGAGCCACGCGATCCATGACGACAAACCCCTCGTCCCCTGTAACATTGTACCACGTGTAAGGGTACTGAATTTCCGCTAATCCCACTTCCCAAGCCCCTTCCAACTGTACAGCTTTGGGGAGTCGAGTAAAGTAACGTGTCAACGTGTTGTTGGGGTGATAATTCATTGAACTGTTGGAAGGCAGGGTCAGAAAGAAACTCATGATGGTGATGACTTGAGACTCAAATAAAGCTCTTCTTGGTTTCACGGAAATGTAAAGTCACCATCACATGACCGTCTTCGAATGCTACGGACTGACCCGTGTCGTCTCTTATATCAATTTCTATGGTAGAAAAAGTTTTGGTGCCCACAGGGTAATAAAATATCTGTTCGTATGTCTGGGTCACCATTTTGTGCACCCGGTCGTAGTCCACAGGAACTGTGCGTAGCAAGGGAGCCATCGTGTCACCGACCACTTGTGATTCGATTATACTACAATAAACGTACAGTGCGTACAACCCTCGAAATACATTAGTCTTGTATTGAGTTTGAGAATCGTAAAGCGAAAGACATTCCTCACACCGCAATATTTGACGAAGACCTTCGGTCATGACCACTTGAAGTTTGGGGTCGGTTATTTTTACATTCACGGTCTGTGAGTGGGAATTGAATTGAAATCGAACAACGCCTCTGAGATGCGATTTGCGGATGTGCATATTGAGCGTGTCTATCAATTGATCAGCACTGTAGGAACCGGGGGTCAGGTGAACGACCAAGGACTCGACCAAAGGATCCCCTTCTATGGGTCTGTCTATCGTATGGTACCCAGCTCGCTGATCCACTATGACAAAACCGACATTGTCCCCGATGTTGTACCAGGAAACAGGGTACTGAATTTCCGCTAATCCTACTTCCCAATCACCTTTTAATTGTATGGGTTTAGGCAATTGAGTAAAGTAACGTGTCAACGTGTTGTTGGGATGGTAATTCATTGAACTGTTGGAAGGTAGGTTCAGAAAGAAACTCATGACGTCACTTTATGTTTCAAAGTGGGGTTGGGAAGAATGTACCCTAAGCTACTGCTTAACAGAGCAGTCCACAAATTACTATCTCCTTTACCCGCCGATAGATTGTAGATGCTGACGATGATTACGGTATATAAAATGAGAATTTGTGTAAAAAACACGATTTCGGCTTTCGGAATATCCCGACCAAATATGGTCCACACCCGATCGCTTCTCTGATCTTCCATCCTAATGACGCCTTTGTTCCCGATCTCAGTTTTTATACAGCTCCACACCACTGACCCAACTATTAAAACTGGCAGGGTAGCCAAACCACTTGACCAAATATTGTTTTTGTCCTTTCCGTTTACGTTCTTTGATAATTTTTTCAACCCGATACCATGCTTTGTCATTCACTTTCTGTAATTCTTCCGCGTAAAATGTTCCCTCTAACACTTCGTCATTATCATCCTTTATCGTATACACATTAGGGGAACCTAAGTGAACACTCTCCACCCGAAACAACTCCTCATTCCAATTGGAAGTGTAACCTTTTTTAAATTTACCCCGTACTCGACTGATACGGACACGATCCCCGATATTATACTGAGGTCGTTTAACCCCATCAGACCGTTCCCCATATAATGTCATCCACGTGTCTTCTTGATTACGCAACGAGACCGATATCGGGGTGCGCTTGATGCTGCGATGATAGCTGCGGTTGTATCCTTTCACCAGCGAAGCCAGAACCGGTAGATAAACACTGGTGTTGTGTTTGGTAAAATAACGCCACATTTTAGTTTTTAACGTACGATTAAACCGCTCGACTATGCTAGCTTTGGTTTCTTCGTTGTGGGTGGTAAAAAAGCGAATCCCCTGTTGCTTAAGAAATGTCTGAAATTTACGGTTGATAAAATTCTCCACCCTTATCGGTCTGTAAACACAGGGGCTTCCGTCCTTGTTTTAATATACTCTCAAAGGCTCGAATCAAACTGTCTCCCGTTTTTTATTTTTAAGTGGTATCACCCACGCATATTTCGAGAATACATCAATACAGGTCAAGAGAAATTTCATGTCTTGGTTCTGTTTGGCTAAGCGAGCTATGTCCACTAAATCGGCTTGCCATTGATGGTCAATCCCCCCGACTATGACACGTCGTCTTCGAAATCGACGACGGATTGGTTTATGTAATGTATAGGCATCTTGTTCACCCAACCATTGTCTGACCGCCTTTGTTTTGAGTTTTTCGTAGCTCTAACCAATGGCTGCACCCCTCCATACGCGGCCGGTGCCTCAGGGTCGAAATACACACTTAACTTTTCCATGACGTCCAATCTTGTGTTACAGCCTCCTCCTCACCAGGTCTTTTATCTATTCGCATCGCACCCTGTCGGATATAGTTCCATCGATCGGGGTGACCTACTAAATCTTGAGGAATGTTGGAGTCTCGCAACGCTTCGGCAAATCTTTCCCAACCCTGTGGTTCAAAGTGTTTACGTCGTCTCAACACATCGTTAACCAAATCCGCCACGTTAGTTCCACTAACGGCTTGTCCTTTAATCGTTAATTCCCCTCGTTCATTCCAACCCACGTCTGGGTTTTTTCGAAGGCGTTCTAATAACAAACGCCCTTTTTTCTGAAATTTATCAGGGATGGTTTCTACAACTTCCGCAATAGACACATCTTCTTGTTTGGGTGTGAGGGGCGGGGCCTTAGCTAAGGCTGTGTGAGGTGTCGGGGTTCTGTGCTGGCGGTAATACTCGCGGTGTTTTGTTAAAATTTGGTTATAAGATTCTACTTTAGCCTCCTCCGATAAATCACTACGATTCAGGACATCCCTCATCTCCGCATCCAAGTTGGATAACACGTCGACAGTGGGAGCTTGATCGTAACGCCCACTTGACAGAACTCGGGGATCAACCAACATCATTTTCTTAGCCATAATTAGCCGAACAGTTTACCTAACAACGGACCAGCGATACCTAAAATAGGTCCTAATAACGCCGGAAGAAAACCACCGGTTTGTAATACTCTTTTCTTTTTCTTGACGTTAGTTTTAGGTGAGATCAAAGCGCGTAGACCTTGTTTGTGTCGGGTTAATTTACGCTTCTGAACTGAAGTCAAGGATACGTTTCCTTTTAAAACATTGAGGGCACATTCACATAGACAATTCATCAATTCTTTGTCAGCCGTGTGAATCAAAGCCCTATTGACAGGGGGTTTGGCTTTAGCCATCACTCGTAATGTATCAGCGTGTTTTCTGAGACGCTCTGCCATGGTCTATGTCTAACGATAAGAATGGGGGCGGTCGCCCGATGATCGACGGTATTTATTTCTGTAGGTATACAACTTGATTGGGTCGTAGTATGTCAGTTCGTAACCGTAAGTGATCTGGCGTTGCTTGCTTCAAATCGATAAACAAATAACCGTGGGGTTGCGAAGTAGCATCCGAAAAGGCTTCTTGTACATACTTGATGTTTCGCGGGTACATTTGTTTGGCTAAATGCATGATTTGTGAAGCGTCCCGAGGGTTCTTAAATACCACTAAATAATGAGCGTTCAAACTGATTGTTCGATGTTCTTTATTCTTTCCGAATAAATTTTGTACTAAATACAACACGCTAAGATTGCCATGGTGACTCCCTTTGGTGAATAGGCGAGTGACGCGTTCGTCAGTTTCTTCCATCAAATCATCGATGATCAACAAGGTTCTTTGTTCGGGGTCTGTCTCAAAATTCAATCCCTCTACAAATTCCACGTGCGGTAGTTGAGTGTACATGGTTTGCCACTCTCCGAAACACCACACGATTCGGTCGGGTGGTGGCTCAATGTGACTACCTTTGATTAACTCACTCACAAAGTAAGTCTTTCCACAGCCGCTCGGACCAGCTATCACGCAACTAAAGGGGTGTTTTAAGGCTCGATCCATTCTTATACTGAGTTATCATTCACAGTTCCCCACTCTTTTTATAGATAGGATAGGTAAATAGTGTCGTGATAAGTAGAACTCAAAAAGAAATTCAATTAAAGTATATCATCACTTTTTATTCAATCACCAATCATATATATTCATGCGTCTAATAATTTTATTATATTTACAGTCATAAGGTTCCCCCATTAAGACTTTAGACCAGTGTTCGGTGGTCACACAAAAACCTAACATGGTACGTCGATACTCTCTAGAGAGCCAAAGACACAGTTCAGTCGAATTGTGTTGCTCACACAACACGCGCCATAATAAAGTGACGTGATGTTCGTCCACCTTATCCAAGGCTCTTCCAACACAATGTGAATACATCTTTTGTTGGTTCTCGGCTTGACATACGCCCGTTCCACACACGACGCATGGTTCTTGAGCTATGTCAGATAACAATGGCTTCATCAAACCACTGTAAAGGCTAATTATCATATCCCACCCATCAGGCGACGTTCCTTGGTCATCCATCTTTTGTGGGCGTGCTGATAGGTCTTGGTAAGCTTTTATGAGCTGCCACCAATTGAAACTATCAAAGCGCATGGTCACGCTTTCACGGGTAATTTCAATATAGGGGACTGGGGCTTTCACTCGACCAATTACATCGTCACAAATGGTTTCTTCCGTATCAACGTCCGATTGGCCAGCTTCCGCGTCAATCAACGATAAGGTGAGTGATGTAAGAGCCGTCCCGCTTCTGAGAAAGGCATTTGAGGGTAATTTTATTTGATGTCCGCTCCATCGATCGCGAATGTGTAAATCATTGATCAAATCATCTGGGTTACTACACCACTGTGAAATTTGAAAGCGACCACTACGACGACTGGTATACAACGGTCCGTCAATGTAATCACACTCCTCGCCTTTCTCCTCTGCCATCCTGAATGAAACAAAAAGCTGTCCGTGTTCGCTTATTTATCCCCTGATCGAGCTGATGTAAGGGGTTTTTCATGATCACGTGTCGACTTAATTAAGCTGATGTCAGCGCTTTTTTCATGATCACGTGACGAATTGATTTAGCTGTAGTCAGCGGTTTGTCATGATCACGTGACAAATTAATTTCAGATCCGGTAAATCACGCACACACACACACACACGCACACCGGGGTTGTGAGGTTCTTCGAACGTGGAACTTTAGCTTTCCGATTACGTCACAACCTTCCTCTGCTTTGTTGTGGCTGTTGTTTTCCTTAAGTTTCGATTGTGAATGTAGAGCTTATAATTACAGTGATATTTCAAGTGTTGGGTCAAAAGCGCCTTCGTTACAAACCCGCATTGACACAGAGGACATCGCCTTAACCTCAGGGTTCTGTGTTTACCCTGAGCAGGTGTCTTGGGTCTATATGGTTGTTGAGTCTCAGCGACTCTCTGACATTCATCACATTCTACACAAGTATCCATGTCGTCGCTTTAAAGATTTAACCTTTACTGACAGTGAACTTGTTGTTAAACGATATTTATAATTACTTTAATCCACCTCATCTTCAGACACGAACGCAGTTAACTGACGATCCATTAAACACTCTCTAGCTTCGATCGCTTTACTAAGAGCCGTATCAAAATCGTAACCATGCTCCATCAAGCGCTGTTGATTTATACTAATTTGTCTATAGATCTTATTGTCTCTCAGTTCTTGAGTAAGTTGTGCATGCATCTGTAACTTGTCTTTTAAAACAGACCACCTGCTATACGCATCCGTCATGTTGATGTCACTCTCTGACTATCTTAGTCGTAAATGACCACCCAACAAATTTTAACTCTTTATAACATACTTTCCAAATAAAAACACCGTCCTGTATTTTCACTCATTTATTACACAATCTGTTAATTACACGTATTTCAATATCTGATTTCACCGACTCTAACCAATATTTCCTATAGTCCACACACAACCATTTGCTACGTTCCATCCACGAGGGGCAGGGGTCAATTAAACCTACACTCAATTCCCATAATCTTGTCACATACAGTTCATCAACACGTTCGAGGGCGTCCCCCATACACAACCTAACTTGTTCTTCAGGTTCGGCCATCAAACAAAGATTATGCTGTCGCTGGCTCGGGTGGTCTATTTGGCATCCATGGCATTTTTCTGGTATTAGGGTTTCGATTAAATCGACAAGCGTGTCTGTGTACACCACCATCAGATATTCCTCCATTAATTTCGCTCTCACCACGTGGGTTCCGTAGAGCAGTTTCAACTCCTCCCACGCTTCTACAAACATATACCACGAGTAACTGTCCATTTGCATTGTCACCTGGCCCTTCTTTATCAGCACCATAGGGACCGGGTATCGAACACTCATCGTCACGTCTGCACCAATAGAGACCTCGACACGACTCTCCTCTCCCGCTTCTAACTGTTTCATTGTTTCTGTGACAGCAGCTATTTCGTAACCACAGTCCAATACACAGTTCATCCCCAACTCTATGTGGCATTTCTTGAAATTGTTTTTCAAAAACACTACATCTTTATTCCAAACCACTATCGAATACTGCGCAAAGTAACGCGTGTATAGTGGTTTCACTTCCTCCATTTCGATTTGCGCCACGGCTTTTAACAAGTCGACATCGCTCATCCGCTTCTCAGCCATGATTATAACTGAACTGAGACACTCTCGCGTTTTTATATACTCCCCATGATATGAGGTATTACTTCACTTAGCTTAGATCAGCAAACACCAGCCCAAAATACACCTGTCGAAAATGATGTCATCCAAATATCACAATGTATTGACATGAGGTATTACTTCACTTACCCAAGGTCGATGATGAAATATCTGAGGGAATTTCATCAGCCGAAAACACCCAAAATAGAATGATGTCACCACCAATACCGCGCACCGAACGCTCCACCAACGAAACATATATTGCACAATCGACTTCGTCCACGTCGTCCAGTGTTCGATGTCAAAACAAGGTGTGAAGGGGCACGTAAATATACTACTCGAGTTAGAGTTGGTGAACAACTGTGTATAACATCGGAAGATGGAACAGGTAGCTATGGTGGCACAAGGAGTAGAAGCCAAGGTGCGGCTAAGTGGTAGGGGAGGCTTTTACAATATCTATGGGTGTGTCATTGATCAGCGAGTGGTAATGGATAGAGAATGTTGTCAACTCATGTCGTAGATGGGAAGATCTTACCCAAGCTTGATATGTTTGCATGGCAGTTGACAAGCACTGTTCAAAATAAGACAAACGACTATACACATCTGGCCATTTAGTGATTGATGAATGATTTTATGATGATAATCACTAATTGGTGATCAATTGGCAGATAATCCTTAGCATTGTTTTGATTTCATATAAGAGGCGCAATTTCCACAAAAAAAACATGCGTAGGTTGTACACCTGTTATTTATTGGAATATGTGCCTAAAATTGTTGTACCTATGAAAAAGATTTTATAGTAGGCATTGTAATTTAGCCACGGAATGCACCAAGGGATCGAAGTCGTGTTACCCTAAAGGGTACAACAACATCTGCTGTTGGATCCCTCAGATACCTCCCCAGGATTGTGAAGATCCTATACACATCAGAATTGTTACAAGGTCAAGGGGAATGGAGACAAAAATAGGGCACTGATATTTCTATGTTTAAGTTAATCCACATGTAATGCCTACACTCCAGACATTTGAACGTACCACTGCATAAATAATACATGATTGCATTTAAACACTGATATCACAAGTTACATCAGACAGTGCATTCCAATCAATGAAACATTTCACGAGAATATTTAAGCCATCTAACTTTTATACAAGCTAAACATTTTGATAGACAATAGCATGTTTACAAGAGAAAACTTGAAAACCAAAATACTGGTGATCATCACTAATAAGTGGCTAGCTTGGAGTGAGTACCGGAACAGGTGCTTAAAATCATGGATGATTGAGATCTGAGCGTTTTATGAGGATTTCAGAGACAAATCTACTGCCCACTATTAATGTGACATTCTGTTGGATCCGCGTGGTGTTTACCAAAGGACACTGAAGAGAAACGACAGATAAATATATCAAGCCAAATGATCCTTTATCAATGTCACAATCATGATCACTCAAAAGAAAATCTTCAAGTTTCCAGGTAACAAGCTCAGAAGTCAACATCTACTTTAAATTTGGAGCAAAGTTGAAGTAAAGGCTTGGTCCGTCTCACGAATGACCTGTGTATGAGACAGACAAAATTTGTTTTCTTGGAACAGGGTCCTCAGAAAAGGCAAGAATAATTTCCACAGCCGACATCAGCACCAGTTCGCCGAATGTTGAAACGTAACAAATCGCAAGTGTTGTGAGGGTATTTCTTGTTTCTCTTCTGTAGTGGCCTGAGCAGTATACTCAGATATATCAAGACTTCACTGCGTACAAGATATATTTATTGACTACGATACCAACACCGCGTTATAACCGGTCTTATGCTGTATATATTGGAGTCGCGTCCACCCGCTTCGGATCCTGGGGGTAAGCTCCCGAAACTTGGACACTCCTTCGATATATACCCAATCCCATGTCCCCTCATGAGACCAGCTCTACCTGTAATTGGCTGACCAATCACAGGCTGTCACTATACCGACCGATTACAACGAGGCCCACACATATTATGTCACAGTGGAGTATACCTTTAAGGGCATGATGTGGAGTTTAAAAATAAACGGATTAAACCATACAACACAAGTCATGAGACACAAGTCACGTGACCCTGATGGAAGAATTCTATTAACGTTATGATGACCTCACACGAACACACCAACGCGCATTTTTTTCCATCTAACCAATGAGTATATAGCTAACACGCTCCCTCGAGTTTTCCACCCCAGGAAATATGCGCCACCTGTCAGCCAAAGCGTAATTGTCATTGCGTCTTGTCATAGCGTCTCTTAAAACCACGTTTAATTTGGCGCTGTAGTTGCCTCGACCATTCAGATGAACCCATATATTTGACAGCCGCCGTGCCGCTAGACATTGGATCAACAGTCCCATGTGCTTTTGTTGATTTCATTGTATCGTCGCCTGATGTCGGGGGTGTCTTTCGTGTAATTTCATAATCGTCACCCAGCTTGACATAGCTATAAATTCCTCCCTCGAGACCTTCACATCCCTCTGACATGCCAAAAATGTTAATGTCCACAGCAGGCCAGTTCCCTCCCTTCAGACAGTTATTGACAATCTAAAAATACCATCCACATCAAAGCTATAACTCTTATGAACATAAAATATGTATTGGTTACACATAAAATATTGGTCGAATTTCATTAATGTTGCTGATCAAATTTTCGATTGCAACTCTCCAAATTATTGCCTCCATTCATCCAATCCACTCTCAAATATTTATCTTATGCTGCACTTGAAATATGCATTGAAGCGGTACAGCGTAACGTCCTTACTGAATTACTACTACACTTTTCTCTATTTTAGCTGATATGTAGTTCTCCCTGTTCAAATCGATAATTCCGTACAACCATCTTACATTAGCCCAATAGAGCTCTTTTTAGTGGTATCAAGAGCTTACCTAAATGTTCATTCCAAACCGCTAATATTTAATACCATGTTTGCTGAGGTTTTCAATAAAGGCATTAAAGGAACATTTTTCATTCAAATTTATTTGAAATGAATTGTTGTCGGCATTCTTTAAACCAACATCAAACGAAATAAACGTAAAGAATCAGAAAAGGGGTTAAAAACCCGGGGAGGGGGTTGACACTTGAACATATAGAGGTAGTGTCAATGGTTTTCAGACATCTCGGCTATTACGACGGGTTTTGTTTTGTCTCGTAATCGTACGACGGGGAATGTTTTTCAGCTCCAATCTATAAGACAGGTGTTTTTTGGCTTCGTGTTGTACGTCGAGGTACGTAGCTATTGATCATAATGTTGCTAATTTTGTGTGATGCAACGTTAACCAGCAGCTTTACTGTTAGTCAGTCTTAATTTTGAGCCACATGCTGCAATGATTAATGAAGGTGTCTCATTAAATTAACAGGTGTGATGCTGGAGGATATCCATTGAAGGTGGGCCTGGAAACTAGATATCGACTACAAATATTACTGAGTAATGTACAATGAGCTGGTATTTCAATGAATTGGAACCAAGTTGATGCTACCTGAAAAAAGTACATGAATTAGTGTGTTGATGATGAATACTAATACATTACGATTGCAAATCAACATTGTCCATACATTCATGACAAAGTCTTGTGCTGGGTTTAGGGGTAAGTATAAGTTGGAGCAGCAGTCCCCTACCCTTGCAGGCAGAATCTGATAAACCCTATTTAATATGTTCGGCTATAAAATAGCTCTGTTAAAATGCCCCACATTTTCGTACACATTAACACTGCTTAAATCAAGTCGGAGTGAATGCTGTGCTTACAATATATGCGCAGTATATCGGTTAAATTGAGTTGTAACAGTTGAACATAATTTAAGCTGTCAGTCGAGTGCCTAGGCAATCAGCTTTGTAGAAATTTGACTTATATGATCATATCTGACCAGTTTAACCTCTGATGGTTATTAAAGCGGTGATGTCACCAAAACCGTCAGAGCATTACCCTGGCAAAAAAATAAGCTACCACAAACACACCAATAAACCATTAATAAACAGTGCTCCCAGTCTTTGGTGCAATACTCAATATCAGATATGATATATCTGCAATAGGACAGTTTATGTCAACATAGGTCGTTTGAATGACAGAGAGAAACATTGCGTATGGTACACATTAAATCCAATCTCCATTCGATCATTAACCTCATCTACAGGAAACACACACGGCTCCACAAAAGACGCTTTATAACACACCTTAAATGACTGTAATCTAAAAGGTATTTCGCTTGCTCAATTCCTTGTGTTTTGCATTCAAACGCATTTGGCAATTGATACAAAGTACATGTGTTTTATTAAACCTCAGTTTTATATAACACGCAAATTACAACTTCGGTGAAACACACGAAATAATTAAGAAATATGATAAGCGATACGAATCCTTGACCTAATATAAAACATATAATGAATTGTAGATTTCACTTCTGCTTTATAATGTTATGCCAACCAATGTAAAAACATAACACAAAAGTCAAAATGAGTGCATCAGTATCATTGTCAGAATCGATTTTCTCCACGCATCAGTTCCTCCACTATGGAGTTATTGTACAATCTACTCGTCATCGTAGATATCAACATAATGCCTTCTATAATAACATTGAGTCCAATCATACACATGAAGTAGAAATAACATAAAGTTGTATCATATATCTAATCAGCTATCAATTGAGTAAATAACGACAGAACACGAATAACATATCACTATAAATGCAACTATGTGCCATTGCTTTTGTCTCGGCCGTTCACATGCTGCCAACCAGGACATTTCTGTGGCCAACAATGAACATTCTACATATTTAAACAAACGACAAAGAGTCGAATTAGCACGAGAAATGTAAAGACCAGAACAGATATAAATAGAAATAATGTATGTGATCTACGCCACGCAATGTTACATATCAAACTGCACAGCACCAATAATCTTGTATGACCCTCGACGTTTATACAATTTTATCAAATGTCTTATAAACTATCGTGACCCATGTACGCACTATATTATAACACTGAAAAATTACCTTTCACCGACGATAAGTTATTTTCTGGAGGGATTTGATTTGAGTGTGAGATTTAATTGATTGGCAATGTTATATTTATACTACTGACACAATGTACATATACTAATTGTTTGTATCGATGGCTGTACGGACGTTTAGTTGCTGGTAAAGGGGATCATTCAAAGTAAGGCAGAGCGCATCATCCTTGGGTGTCAAATTGGTGTACCGTGATTCCTCTCTGGTAGCGTTCAATTCAGCCTGACAGTTTGTCTAGAGAATCAGTTAACAAGAGGAAATTTATAATGATTCACTGGATTTGTCACCGAATAATCTCACCTAGTAATAGCTGATAAAAGCTCTTTTTGCAATATCACAGTATCGGGTTCCGGGAAGTTTGGTTGACACTTGACAAGTACATAATTACCCCCTGATATACTACCTTGCCGGCAATAGATGTTGACAGGTCTATGCAACGAAGTGGCTGATCATCTTGTAAAACAGTCAACTTGCAAACCAGTATCCCTGTGTCGATGGCTTCATTATTTGCTTTGAAGTGGAATGTAACACTTGGATTTTCATCAGCCCACACGAGGTTAAAATCGATGACCTACCAATAAATCAATTGCTTAATGTTTGACCCAATATTCTACCTTCCATAATTGATTTATCTGAAAAGCATCATCAAACTATCTTCCAAATTTAAACTAATTAAAAAATATAACGTTACCTGTGCAGAATAGTCGGGATTTAATAAGAGTCCTCCATGAATGCAGTCGATAGTCACTTTTAATGACTTGCCTGATGGACGCATAGCCACAGGCTCTTTGGTTAGGACACCACCATTCACATTCCGAACTTCAAGAATATCCTGCAAACAATCAGGTGAATAGAAATCAACCTTAAGTTGTTAATATGTGTTTCGTTCCGTGCAATTCCATTTTCAAAATATAGCAGGGCTTGTCAGTGCCACCCCTCAACTCGAGAATTAATATATATCAACCGGTATTGAGGAAAAGCCTCGGACGTGTAATGTGTATGTAACTATTATTGCATAACAACGCGTGCCACCCTAACGCACATCCTGTTTGGCTCCCTAATTAACGATTTTAAGTCTAAGCTATCGTCGGAGGAGGCGCCTGTGAGAGAATGTGATTCAGAATCACCCATCAACCAGGTCACATCTCACTTCCTGTACCTAAACGGCAGTATTTAGGCCGTTTCGGCGTCCCTTCATTATCTTCAAGCAATGAAGTATTTGTGATCCCGTTCGGCCTACTCCAGTGTTGACTTGATAAGATGGATCAGCCAGAGAAGCAATCATCTTACGCATCGGCTTCTACACTGGCTAGGGTTCGATGTTAGCTCAGCGTCAAACAGCCCTGTCATGAGAGTGCCAGAGGAGAATCGACGACCTGGTCAGTGTTTAAAAGCGCAAAGGAAAGAAAGGGAGTTACGCCATCGGCTCCTGAAAACGGTCTCACTAGTGAAGGGGTGCAGTGTAGCCCTATCAAACCAAGTATGGGAGCTGGTGTTGTAATTAAACCTGATGCTGGTCTGTTGGGCTAGTGCTGTGGGCTATGTGACGCTTTGGCAATAGCCCGCAGTTGTGACAGTATTATTGACTCGTAAAATGATACATGTTAAAGACAGTCGTGCAAAGCGAGAAGCCCTCGAAACGGTTCATAATTACAGAAACGTGTTGGCAGTAGTAGAAACTTTGCAATATACTTACCGATAATGATTCAGCGGAAACAGGTGAGAGGAGGAAAATTCGCATGCTTACAATACTGGCATCGGGATGATTGAGTCGGACTGCTGTAACCATTAATGTCTTGGTGCCTAATGAATTGTCCCTTGGGAATAGATGCATAAATTTTAATAATAATATATACATAGATTTATTAATTACCCTCAATATCTATTCTGTCTATACAGCTCGATTACCAAATTTATAACACATGTAACTCGCTGAAATATTTACTGGACGGGGAAAGGGGGTAGGGTCCTTAACTTCATGTGATCCACATCGCTCTCCGATGATGTTAACTTCGGACCTCTTTCTGCAAATGGGCTGAAATAAACACTGTCAAATAAAACGTTTGATAGTACTACGCGGTGCGGTGGTTACAGCAGTCGCCATTTATATTGTCGGATATTGATTATCCTTCCTGCGCAATGGTTTGATTGCGCAATGATGCTCGCAACTTTAATGAGAGCAGATTTATGGCATCTACATATTGTAACGGAAGTATACACATCAATAGCGACGTAGTTATAGAGCGCGTATAATTTGCAGATAACATTCCTGTGGTTTATGGTTTGAGAGAGGCACCGCTATCTGGAACGACACAACTAAATAAAACAGGTTTCTACAGTACTCTCCGTAGCAATGTATTAACAAAATATTGCCCAATATGGGCTGAACAGCCTCTTTAAGCAACTGTTATAATCCATACCCTGGCCTCGCTGATTCGTCTTGTTGCTAGGCATGTGATTGATCTACACAAGCTACGCATCTTGAGAGACTCAATCGGTTAAGTTATTTGGGAATAGCCAGTGAACCAATTGATTTCTTTTTACCCGTCCACTTCGTAAACGTGATTATTTTCGCTATCGTCAGTATCTTCTCCAAAGGTACTTTCAGCTGAACACCGTGGATCATTTGAAAGGTTTGTTGTTGATTCGTTTGACATGGAGCTGCACAAACCGAGGGGATACATCAAGGCATATCTTTTCAGAAGAGAAACGATTTGTGCATGTGGTTGCATATTAACTTAAACATGCAGCTTCGTCTACATCAAATCAATGAAACATGCAGTTTGGTGGTTACACGAATATGTATAAATTCTTGCCAGGAAGAACATCACATCTGGAGCAATTATATCAGAATAATAATCATTCATCTCAACTAACCTGAGTTCCACGTTACTGTAGACATTGTTGACGGGAGCATGTGACGTGCTTGCCATCTCGGGTAGGTCGCTCGCTGCGGCATTTACATAATCGTGTGGAGTTAGCTCCAGAAACTCTGACGGAGGTTTGTCGTTACTGACTGTTGATAGACGCGCGTTCTCTTGAGGTGATGTGACGTCCATTCCTAAAGCTTCATACGTAGAAGAGCTGGGTGTGATCGGTATTTCACTTTGCTCAGTTGGTAAACCAACCTCTTTATCTGAAAATGGAACGATAATTTGCGTCAAATTGCATACAAAATCCCTCATCTATTTCCATTTTCGTTTTTATACAAGTGTCATTTTCGTCAAGATATCTCTCTCACGACTTCGGGTTGTAGTACATACCTTCACCTGTGCATCCAGAGATAACAAACCCTTTTACTGCCAACATACCTTTGTCAGGTTGGAAGGAAAATCCGCCGTTTGTATAAACATGGTGTTCTAAATTCGACAACCTCTTTCTGTTTTTCCACACATAATAAAGATATGTGAGCAGCAGCACAACCAGAACACAAACTGTCGCCAACAGCATGTACACAGCAGCCTCTATCATGGTACGCGGATAGTGTACAAGAGGTAAGAAACTGTGATCCTCAACTAACAACCAGAGACGTACACGCCATTAAGACGACATAAACACTTGGACTGTTAATGGCTGCTTCAAAGTTACGGTGAGTGAAATGTTCTACTGAATATCGTCCACTGACAAGACCAAGTCCCCTCGTAAACCACGATCAGGCGCACTCGAGCGTTTCATTTCTGCTCGTGAATATTATAAGAGCTAGACACGATAAAATAACCATCTGCTGCCTCCTTGGTCTCATGAGGCCTGCTGTGTGTACGCTACAGTTCTTATTGTCCGATGCTTCTCAAACTACCCTCAAGTCATAAACAAAAACACAAGCAAACACACACGCACGCATTGAATATAGATCAGGCCCGTAGCCAGTGGGGGTTCGAACAAACCGCCCACTTTGCCCAGAAAGTTCCGCCTTACCCATTGCATTTGTGTTGATGAGCGTAACAGTATTCGATCAGTTAAGAATCCTTGCCGGGCTGCGGGCCTGTACATATATATATATATATATATATATATATATATATATATATATATATATATATATATATATATATATATATATATATATATATATAGAGATATATATATATAGAGATATATATCTATATATAGAGAGAGAGAATCTATATCTATATATCTCTCTATAGATATCTCTATATCTATCTCTATCTCTCTATCTCTATCTATCTCTCCTCTATATATCTATCTCTCATCTCTCTCTCTCTCTCTCTCTATAGATATCTCTCTCTCTCTCTCTATCTCTCTATATCTCTCTCTCTATATATATATATATCTATATCTATATATCTATATATATCTCTCTATCATATATATATATATTTATATATATACAATATGGATTGTAATTTTTTTTCAAAAACGAATACATGTTAATGCGACTTCTTAGGAAATCAGCTACTCTTCTTATTCAATCAATGTTAGCTGAAATCCACTCTACACATAAGCAGTGTAATGAATACTTGTTCTTAAAAGCGTCCGTTTATTTCAAGAGCTCCATAAAAATTTACAACTTCGCAAAGAGGATTCACATTTCATTTTTGCCTGCCGATATTCTTCATCCTCCCCTGTGAAGAATAAGTGTTTCACAAATTGTCTTGATATTTATTAAATAAGCATTCAATGATAGGGTTTTTGTCTAATTCTGTGTGTAGAGGATATGTTATCTGGTCTACAGTAAATATAGATGACAGGTGATGTGTGTGTAGTAGTGAGTATAGATTACACACTGTATAACAATACTATATATTGCATGTTGTCTGCGATAAAGTTGATCCTGTTTCCAAACATTGAATGAATCATCGCTGCAGAATAAATACATGGAGGGAATGAATAACTATTTTAGCTGCCACTTCCATCTATTTTATCGACAGAGCGAGTATGGTAGGCAGCACAAACAGTATATGTTTTCAGTGTAATGTTCATCAGAACCTTCATCTTCTCTATCCCGCTGACATACATCACTTACTAGACAGCACATTCTACAAATGTAACGGAGAAGTGGTCCGCATCGTAATCATTCGGTTTATATCTAAATGAAATCGTTTGATCTCAGTGGAGATATTCATAAATGTTTGATATTGACAAAACTGTCACACACCCGATAACGCGGGCGGATGTCAAGCGTCGCCCCATAAGGAACGCAGTAAAGTTATCCAGTGCATACTAACTTCAAATGCTTTTAGTGAACAGTATTTGTGGTTAACAATCCTGAAATAAAGCTGATCGACCAAAACATAAACCAAACGCTTCAGTTGAGTGTATATACCGTCATACATATGGTCTGTTTAACAAAACAACTTACATACAGAGGCATTCCAACTGGCTCATTTTCTTTACATTAACATTCTCTATTATATGGCGGTTTTATACCGTTCACTACTCGTTGACTTCACTTCATTGCTTATCAGCTGATCTTGTTTCACTGATAGAAGATCCTGACAAATTCTTTGACTTTCGCCAATAAAATCAGCAACATTTATTTCTACCAGACAAAAGCCAAACTATTGACAAAGTAACTAAAAAACACAATGAATGAATGCATATATCAATGAATGCATATATGAATGTATGCATGTATGCATGTATGTATGTATTTAGGTATGCATGTATGTAGGTATGCATGTATGTATGTATGTATGTATGTATGTATGTATGTATGTATGTATGTATGAACGTGTGTATGTATGTATGCATGTAGGTATATAAACGCATATGCATATATATATATATATATATATATATATTATGTATGAACTGATATAACACAATGAATGAATGCATACATGTATGTGTATGTATGTATGTATGTATGTATGTATGTATGTATGTATGTATGTATGTATGTATGTATGTATGTATGTATGTATGCACATATGCATGTGTGTATGTAGGTTTGTATGTATGTATGAATGTGTATATAAATATATATATATAACGCATATATATATATATATATATATATATATATATATATATATATATATATAAAATGTATATGAACTGATATATAACACAATGAATGAATGCATACATGTATGCATGTATGTATGTATGTATGTATGTATAGTATGTATGTATGTATGTATGTATGTATGTATGTATATATGTATGTATGCATGCACATATGCATGTATGTATGTAGGTTTGTAAATATGTATCTCCTGCTTCATTCAGTTCAACTAACACAGTAGATAAACGAGATGTAAGTGCTAGCTTATATATATATATATTAGATCAAGAACGTTTTGTTCATACCCCGTTTAATCAGAAAATTCATCACAGACTGCTATGCTTCATCAACATTCACATATTGTTATTTGTGGTAAATAGAGTTTCGATCCGTATTGTTTAAATTGGCATGAAAGAGCAATTGTTAAAATACATGACCTAATACTGGAAGAGAAATGTTGTGGGGATCCTAAACCGGTATCTTCATCGCCGACGCGGGGAATGCACTGATGGTATCATAATGTATTTCAAAATCATAATGTGTCTTCAGTTTTGTTTTCGTATTCGCAAGTTTCGTTTGTTGATAAACCGAAGCAGGAAGTGGAGATCTCGACCAGCAATTCGTTCGTTCTGCAGGTAATTGTACGAAACAGGAACATTCTTTGGTTATATAAGGTTGTCTGGCTGAACCGTGACCTTTGAAAATGGTATTGTTAAGGTTACGCTTGTTACTTTGTGATAGTTGTTGTGATCCTAAGGCTAAGTAGGTCAAGTGAATGTGGAAGAGATAAACCGAAAATATGAGCTGGAGGGGGTGGGGGAGCAGGGTGTGAGACGCTGGACAACTGCTAGACTGTGACTTGGTATCAGAAACACTCTTGACATAAGTTGACCACGAAAAGGAAAATATGTCATGTTATTTACAAGCATGCCATTGAATTGCTCTTCTTAGCATCGGATCCTATATCTAAATAAATTTGATTTGGACTCCTATTGAAGTATGCCCGTGCCGGTGGTATGCCATGAGAGTTTGAAGTTGGATCCATATTGGGATGTTTCTGCTCTAGGTGTGTGGTGCATATTCCGTAGTTCATTATAATTGAAGCGTAGATATGTGTATTCATTTGCTCTCTTACAAAATCATTTTTTAGACCTCATGATGTAAGGGTGAACACACAAACTGAAATAGACGTTATAATTAACCTCCACCGTTATGATGAGCAACGTCTAGTGATGTTATTGACGTCTCAAAGAAAGCTCAATTTTTCTTTCCTGCCGTTATCTATATAAGTAGCTATACAAATAACCGTGTTTGCTAGCATTCGTATTGATGGTGTGTGTGATAAATTGCATCTCCTGCTTCATTCAGTTCAACTAACACAGTAGATAAACGAGATGTAAGTGCTAGCTTCTGTGTGCTTTTGTTTTAAATTAAGTCTTGCAAAGAAATGTTTGTTGATTTGTCATCATCCCCATGGTCAGGTAACAGCTGTAGATAACATCATGGCGTCGGAAGAGACACGTGACTGGAGAACTGGACTGTCACTTCTAGAGAGGCAAAGATACATGTACGAGGGTAAATATGCCTGTGATGTGACCTTCAATGTGGGCAAGGTCAATCAAGAGAAGATATCAGCCCATAGATTTGTTCTGGTGTGTGGTTCGGCGGTATTTGAGGCGATGTTGACAGAAGGACGGGAGGGTGATATTGTAGTGGAGGACGTGGAGCCGGAAGTGTTCAACTCAGTGGTGAAGTGGGTATATTTCTGGAGATGGAATTCATGCAGTAATAGGGTTCTTCAGAAATATGACATAATATTCACTATTGAACATGGTATTCTGTAATTGATGCTGAAAACATTAATTATATGCATAACATGCATTGTAGAATTTGGATATAATGTTGAATAAATTGTATGTCTTTTAAGCAGGAAATAACCACGTGACAATGTTACTCTGTTCTCAGGTTCCTGTACTGTGAGCAGATAGAACTGAAGATAGATACTGCTATGGATGTCTTACACGCCGCTAGGAAGTATGAAGTGCCTCAGCTGGTGGTACAATGTACCGAGTATATGACGGGCACCATTGATGTCCACAATGTGTGTCTCTACCTCAACAAGAGTTTCCAATATGACGAGAATAAACTGTCTGCTGGTTGTATGAAATTTATTTCCCACAACACCAAACAGGTTCTTGATTCCACAGAATTCACTCAAATATCCAACCAATGTTTGAAGATGATACTGGAAACTGACTTGACTAACTGCGTTTCACCCCGAGATGTATACACAGCATGTCTGCGCTGGGCGGATGCGCAGTGTGCTGCAGAAACTAAACCTCTCTCTGATGAAAACAGGAGAGCCATGTTAGAGAGCAGTGTGTATCTGATCTGCTTTCCTGATATGTCCAACAAGGAGTTCATGGAAGTCACGAAGAATTCCAATTTACTGACTTCAGAAGAACGTGCACAGATCTATGAGTATATCGCTCATCGTGAACATGGTTGTGAGTACCAGGGAACTATGGTGTTTAAAGTGCACAAACCAAGTGTGGAGAAGCCCAAACCAAGTGTGGAGGAGCACAAACCAAGTGTGGAGAAGCACAGACCAAGTGAGGAGAAGCATAAACCGGGGCAAGAATGGAAGGTGACGAGATTCAGGGAATTTAAAGGTGCCCTATGGGGCCCTCCAGGAACGTCTGCCATTGACTTCCAGTGCAGCAGTAGCGTGTTGATTTCTGGCGTCGGTCTGTATGTTGGTAATAGCACTGTGAAGAACAATGTTGTTGTGAAGCTGATGGATGGTGATGGTGAAGTGCTGGCGAACACCGGCACTGTGGTTATGGACTACAAAGACCCGGATGCTCCCGTCTACATCAAGTTTACTGAATTCATGCCCCTACGAGGCAACAACACATACAGAATAACAGCAGAATATGATTGTCAGAATTGTCGACATGGCATAAAAGGACAAGAAACTGTGGAGAGTGGCAGAGTCACTTTCAAGTTCAGGCAGACTCCTGGAAATAAGACTACTGTATATGAAGGTCAAATACCAGAGATTATGTTCGCTACTTAGCTTACTTATCCGCTGTCACGTCACCAAGTCATGGGACATTGCAAAACGGAATTCGTTCAGTTGTGTTAACTTGTCAAGGTAAGCTCTAAATCTGCACAACAGCCCAGTAGTCAGTGGTCGCTCAATACTGAAGCATTCGTTTCATTTATCTGTTCCCGCTGAATGAAACATAGTAAAATTAATGGTTTTCCAGTAAGATAAAATTGCAACAATGTTTGAAAATATCTTGTATCTAAGGATAACCAGATCAGCTAGTTATGAGTTATGCTTCAATGAGAGTATATGAATGTAAAGGTATAAATCTGATTAAGTTGTAATAGTTGTCTGTCGGTTGAATGCCGATGGATGGTGAGGGTGAAGTGCTGGCGGACACCGGCAATGTGGTTGTGGACTGTGAAGACAGCAATGCTCCAGATCCAATCAAGTTTACTGAATTCATTCAACTACGAGGCAACCACACATACAGAATAACAGCACAATATCAGTGTCACAATTGTCGATATGGCGTAGAAGGACAAGAAACTGTGGAGAGCGGCGGGGTCACTTTCACGTTCAGACAGACTCCTGGAAATACATCTACTGTCGGTCGAGGTCAAATACCAGAGATTATGTTCGCTACTTAGCTTACTCATCCGCTGTCGCATCACTAAGTCATGGGCCATTGCAAAAGGGATTTCGTTCAGTCGCCTGAACTTGTCAAGGTTAGCCTTATATCTCCACAACATTCATCTGTTAACGATGAGTTTGTCTTAGTGATGTTAAAGATTTTGCCGTAAGATAAAATTGCAGCAACGTTTATAAATGTTTCTATTGACAACCAGATCAGCCAGATATGAGTGATGCTTCAATGAGAGTATATCAATGTAAAGGTATAAATCTGATTAAGTTGTAATAGTTGTCGGTCGGGAAGGAAATTGCGGATTCCAGACAATGTATGCGCATTCAGTGCTTGAGTTTTCCTGAATACCGTAGTTCATTGAGCATCGCATTTTGTAATTGTAATCGAAGGAGCCCGGCATATCTCAGCCAGGCTTAGGTTTTGTTGACAATGAGTGACACGCGAACGGGAGTTGAGATTCACAGCGCCCATCCCTGATTGGTATATAAAGCATATTATAAATCTTAACATTTAAATTATTTCCATTAGGATTGTCAAGATTTCTTGATATTGACATAGTAAATAAAATGTGTGTAATTTCTTATAATCATTCTTATTTTAAGATGTTCATACGGGCAAGCAAGCATAACACATTGTGAGCGGTTGAATAAAATATGCGCTTAATGGGGGATACATATCTCCGAATCCATGCTGTGCTTAATGATCTAGATACTTATATACAGGTTCAATAAAAACGTTTAACCAAGGTGGAAAAGGGGTTCTATCAATCATATCTATATCATCGACAAAATATTGTAGGGGTACATATTGATTTTTTCAATTATTTATCGATGTTTGCGCAGGTCAATACATAATGATGAGGTGTTTGGCGATACATGAGTCAGACACAATTTATTACAAATAAATATCCACAATGTAAACGAGATAATTAATACACTTCAGATAAGATACATCACTTAAATTATTTAGGTATTTTGACAACAAATGTTCATATTTATTATGTGAATAGCTATTAGTTGAACTTATTGAACTGTGATTGACTTGTACCTTGTCAACCAAGTGTTTCCTTAAAGTCGACACTCTTACAGACAATATACTTTGACTCCTGAGTTCTAGAGTAGCAGCCATAGTGACAGTGGTGCATGGCAGGGTTCAGCTTCACTATTGACTATACACACGTCACTATCCTTCATAAGAATTTCCTCGTCATTCACTCGAGAACAACTTGGCCATCTACGATGTAGTGTATACAATACGCAATACTACAATCAGTTGATACGATGACGTTACGCATTATTGCCGACGTTACACATTACTGTTATCAGTTGATACGACGACGTTACACATTACTGTTATCAGTTGATACGACGACGTTACGCATTACTGTAATCAGTTGATAAGATGACGTTACACATTACTGTTATCAGTTGATACGACGACGTTACGCATTACTGTAATCAGTTGATAAGATGACGTAACGCATTATAACTGTAATCAGTTGATAAGATGACGACGTAACGCATAACTGTAACCAGTTGATATGATGACGTAACGCATTACTGTAATCAGTTGATAAGATGACGTTACGCATTACTGTTATCAGTATTTGGTACGACGACGCACGTGCCATGTTGTAGTGTGGTTTATCATTTCTTAGAATTTCTATGCAAAGAACATGTTCCTACAGGGACAACGTTGGGCCCAACTTGTGGAATGCAATGTGAACTCAAATGAATTGACAATAATAATGGGGTTACTTACATGCAACAAATGGCATGAAGTGCCGGCGGCAAAGATAAGTTATGATATTTGCGATGAAGCTCACTTGTATTGTGTTTTGGTTATCTACAGTACGGTAGATTGTGTTCAGAGAACAATTTGGTTGAACACCACACACACAGGCCCAGTAGATACACAGGCCCTCGGTTCCTGGTGTCAATGTCTTTATTCTATGCTTTGCGCTGAATTACCGAAGGCTGCCCCCGACACCTGACATTTATTATGAACCCTCCCTTTGAGTAACCCACGTGTCACCTGACAACACCCTACTAACTGCTTCATCATATTCACCCCGTACCCTATCGTCCATGTGTAAACTCGACTCTCCCATCCCTGCTAACTATCCTGACGTATACTGCTTGTCTTGCAAGAAATGGCGAGCATGGCAAGGTTGTTCAGGGAAGTCCTCGCATGTTAAATAGCTTTATCCTCTCTCTTAGATTCTACCAAAGATTTATTTAAAAAAGTTATAAACTTTTAAATTTGTTCTACATCCAATGCCTGCAGATCGTGCTCCTTATTCAACAACCTCATGTGAGTATCACTTCATCACACACCTCAACATCCGGTCGTCTGAGCATCGAGCGCCAGGTAAAAATATAACGTAGCTAGGAAATTTGACATCCGATGATATTCTTTAACCAGTTGCCTATTGAGCTCGAGGCCTTTACAAATATCACCGCCTCTTCCTAACTACTCGTTTAAACCGCAATAGATAGACGTAGTCATCTGTTATATACAGACAATATATTAGCATCGGAAATTGTGGGACGAACAACTTGCTTCGACAAGCTCCTCACGTCTAGACAATCGGATTGTTGTGATTACATTACCATAATTTAGACGAGCGTCTGTGGTAGAGGGCAGCACTACGCTTGAGTCTTTGGTGCCAATAGACATCTACCGCATGAATGGGAAATATCTATGTAAAGCATAGCAAGAAAGAAATGTGTAATTTCTGCTGATTCGGCAGTATAGTTGCCAATGGGCCCTTAAGATCCTTAGCGAGGCTACATCACTCAATTAAGTCAAATTTTAAGATTCATTACCAACATTGTTTTTAACAGGATTTTTAGGAAATACCTCGGCTTTTGCCAAAAGTATGAGGTGGGCATAAGATTTTCATTATTGTGCATCGCTATCTTTGCACGCCTCCATCGCAAACTCATTAATAGCAAAAACATATAGGTAGCTCTCCTATTCAATACTTACACTGTAGCACTGTCTGAAGCATCTCGCTAGACCCCGCCTGCCAGCTCTGTGACATTCAATCAAATCGTCGGCCACGATGCGTCCTTAAACTAAGCCATACAAGACGTCTTATTTTCTCTTAAACCGACGCAATGTAAAAAAATTGAGATTGATTCGGACAAATACCAAACACCAAAAATACCCAAGTGATGGAGTTTTAGAATGCAACGATGTTCACTGACAAATTTATCCCTTTTCGGCGGGGGATTTCATCCATGGTAATTATTTATAGTTCGTTCAATTTGGGAAGCGGTAAAACACAGCAACATGTTTGTTTTCAAGTTCAAGACCACGTGCATCGCGCATGCGCAGAATGACGTGACCCATCGACGACTTATTCTAAGGCAATGCGGATGAGGCGGCGGGATATCGCGGGAAATCACGCGACCCATTATTTTCCAAAATTGTGGTCATCGTATCGCGCTTTGTAGGAAATGATATATAGATAGCATTTCTTGAAGATTAGCGTCGAGTGGGGTTAAATTTTTGGGTGCGTTAGGACTGTTTTTTGTACAGGCTCTTCATAAATGTTATGTTCGGGCCAGATTCGTTTTCCAGTTATAGCTATTGTCCAATTTTGCTCAGAAACGCTGCCCATTCATACGTTTACTGTTCTCTCAATTGTGTTTACTATCATCCGATCCTAACTAGAAATGCAGACATTGTCAGATGAAGATCAGAAACTAAAACAATGCTAATAATCAGTGTGACCTGACAAACGCGCACTGAGAGATCGATTATTTACCGCAGTAGCTGTCTTAATCATTATCGCTTGGGGACATTATATGTGAGCGGGGCCTCACAAAACCGCTCAGATGATCAAGTGCAATCGTCTGTAATCACTGTTTGATTCCTTAGTCCTCCTCACCAATCGCCTGTAATCACTTTTTGATTCCTTAGTCCTCCTCACCAATCGTCTGTAATCACTGTTTGATTCCTTGGTCCTCCTCACCAATCGTTGACGCTATCAGAGCCATGTCAGCTTTTTCTATATAGCCGACGCCGGCGAGCACACTGCTTGGAAAACATAATTAAGCTTCAGAGACAAAATGTGATGGATGATTGGTAGTGTTGGAAGACGAACAATTAGCGTTAAACAGCTAATTATGATGCACCAGTTACAGCGCGTAGCGCTTTAGCTGTTATGACAAATCGTTCGGCTGATTCGGCTTATCTTCCACGCTCAAATATAGACGACTAAATCATCACCTGGACCGAGCGAAAAACGGAGTTACTTTAATTGTCGTTGGTGAAACACTAACTGCAGTCTAACCAACACAATAACTCACGACGAGATATTCTCTAGGCCTGTATGGTACATCCAGCGGGCTTATTAGTGCTTCGTGGTCGTCCATCTTGTCCGGAAGCTTTCACTTGTCAGTCCTATAATTGTATTTATTCCACAATAAAAGAACGGAACAGCTGAATAAAGCGTATTTACAAGCAAACCAATTGGTTGTGTGACATCGTGGTAGTTCCTGCTAAATGTGTACAATGACGCACGTCTGGACCCGTACACAGCTGGCATGGTCGTCAAGTGGCTTTGATGTGCGCCGAAATGGACTTAAGCACTTGTCTATACGCAAAGAGCTGGGCGCCCACTGAGAGGGCTCACTCCGACTGTCTTTGCCGTGAGTATGGTAATTAATAAAACACACATCCGTCATGAGGTGCAGATATTACACGCAATCTGTCAGTTTACAGTTAAGGAAACAATATCATCCGTGCAGTTAATTTACATCGTACGCAGCTGAAATGTTATTATTCATTGGTTGTCAATCCATCAACATGGGAATTGGGTCATTGATCATTCAATGGATCATCCAATCTCTGCACCGCACGTGATGACGTATATCTTAGCGTCAACGCGATGAAATGTAAAAAACAGCACAACTGCACAATGGTTGGTAGCTACTGATGATTGCTTGGTATGAACGTTCAGAGTTTATGTTAAACGGAAATTTAACTTTCTTTGCAATAATGTAAGCTAAACTAAGGATGGAAGCGTACGAAGAGGCCCCAAACGTCTGAGCGCCGTAAGTTAACAAAGACCACCCCAAGTTGAACCTTATGCAAATGTGAACCTTATGCAAATTAGGGAGCTGTGGAAAACTAGCAAGGATTAGACTATTTAGGGGTGGGGGGTGCCAGTCTTAACAGAAAAACTATCTACTTATTTTCTATATACGCACATAGGTATTCAACTCGATGAGCACATTTCACTTGTAACTATTCAGCTGTGGCTTTTGTTCATGGCTATAACAAATGAAGGTCAGCTGCAACTCAACCTGTAAGCTCATTTACGTATGCTCTCGAGTTCTCCATCCATCATAACATGATGTTGTGTATATTTAGTTCAGTAAGAGGTTAATGTCATTAGGATGTTGACGTGAATCTTTATTCTACAGAACCGTAAATAGCTCGAGCAGTCAACACGCTTAAACATTTAGATCTCCCCCTTGTCCAGGTTCACTTCCTACACAAGTCATTGTTCACTTCCTACACACCTGTCATTGTTAACTTCCTACACAAGTCATTGTTTACTTCCTACACAACAGCCATTGTTCACTTCCCTCATAACAGTCATTGTTCCTATACACTTTTCCTTGTTCACTTCTTACATTCCTGTCATTGTTCACTTCCAACACACCTGTCATTGTTCACTTACTACACACCCGTCATTGTTCATTTATTACACACCTGTCATTTTTCACTTCTTACACACCTGTCATTGTTCACTTCCAACACACCTGTCATTGTTCACTTACTTCCCATCTTTTGAACGTGATATGCCTCCCTCTCTTTGGCTAACCCAGATCCCGTGTGTCTTGGATTGCTTTTATATTTAGAAGATTTGTGTGCAATATATTTAATAGTGACAAATTTCTATTATGTTATGCAAAAACGTCAACCAAAGGGGAATGAGCGATAGTACAGGCAGTGCCGGAAAACATGATAGAATTTCGTGAGCACATTATACAAGTAATGCTTATTCAATTCTGCTCACAACTACCAAAAAAATCTCTTGTTATTATTCACTTGTCTGTGATAGTAGATATGGCAAAATATATATACCAGTCCAACATACATATTTACAAGATTAGTTCTCAGCAAACCCCAAAGAGGAAGCATATATGAGTTTTTAAGTTCTCACCACAGCTTAGCTTACCTTAGACCCATTGAACATTCCAATTAAGACTTTAAGCCATGCACATCCATGCTTGATGATTTGAATATAAAAATGCTTCACTTTCAACATCAGAGGTCAAATCGTGACGGTAACCTCGCCAATGATGTTTAAGATGATGGGTCGGCAGTTATGGTGTATCAGCAAGGGTGTTTGTGTAGTTGCCAAAATGTGGACATGTTCAAGTCCCACTGTGTGTTATGCACGTAGGTGCCATTTGGGCGACAGCATCTTAAACTCCAATGTCGGTTCGTCATCATACATGATGTTGAAAGTGTATTTCAACCCCAATATTTACCATTTATTTCGTAAGTATGATGATAAGGAATAGTTATATCCTTGTGCACCTGTTAACAGACAGGTAAAATGAAATGTTCCAAGCTTGACATAAGCAAATATCAATAGACCAACCACCAATATAATGCTTCTACCACCACCATCAGTTCCATCACCACCCCTCCCCTAACCCATCACCACCTCCACCATCATTCATTATCACCTTTAGAGACCTTACTACATGACTCATCTTAAGAAGAAACCTCTCCATATGCTGCCTCTCATCCTCCTCCTTGTCAGGGTAGTGTTCCTGGTTCATTGGCCAAGAGCTGCAATGGTATTATTGAGCAGGGTAAGACTAACTGAGAATTGTTCAAGAAGGCTCTGTATTATTCCCTCTACATATCCTGCATAAACATACACATAATTCCTTGGGGAAAACATGCTCACTATGTCCTGCTAGATGCGAATTATTGCAGTACTGGGCCTCACATATTCGCACCATGATGATACAGACTGGAAGAAATAAGGGTAAAGTTAAATGAAGCAAGTTTGACAGTAGACCAGGGCTGATCACTGGGTATTGATGGCTAAAATATGAATTTTCAGTATTATATAGAAGGTGATTTTCTTATCAATATCTTGTAGTTCTTTTTTCTATCCTAAACGTAGTGACAAGAAATAAGCAAACACAAACAACACATTCCGGAACTTCCCGACCTCACACCGAAGATAACCGAAGGCGCTGTGACGTCATATGTCACCAGAAGATGTTGCCACGGACGCCGTTTCTATATGCGAACTAGCTATCGAACTAATTTGTTGCTATTTACAGACACTCATCAGCGTTTTAAGATCCATGGTTTCTTGAGAATCTGGAAATATACTCATTCTTACATTCATTATAGTTATATTTCTGTGCTGATTTTGAAAACAAAATGGGAAAATTGTAGCAGAGGTTAAATGTAGCCTTACAACTTAGTACAAGACGTCCGAGTATAACTGTTCAAATAGAAGGGGTTTAAAGCTATAACCCTCCCTCGTTGACAATAAGGTCAAGTCATTTGCATATCGGTAGTCTAAGACAAACTGGTCATAATTTGTACTTTGGAATGTCAAAATTTACATGGCCGGTAGTGATCAGTGTTGGGCGGTTCAAGTTTTATAAGGCTGTTCCACAGATATCATATAGATTGGTCCCATCAGTCTGTCATACGTCTGTCTTTCCCTCACACACTTCATCCAGACTTTCCTCTCCGTTTCTAGTGTTAATGCACATTAGAATTAGAATGTTCAAGATAATTATATACTTACATATATACATAAGTGCATATATATTCATATATGTATATATATACATATAAGTATATAAACATATATATAAATATATATGTATATTTATATATATGTAAATATATGTATATGTATATATCTATGTATATATGTTGATATATACATATATAGAGATATTTATAAAGATGCATATATATATGAATATATATATATAAATATTTGTACATATATACATAGAGATAGGAATATATATACATATATAGATATATATATAAATTTATATTTATGTATATAACTATCTATCTATCTCTCTTTATATATATATATATACACGTATTATATATACACGTATATATATATATATATATATATATATATATATATTATCTATATATATATATATATATATATATATATATATATATATATATATATATATATATATATATATATATATATATATATATATATATATATATATATATATATATATATATATATATATATATATACACTATATCAAGAACGTTTTGTTTTTACCCTGTGTAATCATTAACCTCGTCATTAACTGTTATGCTTCATCTACATTCAGATACTGTTATTTGTGGAAAATGGAAATTTGATCAGTATTGTTTTTATTAGCCATGAAAAGGGCAATTGTTAAAATTCGGGGAAAAACACTGGAATATAAATGTTGCAGGGACACTCCAACTACACCACCACCGCCCAAATGCGGAATCCGCTATTGGTATCATAGTGAGTTTCATAATCATAATGTACCTTCCGTTTCGTTTTCGTATTCACAAGCTTCGTTCATCGATAATCTGAAGTAGGATTCACAAATCTTGCCAGCAATTCGTTCCTTCTGCAGGTAATTAAATGAAACAAGAACATCCTTGGTTATATAAGGTTGTCTGGCTGTACCATGTGACTTATTGAAAGCGGTTTTGTTAAGGTAGTGTCAGTTGTTGTGATCCTAGGGCTAAAATACTTACAATGTGAAAATACTGACCTACCAGACCCTTAGCGAAATCGTTTTGCTTCATGGAACGAACTCGGAGCTTATTACTACATAATAGATTCGATGATGTGGGACAGGCGTATGTGGAATGGTCAGATAGAGAGATGAGCCTGAAAAATGAGCTGTTGGTAGGGGGGGGCAGCAGTGGTGGAAGACGCTGGACAACTGCTGGGCTCGTTGTACTGTGACTGGGTAACGAAACACTACCGAAGGAAAATATGTCATGTTCTTTATAGGCATGCCTTATATTTGCCGGTTTTGGAATCGTATACTATATGTAAATCAATTTATGAGATCTGGGCTCCGATCGAAGTAGGCGCCTGTCAGGGGTATGCCATGAGAGTTTGGAGTGGGATCCATATTGGAACTTGTTAACAGGAAGGCTGCATGATTCTGTTCTAGGTGTGTGGTGTATATTCCGTATTTCATGATCATTGAAGCGTCGATAAATGTATTCAATTGCTCACATACTTAATCAATGTTTAAACCTCGTGATGTGAGGGTGACCACTCAAACTGTAAAGTACGTTATGATTTGCCTCTACCGTCATCGCCACCTACTTCTAGTTATGTAAACACCGATGTGATTGACGTCGGGTGGAAAGTTCGACTTTTTTTTACATTAGTAGCTACTCAGCTAACGGTGTTTGTTTCCATTCGTATTGCGTGTGCGCGTGATTAATTGAATCTTCTGTTTCATCTAGTTCACTAAACACAGTAGATTTACGAGATGTAAGTGATATTTCATTTGCGTTTTGTTTAAGTCTTGCAAAGCAATCTCTGTTTATTTGTCATCATCACAGCTGTCCACAACATCATGGCGTCAGAAGAGGCACGTGACTGGAGAACCGGACTGTCACTTCTAGAGAGGCAAAGATACATGTACGAGGGTAAATATGCCTGTGATGTGACCTTCAAAGTCGGCAAGGTCAATCCAGAGAAGATATCAGCCCATAAATTCGTTCTGGTGTGTGGTTCGCCTGTATTTGAGGCCATGTTGACGGAAGGACGGGAGGGCGATATTGTAGTGGAGGACGTGGAGCCGGAAGTGTTCAACTCAGTGGTGAAGTTGGTATATTTCTTTCAGATGTAATTCATGCAGTAAACGTGTTCTATAGTATTTGAGATTGTACTAAATAAATTTCATTATAAATTTTCAAACAGAGATTCATTATTGAATATGGTTTACTGTGCTTGATGCTGAAAATTTATTTATTGTACAAATTGGATATGATGTTGAATAAATTGTATGTCTTTTAAGCAGGAAATGAGCAGGTGACAATGTTACTCTGTTCTCAGATTCCTGTACTGTGAACAGATAGAATTGAAGGTAGATACTGCTTTGGATGTTTTTCAAGCCGCTAGAAAGTATGAAATGTCTCAGCTGGTAATAAAATGCACCGACTATCTGATGGGCACCATTGATGTCCACAATGTGTGTCTCTACCTCAACAAGAGTGTTCAATATGACGAGAATGAACTGTCTGCAGGTTGTATGGAGTTTATTTCTCGCAACACCAAACAGGTTCTTGATTCCACAGAATTCACTCAAATATCACACCAAAGTTTGAAGATGATATTGGAATCTGACTTGACTAACCGCGTTTCACCCCATGATGTATACACAACGTGTCTGCGCTGGGCGGATGCGCAGTGTGCTGCAGAAACTAAACCTATCTCTGATGAAAGCAGGAGAGCCATGTTGGGCAGCTGTGTGTATCTGATCCGCTTTCCTGATATGTCCAACAAGGAGTTCATGGAAGTGACAAAGAAGTCCAATTTACTGACTTCTGAAGAACGTTTACAGATATATGAGTACATCGCTCATCGTGAAAATGGTTCTGAGTACGAGGGGACCATGGTGTTTAAAGTAGAGAAGCACAAACCAAGGCAAGAATGGAAGGTAAAGAGATTCAGGGTTTTGAGAGATAAAACATGGGGCCCGCCAGGAACGTCTGCCATTGACTTCCAGTGCAGCAGGAGCGTATGGATCTCTGGCGTCGGTCTGTATGTTGGTCATGGTTCCGTGGAGAACAATGTTGTTGTGAAGCTGGTGGATGGTGAGGGTGAAGTGCTGGCGGACACCGGCAATGTGGTTATGGACTGTGAAGACGACTCTGTTCCCGTACCCATCAAGTTTACTGAATTCATCCACCTACGAGGAAACCACACATACAGAATAACAGCTGGATATGATCGTTACAATTGTCGATATGGCGTAGATGGACAAGAAACTGTGGAGAGTGGCGGGGTCACTTTCACGTTCAGACAGACTCCTGGAAATGAGACTACTGTATATGAAGGTCAAATACCAGAGATTATGTTCGCTACTTAGCTTACTCATCCTCTGTCACATCACTAAGTCATGGGACATTGCAAAAGGGAGTAAGTTCAGTCGCGCAGACAGTAGTAAGTCAACAAGGAAGCGTTCGTCCCATTCATTTGTTAATCACAGTGATGTTAAAGGTTTTCCAGTAAGGTAAACTTGAAGCAACGTTTGTAAATATGTTGTATCTATTGATAACCAGATCAGCCAGATGTGAGTAATGTTTCAATGAGAGTATATGAATGTAAAGGTATAAATCCGATTTCGTTGATGGGACATCGCATTTTACAATTGTAATCAAAGGAGCTGGCATATCTCAGCCAGGTTAAGGTTTGTTGACAATGCGCGACACGCGAACGCGAGATGAGGTTCACAGCGCCCATCACTGATTGGTATATAAAGCATATTATAAATCTCAGCTTAGTGATGGCGGGATCAATTGACTGCCAGCAATACATTTTTATTATCGTTATTATGATTGTCACGATTTCTTGATATTGACTCAATTAATAAAATGTGTGTAATTTCTTATAATTTATATCAATCTCTTTTAAGATTATCATACGGCCAAGCAAGCCTAACACATTGTGAGCGCTTGAATAAAATATGCTCAGTGAGGGACATAGCATGGAGGTAGCGCTGGGACGAGGCAGTTAAGGTTTAATAGCCATGTCGCCTTAACTGGACCCCTTAGACAATAAATATTTCTCCACAAGCACAGCTTCGTCAAGTAGATGAAGTAACAATCTAGTTTCTCTGCTTACTAACAGCAGTAAATGAAACTAACATTGATTCACGCTATTTCACCATTATGTCATGTTAACCGCTTATGTGGGGATATTCAACAGTGATGTAAACATTGAAGTCTCATGATTACATTAAATTTCGTATGTGTTACGTCATGACTGCTCTTAACAACAGAGAGTAATGTTAAGGAGCGCTTAATGGGGGTACATATTCCCGAATCCATGCTGAGGTCACTGACCTAGATACTTAAATACAGGTCACTACAGTCCAACACAGATGCTTCGCTCTGGCTAAAAATGGTTGTTGTCAATTTTATCTATATAAACGACACAATATGGTATGGGTACATATTGAGATTTTCAATTGTTTATTTTTCTTTGCAAATGTATATAATGATGAGGTGATTAGCGATACAATTTGTAACAAATAAATATCAACAATATAAGCGAGATCATTAATAAACTTCAGAGGTATTCGACAACAATTGTTCATAATTGTGTAAATAGTTATAATTTTGACTATTAATACTTGGGTTGCATCTGAAACCAAGTATAGTTTGTGAACTTGTGGCGCATGGCAGGGTATCGTCTTCACTATTGACTTAACACACGTCACTTTCCTCCATAAGAATATCCTCGTCATTCACACGAGAACCCCGCCTGACTGTACGCATCTGGCCAATTAGAAATTTGATAATTGATTTATTGATCATACTCACTAACTGGTGATCAATTGGCAGATATTCCCTTAAATTGCACCGATTTCAATGTTCATATTGGAGGCACAATTTACACAAAAAACATGCGCAGATTGTACCCCTGTTATTAATGTGGATATCAGTCGAAAATTGTTGTACTTATAAAAAGATTTTAAAGTAAGCATTGTAATTTACCCTCAGAATGTATCCAGAGATCGAAGTCATGTTACCCTGATGGGTACATCAATATCTGAGCTATTGGATCCCTCAGATTGCCAAGATTATATACACATCAGAATAGTTATCAAGATCAAAGGGAATGGCAATTACAATAGGGCACCGATCATGTAATCCCTAATCTTACCGAATAGACGAGATGCTCAGGATCTAGGGTCATTGCAGATCAGCCCAGAAAACCAAGGTCGTCTTTAAATTTCCATTTGTGAAATTGCCAATATACACTATTTATTCCAAGCTAACAGGAAGTTTTGTTGATTGAAAAAGTCAGAGGTGCAAGTCATTGATAACATTCATGATGTTTATTTTAATCTAATATCTGCACCTGAGCAGGTGCTCCTTGCAACTTACAGCCGAACCAAACCTCAAATGGACACAAAGATAGCTGAATTTTACTGGATATGCTGCGCCTCGGTTTACCTGACTTTGAAACATTAACATTCAAACTCAGAAAAAACAGGGCTATGGTCAGATAAGTTGTCCCCATCATGAGTACATGTATATCTTGAGACTAACGGCAAAATATTTTCAGATATTATGAAATGATCCAAAACAGATCTTGAATTCGACATGTCGCTCTCGTAGGTGAAATCAATGACACCTGATCCAATCGACTCGCAAGGTCTCAAACCTTGCTGCTCACAGAATGAATTCATTGAAATTGTATTTCGTGAGCTATTGCGTCTAAAATCAGTGTAAAGGTCACCCCCTAGAACCACGAAATCCACATCAGAGTTGGCGTTGATGATAGAATGGACATCATTAAGAATTTCATTATACATATTGTTACATGGAGTTGAAGATGACACATCGCACGGCATGTACAAATTAATAACTAAAATTGAAGCGGGTCGACCGTCACAATTTACAGTAACCACATAAGCAATACACCTGACACTATTACATTGCACAAGACGGATTGAAAACTTCGAATCCCGCTTATGCAGAAATGCACAGCCTCCATATGGTCTCCCCTTGAGAACCCGAGATGAATCCATACCAGACACCCCAGCCACAATTATACCATCTAATTTAGTTTCCAGAACATCAAATTCGTTTTCATGTAACCAATGCTCTTGGAGAGGTGAACTCTGCTATTGCCTATGTGTGGGCTAATCCACGTCACATAACTCACCCAACACAATGGCCACAGCGGCCATTAACGTAATGGTGAGCTCGTGTTATGACGCAACCAACATGCCAACACGTATCTGTTGTCATCAGACTATGTGTTTGATAGACATAAGCAATGGTCGAATGTCAATGATGTCGCTGATCGAAATTTCGATTGCAACTCTTCAAACTATTGCCCCCATCCATCCAATCCACTCTCGAATATTTATTTTATGCTTCACACAGTGAAGTGAAGCCCACAGTCACAATGAAGAAGTGGTTCTATACTGACGCATCATATACATCTTGATTGAAGTGATTTCCTACAGTTGTTGATCTCGTACATACTAAAACGTCTAAAATGGTGGGTATTTTTATTGCTAGATCGTAGGTTATGACGCAACAGAAACAGTTTTGCTCCCAACACGAATCCACAGTTGATCAATCACTCAGACTATCCAAGTTTGACAGACATCAAACGCGCAACGCATTTGGTCAATGTTGTTGTGATATTCCACAATGAAATTGTCAGCTGAACTTGCCATGTCGCTATTGCCATCGTAAAAATATTTTGCAATATCGTGATATTTCTTAGAGAAATTTGAATAAGCTAACAAACTTGTGAGCGAACTAGATATGATGACCGAATCAATTCAGATGCTTTGCTTACACATTAGATTGAAAAACATTAGAATTGGAGTGCATTTCATGTTGAATTCGAGTTATTGGCAGAGGAATTTACACGCTCATGCCTTAATCAGTCTATCAACGAGAGAACACAATGAGACTTGGCACATGTGTTTTATCCAACTAAAGAACAGTCTAGGAGTTTGAAGCTGCTATTGATATTGAGATAAGACGAACAGAGCATGAAGGTTGGTTATCAACACCTTTGATAATTGCTGCTTGGTGTTTATTCTATTCAATCATCGTCGTTTCTTAGATCCGTGAGATCTACGACCAGGTAGAAGTAGAGGACGCCTTGCTGCTGAGTATGATCATGTTAATGATGGTGATAATGATGTCGATGGATCGTTTCCGTGCATTGTTTCAAATTGTTTACTGTTTTTTTCAAGACTCTCCAACTCTAAGTGAATACGTATGATAAGGACAGGCTTACAATTTCTAAGACATTAAATCAGCATCATGATTCATGTAAGTCAATGATATTTCGATGCGTCGACGATATTCGGTGTCTTTGATTATTGATTGCACAACTGAATAGATGTCATAAGGAAATTATGTTTGCGGCACTTCCTGCTCTTGTGTGATTAACACAGCATAACTATACACACACACACACACACACACACACACACACACACACACACACACACACACACACACATATATATATATATATATATATATATATATATATATATATATATATATATATATATATATATATATATATATATATATATATATATATATATATATATATATATATATATATATATATATGTATATATATATGCATATATATGCATTCATATATATATATAAATATATACTTATAAATATGTTTAATATATATATACGGATATATAAATATATACTTATATATATATATATATAATATATATATATGCATATAAATCGATGTATATATATATATGTATATATATATATGTTTATATACATATATATATATATATATATATATGTATATGTATACATATATATATACGTATATATAGATATATATTTATATATATATATGCATAAATATATATATACATATAAATAAATATGTATGTATGCAAATGTACATTATATATATATGTATATATAAATGTGTATAAATATATATTTGTATATGTATATATGTATACATATATATATATATATTTATATATATATATATATATATATATTAATATATATATATCTATATATATATATATATATATATATATATATATATATATATATATATATATATATATATTATATATAAATATATTGTTCTTGTATTTTGAAGCGAACATTTGACTAGCACTGTCTCTTTACACAACACTTGAGATCGTTCGGTACATGGTATTGTAAGCAGTCCAAATGGGAGCTTGATGTCTCATATATATTAATCACAGGTGATAATTAAGAATGCTATAACACTAGGCCCGTAAACCATCGAAATGATGCCGAAGACGACTGCGAATCCCTGAAATGCGGAACAGCAGTTCTATTTTGGAATGATTACATGGCATTCATGTTCTGCTAGAGAAGTATTGAGCTATTGTTACACAGCTACAGATGATGTGCATCTAAGTAAATGATAATTCTCTAAGGCTTGTTGTTGGGGAGTCATGTGGTGATCAGAGTGATGTTAAACAATCGAGGCGATCTGTCACATTCCATTGGCGCTGTGTGATGATCTGTATGTTGATGGTGCTAGATATCAGAAGTTAAATGAAGCTCGGAGCGACAAGTGATGGATCTGACTTAAGTCAACTGCTGTCATGTTCTCCTTTTTGATCCCCCCTTGTGATACGATACAGCCATGCCTTTTGGCTAGTAGCTTTATGTTATCGTTGCAAGCCCCACCAAAACCCCGCGCTTTTGCAACTGCACTCAGAGCAGCAACAACGAGCGAACGAAACCTACAATAAATCAGGAATATTTAGCAACATCATTCTGGGCTGTCGTTGGCTTTTTTATTTGATATCAGATTATTGTGCAATGACTACGGAAAAGCTGCCTCCCATAATCACCAGGTTATCGTGTGCCTTAAACCAACCCTATGTTGAGTGCCAAATTGATAACAAACCTACCATTCATCATAACGTACCCTCTCAGTCATCAGTTGATGGAGTAGTAACCCCCTACAGGTGATATCAATTATAAACCCCAATTTTCCAGATCCACAAGTGACCTACATGTCACATGCCACTTCCCCCCTCTCCTCATACATACCCCATATTTCAGAGCCACATGGCAATCCTGCCCAAGAAACGGTCGAAGGCCCCAACCCTCACAGACCTGGCTACTGCACGTCCCATGAGAATTGGGATGGCGTGCCTAAGTCGTTGAGGGAAGCCCTTTACATTTTAACATCAGTTCTCTCCTGGCCTCCGAGCTCAATACATCTCTTTCCTAAATTTAAGCTAAGTAACATCGAAAATTCGAAAGTTGAAGTCAGCAAAATAAAGTTCAAGTTTGTATAAACCCTTCACTGGAGTTCGAGTCATTATTACAAGTGCGTATCGTGTGCATCTCAACACCACAGCTCACGATACGACACATGGTGGAGAATCCAATCGACCCGGATACCATATAAAAGTGAGTATCAATTTATTGTACCTTATATATATTTTTTGGCCCTGTATTATATATATTTTCCTTCCTCAATATATTGGGTAGATACTTGGAAGTAGATTACCATGCCTTTAACCCGTAGTACTGATCAATCTGATACGGAGTGTCTGAAAGTCGCGCTAACTGAAAGTAAAGCTCTGTTGTCATATTCCTGGGTTGAATATGTAGTGTTTCATCTTGGCTGGGCGTCTTTATTGCTGTCTGTTTTATAGCCATCGTTGTATGTGTTCTATGTCACATCCCGTCTTTCTGACCATCGTTGTACCTTTGATGTTTCCTTAATTGTAGTTGTCCCATCTGGACATACGCAGTCGCCTTGTGCATTTGATGTTTATAACATCCGGTCAGTTGGGATTACCCATGTAAACCCATTGTAAAAATGCTAAGGAGGGTTTGCCACAATCAGCCGATATGGACCCTACTCCTCGCATCCTCTGATTGGATGGGTGTTACTTAATGTATATGCATCAATATGTGATTGGCTGGAGGACGAGAAAAGTATTGTGGTACGGTTGAGGTGCGAGGCAGTCGGGGCACGATGCTTGAGAGAGAGAGAGATTACGAAAATAAAGGACTTGTTACTCAAAAACGGACTTGTACTATTTATCCCCAATCTTAGTACATAACACTGTATGAGAAGGCGCAAGTTGAGAAAGACGCGATTAGAGCTGAGAAAGACGCAAGTAGAGTTGAGAAAGACGCAATTAGAGTTAAGAGCAATTAGAGCTGAGAAAGACGCAATTAGAGTTGAGAAAGACGCAATTAGAGCTAAGAAAGATGCAATTAGAGCTGAGAAAGACGCAAGTAGAGTTGAGAAAGACGCAATTAGAGTTAAGAAAGACGCGATTAGAGCTGAGAAAGACGCAATTAGAGTTAAGAAAGACGCAATTAGAGTTAAGAAAGAAGCAATTAGAGCTGAGAAAGACGCTATGAGAGCTGAGAAAGACGCTATGAGAGCTGAAAACGACAAGCTCAAAGCTGCTCTTAACAGACTCGAGGCCGAGTTTAACTCAGTTACATTAGAGCAGGAGAGGACTCGAGAACGAGAGGTCAGGGGGTCCATAGGGACTCAGTTAGAAGCATCCCGCCGTCGGGAGATAGATACGGCAATGGCGCCCGAGGTTCAACCCACCCCGGAGACGCCAAACTATCCCGCTACATCCCACTCTGAGGGTACCCCTCCCACTCCAACGACCTATGCACTACTCTCAAGGTCCCGTCTACCAACCATCTACTCAGCAAACAGCTATGCAACATCCCCATCCTCTCGGTACCGGCCAACTCAACCGGAGCAGATACCCGCCCAAAGTCACAGTAACTACCGAAACGCACCTCACTACACCAGTTACCTACCTCTTACCAACTTTCCTCCCCAGTACCCCTTAACGACCCTTCCCTCCAAGTTCTCAGGCAGTTCTGAGGTATGGGAGGATTGGTACCCTAACACCCAAACCTACATCACTCTTATGGGATGGCCCGATCACCACGTGATGAAGGTATTTGTTACATTTCTAGAGGGTAGGGCACTATCAGAATTTAAGAGAATTTTATTCAGCTTTCCAGGAATCCTAATTACGGGAATGGCCGACAAAATGGCTGCCAGATTAGGGCAGGACTTGAACTCTCCCCTAGCCTTTGATAATCAGTTGCCTAATGAGTCAGTGTCCCACTTTGCACACCGGTCCCTCAAATTTTTCTTCAGAATAAAAATGATGGATGATGCAAAACAAGCCAGCATGTTTGTCAGTCACCTTAGGCCCCATCTCAAGACAGAGTTCTATGGGTCAATGCCCCATACATTTGAAGAGGCAGAAATGAGGGCTATGATCACCGAATCTAAAGCAAATGATGTGACTCATATGCTCAGTCAGTAATGGCCATGCCCCAAGGCCAGTACTGGTCCTATGCCCAGCGAGCAACGCCCTTGACACCGAATACATTTGGGTACTACACCCACCCGGTTATGGCAATGCCAGGCGAGCAGACCCATGTGTCATTTGCCCCGCCTGACCGATCAAGAGGAAGCCAACACTCCTACAATAACTACAGGTCCAATAGGGACCACGATAGACGCGGAAGGTCCTCTTCTAGGCACCGATCATATTCGGCAGGCAGGTCCGGTTCCCGTCACAGGGACCACCTCTACAGGGCACGTAGAGAGACAGCGCAGCACAGCTGGGAGATCTCAGAGTACAGGTTTAGCCGTCGCAGGTCCTTATCAGGTACACGTCCCAGTAGAGTAGATTCCAGGAATCGCCATAGTTCCAGGGACAGAGGACGCAGCAAATCACCCATGTACACCAGGGGAAGGTCGACAGACAGAGTCACTAATCCCATTCGGAATCGTACCCCCACCCCAGGGCTCATACAATGTTTACATTGCAACGGGGAGGGACACATTGCAAAATTCTCATTTAAACTAGTTCGGCACTGTTCATCACAGCGAAAGGTCGCACAAGTATGGCACCACCTTAATTCAATTAGCACCGCCTTTTTCAGTGATCAGACAGTGCTAGTCAAAATTAGAAAATTTAAATGCGTCGCCCTTTTGGACACTGGTGCACGCATATCTTGCATTGACCAAAAGCATCTGGCTGAACTATTTGGCAACGTAAACCC